>CM071849.1:10322212-11522212 GCA_036507275.1 Sicyos edulis | reverse complement strand
AAGAGATTTGAGTTACTCTCTTCATTATCAATTGATTTGGAGATAGAATCCTATATTATTTAATAGAGGATTTTGTGTGTATAACAAAAAATGTCAAAGTATTTTTATCTATAACACAAAATCAAAACTAATTCATTTGTAGGAGAAATTTTAAATTCAGTTCCATCACTGTTGAATTCTATTAGTAATAGAATTCAAGTAATGATGGATTCATTATATCACTCATTAAATTTTCTATTAGTGATAGAAATTCAAATTTAATTATATTAGTGTAATAAACCATATTTTTTTTTAAGGTTTAAATGGGAAATTGGTAGTTTTGTAAATAAGTTACAATTAGAGGGTAAATTGGACCTTTTACCCTTGGTTTATAAGCTTCTTCTTCCCAAATCCCGAAGTGTATTTTGCACGCCGCACTGTTCATAATTTTTTTCGTTGAGGACGCGCCGTGAAACTCGTCGGAGTGAGTTGTGTTTGCCGTTGTGGGTTCGCGAGCAGCAGAATCGTCGTCGCAGCATCTGCTATCGTCGATTTCCAGCTGCGTTGTGTCGATTGCGGTGTAGCAGCATCGTTGGGTTCAGCCGTTGGAGTAGCAGAGTCGCTGCTTGATTCTGTCGTCGGTGTCGGGTTCGTGTGTAGCAGGGTTCACCGCCACCATCTGGGTTCGTGCAGAGAAGCTCGTCGCCCCGCTTGACGTGGGTTCGCGGTCTCAGGGGTTGCGTCGTCTGTGGGTTCCGTTGTGGTGCGTCGCGGATCGTGAAGGAGCAACGTCGGATTCTGCCGTGAGCAGCGTTGCCGAGCAGCTGAGGCGCCACCGTCGTGATTCTATCCAGTCGCCGGAGTTTGGGTGAGTTTCTTCCATTGTCTTTTGTTTAGTTTTGAAGATGGTGACTCAAGGTTGAAGAAAGGTGGAGTTTGGTTAGGGGTTTAAGCTTGTTTAAATGAAGGATAAGGGCCGTTTGTTTTTAGGATCAAACTCATTTAAATGAGGGATTAGTTTTGGTTGGTTTGGTGTTTAAGTTATTTAAAATGAGGATTAGAGGTGTTTGTTTGCAAGTATATGGATATGTAAGTTGAGATTAAGCTTGATTAGCTGTTGGATTATGCTATTCAAGTTATAGATAGGTAGTGTTTGTTTGCTGGGTTATGGTTATTTAAATAAGGATTAAGGGTTGTTTGTTTGCAAGTTTTTAGTTATTTAGATCTTGGATAAATAGTGGTTGTTTATTGTGTCATGGATACTTAAATAATGATTAAGCTTGTTTGGCTAGTGGTTTCACTTCATTTAAAATGTGGTTGTGGTTGTTTGGTTAAGGACTTAGTGGTTGTTTGGGCTAGAGGTTAATGGGTGTTTGGTTTGGGGTTTAAAGGTGTTAAATGAGATTTTATGCACTTTGGCTAGATTTTGACCCATTGACTTTTATTGACCAGATTTTACTCGAACCATTTTCTGTTCTTCGAGCTGAGTTCGTGAGGCATGTGTAACCGTCGGGTGTCTCCGGGACACGTTTTTCGAAGTTCTTCCCGGTTTGATAAATTCAATATTTTGGAACCGATTTTGTTGGTCTAAGGTGCTAGTCTTGACCAATTTGTTCGTTTAAGGGCTCGGAGATTGTGTTTGGCAAGTTGGAGCTTATAGTAGATTCTTGGAGAGCTGATAGTGGATTGACCAAGGTAAAAGACCATTTACCCCCTTCTCGAGGACTTGTGGTTAATACATATGCCGGTTTATTTGCATTAATTGATTTGTGTGGTTGTAGCATGACCATGTGCATTGTATGTTGCATTGATTGCATCGAGAGTATATACATTCATGCCTTGTCTCTTGTATGACTAGTGATGCATGATTCATGTATGGTTGCCTGATATGGTCGAGTTGCATGATTGTATTGCTATGGACTTGCACGTGTGTCTTGATATGGACTTGCATGATGTTTGATGCACTACTTGACGCCTCGTTTGGACCCAAACGAGTCATGAAGACCGGATAGAGGAGACTAGTAGGTGGGTGTGGACGATGATATTCGGGCGCACACCCTAGCTTGAGGTGATATTCTCTTGCTCAGCAGGACTTCCGTGGATGGTCGGCGGGCCAGGCTCACGGCCTTGGATGGTTTCTACTAGTAGCCTAGGCTCTCTCTAGGTAGGTGGTATGGGCCTGATATGGTTCCTTGGTGATTGGTGTGGCACCACCTCTCGCCGTGAGTACGGGGCCTAGGGCCAACAGGTTGCTCGACTCACCAGTTCCCTCTGGAGTAGGATGCCAGATTGCTCTCGAGTCAGAGGACTCTTGTGAGCTTTTGGTCTTGGGTCTACGATCCTTACACCGCTCTACGTGGTGCTCGTCAAGGACGAGGTTTCTAGATCTAGCACCCAGAAGCTTGGGTTTTGTACACCCTTCGGTTATGTTGCTGATCATACTTGTTTGCTGATGTTTGTATTCTTGTGCATGTTTGTCCTCGAGCTGGGGAAGTCTTACTGAGTTTGTGAAAACTCACTCTTTCCACTGTGGAATCCCCACAGGTATTACTAGACTGTACCGAGATGGATGATCGACGGAGCTGGAGATGACCATGGGACCTGCTGCATTACTTTGTGTAGAGTCTTTTATATTTATTCTTTCTGCATTAACTATTTAGGGGGATGATAAGTGGAACCTGTTTTACCGAGCTTTTATGTTTTGATTTTTGGGTACCCTATAACCGTTTTAATGAATTTATGGTTTTATAAACTTGTTCTTCTTAGTTGTTTGAAAGGAGTTTTGATTTAAATTTACATGTCCGAGATGTCGAGTACTATTTTCATGCATTTAGAGTTAGGACTTAGGTTTAGACCTTAGTTGGGTCGGGTCCTTACATAGAAATCCAAATTGAATTATATCACCAGTTGAGTGATAGAAATAAATGTGCTATAAATGAATTATTTTAAAAAATTTGCTGCAAATATAATACAATAGTAGAATAGTCTGCTGATGATAAATTCTCTATTTAATATGGTATCACTTATCAGAGCCCATTAAACCCAAATAAGTATTCGGTCCATAAAATAAAATTGAGATCCGATACAAGATTGGTGAGGACAAAAGAGGCACACTTGAGGGGACATGTTAAGGATCTCACATCTGAAAGAGTAGAGACCTCATAACAATATATAAGAGATATGAGTTACACCTCTCATTACCAATTGGTTTTGAGATAGATTTTTTTTTTTTTAGTACATATTGGGGGAGAGGGGACAAATACCGATTCTCGGACTCGAACCTGTGACATTGATTATCTAAATTAGAGTTGTTTTCAACTTAAAAAAAATCATGGTTTCTTCTCCACGAGCACTCAATTAGAAGTACCTCACGCGCCATCAACATGAATTTGATTTTCTAAGATTTTGGTGATTTCTATCCAGATGCAAACAACAAAAGCAGATTCAAATTTGGTGTGTGCACAGTCTGTGGGTCAAGTCTTTTGCACATTGATTATTGTATACACAATGAGTAAGGCAGATTTTTCGTTTGTGGTCTTTGCAATTATTAAAAAAAATAAAAATAATAAAATAAAATAAAGTGTGTGCATAGTGAGTGGTGTTTTCGATTTTATGTTGCGTTCCATTTCTGTTGGTATTAAACACGATCTCAAAAAGAAAAAAAAAATCACTTGTCTACAATTTCTTGCTTGGGTTATTATTATTATTTTTTTCTTATGTTTGTGGTCTGTGCAATTTATTAAAAAAAAAAAGATTATGTGGCACATAATGAGTTGTGTAGTTATCATGGGTGATGAAACACTATTTGTGAATGAACCACGTATCTAAGCGTAATATCCAAAAAAGGCTCAATCTACAAAACCACATTCAAAGCAAAAATCTCAGAATACCACATTAATGCAGGAAGCTTCACCAAAGACAAATTCTGAAACTCAAATACAAAGTTAAAACGTCACAAGGTGATGCGGTGGTCAAAGGCTTAGAATTTGAAGGTGTGTTCCCACAAGTTTCCGGTGTTTGGCCTAAGAATGGACATGGGTACCCAGGTATAATAGAGCAAAGCTCCCATTTTTAAGTTTCCAAAAAAAAAAACAAAGTTTAAACACTTACACTATCAAGCCTAGATACAACGCCATAAGTGGAGAAAGTTGTGGAAAAGTATGGCAAATCCTACTTGAATCGAAACCCCAATTTCAAAACAAACAAAAACGGCCCTCAACAAATCCTAAACAAGGGATAAGGGAATCGAGAAGAAAAACCATGGAATCGTTGAGCTCATTGAAGAGAATTTGGTATGTGATTTGGTCCAGTTAGCCTCATAAAATGAACCAGGTATGCAAGCACCATCAGAATGCAATTCTTTTAATATTTCCAACAACGAATCGAGTGATGTATTGGTCCAGTTATGCATGGTCTTCAGAAGCATCAATTTCACAAGAACGTGGAAAGCGGATAATCAAGTACAGTTGGAGTATAACTGAATAGATGCTTCTTTACCGAATGGGTCAGTGGCGTAATGATTTCATTATTTGATTGTAAACCAGTTCAACACCAGCGTCACAGGTTCGAGTCAGGGAATCGGTATTTGTCCCCCCTCCCCCAATATGTACTCAAAAAAAAAAAATAGATGCTTCTTTCATCAAATCATCGAACGATGTTGATCGATCATCTTCTCCACCATTATTGGATGCAATATTTTTATAAGTATTATCATCTTCTTCTTCAGCTATAATTGATTCCAAAGTATAACGGTTCATGTCATTCAATATTTCTATTATTTCATTCTTCTCATTATGCACATTTGACTCGCTAAATTGACCATTTCGACGTGCATTGGCCTAACTCTTTGACTTTCTTACCTAGGTAAGTTGGCCGCTTCTCCGTGGTGTAGTCAATCTCTATACTATTCGACCATCCCATATATAAACAAATGAGTTTCTACTCCTTTAATACTTTACCACAATGCATTCATACATTTTTTGCATGGGCATCTCATTTTCCAACACTACTGACATGAAACTTTTCCATTTCCAAAATTTGTTTGACGCCTTCAACATACTCTACAAAACAACCTATTTCAATTTTAATCCAATATTTGTTCATCTTCAATTTTTTTCAACAACCACTATGAAGTTCTAGCATCGTACTATCTTACAGGATTTAGACAAATAATTAGAGAGTGACATTGAAAGAAACTTGTAGGTTATTGAAAGAAACTTTTATTAATATATCAAACTCAAATCACAGAAAACGAAACAGACCCAAATGAAAAAACCAAAACTTGCCACGTCTAGCTGAATCCTTCAATTTTTCTCTCTTTTATAAGTGAATATACGAGTTTAACTCAAAGAATAAAGAAATTTATTTAGCTCTATAAATTGACTGTATACAAACACACACCATATCGATAAAAATTGTAAATTGATAATGCGACATGAATGGCATTTAGTACAACCAAAACAATTGTCGAGGAAAATGCACCAAAGACAACATAACATCAATTCAATATACCATATCAGTAACCCAAAATCCATATCCCACGAAAATAAAGAAATTCAAAAGAAGAAGAAAATCCAATAATAATAAAAAAGGAAAGTTGTAATTCATTAAAGTAAATTCCATTCTCATGTATGAAATTAGCTTACACAATTCACACATTCGTACATTCCATTTAAAAAAAACTAATTTAGAAGCACTTAAATTCCATTCCAATTGACTTTCCAGTCCTCACATAATCAAAATACTCAACACATTACACTCGTAATCCAAAAGCACATCAAAATCTTACAAAAGCGAAAGAAAAAAATGCGTGGAAACGAAAACAGAGCTAAAAAACAATTATATCAAGGGAAACAAGAATTAGAAATTTTAAGTGATTTCGCAATTGCAGAACATGCCTGGTTTTAGGAGAAATTAGAGTTTAGAATTAAGGATTTTAAGTGATTTCACAAGTACCAACCAACCTAGGCCTCTCAAAAACCAAGTGTCTATAAAATTGGATGTACCAATTGAAGAAAAATTAGGGTTTAGAATCAAACCTTGCACGAGAGAGAGAGGGGGAGAGAGAGTGGTGGAGAAGAAGAGGAAAAGAAAGATCACCTCTATTTTAAAAGGAGATTCCCTGACACTTTTATAAATCGTCGGCTAATCCTTAATGTTTTTCAAATAGTTAGCTTTTCAAAACCCGTCGGCTAATATCTTAAAAACTATTTACTTTTCCCTAAAAATTTTCATTTTTTGGGGGGAAAATGAAATTTCTTGGGAACACCGTTGGTATATAAATTTAATATTTAATATTAACCAACTGTTTATTAAAATTTCGGATAATAAGCTCTTATTCGACGTTTGCGATAAATTGTCGGTTAATACCATTTTTAGCTGCAGTACCGAAACCGTCGGCTCACACACTTTTAGCCGACAGGAAAAAAACAGTCGAACAGTTAGGGATTATCTCTAAAGGCCTAGTAGTTTGTAATTAAAGAACGAGCATTTAATGTTAGACATTTAATGTTATATATTATTTTCATTAATTGCAAATTTAATATACAAACGCCGCTCAGCTTTATCGTATTAATTGGATTAATAGCGATATTTTCATGGTTATTTGGATGTACACTTGGACAAGTATGTGAGACATACAAGTGGATCTAGTTCCAATTTAATAACCTAAAACCTCTACATTATATGGACTATGGTTGGGCGTCTAAGTCTTTGTGACACTGTTGGTACGGCCTGCTTTGAACATGTTGCAAGCAACTTAATCCTCGTTGTTCATGTGGAGACATGTGAGTGGGGGTGCCTATGAAAAAATGAGTTTTTACATAGACAAGACCAGAAATTTTATGATCGATCTAGTAATTTCATTATAGAATTGTATCAACTACTTGACTAAGAATGATCGTATGTCGATGTGCTCTTAAACTTGAGTGGGTTGTGAATTCATGCTTTATGAAAGCATCCTTTGATGTGCATGGGTGAGACTAGCCAAATAGCATTGGGTCAATAAGCCTCCTACATTAGGGATTGTCGTAGTTAGTGGCTGGGAATGCAACATCACAAGAAGGAAAATTCACACCTTCCTAAAATTTGAGGAAGATGTAGAGTTGTTCCCTTAAGAAATGATTCTGGGGCTTGAAAAAAGGGATCTCGCCTCTCATTGGCCCGAGATGACATTTATATATAGTTGAACTATAACGCTTGTTCATTAGAGGAATTAGTTTTGCTTAAGGAGAAAGATGTAATCACAGGGGTAGAACGGATTTCTTGTCCCAACTATAAATTATGAACAAGCTCGTGAATGATCATATGACAGATGACCCATTATGTCTGTGGACGTTAACTTGTCCTATATTGCGAAAGATTTCAGCATAAGCCTTTAGTGGAATAAGCCTGATGTTAACGAATAGGGATTTCATCCCAAGTCGTTGTAGCTTTTAACTTGGTCAAACGGTCCCCGGGCTAGCTCACACTTGCTCATACACTATTTTATTAGAGAGTGAGTTTAAAGAGTTCAAATTCACATATTAATTATGTGAGGCATAATAATAGGAGCATAAAGTTTAATTTATTAAACTTGCTAATATATTGGATATTTAATTTAATATTTATAGAATAAATATTAATATGGAGAAATTAATTTATTTGATTGATTAATTAGAAATAATTATTTAATTAAGAGATTGCAGTAATTAATATTTTAGACATATTAATTAGTTAAATAATTATTTGATAATTATTAAAGTAGGGAATTAATATATTGGATATATTAATTAGATATTTATTTATTTATATCAATTATGGATTTTTTGAAAATTAAATAGAAAAAATCAAATGAAAAAAATGCATAATGATTTGTCCCACATCGGAAAGGTCTAAGTTAGAACCTCCACCACTCTACTATAAAAATAAAGCCTTTGAGGTCTTTATTCTTATCCTACTCACTTTCAGAGAAACCTTTCTCACAAAGTTGAAAAACCTCCCTTCTCTAAAGACTTCCCACCAAGCACTCACTTCTAGCAAAGATGTCATAGCCTGGAAGGCGGAGGAGATGATTTTCCACGGAAATAGTCGATCTTGATTAAATCAGAGGCCACAGTTAATGTAAGTATTCTTTTCCAATAACATGACAATCACCTAGTTATTGCATTATTTAGACTAATTAGATTCATCAAAGATAATTAATTTGATTAATTATTGTGAAAATTTTAATTCTTCACCCGCTTCCGCCGTGCAAAATGCATGCTCCTACCCTATTCCCAACAATTGGCTCAAGGTGATTGTTGTTATTGGAATCTTTTTGTTGGTGGGTTTTAATTTTCATTGGATGAATGTTAAAAAAAAAATTGTTGGAGATTATTTGTTTGGCATTAGGATTTTATAAATTCTTAGATCTTGTGTAAACCCAAGCATTTGGGTATAGGAAAATCTTTGTAAATTTTTTTTTTTAATTTTATGCAATTTAGAATTAGCAAAAAGATGAAGAACACAAAGGATACCATGAAGAACACCACGAAGAAAGCGAAGAACACCATTGATGAGATTTTTTTTTCCATAAAAGAAAATTTGAGACTTTTCCTTGAGTATTATTTTGGAAAATATTTGGGTAGAAAAAATGATTTTAGAAAATAATTATTATCTTTTAAAACCTGATATTTTTGGAAAGTATCTAGGGATTTAATTATGGTTAATATTTTTAGAAAATATGGGTAATCATAAATAATTAAAGGATAATTAAATAAAGATTTTAAAATTAAATCAATAATCTTTGGAAGATTTTTTATTATATAATGTTAAATAAATCTTTATATTGAAGTCATTTAAATATTGAAATATTTTTTGAAAATATTTGAAAAATATTTAAAGGGATTTGTTCCTGTCAAAGTTTCTAGAAGATCAAAAAGTGAAGACAAAGATTATTCTTGGAGAATTTCTTAGCATATGTGGCAATTTAAATTTCCTAGAAATATGTCAAACATCTAATCAGTCATGAACTGTTTAAATTATATGTTACTTATTTGCATGTCTTGGTTGTTGCATAAAGTATGTCATATAGATTTAAAATCCCACCATAGGTTAAAAAGATCATGCATCCTAAATGTGTATTAAATATATTAGATTTATTTTAGGAATTAGAAAAAGGGAATTGATACTTCTAGTTTGTTACAGTGAACGGGAGCAAAGTGAAAATGAAGGAGAAGATTGCGCAAGCAAAAGCCAATCCAGCCAAATACGCCCCCCGGAGTTATTCCACGATGACATAACGAAGACCAATCCCAGCCGAAGAAATAAGCTAAAAAAATATCTCAACCAAAGGATGTGTGGCAAAGATCGGGTGCATGAAGATTAATCTCTGTCGTTAATTTGTGTCGGGTTTGACGCACTCGACAACGCAGATCATGGAGTAAGATGGTGTCAGAGCAGAGCAACTTTCGGCAGAAGGCGGAACGTGGAGCAGGAGTTCGCAGCGGCTGTCGGGAAGCCTATAAAAGGCGAGTTTCTTCTTAAATTCAAGGATCGGCATTATTTTCTCTAAAGAATTTCCTAGTTCCAAGATCCTTCCATTTCTAATCTAGTTTTTCTTCTTTGTAGTGTTTAGAGCCGCTGGAGCGATCTCGTCGCGCCATAGTTTTTTTTTTTTTTTTTTGCAGTTTAGAAGTAGTTTCGTGCATTCTATAGACTTAGTGCTTGTAAGCGGAATTTCATCGGAGATATTCAGAGTTATCAAAGTCTAGGCTTTTTCTTATCTTTTGACTTTCCTTTTGTTACTTTTTTTTTTTGCACATCACACTTCTCGTTACTTGATCTTTGCTACAATAGCATGTCTTCCATTTCCTCATTTCTTCTGAGCACGTTTACCAATATGAGTAGCTAAATTTGTTATCATAAGGTTATGGGGAAGTAGGGTATTTTGCATGGGCGAAGAATTAGCAGATAGAACTTTTTATGCATGTTGTTTAAATCTCATTACATTCTGTGACAAACCGATTGTAGAACTTTATTTCACTATCGAGAGAAAGAGAGTAAAGTGAACTCGCATGTATAACATTAGGACTGCGAAGCTTGCTTGATAATTAAAGAACTTTTAGAGATAAGGTTCGCCTGATGTCGTTAGTTTATATCAGTCTTCGTTTGAGTTTGAGAGGACCAAACTAAAAGCTCAAGAAAGCCACCTTCCGGAGCTTGAGAGAGCCAAGGGAAAACCTGTCAGTTGTTTGCCTTGCTAGCTGTTTCACCTTAGCGAAGTACCCGAAAACCCAAACCCTTCCGATACCTATCCCATATTGTTACTTTCGTTACTTGTTATTTCGCTGCTTAGTTAATACCACTCAATGTATACATAAACTTGCAATTGACTCTCATTATAGAACGAATTGAAACATATAAAAAAAGATCTCTATGGAGAATGACCTTTACTAAATTAAAACTTGCTACAACAAGGTTGTGTCTACTTGCACATTCTGAGGAAACCGCACATTTCGTTAGAACTTGAGTTGTGATTTCGCTTCGTCGAAATCATTGCCTTCCACGTCATTATCCTCATTTAATTATTATTTTAAATTGCACATGTCGGTTTACTGGGGACAGCTGCACTTAAGGACTTGGCATAAGCTAGGAACTTGGTGGTCCATATGTGTAACCTAGACGAGTGGCTTAGGATGCGTAGGGTGTTGTAGAGAAAATCTGACATAGTCTAGTTGTTCCCTACTCCTATAGTTAGAATGAGGACTTGTTAGGCTGTGAGCAGCCAAATTTTCTAAGGCATAATTGAGTGCCACGTTATTAAGTTAGACTACTCTCGGCTAGGCGCCATGCATGGGATCTGATGTGTTCAGGTTGGCCCCACATTGTTCGAGGGAATTATGATAGCCACGACGACTCTAATGGTATAGCCCTTAAATCTAGGCACTCTGTCGTATCCAAGAGAGTTCGATCTCACTATATTGGCTAGTGATACTCCTCCTTTGGTGTTTTCAAGGGCCATCAAGCCCAACAATAAAAGTGCCCGAGAGTTGGGTTGTGTTCTCTTTTGTTTATGCATGTTATTCAAAGACTTATTGATTATGCTTGACTTGCTCAGTATTCTGTGTGCATCTCATGTGGGATTTCTTACTAAGTTTTTCAATAAAATTCATGCAACGTTTTATGTTGGTTTGTGGATTCAATCTCCATTTAGCAGGTCAGCACCAGGATGGATGACTGAGGCAGTTGTGGATAGACATAGGGAGACGTGTTTGTTGCATCTATCTGTTAGGGTCTTTACTTTCCATTCAAAATTGTATTGCACTCCTTTCAAGATGAAGTGTTTTATAATAATGTCTTTTTAGACCCTTTTAGTTTTAAAACGAGATCTCAAGATTAGATACTTTTAACTGCATGGATCGAATAATTCTTTACCCATTGATTGTCGCTAATTAAATTATATACAATATAATTAGAGTTTAATCACTCCCATTTTCAATTTTAATGAAATTTTTAATTAATTGACTTCCATGAATGTTACAAACTAAGGTTATAGTATTAAGTTTTTTGCAGGTAATAGACCGTAATAAGTGTTAGTGATGAACTTCAATTAAATACTAGTAGAAGGGTATTTTGTTATTTTCACAAAAGTCACTCATTTTTATTTTAATATTATAATTTGCAAAAGTTTTATTGACTGGTTATTCATTTGCTAAAAGAAATAGTGCTCTTAAGGACATCATGAATCAAATAGTACCTATTGGTTTATGGATGTTTGGGATTTGGTGTTAAGGAAAGGAGAGGAAAGGAAAGGAGAGGAAAGGAAAGAAATTGAGATTTTCTAACGACATGTTTGTTTTTAGGACATCAACCTTTTCTGAGCTCCTTCTCAACCTCTCCTCCAACATCATACCAAATTTTTTATTTAATTTTAACAAATATCACATCAAACTTTCTCTAATTTTCAACAACATAGTATAAAATAAAATACATTAACTTTATTAATTAATATAAATATGCAATTATTACATTAAAAAACAATATAAAATAAATTTTTTTACAACATCTCCTCTCTAACACACCGATCTCCAAACAAGTATTTCATATCTCTAAATCACTCGACTTCCTCTTCCACTTTCTCTTTCACTTTCTCTCCTCTCCTCTTTTCAACCCCAAAATCCAATCACGCCACGGGTTTGAGTCAATATTTGTTGAATAAAAAAATTAGATTTATTGTTCATTTAATTTTCTTTAAATAAATTAATGCAAAACCCCTTTTTAAATGTTTTTTTAAGGATTTAAATGCTTGACTATATCCGTGTTAAAAAAATAAGAATGTATGATTTGAAAGGGAATAATATACTCTCTTTTTTTGTTAATAAATTTGAGACACTAAAGGCTAAGAAATTTTAGACATGACGTAAAGGTATAGGTTCACAATTTTTTACTCTAAAATGAAAATTACATTTTAGATGCGGCATATATTTGACTCCTATATTTTAAAATCAAATACTTTTATCTTCCACATTTTCATTATACTCAACATTTTAGTTTGCGTGTGCCTTTTAAGTTTACCTTTCTTTTAAAAATTTAAATCACATTGAAGATTAACATAATCAAAATTTTAAAATTAGTGTAATCTTTATCTTAACCAACATTACGTCATGTAATTAATGCTTTTATTATCAAATAGAACCTCGGATGTTATAATATATTTAAAAAATTGAAATAATTCACATTTTATTTTAAAACATATAACCAAATAGAAAATACGCTCTAAACACATAGGGACTAGAAAAGTAAAGTCTCCAAAATTTAATAGTAAATAAATCTACAAAAAGCTTAATATGTTGGCAAATGAAAAACAAACATCGGATAAAAGCTAACATTGATAAAAGATTCTTCAAATATTATATTCAATAAAAAAGTAGACATTTTCAATAACTAAAAAGAGAATATAAACTTTTGAATACGAAAGTAGTTGGTCAACGAGATTAATGTACACTCAAAGATTAAGAGATCTTGGATGTTATAATATATTTGACTAATATTGAGTATCATTAAAATAGTTAAAAGTAAAAGTATTTGATGTTATAATATATTTAAAAAATTGAAATAATTCACATTTTATTTTAAAACATATAACCAAATAGAACCTACGCTCTAAACACATAGGGACTAGAAAAGTAAAGTCTCCATAATTTAATAGTAAATAAATCTACAAAAACCTTAATATGTTGGCAAATGAAAAACAAACCTCGGATAAAAGCTAACATTGATCAAAGATTCTTCAAATATTATATTCAATAAAAAAAGTAGATATTTTCAATAACTAAAAGAGAATATAAACTTTTGAATACGAGAGTAGTTGGTCAACCAGATTAATGTACACTCAAAGATTAAGAGATCCTGGATTCGAATTTCTCCTCTTTAATTGTTGAATCTCAACAAGAGAATATATACTTTTGAATAGTAATAATGAAAAACATTTTTTTTTGCTTTTTAATTCAACTCAACAATAATTAGGGTGTAGAAATTTAAATATGAAATTTCATGATTATTCGGTCATACAATATGCAATTAAAGTTTATTTCTTTTGGCAAAGAATTCATTTTTATAATTATATGTAATTTTAAATTTAGGAAGGGACGCCACAAACCTTACATAAAAGATGATGTTATTTTTATAATTGATCCTATGACCATAGAATTAAATTGAATTAGAACTAAACCAAGTCAATACATCACTAACTCTTTGGTCAATAATAGTAAAAATATAATAGTTTTTTATATATTATTTTTTTAAATTTTGTTGATAAGTATCTTGTTTTTTAAGAGAAATGGTTGTGAGGACAATATTCATCAATGACAATAAAAATATTATAAATATAGTTTATTCTAATTTTATTATTTTCTTTACTCATTGATGTCAAAAATTAACTGACATAAAATAAATACAATTAGAGTTCAAGAAAATTTATTTAAAAAATATAATTTATTCATTTTTAAATTTTTTTTTTATAATAATTGAGGTGGACGATTTAAATTCATAATTTTTTTTCTTAAATTTGAAAGCATGACTTTTTTTTTAGATATGAACCCATAATTTTGTTGGCTTTAATTCTTTTAAGGAATGTTATTAACTAATTGGGAATTTACCGCATGTAACAGATGTAGGCTGTTGTATTACATTTATAGCATATTTTTTAAAATAATTCATTTGTAGCAGATTTTGGGCACTCCTTTTTTCTTTCCAAATTTTCCATTTCCCTCTCTTCGAACGGCTTCGCTTCCATCCAATTTGGTTTTTTTTTCTTCATATTTTCTCCAATAAGATCATCTCCATGATTAAATTTCATCCAATTTCACAGAATAATGAATTCATAGCAAATTTCGACGACATCACCAAAGATTTTGTTGCAATTCACTGGAAATTTTTCACAACATCACCGAAAATGTTTTCAGACTTGAACGATTCATTTGAATGATTTTGCTGACTTCGAACAATTTCCCTCTTCTCCTTTGAAATTCTTTCTCAACTTCTGATCGGGATCTTCATAAACCTTCTATCATCTATGCATAAACCTTCGGTAAAATCATTCAACTTCACTGGAGATTTTAACCTAGTTTCAATTCCAGGAACTTGAATCGGAGATCAGACCTGAATAACATAGATGTTGTACGGCTGAGATGCAATTGATTTCACGAATTTCGAATCAACTTATGCCTAAACATTCTATCACTTAGGTAGAAACCTTCTATCACCTATGCATAAACTTTCTATTACTTAAGCATAAACCTTCTATCAGATATGCATAAACGTTCTATTACTTAAGTAGAAATCTTCTATCACCTATGCATAAGTCTTTTATCACCTAGGAAGAAACCTTCTATCATCTATGCATAAATATTCTATCAGCAATGCATAAACCTTCTATCACTTTGGCAGAACCATTCTATGACCTATGCATAAACCTATTCAAATATATTTTTCTTTTTAAATAGAAAATGAGTCTATCATTGATTGAGTTCTATCATAGATTTCTATATCACTAAACTGATTGAGTTATATCACTAATAGAATTCAATCAGTGATAGACTCAATCTACATTATAGTTGAGTTCTATCACTGGTTGAGTTTTATCACTAGTAGAATTCAATCATTACTTGAGTTCAGAATTCAATCAATGTTTGAGTTCTATCACTAATAGAATTCAATAAAATTCAAGTCTTGTCTTGCTTCTTAAATAGAATCACTTTGTTATGCTTTACACTGTAATGATTCTTGAATGACTAGGAATAAAATGTATCTTATTAATTAGTTGTTTATTGCTCACATTAGTTGATTAGGAATCTGGTTTTTCACAATGATTTAAATCTATATGTTTTTTTAGTGATTGAATCGATCATTTTGCCATTGATAGAATCTAAAAGGCATTTGATATATTATTAAACAACAATTTTAATCATGCAACATTATTAACCAAGGGCTTACAGCTTCTACAGCAGAAAGATAGTCCACTTTGTAGGGAAAATCATTAACAATGAAAACTAGAAAGTTTGAATTGAATGATGGAAGTTATTGAACAACAACAAAGCTCAAATGAATGAATTTCATCTGAAAATAAAATCATCCAAAAGTTGAAAAATAGGCGACCAAGACATTTTGGTACTATCTATCTGTTTCTCCTTCACTGCTTTAGCAATAAACAATACTCAAATGTCCAAACATAGGAAGCAATATCATAACAAAGATAGAACAAAAGCTTTTATTTGATTCAATTTCAAGTAATTGTTCAATTACAATCAAAACATAAGTAATTATTCAAACATAAGTAAATTGTCTAAATGTTCAAACTACATACAAAACTAACACATTGACATTTTCAATCATTCATTCATTTGAGTAATCTTTAAATTGAAAGATGGAGGTTCCATATGCAACCTTGGTGATTGCCTTGGTGGTGAGGACTTGGGTGATAACTCTTAAGACTTTTTTGTTGGAGAACTCTTATAAAGATGGTCTATAGCTTGAAGTGCATCTTGAAGTGCCATTTTTTTGCCCTTTCCTTTCTTATTTGCCTTTTGATTGTTGGCCATCCTCTCTGCAGATGCGTTCTCCAATGTTTTCTTAGTAGACTTTATTTGCTCTTTATCTCAGAAGCAACTTTTGGTTTATATTTTTTCACAGCTTGCAAGTATCAGAGGAACACACAAAAGTTCAATTCATTTAAGTTGATAACTCAATCAGTGTTCAACAGATAGAATTTAATTAGTGAATAGTGATAGAATTCAATTAATTGAATATTTCAATAAAGAAAAAGTTAAATCAATCTTACCTCATTTTTCTCTTTTTGTCCTTCCGTTTTTTTATTCTGCTTTTCCTTTCTTCCCTTTCTTCTTCATCCTCTTCTTCTTGCTCTTCTTCTTTTTCTTCTTTATCTTAATCTTCTTTCGCTTCTTCTTCTTTGTCATCATTTTCTTCTCGATCCTCTTCCATTTATTTTTCTTTCAATAAATAGAAGTCAATTTTAATCAATAGAATATCAAATTAAATGTTAATTTCAATCAATAGAAGTCAATAAAATTAATAAGCACATGTTTATAGTTTAGGCAGTAGAAGAAGAGGTAAAACAAATTACTGATTGATTTCTATTGGTGTAACGGCCCAGTTTTCTATCCCGGTTCTCGAGGAGCTTCTGGTTCAGATTCAGTGGTTCGGTTGGGCCGTTAGAGCTGTTTTGACCCTTAGGGGTATTTTGGTCTTTTGGCTCCACGCCCGAGCAAGCCCGAGCCCAGCGGCACACAGTGCCCAAGCGCCCAGCCCCAGCTCGCCCAGGCCGTCCCAGCGTCGCCCAAGTCGTCCCCGCGTCGCTCAGCCCTCGCCTAGGCCCCGCGTCGCCCAACCTCGCCCAGGTCCGTGCCGCCCTGCACTGTGTCGAGCCCGTGCGCCCTATAGCTCGCCGTGCCATCCCGAGCGCCCTGAGCCCATCGCGTCGCGTCGATCAGCGCGCGCGTCCCTGTAGCGCCGTCGCCGCGCTCGCGCCGTCTGGCGTCGTCTCTGTGTCGAGCCGCGGCGCGCGCGCGCGCGCCGCGCCACCCGAGCTCGAGCCCCCGCCCGTGAGCCCTTGCCTCACCCAGCTCGCCGCGCGCGACCTCGCGCCCGGCGCCGTGCTGCGCGCTGCGCCCCAGCCTACTGTTGTGTCTTTGGTTGGCCCGAGCCTTGTGGCTTCTCGGATGGTATTTCCCGAGTCTTTTCTTCGTTGGGCCCTGATTTGTTGGTTGCTGGTTATGGATTTAATTGGGGTGTTTTATGTATTTGATTTGGGTGCTTTATTTGATGTATAGGTTGTTCGGGTTCGATTAGAGGCTCGAGGATCGCTTGGTTGATTTTTTTATTTATTATTATTTTCTGCTTGTTCCAGGTAAGGATTTCTTACCGTGGTTGTGTGGACCCTGCGATATATCATGATATGCCTTGTATGCTTGTTTGCTGTTATGAACATGATATCGATAGGCAGCTTTGATTGATTTCTTGCTAGCATGTTTGCCTGATTGTACATGTTAGTGTCATGCTAGGTTTGTTCTTCCAGCATGCTTATGATTCCTACTTTACGTTCGTAGTATCATGCTAGGTAAATGTGATTGTTGTCGGTCATTGTTTGCTAGCAAGGAATCATTTATTTTGCTCTATACTCTTAGATAGAGTTGTAGGGTTTGTCATCATCCAGAGGCTGAGCGGTTTTGGCTCTGTACTTATGTTGAGGAGCCTGTGTCTGGTTTTGGCCATTTAGGGTTGGCCGTAGCTGAAGTTTCAGCTTGTGCTAGTTGAAAAGTTTGCCTTTTGGATCAATCGTCAGTTGGTGGTTCGATTGTTTTTTGTTAAGGCTGTAGGCAAGCTTTGGGGTTCGTTGGCTTCATGTGAAGTAAGAGTAGGCTGTTTAGTTTCTGGAACCTGAGAGGTTCAGTTGTTTGGCCAGCATGGTGTAGAGTTGAGGCTGTTTGTTAACAGCTGTGGGCATTCTGAGAAGTTACGCCAGTGCGTGGCGTTGAGTTTTGGAGCTTGTGCCCAGTCTGCGAGTTTGCTGAGAGTAACAATGTAGATAGGTGTTCCGTGTTGGATTAGCAGGGTTTAGATTGAGCCCCGGGTTTGTAAGGCCTTTTGAGATCCTTGAGCGGATCGGAGCAGTGGCTTTCAGTTAGTTTTGCCCCGTCTTTGGCAGCAGTGCATTGTTGTGTTCCTCGTCTCGATGTTGAGATAGTCTGTGGCAAACTGGATAGCATTGTGGCTTTAAGCCTTTGAGAACCCAAGAGGGTTTGGTTCTCTAAGAGGGCTAGTGTTGTCTTAGCCGAGAAGTTTAGTTGGCTAGGAATCAGTGGAGATTTCCTAGAGCTGTTTCGTCTTAGGACTTTCGAGGACGAAAGTCTTAAAAGGAGGGAGTATTGTAACGACCCAGTTTTCTATCCCGGTTCTCGAGGAGCTTTTGGTTCAGATTCAGTGGTTCGGTTGGGCCGTTAGAGCTGTTTTGACCCTTAGGGGTATTTTAGTCTTTTGGCTCCCCAGGCAGGATTTGTGGATTTTCAGGGCTTCGAGGTAGCTCCTGCCTTTGTTAAGGCTTGTTTGTTGGTGGCTGCGAATCCCGAGATGTTTGGGCTATTCGTTTGGGAGTTCGGTTGTGATTTGGGTTTTGGGCAAAGTTATGGTTGTTTGGGTGTTTCCTTTGGGATTCGAGCTCGGGCCCTCAGTGTTGATTTGGGAGGTTGATTTAAGTGAGTTTTATTGATTGGAAAAGGTTGCTTCAGCCGGGTCTCGAAGGAGGAAGCCGGGAAATGGGATTTTAAGGATTTTTAGAAATTGGATAAATTGGATAAGTTTGGATTTTGGATAAGGATAAAATAAAAAAGATTAAATCCTATTTTTCCTTTTTATTTCCCATTTTCCTTTTTTTTTTCCTAAATCCCCATTTTTTCCATTTTTCTCTTTTTTCCCCTTTCTCTCTCCTCCAACCCGACCCCAGCTCCCTTGGTCGCCCAGCTAGCCCAGCCCGAGCCCCCTGGCCCCCCAGCTCGCCCACTCCCGAGCCACCCCGAGCCCAGCCGCGCACAGTGCCCAGGCGCCCAGCCATAGCTCGCCCAGGCCGTCCCCGCGTCGCTCAGCCCTCACCCAGGCCCCGCGTCGCCCGACCTCGCCCAGGTCCGTGCCGCCCTGCACTTTGTCGAGCCTGTGCGCCCTGTAGCTCGTCGTGCCATCCCGAGCGCCCTGAGCCCATCGTGTCGCGTCGCCCCGCGCGCGCGTCCCTGTAGCGCTTCGTGTCGCTCGCGCCGTCGCGCGCGTCCGTCCATCTTAGGCCGAAAGCCGCGCGCGCGCCGTCGCCCAGTGAGCTCGAGCTCGCAGCGCAGCGCCGCGCCTCCGCGCCCGCGCGCCGAGCTGCGCGCGCTGCGCCAGCCCCAGCCAGCCTACGCCCGGCCACCGCCTGTTGTGTCTTTGGTTGGCCCGAGCCTTGTGGCTTCTCGGTTGGTATTTCCCGAGTCTTTTCTTCGTTGGGCCCTGATTTGTTGGCTGCTGGTTATGGATTTAATTGGGGTGTTTTATGTATTTGATTTGGGTGCTTTATTTGATGTATAGGCTGTTCGGGTTCGATTAGAGGCTCGAGGATCGCTTGGTTGATTTGTTGATTTATTATTATTTTCTGCTTGTTCCAGGTAAGGATTTCTTACCGTGGTTGTGTGGACCCTGTGATATATCATGATATGTCTTGTATGCTTGTTTGCTGTTATGAACATGATATTGATAGGCAGCTTTGATTGATTTCTTGCTAGCATGTTTGCCCCATTGTACATGTTAGTGCCATGCTAGGTTTGTTCTTCCAGCATGCTTATGATTCCTGCTTTACGTTCGTAGTATCATGCTAGGTAAATGTGATTGTTGTCGGTCATTGTTTGCTAGCAAGGAATCATTTATTTTTCTCTGTACTCTTAGATAGAGTTGTAGGGTTTGTCATCATCCAGAGGCTGAGCGGACATAACATACTTTGTCCCCACTGACCGGGAGTAAAGTGTGCGCAGCATAACGTATCTTGCTCCCCCCCCCCCGATCGCCAAATGTGGATTTAGCTCTGGTCGGGAGTAAAGTGTGCGCAGCATAACGTATCTTGCTTCCCTCCCCCCCCCCCCCCGACCCGCCGATGTGGATTTAGCTACCCACATCGGCATAAGCCTAGTTTGTAGCACGCTAGAGCGGAACCCACCAGCGGTGTAAGCCTACCTTGGCGGTTCTTAGCTTCAGTCGGTGGTTCAGCCGCATGAGATGAACGCCGAGGGCCTCGCGCTACTGTGATCAGTGACACCGCTTCTGAGTCATAGGCATGCGTACCTGGCCAGCGTAGTTTGCCATTAGGCCCCCGCATTTACGCCGGTTGCAGCAGCATGCGGTGTGCGCGCACACGCGTTAGTTACCGGTTCGGAGAGCTCCCCCGGGCTAATGTCGTGAGTACACCATTCCTTCCAGTTTAGAGCCAGACTTCGGGTACTCTCCCGTAAGTCCAGATTAGTAGCAAGGGCAAGGAGGCCCTTGAGGACATCTTTGGGATCAGCTTTTGAGCTAATCAATCCCCCCGAGTGAAAGATACCTCGGTGATGTCCCAGGATTGGTCAGGGTAACCAATCATTAGGCCGGAAGTAGGAGACTTCCGATGGCTCCAGATCTTGTATTATGAGCTCGTTGAGCTATGATCTGTGTTGATAGCTGTTTGCTTGCATGTTGAGGTGCTAGATGACTGATGTATCGTATTGTAACCCGGTTGGGGATTCTTACTGAGTATGTTTATACTCACCTTTATTTATCTTTCAGGTAACTTGGGACAACACCAGGATGGCTAGCGGAGGGAGCTGATTGATCATGGGAGCTGCCGGCATTCTATAATTTATTATTGCATTGTTTATTCAGCATGTAGATGGACATGAGTCCTAGGGGAACATTGTTTAAAAAGTTGTTTAAATTGTATTGTATGTTTTTATAAACACTGGCCAGACTTGTTTTACTTTGTTGGTTGTTTAAATGAAAACTGTTGGTTATGTTTTAAGGGTTCCCCCTTCTCATATGTTTTGAAAGGTTTTTAAATATGAGCACTAAACCGCTTGTTATCATATTTAACTTGCATGCTGAGTGAGAACCCCGGTTTAGGACCGTGTTTTGGGTCGGGTTCGTCACAATTGGTGATAGAACTCAATCAGTCTAGTGATAGAACTCAATTAGTCTAGTGATAGAAATCTGTCATTGATTGAATTCTATCAGTGATATAACTCAATAAGTTATAGACTCATTCTCTATAAATACCTTTAAAGCTTGATCTCTTTGTTCCTCTTTAGTACTATGAACTTCATCTTTAAAGCATTTGAACTCAATTAGTGATAGACTCATTCTCTATAAATACGTTTGAAGCCTTTTCCAATCTTCTTTTGGTATTTATAGAGAATGAGTCTATCATTTAGTATTCTATGAATTTAAAGAATTTATTAATTACTTTTGTACGTTTCATCTTCTTAGAAAAGAAGTTTCTCATTTTACTAATTTTCTTTTCTTCATTTGTTTGATACTAAACTAATCAAACTCTTGGCTATTATTTTGAAAAACAGTAAGCACGTTATGGAGTTAGAAACAGAACATAAATCAATAGAATATTTCTGACTGGATGATAGAATGTTTTTTACTAGGTGATAGATTGTTTCTGCATAAGTGATAGAATGTTTAGTATGACTCAATGAAAATAGGTGCACATATATGGAGTTAGAAACAAAGATTTCAAATATCAATTTCAAGTCAAAGTCATACATCTATTTCAAACAGTAAGCATATCAATACTAAGGGGAACACAATTACTTGAGATATCTTAAGCACGTTCAAGTCATACATCTATTTCTCCCTAGGTGATATATTGTTTATACCTAGGTGATAGAATGTTTCTTCCTAGGTGATAGAATGTGTATGTATGGTAAGACTCAAAGAACAACAGACACACATATATGCTCACCTAAACATCAAATTCATACACGATTGTGTTGAAACAGAAGTCGTACCATTTAGTAGATACTTCAAGCACAAGTCATACATCAATTTCAAATAGCCCTAAACTTGGAATGATTGGATGAAAGCTAAACATGAAACCTAAATCACAAACGAAGATTTATGTTTTGAAACATGAAGCCTAAATAAAAAATCTAAACATGAAACCTAAATTAAAAAAATCAAGACGAATGAAAATTTCAATCAGTTCCCGATTGGGAGTCGGAAGTCGATAGCTCAATTCAAACAGGAAGAATAAAGGAAAAAAGTAAAAAAAAAACCAAAGAGAGTGAAAAACACACAGAGAGTTTTGATAGTTCAATTCACCGATTGAGTTGCGAATGAGAGTCGGAAGTCGAAATTTAGAAGGAGAAACGAAATGCGTGCGATAGGAGGAAGAAAATCTAAAATGGAAGATGAAAGACGCTTGATCGATGTTGGTGATTGAAGAAGCCCGTGTGTGTGATTGATGGAGTCATAAAAGCAGTCGTGAAAATATGAAGTGGGTTGTTTGCGATTGTTAGCCGTGAAATGAGCTTTTTAATCATTTCAATGTGCCAGTTTGGATTTTCTGCTACAAAAGAATTTCTTTTTAAATTCTGCTATACATGTAAATATTTTGCCATATTTTACTATACATGCAAAACCCCCTAATTAATTAAATCATTATTGATTTATTTCAACTAATAGACCTTAATTGGTGTTAGCGAATACTAAAAAAAAATTCTTTTGAGGAGGAAAAAAAACACCCCAGTAGAAGGATGTTTTGATATTTTCACAAAAGTCACCCATTTTTATTTTAGTTATTATTTGCAAAAGGTTTATCCACTTTATAATTCATTTAATTTTTTTAAAATTTTTTAATGCAAACCCCATTTTTTAAAGGAATTTAGTGGGGGAGATATCAAATTCTAGCATTCTTACTATAAATGTGGCAAGTTTTTTAAAATATTCAATACATAACCAAAATATAAAAATACTATTTTTGTTCCTATACTTTAGATTTTGTTCCATTTTATTTAGATCTCTGAACTTCTTAATTTATTCTATTTTAATTAGACTTCAAAATTTTAATTTTACTCCTAATTTTTTTTAAAGAAAAAATTAAAAACTAAAATTGGTTTTATTGAAATTTCTGTTATTTTTTATTAAAACATTACCATATTTTTTTATAAAAATTTAGAAATATGTTAACAGCAGTAGACATATTAATATACTGAACCAATTTTTAATAATATTAACTTCATACTTATCTTTAAAAACAAATTTATAACTTTTTTTTTAAAGTTTATGAATTAAAATTGAATATTTAAAAGTATATGAATCAAAATAGAACAAATTTAAACACTCAAGATTAAAATAAGACATTTAAAAATACAAATACCAAAATGAAACAAAATTGTAAGTATAGAGATCAAATGATATTTTAGCCTGTGCAAAATATTTGAACTTTCATTGTAATCAATCAGTTTTGCTTGATTATTTTTAATATGTGTAACTTGATATTTTACTTTATTGAAGTCATCCATTTGTAAACTTGATTGAAACTTTTTTTTTTATTTTGAATTTTTACTATATTTGAATCAAGGTTAGATATATTTGATATATCTTTTTTCATAAAGTTTCTCTCTTTTTTTAGTCATGTTAAAATGCCTAATTATTAGAGTATTTATCCTAGGTAGCAGATTTTGCTACTTGTATTACATTTGCAGCATTTTTTTAAAAATATTTACATGTATAGCAGAATTTTGGGCATTACTTTTTATTTCCAAAATTACCCTTTCCCTCGTCTTCTACATGTTCGGTATTTCTTTGTTTCCAAAATTGTCCAGATCATCAACCAATTCGTTTCGACAGCTTCAGCTTCACAAAATTTCTTCAGAATTCACAAATTTCTTCAGATTTCACAGAACCTTGCCCCGATTTGTTTCCAATTTTGCTTCATTACTTTGTCGATATTCTCCGGCGATTCCACATACCTCCGGCGATTTTGACTTCGGATTTTGCCGATATTCTCTTTTGTCTTCAGATTCTATTGCGATTTTGGCAACTTCAATGGATTTTGGCGAATTTCATAGCCAATTTCTGATCTCCGGCAACTTTGACAAATTCGAATTTCATAACCAATTTCTGATCTCTGACCAAGTTCACTCGACAAAGTCAACCGATTTGTGCAGACTTGAACATAGTTAGAAGGAAGTTCATCGGAAATTCATCTCTTCTCCTAATTCTTCTTTCACTCTGTTTTGAAGGTATTGATTGAATCTCTTCTTCTTTCACTCTACTTTGAAATTTTCTTTTACACTGTTTGAAGGTATTGTATCACTTAAGCATAAAGTTGTTTATCACCAATACATAGATATTCTATCACTGAGACATAAGACTTCTATCACTTAGGCATAAGTTGTCTATCACCTATACCTAAGCCTTCTATCACCAATGCATAAGGCTTCTATCACTTAAGCATAAGGCTTCTATCACTTAAGCATAAGCTGTCTATCACCAATACATAGATATTCTATCACTGAGACATAAGCTCTGATCTATCAACTATACCTAAGCATTCTATCACCAATATATAGACCTTCTATCACTTAGCATAAGAATTCTAACACTTAGGCATAAGCTGTCTATCACCAATATATAGAGATTCTATCACTTAGGCATAAGTTGTGATCTATCACCTATACCTAAGCCTTCTATCACTTAGCATAAGGCTTCTATCACCTATGAATAAGCCTTCTATCACCTTTATTGAATGAAATTGTTATAATTGTTATTGATTGAATGAATTGGTATTGCTTGACTATGTGATAGAATGTTTCTACATAACCGATAGAATGTCTATATATGATATGACAAACTTTAGTTATATTGTTTGAAGTCAATATTGAGTAACATATTTCATTTTTCTTTCAGATTTTTTCAACATATGGATAAGATTCTTATTGTTGTCTTCCATGGTGGGCAATGGAATGCTAATGGTTCTTATGAGAAGTATAAGATTAGTGGAGTTTTGGTGGATGAACTAATGAGTTTTGAAACTTTTAGTTTGCTTATATTAAGAGAATTAAAATTGGATGTACATCGATCTTCTTCAAAATTATATGTTTTATTGGGTTATGGCCAAAGTACCCCCTTTTGAAATTTTGGAAGATAAAGGCGTGGACTGGTTCTTAACATTAGTTAAGAATAATGGTACAAGACATCCATTAGTGGTTGATGCTAAGAACTTTTATTTAGAGGGGACATCTAGTAGTGTTGTTAGCAATTCAACTTTGTTGGTGTCTTCATCAACTATAGATGATAACGATGGTGATGGTGTGCCTTTTCATGTCATTAAAGATATTCGGTTGGATTGTGTATTTAATGTAAAAGATACATTTGCTAGCAAAGAAGTGTTGTGTAGTTGTTTTAAATACTTGGCTGTGAAAAATAATTTTGAGTTCAGGACTCCTAGATCCAGCAATCAAGCGGTTGAGTTTCAATGTTGCAAAGTGATTGTTTATGGAATGTTAAGGCATCTCGTTTCAAGGATAGTGATTTATGGATCCTTAGGAAGTACGTTTCTATTCATAATTGTCCTTTGAATAGTATTCAAACATCGCATAGGCAAGCATCATCTATTTTAATCGGGGATTCTTTAAAAGAAGAATTTAGGTTTGGTTCCTTTAAAAGTTTGACACCGAAAGAAATTAAGGTTAAAGCGCGTTCAAAGCTTGGTGTTAGTGTTAGTTATGCAAAAGCATATAGGGCAAAAGAACACATCATGAAGGTGTTGAAGGGCGATGCAGCTGAATCCTATTCCTTGATTCCAAAGTTTTTCAAGAAGTTAGAAGAAATGAATCCAGGTTAGTTTAACTTATTGGTTTCTATCACTCGCTTCTGTCTCTTTGAATTCTTTTTAGGTTGATTTTTTGTATGCAGAAACCTTCTATCACCTATGCAGAAACCTTCTATCACTTATGCATAAACCTTCTATCACCTATGCATAAACCTTCTATCACCTTTGTAGAACCTTCTATCACTTATGCAGAAACTTCCATCACTTATGCAAAAATCTTCTATCATTTATGCAGAAACCTATCACTCACTTCTGAATGAGCACTATTAATCAAACATTGAAGTCTATCACTCACTCACTCTTAAAATTTATTTTTGCAGGAACATACACAACATTTGAAACCAATGATGATGGACATTTCAAATATTTTTTTATGGCCATGGGTGCTTCTATTGAAGGTTGGTTGTTTTGTAGGCCTAATATATCTGTGGATGGGACTTTCTTGAAGGGAAAATTTGGAGGTATTTTGCTAACAGCCTCAACTATGGATGGTAATAATCAAATATTTCCACTTGCTTTTAGTATTTTTGATTCAGAGAATGATGCTTCTTGGCTTTGGTTTTTTGAGAATATGAAGAAATGTTTTGGACATCCATAAAATTTGGTTTTCATGTCGAGACAGGCATTTGAGCATTCTAAAAGTTTTTTCGATTGTTTATCCAAATGTTGAATCTTTGTATTTGTATGCAACATTTCTTTGATGAACATTAAGCTACACTTTAAAGGATCTGTGATAGATAAGATTTTTAAAACATGCGCAAAGGCTTATACTGATTGAAGATTTCGAATATAATATGAGATTGTTGGAGTCCATACACCCCACAATTCGTCAAGATTTGTTTAATATTGGTTATGCAAAGTGGGAGCGTGCATATTCTAGAAAAAAGAAGATGAGAATGATGACGTCAAATAGTTTGAAAGCATAAATTCACTTCTCAAAGAACCTAGAAATTATCATGTGGCAATGCTTCTTGATTCTACTAGAGACACATTGCAATCATGGTTTTTTGACCGAAGGAAAGCCGCAACTTCTATGACTTGATTTTGTCTTCTTGGGCGGAAAAGGTTTTACTGAAAAAATCATGACGCATCAAGAACTTTCAAAGTAAGGTTTCAATTTACATTTCTTTCAATTAGGCGAAATATTCTATCACTATGCAAGAAGCTTTCTATCACCTATGCAAAAAGCTTCTATCACCTCCGCAGAAACCTTCTATCATTTAGGCGAAATATTCTATACGCCTTCTATCACTTAGCGAAAAACCTTCTATTGTATATACGTTGTCTATACATAAATATTTTATCAACAATGCATACACCTTCTATCACATATGCATAAACTTATTCAAATATATTTTGTCTTGTGTTTTGTCTTAAATCGTGATTAGTTTAACTTTTGTAGGTTGATTCTATCAAAGCAATGCAGAGCATAAAGTAATTGATGAGACAAATCATTTTTGGTTAATTTGGATACTCGGTCATGTACATGCCGTGTTTGGGATCTTGATGAAATTCCATGCTCTCATGCGCTTCTTTGCTATACGTGCACTAGATTTGAATCCTTATACTTTTGTGTCTAATTTTTATTATTCAAACGTTTTGACATCATCTTATAGAGGTTTAGTTCGCCCAGTTGGAAATCATACTAGTTGGAGCTCTATTGATGTTGATGTCAGTGCATTACCTCCAATTATGAAACGATGTTGGAAGGCCTCGCAAAGAAAGAATACCATCTATCGGTGAAGCAAAGAGTTATATAAGATGTAGTCGTTGTCATCGAAGTGGTCATAATTGTAGAACTTGTAAATTTGCTTCTGCTTTAAAATGACAACTTGTTGAATTTCCTTACTTATAGTTTGTTGAACTTGTATTTGAACCTAATGAAAGTTACTACGTGATAGTTTTTACATGAGTTGAAATGATATGACCTTTTATCACTTAGGTATAAACTTTCTATCACCTATGGATAAACCTTCTATCACCGATGCATAAGCCTTCTATCACTTAGGAATAAACTTTCTATCACCTATGGATAAACCTTCTATCACCGATGCATAAGCCTTCTATCACCTATGCATAAGTTTTCTATCACCTATGCATAAGTTTTCTATCACTTAGGCATAACTACCTTCTATCACCTATGCATAAAACTTCTATCACCTAGGTATAAACTTTCTATCACCTATGGATAAACCTTCTATCACCAATGCATAAGCCTTCTATCACCTATGCATAAACCTTCTATCACCTAGGTATAAACTTTCTATCACCTATGGATAAACCTTCTATCACCAATGCATAAGCCTTCTATCACCTATGCATAAGCCTTCTATCACCTATGCATAAAACTTCTATCACCTAGGTATAAACTTTCTATCACCTATGGATAAACCTTCTATCAATTAGGCATAAACTTTCTATCACCTATGGATAAACCTTCTATCACCAATGCATAAGCCTTCTATCACCTATGCATAAGCCTTCTATCACCTATGCATAAAACTTCTATCACCTAGGCATAACTACATTCTATCACCTATGTCTAAGTCTTCTATCACTTAGGCATAAACTTTCTATCACCTATAGATAAACCTTCTATCACCAATGCATAAGCCTTCTATCACCTATGCATAAGCCTTCTATCACCTATGCATAAAACTTCTATCACCTAGGCATAACTACATTCTATCACCTATGTCTAAGTCTTCTATCACTTAGGCATAAACTTTCTATCACCTATGGATAAACCTTCTATCACCAATGCATAAGCCTTCTATCACTTAGGCATAACTGAGCAAAATTAAACTGATAGAACAAAAGCTTTCATTTAATTCAATTTGAAGTAATTGTTCAAATACAACCATAACTATTCAAGAACTGTTCAAAACTAACTGTTCAAAAGTAAATTGACTAATTTTTCAAACAATACAAAGCTAACATATTTTCAATCATTATTCATTTGAGTAATCTTTAAATCAAAAGATGGAGCTTCCACATGTAATCTTGGTGAATGCCTAACTGTTGGAGACTTGGGCGATAACTCTTGAGACTTTTTGGTTGGAGAATTCTTCTCTAGATAGTCAATAGCTTGAATTGCAGCTTGAATTGCCTCTCTCTTGCCCTTTCCTTTCTTATTTTCCTTTTGAATTTTGGTCATCCTCTCTGTAGATGCATTCTCCAATGTTTTCTTAGTAGGCCTAGTTTGCCTCTTTATCCTTCCATCAGCAACCTTTGGTTTAGATTTTTGAACAGCCTGCAAGCATTAGAGAAACACACAAAAGTTAACTTCATTTGAGTTGATAACTCAATCATTATATACATAATTCAATCAGTTGAAGAATTTAATAAAGAAAAAGTCATTCTTACCTCCTTTTTCCCTTTCCCTTTTTTGTCATTGATTTTTTTTGTTCTATTTTCCCTTTGAAATTCTTCTCTCTTTTCATCTTCTTTCTCTTCATCTTCTCTTTGTTCAGCTTCTTTATGTTCAGCTTATTTCTCTTCATCTTTCTCTTGATCTTCTTCTTCTGCTTTGTCATCTTTTTCTTTTTCCTTCAATTAATAGAAGTCAATTTCAATCAATAGCATACTCAAGTGGTATAACATGGACAGAAACTAGTGAAAATGATTGAATTCTATCATTACTTGCATTCTATCACTAATAGAACTCAACTAATGTTGATAGAACAGAAATCAACTAGTGATAGAACTAAACTCAACCAGTTGATAAAACTCTATAACTGCTTGCATTCTATTATTGATACAAATAAAGCATTGATGAACTCATTTTCTATTAATACCTTTGAAGCTTCCTCTCTTTGATTTTCATCTTCATCGCTTTTGACCACTTCAATATCCTCCTCATTTTTCTAGAATAAAAAGTAAACATGTTATTTGTTGAGCATATAAATAGAAGTCAATTTCAATCAATAGGAATCCATTTTAGTCAATAGCATAGTCAACCAGTTAGATAACATAAAAAGAAACCAGTGAATATGATTGAATTCTATCATTGCTTGCATTCTATCACTAATAGAACTTAACTAGTGATAGAACTGAACTCAACTAGTGATAGAAGTCTATCACTACTTGCATTCTATCACTTATAGAAAACAATGCATTGATAGACTCATTTTCTATTAATACCTTTGAAGCCTCTTCTCTTTGATTTCCATCAGCACCACCCACTTCAATATCTTCCCCATTTTTCTACAATAAAAAGTAAACATGTTATTGTTGAGCAAACAGATTGATTGATAAAAATATATAAAGATAAGAAAATGAGAATTTACCTTTGTAGCATAGTTAGTTGCAAAGTCAACTATTCTATCCACATCAATCATAGTGTCTATTCTTTCTAGACTGATAGTTGGGGGGATATTTTTAATATGGGATTGTTGTTCTTGGGATGATTTGACAATATTTTCTTCAACCAACAGATTCAAAGTCTTCAAAAAAATTTCTTGCCCAGCCTTCAATTCTTCCATATCTTTTCTTAATGCTTCAACATTTTCTTCTTGACTCCTTCTTAAATTTTCTATAGCTTCTTCTTGACTTTTTCTTAACTCTTCTATAGCTTCCCATATTGAAGAAGTTGTCTTCTGATTGAAGGCATCACCATCACTCACCTTCATTTTCCTCTTCCTTCTTTCTTCATTTTCTTCTTTATCCTTTGCTTCCTTCTCCAAAATAACTTCTTTTTCCTTTTTGTCTTCTTCAATAAAACGTTGAATCGTTTCAAAATGGAAGTCTTCTTCAGAAGGAATCATTTCTTGCACTGAGAACTATATTACAAACAAAAAAAAACATTTTTTAATTCTGTCTTCAATAAGATTTAAATTGATTGAAGCTAATGAAGTGAAACACTTACCTTTGAAGAGTCGAAGACATTTTCTTTCAGTGATTGCAAATCCTCTGAATAGTTAATCTCCCAGTTTGTTATTCGAGGTCCACTTCTTTCAATTCTTTTGGCTATCACTATGTCAGCCAATATGGGTATAATTTCTAAGGCCCAAAAAATTAGACTGTAAGGAAATCCTTGGAGTGAGAGGTAAGAAGAATTGGTTCTAGTACTTTTCCGAAAATATTGTAAGGTTAAATCAAAACACTCTCTCCCCCAAGGAAAACTCCTAAACTTTTCCTCATCATCAACCATTTTCAAATGATATGGATTTATTTTGTTGTGAGGCTGTTTTGGAAGAAGCAAACATTCTAATAGGTACAAATTGGAAAATTTGACCTTTAAGTTTGGATTGGGAATATTGACTTGTGATAGCACATTGAAGGAAGCAACTAGTCTATTTCTATCAATTGAATCCACATTCTTAAAGAAAGTCCTTCTAATTTCACACTCAACATCTTCATCTATTTCTTGAATTGGGAGCTCTTCACATTTTAGTCTGTTAACATGCAAAATTCCTTTAATCCAAATTCTACATAGTTACCTTTAAGATTAAAAGCTAGAATATCCTTTCTTTCGGTTTCACATTGTCTTAATGCCAGGTGTGAAAGCATTTGGATGGGAAGTTTTGGAGCTTTAATGTCTAGGAAATGCCCAAATGGCCCCATTCTAAACAATTCTATCTCTCTCTCATCCATTGTATTTTTGATGTTATCAATAACATCAAATTTATTGTATACGTTAATTTTCGAGGGCTTTTTCCAATCTTTCTTTTGAACGATAAACTTCATCTTTTCCTGTTGAAACAATATCAAGCATTTAATATTCTATCATTTCAAAGGATTGGAAAATTGATTGAACTTATTTAGTACTTACTTTTGTATGTTTCATCTTCTTAGAAGAAGATTGTTCACCCATCTCGAATTTTCTTTTTTCCATCTGTTTGACAAATAAACACATGAATAGGTGATAGACAGCTTATGCTTAAGTGATAGAAGGCCTATGTATTGGTGATAGAAGGCTTAGGTAGAGGTGATAGACAACATATGCCTAAGTGATAGAAGGTCTATGTATTGGTGATAGACAGCTTATGCCTAAGTGATAGAAGCCTTATTCATTAATGATACCTAAGTAATAGAGCGACTTATGCATAAGTGATAGACGACTTATGCCTAAGTGATAGAAGCCTTATTCATTAATGATACCTAAGTAATAGAGCAGTTTATGCATAAGTGATAGACAACTTATGCCTAAGTGATAGAAGCCTTATTCATTAATGAGACCTAAGTAATAGACGACTTATGCATAGGTGAAACAAAATTTAAGTCTGATTACAATATCTATTTCTAATAGAGGCGGCATAAATGGTCAATCAACATTCATCAATTCACAATTCACAACATTCATCAAAGCTCTAATATCCTACTCGATTCGGTGCACGTGAAACGACTCAACCTTTTCAACGTATGTTTTCGAATTTGTTCTTAAATTTGTTCTCATTTGTATTGCACTTTAAAATGACAGAACTATAATGCAAAACTATCTGATTTCGGATTAGCCAAGGATGGGCCTACAGGTGATAGAAGCTATGTTTCTACTAGGTAAGTACAAATTACAATATCTATTTCTAATAGACGGCATAAATTGTCGATCAACATTCATCAATTCACAATTTCAGATTACCTACGTACGGATTACCTAAGTGATATTATAGTTTGAGTGAATAGTGAAGTAAAAAAACCCAAAGAGTGAAAAACATACCGAGAGTTTGGATTGAGACGAATTGTAGAAGGAGATTGAAGATGCTTGATAGAGAGAGTTGAAGACGAGAGACGAAAATGCTTGATAGAGAGAGATCGTGAGGAGAAATCGTGATACCGAGACGAAATGAAGATTGAAATTTGTGATAGAAGAGTGATTGAAGCAGAGATCGTGATTTTGCGAAGGGTGATTGAAGCCGAAATCGGGATTTTGCGAAGGGTGATTGAATCGCAAAGAAAGAAGGGGGTACGGCTGGGACGCGTGAATGAGGATTTTCGCGATTTAGGGTAGCAAAATCGGGCATTTCCGTCTTGGGCATTTCCGTCTTGGGCTTATTGGTCATTTCACTAGGCCCGTTTGTAAAATCTGCTATAAAAGAATTACTTTTGAAAATCTGCTATCCATAGAATTATTTTGGCCCATTTTGCTATACATGAAAAAGCCCCTATTATTATAATAATCAGTAAAAAGAACACAAATATAATTTAATTATTAAGCAAAAAAAAGAATACAATTTAATTATAGATTATACAAATCTCTAAACTTATAGATTCACAATTTTTTACTCCAGGTTTATTTTAGTCCATATATATTTTTCTTTTACTTTTATACTTTTTAAAAAAAAAATTAATTCACGTCGCCACCAAAGTAATCACTTAATAATATATTATATTAAATTTCCAATGAGTCTAGTCGTTGTTTAAGTTAATATTATATCGTACTAAAAAAAAGTTGATATTATGTCATGTAATTAATGATTTTATTATCTTAGAGAATAAAATTGAGCAAGTTGTTTGAGGTAAGTGTTTGATTTTTAAAATATATAAACCCAATAAGAACAAAAAAGAATGAAAAATTGCACAAACAATCCCTTAACTATGATATTTGTAACAATTACATCCCTATTTTTTATTTGATTAACTATCTTCCTTCAAATTTGATAACTATTGTAAATAACCTCTTATATCTAATTTAAGTAAAATTTGAAGGGATAAAATTGTCATTTTTAAAAAGAATTGGCTCTTACTTTTTCTTGTTTTTTTAGTACATATATTGAAGGGAGGGAAACCAACAAACCCTATAGAATGGAAATAGATTAATATGGATTAATATAACCAACTGCACCATCAACTTATTCGGAATTGTCTCTTACCTTTTTTATCTTCCTTTCTTTTTCCTCCTTTGATTATCCAAACCCTGCATGGAAAATTGGAAATCGGCTGCTGTCAGTACTGTCGTGGGCGTGTTTGCATTAATGTTTGAGATTAAGAATTGATCGGCAAGTTTGGAATACAAAGGGAAATTTAGAACGAAGACTTAATGTAAACTGTTTCATATTTCCACACCCTACTTTATAATTAATGGAGACTTAATTTGAAACATTTTATAAAATTCTGTCCGAAAAAGCTTCTGGAAAGATTCAAAAAAGCACTAAGTTTCAAAATTTCTTTCGAAAATCATTTGATTTTTTTTTAAATTTAAATTTATTTCTACTTAAATTTCTCATCTCTGTTTAAACGAGTATATGAATGTTAACCGAATTTCAAAAACCAAAAAAAAAAAAAAAATTCAATTTTTTTATTTTCTTCTAAATTTTAATTTTAACAATTATTATTCTTTCTGCAATATCTAGCCCTACTTCTTTACCCCTAGTCATTGGAGGTGCACTTGCTGGTCATGGTGTTGCAATATTGGTAACTACTATGATTTTGATTTTCGTCTTTGCCATATTTGGAATCTACCATGAATCGTTTCCATGAAGGGTTTGGATGATAAAAGGAGGGTGAGCTTACAAAATGAAAATTGAAGAAGAAGAAAGGTAAATGAGGTAAGAGAATTCTTTTTAATGACAATTCTATCCTTTTATATCTTATTTAAATTAAAAATAATAGTTAATTGCCACATTTATCAAACTTGAGCAGAACTAATTAATCAAATTAAAAAATTAAGGGTGTTGTTATTATAAACATCATAGATTTTATCTTAAATAAAGCAACAACGTTGGAAAATAAAAATAATGATAAAAAAAAGTTAGAAGCATCTTGTAATATTTAAAATATTTTTTTTCTCTCAAAAAATGGCTATAAATTCCGCACTTTCCACCCGTGAAACTCAATTCAAAAGAGGAACAAGAGTAATTAAGGTTTGAAGATGTCGACTAGACCTCCTCCTCCTCCCCCTGGTACGTTCATCTTTTAACTTTATTTTCAATTCGTTAAGTATTGTTTCCAAAATGGTTTCCAAAATCGTCTTCGAATTCTCGTGTGAAACATAATCTAAAATATTAGAGTAATTTATTGTCTTCCTTACAACAAGTTTTTACTATGTCAGGATCGATACATTTAATTTAATTGTATAAAATGATGTCCATTATAAAAAATGGTTGACATGAATGTATTTGTTAATATATTAACCATAGTTATTTTTATATTTTTGGAGTTAGGGATATTGAACCTCCACCTCTTCCTCCCGTTTCTCCCGATATGTTCATCCTTATTTTTAATTCATTAAATATTGTTTTAAAAATGGTTTCAAAATCGACATCAAATCCTTGTGTGGAGCACACTCTAAAAGATCAAAGTAATTTATTATCTTCCTTAAAGCAAGTCTCTACTCTGCCGCGATCAATATGTTTAACTCGATTGAATAAGATGATGTCATTATAAAAACATGAATGTATTTTGTCAATATATATTAAATATTATTTTCTTATTTTTGTAGTTATGGAGATTGAGCCTCCTCCTCTTCCTCCCGTTTCTCCTCCTCCCGATATGTTCATCCATATTTTTAATTCATTAAATATTGTTTCAATAATGGTTTCAAAATCGACATTAAATCCTCGTGTGGAACATAGTCTAAAAGATTAAAGTAATTTATTATCTTCCTTAAAGCAGCCTCTACTCTGCGGTGATCAATATGTTTAACTCGGTTGAATAAGATGATGTCCATTATAAAAAAAAAAATAAAAAAAATATAAAATAAAAAAACATGAATGTCTTTGTCCATATATTAATGATAGTTATTTTCTTATTTTTGTAGTTATGGAGATTGAACCTCCTCCTCTTCCTCCGGTTTCTCCTCCACCCCCTCCCCCGCCTGGTATATTCATTCATTTTTAATTCGTTAAATATTGTTCCAAAAATGGTTTTAAAATCGACATCTAATTCTTGTGTGGAACATAATCTAAGAGATAAAGCAATTTATTATCTTCCTTAAAGCAAGTCTCTCCTATGTCGTGAACAATATGTTTAACTTGATCGTATAACATGACGTCCATTATCAAAATTTGTTAACATGAATATATTTGTTAATAAATTAATAATAGTTATTTTCTTATTTTTGTAGTTATGGAGATTGAACCTCCTCCTCTTCCTCCGATTTCTCCTCCACCCCCTCCTCCCGATATATTCATTCGTATTTTTAATTCGTTAAAATGGTTTTAAAATTGACATCTAATTCTTGTGTGGAACATAATCTAAAAGATTAAAGTAATTTATTATCTTCCTTAAAGCAAGTCTCTCCTATGTCGGGAACAATATGTTTAACTTGATTGTATAAGATATGATGTTCATTATTAAAATTTGTTATCATGAATATATTTGTTAATATATTAACAATAGTTATTTTCTTATTTTTGTAGTTATGGAGATTGAGCCTCCTCCTCTTCCACCTGTTTCTCCTCCTCCCCCTCCTCCTCCTGGTATGTTCATCCTTCTTTTTAATTCTGTAAATATTGTTTCAAAAAGGGTTTCCAAAACCGACATTGAATCATCGCATGGAACATAGTTTAAATTAATAAAGTAAACTATTATTTTCCTTAAAAGGAAATCTCAACTATGTCGTGATTAGTATATTTCACTTGATTGTATAAGATGATATCCATTATCAAAATTTGTTAATAATATTAACAATAAATTTCTTATTTTTGTAGTTATGGAGAAACAAATTTCGCCTGAATTTCTTGATGTTATACTCGACATCGCTACCATGATCATACAAAAAGAGAACCCTTATGTCAAAGTACAACCAATCTCATATGGAACACCAATGATTTTAAATCTCGATCCTACTCAAGTTTGGGGTATTTTCAATATCAATGATGCGATGGTTGTGGGTTAGAGCATGGCACGAGAGACTATATGTATATATTATGAGAGTTATATGTAGGGTGTATGTATACATATAACTTAAATGAATGAAATAAGATATCTATCTACCACTACTCCAATTCTTTTCTTTGTTCACATTGAAGAGCTCGATAGGCGGGTTACTTCTCACATCACTAATTTAGTTTTGTCTAACTCACATCTAAACCAAACTTCTCTTCTCCCAAAGGTGTACAACCAATCTCGTAAAATTACCACAAATTTTTATTATGTTTGGAGCATATCTTTGATACCAATTAATAAGGATGACAACCCTACTCAAATCTTCACATTAGTATGATATTGTTCATTTTAGACATGCACCCTAATTGTTTTACTTTTATTTCACCCAAAAAATCTCATACCAATGAAGATTGTTATGATCGCTTATATATTTATGATTTTCTACTCATCTAACAAAAGTGGGATAGTTTGTTTGCATTCCAACAACAAATTATAATAATATATGCGAAACTATTTTTTTTAGTACATATAACTCAACTCAACTGACATAATAAATGTTTTAATCATTGAGATGTATTTGAACTAATTAATTTGAGTTGGTGGATATAAATGTATTTCTCACTCTAGTTGTTTATAATATTTGATATAACTTTTACTTTTAAAAAATATATTTGATATATAACTTAGGTCATTGATTTCTACCTGCTCAATTGATTAAAATAATATATTTATAAACGTATGTAATATTAGGTATTGGATTAAATATTGCATTTAGATTATTCTATGGAGGCATTTAAAAAAAATGTTGTAGGCTAAATTATAAAAGCACCCTTAAATTATGTTCCATGTCAAATACAACCATCAACTTCAAAAACTTCAAAAATATTTTTCAAAATAATCTTGTATTAAATTTGGATGGAAAACTATGAAGAATTTGTTTCAAAATACTCATTAAAAAAAATTATTTCCCTTACACAAACATTTAAGGAAATTCCTTTATTATTAAATATTTTATGAAAGAATAAAAGTTATGTTTCAAATATCCTAGACATATATTTACTTGTGAAAGAAAAAATTTATCTTTGTATTCTTTACCTATGATTTATTTTTACACCAATATTTACTATTTAATTAATTGAGTAATTGTTAGTTTTAGGGTTAAAATATTAACAATGTTTAAAGGCTTTATAGTGGTGCACAACCCTAAAAGGGAGCCCTAAATTCGATTAATAAATGGAATGTGATAATATCCATTCATTTAACTCACATTTAAAGAAATGTGACTTTTTTTCTTAACGAATTAATTATTGGAAAATGATACTAACTAGACCATTTTTAAGAAATATTTACAAAAATAGGTGTTCAACTTTATTTTTGCATTTTTAATTTTTCTTTTTAAAATCTAAATTATTTTATTTTTTAAAACCTCATTTTACCCTTTAATACATTGATTGATTTAATTTCAAATTCAAAATGTCATCTTTATATTTTCCATAAGTAAATATTATCAAATCCGAAACTTTCTTTTTCAAACGTACCATCTTAATGAAGAATTAATTAGTCGAATTTTTAATTAATTCCTTCATTTCCCTCACCGCTTTATTCCAAATTCCCAACGTTGGAGTTACGTTTTTTTCTCCCGTCCTCTAAGCTCTTCATTTGTTTCATTTCAATATTGTCATTCTCCATTTTTGGCGACTTGAAAACTGATCAACGACCACTTTTTCCTGACCAGACAATACTTGGCTATTATCAAAGTTTCATCCCTCAAGACAATAGTGTCATATATCGCAATCATTCAAATCTTCCTGTCTGTTTGTTGTTCTGGAAATCCTTGCAAATCATCGACATTTTACTGTTCATTCCCCCTAATCCCGATCTGATATGTCTCATACACTACAGTATGGTATGTCTTTCATTCCTTTATACTTTCCAATACCATTAAAGCTAACACTACTACTGTGCCTATTTATAACAAATCTATCTTTTTTACTCATATGTCATAACGTATTATAAACTCCCTCAAATTCCATAATATCTTTAACACAATAGTATTCCATGTATTTGTTACAATACTTTTCTGTCTACACAATACTCTATATGTGCACATATTTCAGTCTACATACTATATTACTTATGCAATACTTTACATTTTAATAATTCATTTTATTTATATCCAATATATTTTCCATACCCATACTGTTTATATTGCACTTTCATTTTCGGATATACAGTATTGTTTATACATGTGGATTATATGTAGTAGTGTTTGTTGTGTTATTAATACTTAACAACTTTTCCTCTTAGGTTTAACAAACATCCCAACTCGTATTGCACATAGTGGTGAGTGGGATGAGAATGATATCCACCATTGTTTTTTGTCCAGACTATTCATTACATTTTCATTACGCAATACGGTATTGTTTATACATGTATATTATATGACTTATAATATAGGGCAGTACTATTTTGACATTTTTGTAATACTATACAACTTTTTCTCATAGATTCAACAAGCATCCCAATTCGACTTATACTGTGCAAATTCCTTTGGTTTCCTGTCTGTTTTTTTTTTCCTAAAACTTTCATCAACGTTTTACTATGCATGCATTCTCCTATTATCCAAATCTAATATGTCTCAGATGATACAATATGGTATGCCTTATATATTTTTAATTTTACAGTAGGGTACTTTGTGAAAAGCAATTGAAGATATTAATAGATAAAGAACATTTCATGCATGTATGGTATTTACTCTCTTTACCGTAGGGTACTCTCTTTAGTATATCGGTTCTAACTCCTTATATAATTTTAACTTATAACAGGTACATCATATTGAAAGTCTTCACAAAGTTCTATACAACATCCAACAGTATCATGTTAATCTTCAAGACAGAACCTTCAATGATCAATTTCACACTATAGTATTTTTTTATGTGTAACACTTTCTCAGTTTTGATTTTATCATCCATGAGACTTTTTAATTTACTTCCATACTGATCAATTTGAATAATAATATCGTTTATTTTTTGTTCTAATAATATGAGTCCCTATCTAAGCACAATTTCACAAACAGCACTGGCGCTCCCCACGGGGACACACTCGGACGGATGAACCCTCGATCTAGCATCTCCTGCAACTGAACCTTCAGTTCCTTCAACTCGGCTGGCGCCATACGATACGAAGCCTTCGAGATAGGGAGGGTTCCTAGCTCGAGCTCAATTGTGAAGTCAACCTCTCTCTTCGGGGGCAACCCCGGTAACTCCTCAGGAAACACATCCGCAAACTCCTGCACAACCGGCACCTGATCAACAGTCGGTGAGGGGCGGCTCTCTCCGGACAACTTGGCTAGGTAGCCCCAAGCTCCATGAGCTAGCAAACGACGAGCTCTCACAGCTGACACCATCGGCGGGCAACCTCCACCCTGGACTCCACAAAACTTGAAGCTGGGCCGACCCGGCGGCCTGAACACTACTTCTTTCCAGTGGCAGTCAATCAACGCGTGGTTAGCAGCTAACCACTCCATACCAAGAATCACATCGAAACCACTCATAGGCAGAACTATGAGCGTAGCAACAAGCAACACTCCGGATATCTCGATCCGGCCATCCTTAACCTTATCTTTTGCTAACATATTAACTCTCGAAGGAGTTGCAACAGATAACTCAAAACCTAGAGGCTCTAATCTCAACCTAGCATGCTCAGCAAACAATACAGATACAAACGAGTGCGCAGAACCAGAATCAAACAAGACAAATGCGCAATGATCCAAAACAAGAAGCGTACCTGCCACTGCGGCATATGCACGCTCGGCCTCCTGACGGTTCGTAGCTAACACCCGTCCCTGCTGCTGCTGCACCGGCTGAACTGCCATAGCTGGCTGATCACAAGAACGGACCACATGCCCCTCTTTTCCACATCGAAAACACCGCCTGGGCCCGGTCTGACAAGCTCCAAAGTGGGCTCTCCCACAAGTGGCACAGGTGGGCATCTTCTTAGGACCGCCCTGCTGGCGAGGCTGGAACTGGGCCGGAATTCTACGCTGATCCCGGTTCTGGAACGGTCCTTGGCGACCCTGGCCGCCTCCTCTGAACTCAAACCTCCTCTTCTGCCCCATTACAGCTGGGACAGGACGCTGCACCGGAGCGGCGACAATTCGCTCAACAGGATACTTTCTGCTGTAAATAGTGGCCAGCTGAACAGCTTATATCATAAGTGTCAGGGGCCTGTGCCCTGACATCCTGAGACACACCCTGCCTCAGACCAGAAATGAACTTCCGAATTTTCAACTCAAGGGTTGCTATCAGCTGTGGAGCAAAATAACCATACTCCGAAAACTTCCTCTCGTACTCCTCTATAGAATCGGAACCCTGCTTCAGATTTTGGAAAATCTCTACCATCTTCTCTTGAGCCTCATCACTAATGTACTTGGCCTTAAACTCAGACTTGAAGAACTCCCAGGTAGCAGGTGGAGACCCAGCTGGTCTCTCACTCAGGGTGGACTCCCACCACCATCTAGCTATGCCTCCTAGCACATGGGCTGCACATCTCGGCCTCTGAACATCGGGGCACACCATAATCAGGAAGGTGTACTCCAAATGGGCAATCCAACGGGCTGCTGCTAGCGCATCACCTGTGGCATCAAACTTCTCTGGGTTCCATTTCACGAAATCCTTTAACCATTTGCCAAGCTCCTCGGCACCCTCTGCCACATCTGCCACAAGGGCTGCTGGCTCTGCGAGCTGCGCCTGCCACAAACAAGCGAGTCAAGCCGCTCGATCTGGGCTCGACTCTTCAGCTGCGCGCCAACAAAGCACAGGTCTCGCCTCGGCCACTCAAAAGGTCGACCACCATAGACCTCATAGAATTAGCAAATTCCCGCTCCGGGGAGCGATCTCACGGCGCTCGATCGCCTCAACACCTACTGCGGGCTCAACAGGGGAGCTACGGTCGGAATGCTATCGGTCTCGGCTTGGAGCGATGTTCTGCGATGATCGATCCAATCCTCGCTACCTCGGCCTCCTCTCGGGCGTCCTCTTCGGCCGGGGATTGGCATCTTTGGCGATCTACACCCAAACCAATAACGAGTCAGAACCTGCTCGTCTCCGCTCTACCACACTACACAAGGCATACACTAGATGACAGGTATTGTAAATTCTTAACCCTTTTTCTACAACAAATAGTAAACTTAGGCATACCATGATGATTGTTGAGTGCTAGTGATCATGGGAAAACGACCTACAACAAAAGGTCAATCTACTGAGAATCTATGACTCGAGCTCGATACCAAGCAGTAAGGACTGACCCGAATGGGGCACTAAATGGGCCCTTACCCCAATGCATGCATTCAAAGTAAAGGACATTAAACAGACATGATTTCAGATTCCAATTAAAAACAAAACATGCAAACATTCAGTTCAAAGCCCGGACAATTTTCCTGAAACCTGTCCCTGTTTCCAAGCACCTGTTCCAAGATAAATACATCTCCAAAGTTTACTCTGATCAGAGATTTATTAAAATCCTTCAAAACTGTTCGAGATACAACCATCTTTGGAATCCACAAAACATTTAGAAAACATCCTAGGGCTCCGTGCCCGGCTACATGCATTCATGGGAAATAAAACATAAAGAGTCATAACACAAAATCAGAGTTTGATGACTGGGCCCCATGATCACAGCTCCTCCTTCAACCATCCTGTCTCGCAACTCGGTTACCTGTGGAAAAACCACAATAATAAGGGTGAGTAACGAATTACTCAGTAAGAATCCCCAACCGGGGTACAATACGATACACATGGTCATCTAGCTGAACGAATGCAAGCTATGAGTAAAAACACAGAATAGAGCACATAGCTTAGCCCACACTTGGGCCTCGGATGCCAACTTAGGGTCTTAGTCCGGAATGATATCACCACACAAGTCGCCCTATACGAGAAACAAGTCCGGCCTCGGCCGCTGTCATTGTCGACGAAAGGTACATCGGCTCACAATCTCCGAGGAGCTCTCGATCGGTATGGCGCGTAATGAGCGTAAGCATGCACCGCGTGCTCTGCTGCAGACTATGGGGTGCGGGTCCCAGAGGCAAGCTGCCCATGTCCGATCACCACGCCTAACTAAATCTACGGATCGGTGTCGCGACATATAGGGTGTGAAACACGGACACGTAAACTATGTCAGCCTGAACCACCGCACCTGGGGCTAAGGAACGGGTCGTGGTAGGCTTACACCAGGAAGTCGTCCTTACCTTAACAGGTGGCAATCAGGGGCTACTACCAAACATGCTGAGGACATGCCGACTGTCGGGGACGAGGCAATGCCAAGTCATCATCCCGACCGTTGGGGCATTTAACAGTCTGCCACCCTCACCCAAGATTGCAGGGCCTACCGGTAGGGTTAGCTAATCCCTCACGGGGTCCAGGGACGGAGAACTGTCTCGAACGTCCCTCCCATGGATGCAAGGTACTTTATGCATCAGGCCCGGATGATGCTATCTACCTGTAACTCTAACCTGCCTTAACAATCAGCAATCAATCCAATAAAATCCAATACGTGCTCAATAAGAATACAACGAGCCTAGCATGATACTACGAAACAAGAACAGATACGAGCATGCCAGAGGAAACAACCTAGCATGGATTAACATGAGAAATAACCGGGAAAGTCATGCTAATCGGGAATTCAGATTAGAGCACTTAGCTACACATGTCAATAAACACAAACAGGCAATCAAACAGCAATCACATATAATATCGCAGGGTCCACACAACTCTTGTAAGAAATCCTTACCTTAATCGGGGACGATTACACGAAAACCTAGGCTGCGAACGAACTCAAACTAGCTACCGGGAACCTAACAAGCACAACACAATTACACACAAAATCTAAATTAAATAAAATAAAATAAATAGGCTCGGCTCGGCTTGGCGACAGGCGCACGGACACGGCGTTGAGGCGAGGACGCGCGCGTGCGCGCGGTCGGTGTCGCGGCGCGGTTGGCGGCTGGTGGTGCGACGACGGACACGCGACACGGCTTCTGCGCGCGAAGGAGAGGGAGCTCGAATTCGGGCGATTTGACGAGATTCGACGAGCGATTGGTTGATGGTTGAACTCCCCTACACAAGCTGCACAAATACCACCCAGAAACTCACCTCAACTCGGCCGGAAAATGGAAATCCAGAAACAGGGGAAAGGGGGTCGACGGAAACGCGAAGGAGAAGAAGAGAAGGAGAAACTTACCAGCTGCTCGGGGATTGGCTTCGGATTTGAGGAAGGAGCTCGGTCGAATTGAAGGCGGCGCGAGAGAAATCGCGAAGGAGCTCGGTCGGTGAAGAAAGCTCGCGAAGGAGAAGAAGAAGAAATGAGGAAGAAGGCTTCGGGCGAGCTGGCCTTTTAAACCAAAGGCAAGAGATAACACGCATAAGATAAAGATGGCGCGCTCAGTTTAACAAGAGCGCTCGGTGGCTCAAGTGGCAATGCCACCCATCTAGCTTCCCATGCAGCCTTGGTTTGAATCCCACTCGACGTGCTATTTAATTCCCTATTTCTTTTAACATTCTACCAACCCCAAATATCTTCACCAAACTTCCCGATCCCATTCAAATCATCTCATAATTTTTTTGGCAATTAGCAAAGACATAACCAGCCCTATCGGCCCGACCAAATTACCAAAATGCCCTTGGGCAACCCGGGAAGACCGGGATGAAATTTTCGGGCCGTTACACACATTCCAAACTAGAAAGTGTCAATTTAAAGTGCATTAATTGTGAAAAACTAGAAACCGCCAATTTATGGTGCATTAATTATGGAAAACCAGAAATCATCAAATTATGGTGTATTGATTACTGAACGAAAGTGGCGATAGTATATTCTTAGAGGCAGAGTTGTCATTTACATACAGTATGGTTAGTAATGTACATGTACAATATAGTTAGTAATTTATATGTTATTTAATTATGATAATTTTGTTCATAAATAGACCGTATGAGTTATTGAACGTTCAATTTTGATGATTGAAATCAGAACCCGTTTGATAACCACCCAGTATTGAAATAACTTGGTATATACGGTACACTCATAATATATCATGTATCATACTGTATTGTTAAACTTTATGTTTTTTTTTAAATGTTTTAATTTGCTGATATGGATACTTGTAGTGTAGTGTCATTTAATATGTTTGCGACAACGAACAAGTAATTTTAAATTATAAATTTTTGAATGTACAATACCGTATAGTAAAACGTTTGGAAATAACATGCGTAATATTTGTCGATTGATAAAGACTCATACTGTTGGAGCAACTTCACATAAAATTACTATTTAAAGTAAGATCAGTAGTAAATAAAAAAAGGTCTCATGAGTTACAAAATTGAAACTGAAAGTGTTCGACATAAAAAAGAAATGTAATGTAAAATCATCATTAGGTGAATGCATTCCTCAATATTTATGCAACGCTCTTCAGCTACTTCATGATTATGGTACATCTTCATTTCATCCCACTGACCACTACGTGCAATATGGATTGAGATGCTTGTTGAACCTATAAGGAAAAGTTGTATAGTATTACAAAAATGTTCAAACAGTACTGTCTTATATTATAAGTCGTATAATATACATGTATATAAACAATACCGTATTGCAGAATAGAAATGTTATGCATAGTAATATGAGTACGAAAAATGTATTGGACATGAATAGAATGAATAATAAACCATAAATGTACTGTGTAAGTTGTACAGTATGGATAATAAAATAATGAAATTTATAGAGTTTTGTATAATTTATACTGTAATATTACAGTACATGAAAAACTATAATATTAATCGTATTATACAAATGGAATGATTGATGAACATATAAGGAGAAGATGTACAGTATAACTAACCTAAAAACACAGTATGAACATACGATATATACTCAATTATACAGCTTTACAGATATGTATATAGTAAATTATACCAGAATATGAGAATCAAAGTACGAAAAAACTATTGTTCTCCATATAATTCTATTGCATTTCTAAATATGATTTTTGACATTCTAAAGGCTGAAATATAAATAAATTAAATGTAGAGAAATGACGGAGCAGGAGTAAAACATATCATACTCTACCTAGCAAACAACAATATTAATGATATTATACAAATGGAATGATTGATGAACCTATAAGGAGAAGATGTACAATATAACTAACCTAAAAACACCGTATGCACATACGGTATATACTCAATTGTACAGTTTTGTAGATGTGTATACAGTCAATTATACCAGAATATGGAAATCAAAGTACGAATAAACTACTGTTCTATATATGATTTTACTATAATTCTAAACATAATTTTTTACATTCTAAATATTGGAATTTAAATGAGTTAAATGTACAAAAATGATAGAATAGGAATAAAACATATCATACATTATATAGTATATTATATATTACACAGTATTGTATATGTGTGTCTGGTATGGATTATACTATGCTACATATGATTTCTTTTCATTTCAAAACAGGAGTATTCAAATACTAAAGACTACTATGTGCAATTAAAATTGAATGATTGATGAACTAATAAGGAGAAGATGTAGTATACAACTAACATTAAAACGAAGTGTGGACAGTACGGTATTGAGGAATCTTAATACGACATGATAGTATATTTAATAATTAGATAGTATTATAGATGTACACACATTGTTGTAAAGATGATTTGAATACATTTCTAAACATGATTTGTGACATTCCGAAGACTGAATATAAATTGAGTAAATGAAAAAAAAATGACATAACAGGAATAAACATACCATAGTCAACGATTTGAGACATATCAGATAATGATTACACTGGATTGAACAAGAACGTGCTAATGGTGATGAATAAGGAAGAAAAATGTAATCCAAAAATTGTGTAAAATGGAGAGATTAGTGAACAGACATGAATTAACTCGTCGGATTATACCGTCCGGTCGGACCTGAGTTGCCGACAACAATTTACGCGTTTGTTGGAAAGTGAAAAGAGAGAAAGAAAAAACACATAAGAAATGCAAATGGAGAATTGAGAATAATGGAATGGAGAACGCAGGATGCAGAAATGGAATGAAAAAAGAATGTGAATAATAATGAGAGATAAATGTAAAAAGAAATAAAAATCCCTTTACATTTAATGAGTTGACAATTAAATATGGTATTTCTTAAGTGATGGAAAGTTTTAAAAATGGAGGTTTAAATTCGAAAATTCTTTATTAAATGTGAATAAGGGCAAAACGGTAATAAAAAATAAATATAAATTTCGAAGTTTAAAATAAAAATTAACTTTGCAAAAAAAAACTTGGACGCCTAAATTTGCAAATACTTTTCTAATATGGTCTAGTTACTACAATTTCCCTTATTTTTATTGCATTACTTAATCTAACTTTCATCTTTCTCTTTATTTGTTGCAATTTTGAATTTTTTTAGTTAAGACACCAATTGAAGACGTATGAAAATGAAAATTGATGATGATATATTATTGTTTTAAGTTCAAACTTAAAACTAGAAGAAACTGATGGTATGACATTCTTGCTTTTCAAACTTTTTTTTAATACTTGAAAATTTGGACTTTCGTTACACTAAATTCAGAGGCACAACCGCTATTGAAATTGGAATCCCTAAGATTTTTGCTTTTGTAACATAAATGAAATTTTATTCTATGTTACGGATGAAAGAGAATAAAAAGATGAAAAATCATAAATTTTGATTGGTAAAATAAAATTACGATTTTGCATAAAAATATTCGACATTATATATAGTGAAGGAAGTCTATATATCTTAATAGGGTTTTTTTCGTCGAGTTTCAATAAGAATGAGACTGTTCTTTCTTATTGTTTTTATTTATTTATTTATTTATAATGGTTTTTATTTATTTATTAATATGTTATAATATATAGTTATTTAAAAATATTAATTAACATCATTGGTTATTGTCTTTTTCATGTTTAATTTTGATTATTCGTTATAATAATAAAAATAATTAAATAAAAGTAAAAATGACTTAAATAATTTTTTTTGTGGAGATAAAGAAGATTAAAAGATAATAGTAGTTGTTTCAAAAAAAATAAATAAAAAGTAATAGTAAGCATACCTTAATCGCACAACTAAAAGAAAATAAAATGAAAAATAAATATTAATCTATTGGACAAGACATCTCACAATTTTATGACAAACAATATAAGTTCAATATTAAGAATTTAGTTTATTTTTATATATTAAGAATAAAAATTTTGCCTCCAATAACTCAAGTTACTCAACATATTTGAGGAATAGATTTATCTTTTACTTTAAAATACATATTCTTTATTATATATTTATTCATATACTAATGTTATTAATAATAATTCAATATACAATTACATAAAAAAATTTAAAAAAACTTATATAAATATGTAATCTCCATTTGATTTTCTTTTTCCGTAATTTTATTTCCATGATTGTAAGAGACCGACCCGAATGGGCACTAAATGGGCCCTTACCCCAATGCATGCATTCAAAGTAAAGGACATTTAAACCAGACATGATTTCGGATTCCAATTAAAACAAAAACATTCAAAATAACCCCTTTAAAAACTAGACAATTTCCCTAGAACATGTCCCTGTTTCCAAGCACCTGTTCCAAGATAAATACATTTCCAAAGTTTACTCTGATCAGAGATTTACTAAAACCATTCAAACTGTTCGGATACAAAATCTTTGGAATCCACAAATATTTACAAAACATCCTAGGCTCTCGTGTGCTACATGCATTCAGGGGAAAACAAAACATAAAGAGTCATAATACAAAAATCAGAGTTGGAAGACTGGGCCCCATGATCACAGCTTCTCCTTCAGCCATCCTGTCTCGCAACTTGGTTACCTGTGGAAAAACCACAGTAAGGGTGAGTAACGAATTACTCAGTAAGAATCCCCAACCGGGGTACAATACGATATACATGGTCATCTCGATGAGCGTATGCAAGTTATGAATATAAACACAGAATAGAGCACATAGCTTAGCCCACACTTGGGCCTCGGATGCCAATTTAAGGTCTTAGTCCGGAATAATATCACCACACAGTCCACTACACAAATCGCCACATACGAGAAACAAGTCCCGGTGTAACAGCCCAGTTTTCTATCCCAGTTTTCGAGGTGCCTTCTGGTCAAGTTTCGGTTGTTGGTTGGGTCGTTATAGCGGTTTTGCCCCTTGGGGGTATTTTGGTCTTTTGGCTCTTCGGGCAGGATTTGTGGTTTTCAGGGCTTCGAGGTAGCTCCTGCCTTTGTCATGGCTTGTTTGGGTTGGACTGCGAGTCCCGAGATGTTTGGGCTAGTCGTTTGGAAGTTCGGTTGTGATTTGGGATTTTTGCAAAGTGATGGTTGGTTGTGTGCTTCCTTTGGGATTCGAGCCGGGCCCTTAGTGTTGCTTTGGGAGTGGGGTTTAAGTGAGATTTATTTATTGGAAAAGGTTGCTTCAGTCGGGTCTCGAAGGAGGAAGCCAGGAAATGGGATTTTAAAGATTTTTAGAAAATTGGAAAAAATGGATAAGGATGGAAAAAGGATTAAAATCCCATTTATTCTTTTATTTTCCCATTTTCCTTTTTATTTTCTTTTTCTTTTATTTTTCCCCCAAATCCATTTTTCTCTCTCTCTCTCTCTCTCTCTCCCCGAGCCCCCACCTTGCCCGACCCAGCCTTGGCTCGCCCATGACCTTGCCCGAAAGCAGCCCTAGCTCGCATGGCGCCGAGCCGCCTCGCCAAAGAGCCACCGCCTGCCGGTCGCGCGCACCCAATTCCGCTCAAAGTCGCCCCGATCGCCAGCCAGCCCGTCGCACCAGTGAGGCCGTCGCGCACCAGATCTGCCGTCCGCTTGCCCACGCCCGTGCGCCTGCGCCCTCGTCGTGCCGTCGCGTCGCCCAGCTCGTGTCGCGAGCCGCTCCGAGTCGCGTCCCTGTAGCGCGTCGTCGCGCCGCGCGCGCTCGCGGTCGCGCGCCGCTCGCCAGCCGTGCCGTGCCCAGCGCCGTGTCAGCGCGCCGCCCAGCAGAGAGCAGCGCCCAGCGCCCGTGTCAACGCGCCCCAGCGCCTGTGCCAGCGCCAGCCGTACGCCTTACCGCCCGTCTGGCCGGCCCGTCCGAGTGTCAGCCGTGCCTCGTGAGTTGCTCCCGAGCTGAGCCCTGTTTGTTTTATTATATTTGGGCCTTTTGATTGTAATTATTGTTGTTTTTGTTAGGTTCTCGCTTTGTAACGGCCCAGAAATTTCATCCCGGTCTTCCCGGGAGGCCTAGGGGCATTTTGGTAATTTTGGGTCGGGCCGACAGGGCCGGTTTTGAAATTGAAAATTGCCGGAATAATTATGAGTCATGTTGAATAGGATCGGGATTTTTGGTGAAGTCATTTGGGCTTGGGAATGAGTAAAAAATTAAATGAGGAATTAAATAGCGCGTCGAGTGAGATTCGAACCAGGGACGTGTCGCGTGCTAGGCAAGGGGCGCTGCCAGCCGAGCCACTGGGCGTGTTTGTTAATCTACGCGCGCGATTTGGTATATATGCCGTGCGTAGTGGGATTTTCATATAAAAGCAAAGCTCGCCCGAAGCTTCTTCTTCCTCGCGATTTCTCCTTCGTTTCTCCTTCGACCGACTGGCGATCTCCGGCGATTTCTCCCTTCTCCAGCTCCGAATCGATCGTGGTTGTCTTCCCCAGCTCTGAGGTCGATCCTTTTCCAGGTTGAAGGTAAATTTTCCTTCCTTTCTTCTTCTCTTCTTCGTTCCGAGCCCCTTCTTCCGGGCTTCGTTTCACGGCCATGGTGAAGTGTTTTTCTGGGTGGTTTGGGTGCAGCTAGTGTAGGGAAGTTCTCCAACGAAGAATCGCTCGTCGAATCCCCGTGGATCGTTCGATTTTGGGTTGTCTCCTTCACCCAAGCCAAGCCGCCAAGCCGAGCCGAGCCGCCAAGCCAAGCCAAGCCAAGCCGAGCCGAGCCGAGCCGAGCCGAGCCGAGTGAGAGCTGAGCCGAATTATTTTTATTTTATTTTATTTTATTTAGATATTGTGTGTAATTGTGTTGTGCTCGTTAGGTTCCCGGTAGCTAGTTCGGGTTCGTTCGCAGCCTAGGTTTCCGTGTGTATTCGTCCCAGACCAAGGTAAGGATTTCTTACAGGAGTTGTGTGGACCTGCGATATTATATGTGATTCTTTGATTGATTGCTTGTTTGTGTTTATTGACATGTGTAGCTAGGTAATCTATTCTGAATTCCCGATTAGCATGATTTTCCTGGTTTAATTCTCATGTTAATCAATGCTAGGTTGCTCCTTTCTAGCATGCTCGTATCTGTTCCTTGCTTCGTAGTATCATGCTAGGCTCGTTGTATTCTTATTGAGCACGTATTGGATTTTATGGAATTGTTTCTTTGTTTGCTAGAGCGAGTTAGAATTGCGGGTAGATAGCATCATCCGGGCCCGATGCATAAAGAACCTTGCATCCATGGCGGGGACGTCGAGCAAGTCATTCCGTCCCCTGGACCCGTGAAGGATTAGCTAACCCGAGCGGTAGGCCCTGCAATCTTGGGTGACGGTGGCAAACTGTTAAATGCCCCAACGGTCGGGATGATGACTTGGCATTGCCTCGCCCCCGACGGTGGCATGTCCTCGGCATGTTTGGCGAGTAGCCACGATTGCCACTGTTAAGGCAAGGGCGGCTTCACGGTGTAAGCCTACCACGACCGTTCCTTGGCCCCAGTGCGGTGGTTCAGGTGACATAGTTTACGTGTCGAGTCTCACACCCCTATATCGGTGACACCGATCCAAAGATTTAGTTAGGCGTGGTGTTGGATATGGGCGGCTTGCCTCGGACGGCAACCCCATAGTCTGCTGAGTAGCACGCGGTGCATGCTTACGCTCATTACTGCGCCGCATTGGAGAGCTCCTCGGGATTGTGAGCGGTGTACCTTTCGTCGACGATGAAGCGTGAGGCCGGGACTTGTTTTTCGTATAGGGCGACTTATATATTGGGTGTGTGGTGATATTATTTCCGGACTAAGACCCTAGTTGGCATCCGAGGCCCAAGTATGGGCTAAGCTATGTGCTCTATTCTGTGTTTATATTCATAGCTTGCATACGCTCTCGTCGAGATGACCATGTATATCGTATTGGACCCCGGTTGGGGATTCTTCTTGAGTAATTCGTTACTCACCCTTATTCTGTCGTTTTCCACAGTAATCGTGGTGCGCGACAGGATGCCCAAGGAGAGCTGTGATCATGGGGCCCATCTTCCAACTCGATTTTTGTATTTTGACTCTCGTGTGTTTTGTTTTCCCTGAATGCATGTAGTCGAGACACGGAGCCCTAGGATGTTTGTAAATATTTGTGGATTCCAAAGCATTTTGTATCCGAACGAGTTTTGAATGGCTTTTAGTAAATCTCGATCGAGTAAACTTTGGAAATGTATTTACCTTTGGGACAGTGCTTGGAAACAGGGGCGAGTTCGTGGAAATTGTCTAGTTTTTTAAAGGAGTTATTTTGAATGTTTTTGTTTTAATTGGAATCTGAAATCATGTCTGTTTAAATGTCCTTTACTTTGAATGCATGCATTGGGATAAGGGCCCATTTAGTGCCCCATTCGGGCGGTCCCTTACGGTTGGTATCGAGCTTAGAGTCATAAATTCGTAGTATGACTGTTGTTGTAGGTCGTTTTCCCATGATCACTAGCACTTCGACGGTCATCAGGTACGCCTAAGTTTACAAATTGTTGTTGAGAAAAAAGGGTTAAGAATTTACAATACACTGTCATCTAGTGTATGCCTTGTGTAGTATTGTGGAGCGGAGACGAGCAGGTTCTGACTCGTTATTGGTTTGGGTGTAGATCGCCAGCATGCCAGTTACCCGCACCGGAAGAGGACGCCCGAGAGGAGGCCGAGGTGTCAGGATCGGATCGACACCGCAGGACATCGTCCCAAGCCGAGGCCCGATAGCATTCACGCCTCGTAGCTCCTCCTCTGTTGAGCCCGAGTAGGCATTGAGGCGATCAGTGTGCGCCGTGAGATCGCTCTGGGCAGAATTTGCTAATTCTATGAGGTCTATGGTGGTCGACTGTTGAGTGGCGAGGCGAGAGACCGAGCTTTGTTGGCGCTGCGGCGGGAAGAGTCCCGAGCTCGGATCGAGCGGTGACTGTTTGTTTCAAAGAGGCGCGATAGCACCTGACTCGCGGAGAGCCAGACCTTTGAGGCGAAGTGGTGGAGAAGGTGCCGATGAGCTTGGTAAATGGTTGAAGGACTTCGTAAAATGGAACCCCGATAAGTTTGACGCCACGGTGATGCTTTAGCGGCGGCTAGATGGATTGCCCATTTGGAGTACACCTTCACGATTATGGTGTGCCCCGATGTGCAGAGGCCGAGGTGTGCGACCCATGTGTTAGGGGCGTGGCTAGATGGTGGTGGGAGTCCACCTTGAGTGAGAGACCAGGTTGGGTCTCCACTGCTACACTGGGAATTCTTCAAGAGGCAGAATTTAAAGCCAAGTACATTAGTGATGAGGCTCGGGAAAAGATGGTAGCGCTTTTCGAGAATCTGCAGCAGGTTACGATTCTATAGAGGAATACGAGAGGAAGTTTTGAGTATGGCTATTTTGCTCATGACTAATAGCGCGACCCCGAGTTGAAAATTCGGAAGTTCATTTTCAGTGCGAGGCGGGGTGTGTCTCGGGATGTCCGGCACGAGCCCCTACCACTTATGCTAAAGGCATTGGTGGCCACTATTTACAATGGAAAGTATCTGTTGAGCGGGTGGCGCCTCCCGGTGCGGCGATCTGTCCAAGCCGTAGGGGGCGAGAGGAGGTTTGAGTTTGAGGAGGCGGCGGCGTCGCCAAGGGCCGTTCGAGAACCGCGATCGGCGTAGGATTCGGCCCGATTCGGCCTCGCCGGCGAGGGTGGTCCTAGGCGATTCCACTGTGTCACTTGTGGAAGAGTCCGCCGGAGCTTGTCGGGCCGGGCTCGGGCGGTGTTTCCGATGTGGAAAGGAGGGGCATATGATCCGTTCTTGTGATCACCGGCTATGGCGATTCGGCCGGTGCAGCAGTTGGCGGGGCGGGTGTTCGCTCTGAACCATCGGGGAGGCCGAGCGTGCAGATGCCGCGATGGCGTGCACGCTTCTTGTTTTGGATCATTGTGCATTTGTCTTGTTTGACTCTGGTTCTACGCACTCGTTTGTATCTGTTTTGTTTGTTGAGCATGCTAGGTTGAGATTAGAGCCTCTAGGTTTTGAATTATCTGTTGTAACTCCTTCGGGAGTTAATATGTTAGCAAAAGATAAGGTTAAGGATGGCCGGATCGAGATATCCGGAGAATTGCTGGTAGCTACGCTCATAGTTCTACCCATGAGTGGTTTCGATGTGATTCTTGGTATGGAGTGGTTAGCCGTTAACCACGCATTGATTGACTGCCACCGGAAGGAAGTAGTGTTGTGCCGCGGGTCGCCCGACTTCAAGTTTCGTGGAGTCCAGGGTGGAGTTTGCCCACCAATGGTGTCAGCTGTGAAGGCCCGTCGTTTGCTAGCTCATGGAGCTTGGGGCTACCTAGCCAAATTGTCTGGAGAGAGTCGTCCCTCACTGACTATTGATCAAGTGCCGTTTGTGCGGGAGTTTGCTGACGTGTCCCCTGAGGAATTACCGGGGTTGCCCCCGAAGAGAGAGGTTGACTTCACAATTGAGCTCGAGCCAGGGACCCTCCCTATCTCGAAGGCTCCGTATCGTATGGCGCCAGCCGAGCTAAAGGAACTGAAGGTTCAGCTGCAGGAAATGTTAGATAGAGGATTCATCCGTCCGAGTGTGTCCCCGTGGGGAGCGCCAGTGTTGTTTGTGAAGAAAAAGGATGGTTCGATGCGCCTATGCATTGACTATCATGAGCTTAATAAGGTGACAGTGAAGAATAAGTATCCATTGCCCCATATCGATGATTTGTTCGATCAACTTCAGGGAGCTTCTGTGTTCTCCAAGATAGATTTGAGATCCGGGTATCATCAGTAGGGACGCCGACATTCCTAAGACAGCGTTCAGGTCTAGATATGGGCACTACGAGTTTGGGGTCATGTCGTTTGGATTGACGAATGCACCAGCAGCGTTCATGGACATGATGGATAGAGTGTTCAAAGAATTTTTGGACAGCTTCGTCATCGTATTCATTGACGATATTCTGATCTATTCAAGGACCAGGAAGGATCATGTAGAGCATTTGAGGAAAGTGTTGACAGCCTTGAGGGAAAACCAGCTTTATGCGAAATTTTCCAAATGTGAGTTCTGGTTGGAACAAGTGGCCTTCTTAGGTCATGTAGTCTCGAGAGATGGTATAGCTGTGGATCCTGCAAAGATTGAGGCCGTGAGTTTGTGGGCGGGCCGACTTGATTCTGAGATCGCGACTTCCTAGGTTTGGCGAGTTACTACCGTCGGTTTGTTAAGGACTTTTACGTCATAGCCTCGCCCCTCACTCGTCTGACGAGGAAGGGTGTCGAGTTTGTTTGGGACGGTAGGTGTGATGAGAGCTTTGCCAGGCTCAAGCGCAGTTTGACTTCAAAGACACGATGTTAGCGATCCGGAGGGAAACAGGTGGTTTTCGTGGTTGTGATGCTTCCAAGTTCGGGTTGGGTTGTGTGTTGATGCAAAGACGGAAGGTCATTGCTTATGCTTCCCGTCATTTTGAAGCCATATGAGCGAGAACTATCCGACTCATGACATGGGGTTGGAAGCGGTGGTGTTTGCCTTTGAAGATTTGTAGGCATTACACTGTATGGTGGCGGATTGAGATGTTTTCCAATCACGAGCCTCAAGTATCTGTTTACTCGGAAGGAATTCAATATGAGGCGAGAGGAGATGGTTAGAGTTGGTGAAGGATTATGATTGCGAGGTTTTGTACCATCCGGGTAAAGCCAATGTTGTAGCCGATGCTCTCGAGTAGGAAAGGCGTCGCACTCCGCGGTATTGTTGAGTTCCCAGCCCAGTTACGGAGAGAGTTCGGCGGGGTGAGATTGCAGTGTTGTTGGGTGAGGTTCTTTGCGAGTAGCTCGGTTGTTAGTTCAAACCATCGATTAGGCAAGCCAGATTATCGATAATAAGTCGAGTGACCCCGCACTTAAGAAATTGGGTGTGTGAGTTAGTCTTGATGGAGATTTTGACTTTGTATATTCACGACGGTGGGTGACGTCTGAGGGCGGTTGTGTGTTCGGATGTTGCGAGGATTGCGAGTAGAGTTGCTCGAGAGGCCCATAGTTCTCTGTTTGCTTGGCACCCGGGAGTACCAAGATGTATCAGGATCTTAGCGGACATTACGGTGGATGGGTATGAAAAGAGATGTTGCGGAGTTTGTCGGTCGATGTCTCACTTGTCGCCAAGTGAAGGCACCCAGCGCAGAGACCAGTAGGTTTGTTGCTGCACCACTGAGTGTACCTCGGTGGAAATGGGAAGAGATCTCCATGGACTTTATTTACGGCTTGCCGAGGACTCAGGAAGTTCTCTCGATTTGGGTGATAGTCGATCGATTGACTAAGAGCGCACACTTCATTCGGTAGAGACACTTATACCGTGGGAACAGTGGCGCAGATTGTTTTTGGAGCAGATCATTCGCTATCACGGTGTGCTGTGAGGATCGTATCGACCGTGATTCAAGGTTCACTTCTCGTTTACGGAGAGCGCCCGGAAGGGTTTAGGCAGCGAGTGCGGCTTGGCAAGATGCTTTTTCACCCTCAAACCGATGGGCGGTGAGAGGGTGAAGCAGATTCTCGAAGATATGTTGAGGGCTTGTGTGTTGGATTTCGGCGATTGGGACCCGATATCAGATATCGATAGAGTTTGCATATAACAACGATTATCGATCGACCACCGGGCGTGTTTGTTAATCTACGCGCGCGATTTGGTATATATGCCGTGCGCGATGGGATTTTCATATAAAGCGAGCTCGCTGAAGCTTCTTCTTCCTCGCGATTTCTCCTTCGTTTCTCCTTCGACCGATGGCGATCTCGGCGATTACGCCTTCTCGGCTCGAATCGATCGTGGTTGTCTTCCCAGCTCTGAGGTCGATCCTTTTCCGGGTTGAAGGTAAATTTTCCTTCCTTTCTTCTTCTCTTCTTCGTTCTGAGCCCCTTCTTCCGGGCTTCGTTTCACGGCCATGGTGAAGTGTTTTTCTGGGTGGTTTGGGTGCAGCTAGTGTAGGGAAGTTCTCCAACGAAGAATCGCTCGTCGAATCCCCGTGGATCGTTCGATTTTGGGTTGTCTCCTTCGCCCCTGTTTCGTGCTCTATTGCTGCGCAGTGCCGCCGAGTCTCGCCACACACCGCGCGCGCGCCCTCGCGCCTCTGCATCGCTCGCGCGCAGAAGCAGCCCCAACGCCGTGTCCGTGCGCCTGTCGTCGAGCCGTGCCGCAGAGCCGTGTCGCCAAGCCGCGCCCCAGCGCCGAGTCGCGTGTCCTGCTGCCGAGCCGAGCCGCCAAGCCAAGCCGAGCCGAGCCGAGTGAGAGCCGAGCCGAATTATTTTTATTTTATTTTATTTTATTTTATTTTATTTAGATATTGTGTGTAATTGTGTTGTGCTCGTTAGGTTCCCGGTAGCTAGTTCGGGTTCGTTTGCGACCCTAGGTTTAGTGTATTCCCCAGACCAAGGTAAGGATTTCTTACCGGAGTTGTGTGGACCTGCGATATTATATGTGATTCTTTGATTGATTGCTTGTTTGTGTTTATTGACATGTGTAGCTAGGTAATCTATTCGAATTCCCGATTAGCATGATTTTCTGGTTTAATTCTCATGTTAATCCATGCTAGGTTGCTCCTTTCTAGCATGCTCGTATACATTCCTTGCTTCGTAGTATCATGCTAGGCTCGTTGTATTCTTATTGAGCACGTATTGGATTTTATGGAATTGTTTCTTTGTTTGCTAGGGGCGAGTTAGAATTGCGGTAGATAGCATCATCCGGCCCGATGCATAAAGAACCTTGCATCCATGGCGGGGACGTCGAGCAAGTCATTCTCATCCCTGGACCCCGTGAGGGATTAGCTAACCCGAGCGGTAGGCCCCGCAATCTTGGGTGAGGTGGTGTGGCATGTTAAATGCCCCAGCGGTCGGGATGATGACTTGGCATTGCCTCGCCCCGGCGGCCGGCATGTCCTCGGCATGTTTGGCGATAGCCCCCGATTGCCACTGTTAAGGCAAGGGCGGCTTCACGGTGTAAGCCTACCACGACCGTTCCTTGGCCCCAGTGCGTGTGGTTCAGGTGACATAGTTTACGTGTCGAGTCTCACACCCCTATGTCGGTGACACCGATCCAAAGATTTAGTTAGGCGTGGTATTTGGATATGGGCGGCTTGCCTCGGACCGGCAACCCCCCATAGTCTGCAGTAGCACGCGGTGCATGCTTACGCTCATTACAGCGCCCATTGGAGAGCTCCTCGGGATTGTGAGTCGGTGTACCTTTCGTCGACGATGAGAGCAGTGAGGCGGAACTTGTTTCTCGTATAGGGCGACTTATATATTGGGTGTGTGGTGATATTATTTCCGGACTAAGACCCTAGTTGGCATCGAGGCCCAAGTATGGGCTAAGCTATGTGCTCTATTCTGTGTTTATATTCATAGCTTGCATACGCTCGTCGAGATGACCATGTATATCGTATTGTACCCCGGTTGGGGATTCTTACTGAGTAATTCATTACTCACCCTTATTCTGTGGTTTTCCACAGGTAATCGTGGTGCGCGACAGGATGCCTGAAGGAGGAGCTGTGATCATGGGACCCAGTCTTCCAACTCTGATTTTTGTATTATGACTCTCGTGTGTTTTGTTTTCCCTGAATGCATGTAGTCGGGCACGGAGCCCTAGGATGTTTGTAAATATTTGTGGATTCCAGCATTTTGTATCTGAACAGGTTTTGAATGGCTTTTAGTAAATCTCTGATCAGAGTAAACTTTGGAAATGTATTTACCTTGGAACAGGTGCTTGGAAACAGGGACAGGTTCCAGGGAAATTGTCTAGTTTTTTAAAGGAGTTATTTTGAATGTTTTTTGTTTTAATTGGAATCCGAAATCATGTCTGTTTAAATGTCCTTTACTTTGAATGCATGCATTGGGATAAGGGCCCATTTAGTGCCCCATTCGGGTCGGTCACTTACAAGGTAGCTCGGGTTCGATCGCAGCTTAGGTTTCTTGTGTTTAGAGGTCTTCCGGCCAGGTAAGGATTTCTTACCGGAGTTGTGTGGACCCTGCGATATTATATGTGATTGTTGATTGTATGCTTGTTTGTGTTTATTGACATGTTTCCTGATAAGTGCTCTATTCTGAATTCCCGACTGGCATGATTTCCTATGTTGTTTCTCATGTTAGTCCATGCTAGGTTGTTCCTTTCTGGCATGCTCGTATCTGTTCCTTGCTTCGTAGTATCATGCTAGGCTCGTTGTATTCTCTTTGAGCACGTATTGGATGGTATTGGATTGTTTCTTTGATTGTTAAAGCGAGTTAGAGTTGCGGTAGATAGCATCATCCGGGCCCGATGCATAAAGTACCTTGCATCCATGGCGGGGGCGTCGAGCAAGTCATTCCGATCCCCTGGACCCGTGAGGGATTAGCTAACCAAGCGGTAGGCCCCGCAATCTTGGGTGAGGGTGGCGGATCGTTAAATGCCCCAACCGTCGGGATGATGACTTGGCATTGCCTCGCCCCCGGCGATCGTCACGTCCTCGGCGTGTTCGGTCGTAGCCCACGATTGCCACTGTTAAGGTAAGGCGGCTTCTCGGTGTAAGCCTACCACGACCCGTTTCCTTAGCCTCGGTGCGGTGGTTCAGGTGACATAGTTTACGTGTCCAGTCTCACACCCCTATGTCGGTGACACCGATCCAAAGAATTAGTTAGGCGTGGTATTTGGACATGGGCGGCTTGTCTCTAGACCCGGCACCCCCATGGTCTCGCAGTAGCACGCGGTGCATGTTTACGCTCATTCACGCCACACAGGAGAGCTCCTCGGGATCTTGAGCTAGTGTACCTTTCGTCGATCGACAGACAGCCGTGGCCGGGACTTGTTTCTCGTATAGGGCGACTTGTGTGATGTGTTGTGTGGTGATTTATTTCCGGACTAAGACCACGAGTTGGCATCCGAGGCCCAAGTGTGGGCTAAGCTATGTGCTCTATTCGTGTTTATATTCATATCTTGCATATCTTTTACGCTAGATGACCATGTGTATCGTATTGTACCCCGGTTGGGGATTCTTCTTGAGTAATTCGTTACTCACCCTTATTATGTGGTTTTCCACAGGTAACCATGGTGCGAGACAGGATGGGTGGAGGAGGAGAGTGTGATCATGGAAACTGTTGTTCAACTCTGAGTCTTATGTTTATGTTTATGATTTAAATGTCCTCTGAATGCATGTAGTTGGGCACGGAGCCCTAGGGTGTTTTTCGAATGTATTTCCGGATTCTAGCATTATTGTAACTATTGCAAAGCTTGTATGTTTTAAATAAATCTCGATCGAGTATGTTTTGGAAATGTATTTGTCTTGGAGCAGTGCTTGGAAACAGGGATGAGTTTTTGAGGAATTTATGTTGATTTTTAAATGAATGTTTTCATGTTTTAGTTTTTACTTAGAATCCAAACACCATCTTGCAAATTTTCGTAGATTTGTATGCATGCATTGAGGTAATGGCCTATTTAGAACCCCATTCGGGTCGGGTCGTTACACGGCCTCGGCTTGTCTCTTTGTCGACGAAAGGTACACTGGCTCAAGATCCCGATGAGCTCTCGGTCGGTGTTGTAATGAGCGTAAGCATGTACCGCGTGCTCTCTGCAGACTATGGGGTGCGGGTCTAGAGGCAAAGCGCCCATGTCCGATCCACCACGCCTAACTAAATCTTTGGATCGGTGTCACCGACATAGGGGTGTGAGACACGGACACGTAAACTATCGTCACTGAACCACCGCACTTTGGGGCCAAGGAAGCGGGTCGTGGTAGGCTTACACCGAAGCCGTCCTTGCCTTAACAGTGGCAATCGGGGGCTACCGCCAACATCGAGGACATGATGCTGGCTGCGGAAGCGAGGCAATGCCAAGTCATCATCCCGACCGTTGGGGCATTTAACGATCTACCACCCTCACCCAAGATTGCGGGGCCCTCACGGTAGGGTTAGCTAATCCTCACGGGGTTCGAGGACGGAATGACTTGCTCGACGTCCCTGCCATGGATGCAAGGTACTTTATGCATCAGGCCCGGATGATGCTATCTACCTGCAAATCTAACCTGCCCTAGCAATCAGCAAACAAATCCATAAAATCCAATACGTGCTCAATAAGAATACAACGAGCCTAGCATGATACTACGAAGCAAGGAACGGATACGAGCATGCTAGAAAGGAACAACCTAGCATGGATTAACATGAGAATTAAATCAGGAAAATCATGCTAATCGGGAATTCAGAACAGAATACCTAGCTACACATGTCAATAAACACAAACAAGCAGTCAATCAGCAATCACATATAATATCGCAGGGTCCACACAACTCCGGTAAGAAATCCTTACCTTGGTCGAGGACGTTTGACACGAAAACCTAAACGGCGAACGAACCCGAACTAGCTACCGAGAACCTATCAATCACAACAAAAATCACACAATAGGCCTAAATATAATAAAATAAACGAGGCTCAGCTCGGGAGCAACTCACGAGGCGCGACAAACGCACGAACGAGCCGATTGCACGAACGGGGCAGCAACGGGGCTGGTTGGGCGAAGCTGGGCGCAAAATGGGCATCTTTGGGCGCTTGGGGCGTGACGCGACATGAGACGATGTTGGGCGAGCGCAGGGCGCGGCGCGCGGCGCGGGCGGCGGCACAGCTGGGACGGCGCGCGGCGTGACACGAAGCTGAGCTGGCGAGGACGCGCGCGCGGTGTGCGGCGAGACTTCATGGCGCAGTGGTCGCATACGCACGCGAGCACGCGAACAGGGGCTCTTTTTTTTGCTTGAGCGCAGGCGATGGAGAAAATCCGAATTCGAGCGATTGGCGAAGATTCGACGGCCTATAGTTGTTGGACGAACTCTCCTACGCAAGTCGCACAAAACCCATCCGAAATTCACTTCAACACGGCCGGAAACGAAGCCGGAGCAGGGGCTCGGATCGAAGAAGAGAAGAAGAAAAAGAAGAAAAGCTTACATACGCCCTAGAAAAGGATCGACCTTCGAGGGGGAAGGCGACCACGTTCGAATCGGAGTGGAGAAGGAAGAAATCGCCGGAAATCGCTGTCGGTTGATGAAGGAGATCGCGAAGAGAAGAAGGAGAGAAATGAAGGAGAAGGCTCGGGAGAGCTCTGTTTTAAACCGAGCGCACGAAGACACGGATATGTATTAGATCGCGCGTTTAGATTAACAAATGCGCCCGATGGCTCGGTGGCGGCAAATACGCCTAGCACGCGACACGTCCTTGGCTCGAATCTCACTCAACGTGCTATTTAATTCCTTATTTATTTCCACATTCTTCCAAGCCCAAATGCCTTCACCAAAATTCCCGATCCCATTCAAATCGACTCATAATTTTTCCGGTAATTTACAATTTCAAAACCGGCCCTGTCGGCCCGACCCAAAATTACCAAAATGCCCCTGGGCCTCTCGGGATGAAATTTTCGGGCCGTTACAATGATTTAAAATTAATTTATTTAAATAAAAATTTAATATAATAATAATAAACAACTATCTTTTTTTTAATTTTAAACACACAAATACACGCATATATATTAAAACTTCATTTATATATTCAAATTTGATTAACAAAAATATTAAAATATATTAGCCCGTAATTTTTTTCTAGATCATTTAAGTATTGTGTAGTTATGATAAGTGTTAGAATTTATCAAGCAAAATTGTTTATTCAACAGCATATGTATGTTAAAAAACAATATCATGCATAGTTTTTTTTAGAGGATTTTCATAATAAATGCTCACAATTTTTGTAATAAATGTTCCCAATTTTAGCAATAAATGCTCCTAATTTTTGCAATAAATGCCTCCAATTTTCGCAATAATGAGTATGGGATGTGGGAGTTTTTTTAAAGATGAAAATAATTCGAAAATTAAAAATTTTAATAACAGGGATATTGTTGTAAATGACAATTTAGTAAATTAATAATATGATTAACAAAATATCAATTTTGCAAATATTTTTCTGTGTCTTATATTTGCAAATACTTTTTAATTTGATCTAATTACAAAAAAATGTCTTAATTATTTAATATTTAAACTTTTAAATTCCAGGAAAAATAATTAATAAAATATCGCATATATTAATAATTCTATCGGATTTAAACACACCTCTTAAAATCCCCTTGTTGATGATTTTCGATTTTTTTTTCCCTTTTCACTCAGTTGAATTATTATTATAAAGTGGTTTTCAAAAAAAGTTTATTATTATAAAGTAGGAATTTATTTAGAAATTAAAATTTCAATTATAGAGATCAAAATTTTTAAAAATTAGAAAATAAAATTATTTATATATTTCGTTCTTATAGCTTTGATTGATTTTGTGATTTTGATTTAGTTGAATAGTATTTATGATTTGAAACTTGAAAAAAAAAAAAGGCTAAATTGCACAAATCGCTTCTAGAGTATTTATGATTTAAAACTTGAATAATATTTATGATTTACGTGAATAGAAATTAAATAATTAATCCATAAACTTTCAATTTCCATTCTCACATATGTGTGAGAAGGATAATTTTGTCCTATAAATTTTCCCCTTTTAATTAATGAGAAGCATACTTTGCTACTTTTCTTTGAGTAAATTATTAAAATATATATATATATATATATTATTGAATTATGAGATTTGTGTCAAGCATACCTGCTTCAAAAGTAATAACTTTGTAAAACCTTTCAATACTATCTTTGCCAATAAATTTGGATAGAAATCATTAAAGTTTTATTTCAAAAATACTCATGAATTTTAAAAAAGGTTTTAAAAATACCTTTGAACTTTAAAAAAATACCCTTAATTATAAAATTAAATATTAAAAAATATCCTCACCATTAAATTTAGATGAAAAATGTTCAAATTTTATTCGGATATTATGTTATTGACGTTTTAAAAACATTTAAAAATATTTTTGCTTGAAAATAGTTATTCTTTCTTTCTCTTAATAATCTTTTCTACATGAAAGTTAATGAGAATAAAGATATATTAACAATTTAAAAGGTAATAGTAACAATTTAATCTAATTCGTAGAAATTCAAAATTCATAACTATAATTATTTTTCATAACTTTATCAAATTATTGTTGGGATGAGTTTGAAAACCTTCCGACTCTAAATTTGTTCAGATCATGATAATTCTATATATCTTTGTTTTGTTTTATGAAATCCATTTCAAGCTTGAACAATGGATGTTAAATGTCTAATCTCTCAAACTAACTAAAATTTCTTTGTGGGTACATTGGAATTCTTCAAAGAACAATGGAGAATTGCAATCCATCATAAAACAATCTAAACAACGAAAATATCATTGTCCGAAACATGGGCATTATGTATCGAATTAGGAAAGGGAACCACAAATTCTACCTAGAAGGTACACGTCATCACCTCTTTAGTTAAAAAAATAATAATAAACAAATAAATACAATCTTAACCTTTGCCTCCTGCCTCTGTCGACCACACTATTTGAGCTCGTCAAGTAGCAAAAGTCAACTCACAACAAGACAAAAGTGTAAAACCTTGTCCTAGAAAAAATAATTAAAAAAAAAAAAGAGAGAGAGAAACATGCCTCCACGTTGTTGGATTTGTGAACAGAAGACAATGATATGAACAACCGAATTTGGTGATGTTCCATCTCTTAAAGTTTATGCTTCAAATCAAATCAAACATGCTGCGCACATCTCCCACTTTGTTGCAACATATATTAATTGTTTATGTCATTAAATTAAAGGCCATTTAGAAATGAAAGCAAACAATTATCAAATCTGAAGAACAAGAGAGGGTAAAATATGGGGAATACAAGAAACTGGTTTAGAAGAGCTAGAAGGAAATTGAGTAGAAAATGCAACAATAAAGACATTGTTTTTTTGCAGACAAATGCCAGCCCAACACATGATGATGAAGAAATTACGAATCTTACATTACAACAACAAGAAGATGATGAAGATCAAGAAATTGGGTATATTGATTCAATGATTCCCAGTTTCCAAAACAAAGTTTTGTCTATAGAGGAAGTGGCAGCAGCCATCAAAATCCAAGCTTGTTTCAGGGCCCATCTTGTATTATATCTTTACCATCACTTTTTTTTCTCTCTTTTCTTAGGCTAATTTGTAAAAAAAAAAAAAAAAAAAATGTCTCCATGTTCTTTCAAAAGTTAGCAATATTGCCTTTCAAAACTTTCATTAGAGTAGAAAATTCACAATAAGTGAATTCATTGAAGACATAAGTGTTAAGTTTTTCACAAAAATTTTAATAAATATCGACATATCATTGTAACTTTGAAAAAATTGAATTATTTTTTAAATAAAAGGCAAAGTTTAAGCATTTTTTTTTAATTTAGTCTCTTTTTTATAGAGAGTAGGTTTGGGAAAAAAGAATTAGAGGGTGAAAAATAGTTCATAAATAATAGTTTCCAAAATTTTTGTAATGTTTTGGCTTATCATCTGTTTTTGTTTGAAACTTTTTTTTTCTAAAGCCATTTCAAACTAACTCCAAATTTATACCCTCTTAGCTTTATGTTTATTAGTTTAATTTGATAACAAAGCTGTTGATATAAATAAAATGGCTAGAGAATTGACAGTAGTAAATATCTAAGGCTCCGTTTGATAATTATTTCATTTTTTTTTTTATTTGTTTCTAATTTTTCATTTTTAATTTTTGGTTTTTTGTTTTGAAAAATAAAAATCTTATGTGTTTGATAACTAATTTTAGTTTTGTGTTTTTTAAAATTAAAACTAAAAAAAATGTTTGATAACTATTTTTGTTTTCAAATATTGCATCTTGTTTTGATTTTTTTACTTTTTACTCTCTTTTTATTTTTTTCATGCTTTTTTAAAAACGAAAACAAAACCTATTTTTAAAAGCTGCTTTTTTTAGTTTTTAGAATTCCTTTAATATTTTTAAAACAAAAAAAATATATATCAAATAAACTTGTTCTTAAAAAGTTTAAAAGAAAAAATAGAAATCCAAAAACGAAATAATTATCAAATGGGACCTAAATAATTAATTGAATGATTCTCACCTTTACCATTGTTTCACTAAAAAATAGGCCTTTTACTTGATAATAACTATGAATTTTGTGATTATTGATTTCCATATACCAATTAGTCTCTAATAATCGACTTGGAGTGATGACATACCCCCTCCAATATCCTTTCCAAAAAAAATGTATGGGAAATAATCATTTTTAATGATATTCATTTTTAAACTTAAACTAGATACAATCCAATAAGAAAAAATTGTAAGAAAAAAGAAAAAAAATAATAACTTTAAACAGTAATATCAAGTAGAATAACATATTGTTTTGATTTGTAATGTTAAATACAAAAAATAAAAATAAAATGTTTAACATTATACTATCAACACCTCCATTGTTCTTCAGGCAAGACGAGCATTTCAAGCATTAAGAAGCTTAGTGAAGCTACAAGCGTTGGCTCGAGGAGTGTGCACGAGGAGGCAGGCACGTATAGCACTTCAATTCATGCATACTCTAGTTCGATTGCAAGTTCGGGTTCGTGCTCGCCAGCTTCTAAGCAGATACAATGAGGAGTTTGACAATTGAAACTTTCTCCAAATGGCATGGTTGTTCTTTCAAATCTGATGAGAAAGGTATCATTTACATTGCAAGTGCTTCAGCAAGACAAATAATAATCTTATCTGTGTTTGCCAATGGTGTGGCTAACTTCATTCATAATACTATTCTTTTGTATTTATAGATTCTATTTCATTGTTGTTTGATAATTTTTGGAGAGGAATCTTTCTCCTTTTTGTTGTGTTCTCATTTTGGTCCTTAATCTTGAACTCCCAAGTGCTTTGTAGTTAGTTTTTGAAGATTTTCATAAAGATGTGCATAATGCCAAATTTTTTTATTTTTGTTGGTTCTATTTATCTTTATTTCTCACAAATAATGATGGCACAACTTGATCGTTCTTAGTTATGACCATTGCGCCGTTCAAATTATGACCATTGATTGTTCGTAAAAGTCGGAATGCATTCACCATTGAAAAAGAAGAGAGAAGATAGAGAGATAGAGAGTCAAGTTGTAATTCAAATAAAGAAGGTGCATTAGTTTTCAGTATCATATTATACAACATGCTATGGGTTAGGCCACAGACAGATAAGGGTTCTTTCAGTTCCAATATAGCTGTTAGGTTAAAGGAAATATGGACACAAAAGAAGGCAAATAAAAATGGTCTAAACATTTTCCTTCTCTTTGATTACTAGCACCATTGCACCTCTGGTTTAAGCTCCTCCTGTGCATTCAGTGGTGCCCCCTCTTGTGGAAGGCTGAAAAGATCGCACCTGATCATTTATCCTTCTTGCGTCGATTCTCTCCGCTGCTTTCAACCTGCTTCAATTGAATCTTACTAAGAAATTTTCATAATACGACATGTTAGACATGGCTACTGAGACTACCTACCTGCTCGAGCAACTGCTTGAGGATTTCTAAAATTTCTGAGAAATTCGGGCGTTCGGTTGGATCCTGTCGCCAGCATCGTTCAAGCAGTTCGGAAAGAACGGGATGGGTATTCTTGGGTATTGTAGGCCGAAGTCTCTGTCCAACCATGCCAAATAATAAATTAAAACATTCTAGTTGCAATAACGGTAGGTAACATCGATCAAGAAATAGATGTCTATACCTTCTGAACCACGCCGACTGCTGCTTGTAATGGGGTCATGGACGAGTAAGGAATCTAGTCATACAAAAAAACAGCAAGAGAGAAGTTATATTTAAACTAAAATGGACAGGCTACAAAGATTCAAGTGAATGCTCATTACAAAGCAGCTTACTTCTCCAGTTAAAAGCTCCCACAAGGCTATTCCAAAGCTGAAAACATCTGCCTTATGGTCATACGGTTTATGCTCAATAACCTTCACATCAAAAAATTTATCATAAGAAATAACTACGGCACATCCTTTAGAATCCAACCTACCAGCAGCTTAAACATCTGCCTTATGGTGGTTTAATATCACAACAGGAGGTCTTGAGCTTGCCAAATCATTTCCACAATTAAAATTGAACTCCACTTGAACATTTCTCAAATTTCTAAGTCCATATGTAAAGGGGAGTGTTAGTTGATATAATTATATTTATCCCAACCTACCAACTGATTGGTAGTTTAATATAATTTAACAGTATCTTTTGAGAATTTTCCTCTTTTCTTGTTAAAAAAATTTAATGTAGAACATTTAATGTCATCAGGATAGATGTACCCTTGCTAACTACTCTACTCTGCTCCATCTTGAATTCATCACTCTTGACAATGATGTTAAGATCAAGATGAAAATTCTAGTTTATAATTCAATTGATCATAGGAGTAAATGAAAGCAAGATACAATAGAAAATGCATCTGACAGCCAGCTAAGCATGATTCGGTCCCCGTATTACCTCACAAGAATAATATACATATCAAAATCTTAAAGCGGCATAATAATAAAGCTATGTTGAACCAAATTGCACACAGCAATCTTACCCAAGTATATGATGCTTATGATACAATATTTGGAATTTATTTACCTAATGTTAATCACATAAACGTAAGAGTTCAAACCATTACGTTGTAATTCGATTGTAGTATTTTATATTTTCAAAAGTTAAATTTTGTTTCCGTACTCTCTCACCCAACACTAAAAATATTCTATACTAGGTTACAGTTATTTATTTTTAAAATTTCAACTAGCCTTTATTGTGACCTCTAAAGTATTTTCATATTGTATGATATATTTGAATTGAAATTAAATAGTATTATTTTACTAAGTTCCTATGTCTCCAGTCCAGTATGGTACATTTCATTTGGAGTGATTAAAACGATATGTAAGGTATGAGAAACTAAAGAAAAATACGTACTTCAGGAGCCATCCACCGGTATGTTCCAGTTTCAGCTGTCATCACTCCAGATTGATCTTGAACTCTAGCAACTCCAAAATCAGCAACCTTAACAACCTGAATTAAAGGATCTAGGACTTAACAACGTAAATGAAATTATTCTCTCTTTTCTATAAGAAATAATTTCACTAATGGATGAAAAAATGGAGTGAATGCAAATATTCGTTTGCAATTTTTTCTTTCTGTATTCTTGTCTTCTTCTAAATCGAAAGAATGGAGTGAATGCAAGTATTCGTTTGCAATTTTTTCTTTCTGTATTCTTGTCTTTTTCTAAATCGAAAGACAATATGACGTGCTTAATACAAACAGACACATTCATGCACGTAAATGCACAAAACCTGAGTATAAATGCTCATTACAAAAAGGACAAACAAGATCAGATGCATTGACAAATATGACTAATTACTATTGAAAGACAAACGAGCGAATGAAACAGTGTGGTAATTTTCAATATACAGAGTATAAGAAGAATTAATGGACGAGTATGAATGATTATAAATTGATTGATTTCTCATTCCCGCAGTTTTATGAAGTCCTCTCACCATGTTTTCATCCATCAGAAGATTGGCGGTCTTGAGATCTCGGTGGATAATATTATTTTGGTGTAAATAATCCATCCCTCTCGAAATATCAATGGCTACTTTAAGTAAAGATAGAATGTTAAATGCACCTCTTTGCTTATGAAGGAAGTCATATATACTTCCTCTCGACATAAACTCTGTACAAAAGCAAAAGACGATCAATAATCAATTGGATAAGAAATAAAGTGAAAAATTATATCATGTTGGGGGGGGGGGGGGGCGAATAAGAAATTTTCAAGGGAAACACATATTTGAAAGGAACATATCCCAATATACATTCATAAAGTTATTATTTCAGCTAATGTTGCATTACTACTCCATACAGAACTTTTGATGATGGTGGGAAGCAAATTTTAGATTCCATGTTTTTATATGGATTTGAGTGACAGAAGGCCTTTTGTAATTATCCATTAGGTTTTTATTGTACTTGATTGGAACTCTTTCCTTTAGTTGGGTTCATTTCGTGCCCTTCTAGGTTTTTTCCAACAAAAGTTTGTGTTGGTTAATATAATTAAATTTACCTCAATCTATCAGATTAGGCTTTAGGATTGATTGGTGGTTTAACATAATTCAACATGGTATCAAAGCAGAAGGTCATAAGTTCGAATCCATACCAAGTCATTTCCTTCCCAATTAAAATTAAATTCCACTTACTTATAGGGCATTTCTCAAATTCCAAAGCCCACGAGTGAGGGGGAGTGCTGGTTGATATAATTAAATTTACCCCAATCCATCAGCTTAGGCTTTTGAATTGATTGGTGGTTTAACATAATTCAACAATTAAGTTTCTTATAAAAAACAAAATCTAGAAGTGACAGAGTTACAACCTCACATATGAAGCCATTAATTTATCAAATTATCATAGCTTACCTGTTACAATGCAAAGGTTTGGAGATTTAGTACAAGCACCAATGAATTGAACAACATTTTTGTGCCGAACTTTCCTGCAAAATAAGATATCAGGCTTTAGTATAAATTTTCCTTTTTTGGGGATTAGCATAAATTAATGATAGTAAAACTGTAAAAAGACTTCATCCTGTATTAATTGTCTCCAAGTAGGTGCATCTTGTGTAAGAAAAATTTGGAATCTCTTAATTAATATAAATTGCTTCAAGGTTTTTTTCTGAAGCCATCTATCTGCAAGATCAATGTTGGAGTTTTTAAGAGGTTTCTTTTTGTTTTTTTGGAGAGGGCCGATGTAAGAAGTTAATTGTGTTTCTTAAAACATATTTGAAGATGTTCCGGTACTTTGAAAGACTTAAAAGTTTTAGCTTTTCATTAGGCCTGCATTTCAGACACTTTCCATAATATTCCTCCTTTCAACAATCAGAAATGCATCCTTGTTTCTTCTCCTTTAAGATTATAAGGGGCTGATTATCCTCTATTGTACAATCCTCTTTTGTCAGTTTTTTGTTTTTTCTATTACCAAATATGACACCAGGGGCATTCCAATATTATACCTCAACCATAAGAAGAATTTACAATTCTAAGACACCAGAAGCACCTCTTCCCAAGTAGGAGCATTATTTTGAAGACTAAAGATTAGAAAGTAACAGATGATCTTAAATTCAAATAAAACTTGAAAAGAGTAAAATATCTAAGCCCTACCTTTTATGATTGCTATATTAGCCTAAAACCCATTGTATCCCACGTTGTCCTTCAAGATCATACCACCATATGTTCTTCTAAAGCACAAGGGGTTTAATAACAATATAGACAAACCTCATTATATAAACTTCTTGAGAGAATTCTTTGAGCATCTCTTCATTAATACGCTCAGGCCTCAGTATTTTAATAGCTACTTCCTGACTACAATATGTGCCCCGATACCTTGAGAGGAGAGGGAGGGAAGATTAGGATGAGGATATGATAACAAGTTTTTTTATAAGTTAACAATCATATGTTATAATCAGATAAAACTTACAGGTCCCCATATGACCCAGATCCAACTTTATTCTCAAATTTTAGTTGTCTGGTGTCAATTGCCCAGACATCAGTACCATCAGTAGGTATTTCAACACAACTAGGAAAAGATTCAACTCTATTCTTGTTATGCTTACCCAAAGCAGGACTGGACTGCTTATCTGACCAATACTGATCCTGCATCCCATTTCGGGTACATTAAAGAAAAAAAATCTGACTGTATCTGTAAAAATTTGACATTCATTCAAATAATAAAAAGAAGATACCTTAAAATTTAAAATTTCTTTTTCTATTGCCCTTTTAAGCTCCTCGGTTTCCTAGATTTTCAAATATTCAAGAAGTTAAACATGAAAATGATTGATATAGAGAAGATGTATGAAATAAATAGAAAGAGATGTTAAAATGAATTTCTCTTGTGAATTTCAGAATATTGAGTTTTACATGCCTAAAAATCAGATCTTACCTCAGAAGGCCAACCATCGATGACAAAAACATCCAGAGAAAACCCATCAACAGAGGAGAAGGCATGAGCTTCTTGTATGTTAAGGCCAACTTCAGCTAGTAATGAAGTTAACTGACCAGAACCAACACTTTCTGTTATTAGGTGAAGGGTGTCATAATTGAAGAAAAAGTATAACCCAGCAACTTAAATATCTTGTTGATATTGAGTTTGGTTATAAATATTTATGGGTTATCACAATCAAACCAATCTTTAAGCTAGCGGTCAAGAACATCATTCAAACTCCAAGATATGGTAGGTCATTACAAATTGTTTCTTAAGATTCTTTTTTTATATAGGAAACAATACTTCCATTGATGAATGAAAATTACAAAAGATCATATATATCATGATTACAAAAAACTTCGCCAATGAGATACAAAGTAGAAAAATTATAATCTTTGAATGGTAAAATAGAATGTGCCCAAGTTAAGGCAAGTACAGTAATGGTAAAAAACTTTGTTTCTTAAGATTGTTGATAACTCTCAAGAATTGAGAGTTAAAATAGCTTAAATTAATACATGTTTAGATGGAATTTGCTTTAATTAATTGGTAATATATAGAATTTCGCACCCACTGACTTAAAGCAAGGCATAAGTGAAATATCCTATAGTCTTTTGTTTAGGATAAATTTTGGAAAAATTTTGGAAGTTAGTTGCAACAAAAGGTGCATATATGTGTGAAATTTATTAAGTGTTAAAGAGAATTGATACTTGTAATTTATCAGCAGCATAACTTGGGGAAACGAAGTGAAAACCAACCAAGAAACATTCGCCCAAGCGCCGGGTCTACTCGGCGAAGATGTCCAGAGGCTAACTCATTTCGCCTCAGCAGAGCAGAGCAGAGCGAAGCGAAGGAATGGGCAATCTTAAAATATCTTATCCAAGGATGCATGGCAAAGATCCGAAGCTCAACAATCCATCTCAACCGTTAATTATTGACAACTCTGACGTCTGGACAAAGCAGATCATGGAGCAGAGCCACTTTTGGGCAAAGAAGAGGATCATGGAGCAGGCAGCCTCGCAGAGCTTTTCGGGAGGCTTGTAAATGGTGAGCATCTCCTTCATTTCAAGTCGTTGGAATTTTTATAGTATTTTTGGTCTTCATAGCTTACTCTCCGTTCCGACCAAAGTCATCGTTTCTAGTTAGGTTTCAAGTCGTCAAAGCGAGTTTGTCGGGCTTAGTTGTTCTTTGCCTTCCAAGACAATTTCATTTTATAATAGGAGTTTCACCGAAATATTTCAAGTTATTCAAGTTTCAGGAGTTTCTATCCTTATTCTTTCATTTCCTTTACTCATGCAATATTCATGTTAAGCATGTTGTTCAGTTATCCAATTGTCCTACATTTGTTTGTAACTATGTGTAGCTAAATCTGTTATCGAGAGGTTACGGGGAAGTAAGGAACTTCGCTTGGGCGAAGGGGTTAGCGAACAGAACGTATTGTGCATGATGTCCTTAATTTAATATACATTTCATTTGACAAACCATTAACTCTATTTTACTTTGAGAGATTAAAAATAGAGCGAACTTGCATGTATGACATTAGGATTGTTAAGCTTGCTTGCTACTTAAAGAACACTTAGAGATAAGGTTCACCTAATGCTAACTGTTGATTAATTTGTTGTTTGAGTTCGAGAGAATCAAGCTAAGAGCTCGAGAGAGCCAAATGCCAGAGTTCGAGAGAACCAAAGGGATCTATGTTAGTGTTCACCTTCGCTAACCGCTTCGTTTAAGCGCAGCCCTGAAAACCTTAACTCTCCCGATACTCAGCCTCATATAGTTTGTTTTACTGTTTCATTCACTCAAATCAATTATTCCTCACTTCAAAACTCAACTATTTGACTACCACTAACTCTTGCATGAAAACGAATATAAAACTTAACAAAAAAAAATCCATGTGGAGATGACCTTTACTTGAATCAATACTTGCTACATCAGGACTGTGTACACTTGAACATCCATATGAGAGCACACACTTTCGCTGAGTTTGAATGCAATTCAGCTTAGGTGAAGTTGTAAGCTTGCCATGTCATTATTCATTCATTTAATATTCTACTTAATTGTGTGTTACAATATCCAACGAACAATTGTGAGCTGTGATGGTCTATTATTAGTTTGTAAATGATGGTTAGTCTGTTGTGATCATATTCGCTGAGCGATATAAGGACACGAGCAATGCTTGAGCCTTCCGGAATAAGTGTGGAATATTAAATACTGAACTGCACAGAAGGCTTCAAATTAAGGCTGAGACTATGGAACTGATTTCTAGGGAAGATGCTCTCTGGCGACAAAAATGTAAAGCCTAGTGGCTTACCCTGGGTGATGAGAACTCATCCTTCTTCCATAGAAGTGTATCGGCCAATAGAAGAAGGAACACGAGTGTTGAATTGACTGTCCGTGATGGTAGAAGCCTAGTTATTGACAATGAAATTGAAGATAAATTCCTTGACTTCTATAGTGATCTCTATTCTAAAAAACTTAAGAGAGCCACTCTTCCTGACATAGATGACTGGAGTCCCATTTCTAAAATGCAACAATCCAATCTTGAGATGCCTTTCACTAAAGAAGAGATTCGTAAGGCTGTTTTCGATTTGGGGGCAAATAAAACACCAGGACCTAATGGATTCACTGCTGAATTTTTAAGAAAATCATGGAACACTATCAAGGATGATATCAAGATTGTGTTCAAAGATTTTTTTCAAAATATAATTATTAATACTAGTCTGAATGAGACCTATATCTTCCAGATCCCCAAAAAGAAAAATGCTTGGTCGATGGTTGAATATCGACCTATCAGCCTTACTACCTGTCTCTATAAGGTGATTGCTCGTGTGTTATCTGTAAGACTCAAGACCGTGCTTCCTTATATTGTATCGAACTACCAATCTGCTCTTGTGGCTAACAGACAGATTCTTGACACTATGTTAATGGCTAATGAGCTTATTGATGAGTGGCAGAGGAAAAGGAACGAAGGGATTTTAATTAAACTTGACATTGAGAAAGTTTTTGATATGGTTGCTTGGCAATTCTTAGATTCCATTCTTTTGAAAAAGGGGTTTGGTAGCTTATAGAGGAAATGAATCGAGGGTTGTTTATCATCAGCCAACTTCTCCATTATCATTAATGGTAAACCAAGAGGAAAGATTAGAGCAACCAGAGGCCTTAGACAAGGGGATCCACTATCTCCTTTCTTGTTTGTATTGATTATAGATTGTTTGAGTAGACAACTCAAATTGGCCGAGGAAAATGGGGATATTAAGGGATTTTCAATCTCTGGAAACAATAGAAGGCTATCTTATACTCACTTATTATTTGTCGATGATACGATTCTTTTCTCCTCCAACAAAATTGACTCTCTGAAGAACATGATTGATACTGTCAAAGCATTTAAGGAGACCTTTGGATTTAACATAGTGCTAAGACTGAATTTCTCACTATCAATTGTTGGTTTATGTTAATTTTAATAAAATAGGATTTTTATCCTTTTTAATTATTGTTGAATTATATCAAACTACCAATCAATCCAAAGCCTAAGGCCCTAAGCTGATGGATTGGGGTAAATTTAATTATATCAACCAACACTCCCCCTCACTTGTGGGCTTTGAAATTTGAGAAATGCCCTACAAGTGGAATTTAATTTTAATTGGGGGGGAGGAAACGACTTGGCAAGGATTCGAACTCATGACCTTCTGCTCTGATACCATGTTGAATTATGTTAAACCATCAATCAATCCAAAAGCCTAAGCTAATGGATTGGGGTAAATTTAATTATATCAACCAACAATTATTTATTTCTTTTAGGATTAGATTAAATATTATTTTATATCTTTTCTTTTTATAACTAGGTAGAATCTTTTTCTTTTATGATTAGGTCATCTTTTTCTTTTTATGATTAGATATTATATTTTCCTTTTATAATTAGGTCATCTTTGTACTCTATTTAAACTCATTGTTGGGTTCATTATTAAATGAAGAATTTAGGCCTCGTTTGATAACCATTTCATTTTTCATTTTTTGTTTATGAAATTTAAGTCTATTTCTACTCAAATCTCCTACCATGGGCTTCATCTTTCTTACAATGTATCCCTTTTTCCTTAAAGAAAGTAGGTGCATACTAACCAAATTTGAAAAACAAAAACAAGCTTTTGGAAACTACTTTTTTTTTGTTTACAAATTTTGGTTTTGTTTATTAAAATATAGGTAAGATGAAGATATCCAAATAAGAAAAAAGTTATAATAGGAGAGTTGTTGTAGGCTTAAATTTCAAAAACAAAAAACAAAAAACAAAATGGTTATCAGACGAGGCCTTAGAATTTGAATTTTATCTTTCAACATGGTATCAGAGCCTCAAATTTTTCCTTTTGATCCGGGTAAACCATAAACACTTTCTCTTCTCCTCTATCACATTCTACTTCATCATCTTCTTCCTCTTTAAAAAACAAATTGTCCTCAAACCTCTATTTTCTTTTTCTCACCTCAAAACCTAGAACAAACCATCATATTTATTCTTCCTCACTCCTTTTTTATGATTCATTAAAAAAATAAAAAAATCAACCAAATTTTCTCTCTTCAAAGGCGTCAATGAACAGCCCGCAACCAGAAAAATTATCAATATTCCCAAATTGGCCCTGACCAGTATTCCCAAATTGTTCCTGACCAACATTCCTGATTGGTCTTGTCCAGCATTCCCAATTGGTCTTATCCAGCATTCCCAATTGGTCCTGGCAGCATTATCGATTCGTCCTAATCAGCATTCCCGATTGGTCCTGGCAGCATTCCCGATTGGTATTCCCAATTGGCCCTGGCATCATCATCACAATGACCAACTCTGATAAATTTAACTTCAAGCTTGGCTTGTATTCCATATACAATCCAGATTGAGGGGGAGTGTTGGTTTATGTTAATTTTAATAAAATAGTATTTTTATCCTTTTTATTTATTTATTCCTTTTAGGATTAGATTAAATATTATTTTATATATTTTCCTTTTATAACTAGGTAGAAACTTTTCCTTTTATAATTAGGTCATCTTTTCCTTTTTATGATTAGATATTATATTTTTCTTTTATAATTAGGTCATCTTTGTACTCTATTTAAACTCATTTTTTGGTTCATTATTAAATGAAGAATTTAGAGACTTTGAATTTACATCTATCAACATCAATATTGATTCTGATGTTTCCAAAAGACTAGCTACGCCCTATGGTTTCAAGATTGTAGAGTGGCCCACCATGTATTTAGGCCTTCCTCTAAATAGGAATCCGAATTCCATCATCTTCTAGAATCCAGTCATTGAGAAAATTGAAAACCAGCCACAAAATTGGGGTTCTCGTATTTCCAAAGGGGGAAGATTGACTCTTATACAGGCCACACTAACCAATGTTCATCTATCTCTCTCCCTAGCTCCATCTAGAGTCACAAAAATGATTGAGAAATTATTTAGAAATTACTTCTGGAGAGGAAAAGATGTGGGAAAAGCTAGCCATCTCATTAAATGGGACAAAGTCAGGCTACCGACTGACTGAAGAGGGCTGCCTTGGTATTATCGATATTCACAAAAAGAATATATCCCTATTGGCTAAACAGCATTGGAGATACTCCAAGGAAAAAGATGCTCTCTGGAGGAACTGCATTGATATCAAATATGGCCCATCATATCATCCTCTAAAGGCTGGTATTAAAGATATTCGACTGACCAAGGGCCCATGGAAATTCATTGACAGATGGAAATACCTGATATTTACTAACATTACACATGTTATTGGATCTGGATTGGGTGCCCTTCTCTGACACGACGTTTGGAATGGTGATGCCCCCCTATACCTAAGATTCCCCTTGCCCCATAACCTGTCACTTACTAAACAAGCCACCGTTTATGATTGTTGGGGCCCCGCAACCACTCCTTAGAATTTGAAGATCAGGAGGAACTTACAAGATGATAAAATTGTGGAATGGACTGAATTATCCATGATTCTGGATCGGGTTGTCCTTTCCAATAGAGTTGACTCTTGGATGTGGTCTTTGGCTACGGATGGATCTTTCTCGACCAAATCATTGTTGGAAAATTTAGCCTCCTCTCCCGCCCTTCTGAATGATTTCTACACAACTATCTGGAGAGGTAATCAACCGAAGAAGATTAAGTTCTTTATTTGGGAGTTGAGCTATGGGGCATTGAATACCCGTGATAATCTCCAAGCGAGATGGCCATCAATGACACTATCACCGAGCATCTGCCCTCTTTGCAAAAATGATTCAGAATCCCAAATTCATATTTTCAAGAGTTGTGTGATGGCTAACAACATATGGACTTATCTCCTAAATGCATTTCGCTGGCAGATGACTAGGCCAGGTAACATTAAGGATTTGGTATTTTACTCTATACAGGGTCACCCATTCAAAGATAACAAGAAGACTCTATGGCTCCTCTTTATATATGCATTTTGGTGGAAACTATGGACAATGAGGAATGATCGTATCTTTGCTGAAAATGCTCATCATGAAGAGAATGTAATCGAATCAATTACATTATTAGCCATGTCATGGGCTCATAAATCCTTGCCTTTTAAAGAGTATAGTTTTAATTCCCTTCTTTTTCATTGGAATGGTTTTATGTAATATTTAAAGGCGTTTTTTTTTTTGTAAATTTTCATCTCATCAATGAAAGGTTTTTATTTCCTATCAAAAAAGAAAATACTCAAATGAAGAAAGTCTTATTAAACAGCAAGTGCAAGCACATCAAATTATTTAGTCCCAAATTATAACTGCAATGTGAGTTTGAATTCTATCTCGTTTTTGTACATACTAATGAAGAAACAGTAAAATTCATTACGAGGTAGACAAATATTATTAGAAAATCTTGGTTATGGTTTACCAACTTGGTTTTGTCGTGTGTTAAGTGGAACTTTAGTACATCTTCACCTACTTCAAACAATCACATTATGAAGAAATAGTAAAATCCATTAGGAGGTAGCAAAATAGTATTAGAAACTCTTGGTCATGGTCTATCAACTTGGTTGAGCACAGATCAAATATGATTATTTGAAGTAGATGAAAATGTACTAAAGTTCTACTTAACAGTTAACACACTAATAAACTAAGGCCCCGAGTGATTAAATAGGAAAAATACCTGACTAAGGAGTTTAGGCTTGTCGCTTGTTGCAAATGTGATCTCATGCATTGGCCTACAAATTGACAATGGTTGAATGAAACACTAGGTTACAGAAACCCCAATGTGACAAAAGCAGATAACTAAAATTGTAGATAGTAAGAACGAAGAATGATATAGTTGTGCATTGCAGTAGCTTTATACTAAGTTGCTAATCACACAGCCACTTGGATATTATATTTAACAAGATGGATAATAAATTGAAAAGAATAAAGAATTAATAACCAAAAGTTCAATCAGACCATGAAGAAACAGGCCACGAAATGGTGCTAACACCCTTTTCTGGGATGATGTTTGGATTACTTGACTCATCCTTGGCCATGCAATTCCCCCTCATGCATAACTTGTCTAAACACAAATGGGGTGTGATCAAATCCCTTTGGGACCAAGACCGTTTGACTTGGAACCTCGGGCTTAGACAGAATTTAAAAGAAGAAGAAATCGATGAATATTGTACACTATCCCATCTCCTCAGCTCTATCTTAATAAGAGAGGGAGAAGACACTATGATCTGGAAGGCAGATACATTTGGGCGCTTCACGGTTCAATCTAGGTTAAAGCATTATCTCAGGATCCTCAGGGCCAAACTCCCATTCTCTACGAGGCCATTTGAAAAGGAAAATTCCCCAAGAAAATTAAATTTTTCTTATGGGAGCTATCACATGGGGCCATCCTCACTCATGAAAAATTACAAAGGAGGCTTCCGAACAGAGCCATCTCGCTTTTTGGTGCAGCATTTGCCAGAATGGTCCAGAATCCATATCGCACCTCTTCAGCAGTTGTACTTTTGCCACACAGTTCTGGAACTTTATTAGAAATACTTTTGAATGGCCTATGACTCTGCACACTAATGTTCATTCTCTATTACTTTCTGCCCTACTTGGTCATCCATTCAAGAAGGAGAAGAAAGTTTTATGGGAGCATTTTATCAGGGCTTTTTGTTGGAACTTATGGCTGGAGCGTAACAAGAGGATTTTTCAAGACAAAGCATCTCCTTATAAATGCTTTTTGACACCATTACCCTACATGTTATATCCTGGTGTAAACTTAACCCTCCTTTTTATTCCTATAGTTATGTAACTTTACTTAACAACCGGTGATCCCTTACTTGATCTCTAGTTAGATATATCTATAATGTAATTTCATATATGAATGAAATTGTTTCTTACCCAACAAAAAGAAACTGGCCACAAAAGAAGGTCATTCAGTAGATGATATATTGGTATACTTGAAGATGAAAATCTCTCTGTTCTAAGCAAATACACAGATGGAATTGAAAATGAATAACTAGATCATTATTCTTATTTTTTACTATTTATTTAGTGTTGTATAGAGAAACTCTTTTTTCCTCACCGAGAAAAGCAAGGTGATACATTTAGGGCACTATCCCTATCTTCAACATCGTACTTGCTAGCCTGAAGTGCAAGTGCTCCAAGACTAGGTGAAGAACCAAAGGTTGGAGGCGGATGAATCCTGGAGAGAGAGAGAGAGTAAATCAATGAGCACAAAAACAGAAATTAGAATCAAAACATAATTGTAAATGTAATAACAGTTGTATGGAAAAACATTACTGAGCCGCACCCCTGTCTGTTAGAATAATTGAAAGAACTCTGAGCATCTTCCATCATTGAAGAATCCAAACAAGAAGAATTGATAAAGTTTTCATTAGCAGAAGGATAAACCTGCATTATGAAAATTTTCTAGATAAACATTCTAAGTCATATCTAAAAGCAAGATACTTCAATTTTTAAACATCCTATGCTAAGAAGTTTAAGCCGACTTCATGAAGTAGCCATAAGCCTATAACAGAACTAGAACAATTAGACAGCAAACTCTAACAAAATAGCATAGATACTAGTGATACATGGTCATGACTTCTGAGGATAATAAGTGTTCATTTTTAAATGTTATGTTCAAATCACTATCATTACCAAGAGTAAATATAAGAAAAAGAAGAAAAAAGAAAAGAGTTGAATTGATACAACTGGTGCAGTGATTCATGAAATTGAATGCACTTTTAAGATTACCTGCACAGAGTGAACCTCAAATGCTGGTCGGTTAGCAGGGTCTACAGCTAGTTGAAGTAGTCTCTTGTGCGTAAGTACATCTTCTGCCCTATCGACATTCACATCCAATGCATATCTATAGAGAAATAATTAGGAACTTAACAAAAACGGAAGTACTGTGCTGGAAATCCAATAAAAATGTAATCATAAATACTAATAAACAAACAAAAATACCAGATCTATCTCAATCTAAATGTAGAACGCTCTAGCAAGGAAAGTTCTCGACTATATACCAACGCAGTGGAAGTTCCTCTTTTCTTTCTTCACCAGACTCAACCAGCACTTTCTCTATTTATGGACATTTACATCAAAAATAGAGGATCTAGAAAACGATTCAAATTTCATAAGGATTTAAATGGGGGCACCTCTACAGTGAAGACATCGAGGCGCAAGGTTGCACCAATTTTCTATCTCTCTACTAGGCTAGCTCTTCGTTTCACTGGTGTTGGGATTGTTTTATCATTTTTTCTTAGTATTTTCCCATTCGTTGGCTCCATCTGTCACCATTGTCTTATCATCCCATTCGCTAGGGGTGTACATGGTCCGGGTTGGATGATTTTTTTGGACCAACCCCATTATTCGGGTTGGTTGTTTCGACGACCCGTCCAACCCTATGCACAAGCGCAACCCAACCCAACCCAACTCAACCCTAGATTTTCGGGTTGGGTTGGGTTGGGTTCTCGGGTTATGTTTCTCGTCATTTTATCTCTAAGATTCAACTCATAAGTTTATAAATATGTTAAAAAAATTCATGATATTATACTTTACATAAATGCACATATGCTTATTAGAACAAGTGTACCATTCTATTTATCAAATAAGAAATAAATGATATCATTTAAGAACAAAATTAGAGAGCATAAGAAAATATGAGAAATCTTCCCAAACTAACGACCAGTAAAGATTAGAAAAAAAAAACTATCAATTCCAACTAATGTTAAAGGAAGGCAATTACAATTGCATTTAAATAGGAAATCTAGGAATAAGTAACAAAGCAACTTAATTCTAGAGCTAATAAGCTAGATTTACAAGTATACTATCTATCTTATTAATTTATCTTACATACACACATAATATATACATAATATTCTTAGTTTGGGTTGGGTTGGGTTGAACGAGCTCAACCCAAGAACCAACCCAACCCAACAAAAACTATAAAATTATAACCCAACCCAACCCTTATGGTTTGGGTTGGGTAGTCCGGGTTGTTCGGGTTACCGGTTTTTTTGTACACCCCTACCATTCGCTCTCTCTTCTTTCTTATTTTTTCGTTTCCGATAGGTGTATTTGTAACTCTTCCACTTATCAATGAACTTGTTTTCTTTCCCAATAAAACAAACAAAAAAATAGAAGAATTTTTAATCCAATGCACATCCTCAAAAACTTATCCATGATCCTCTAAGAAATATTAAATAACAGAAATCCTCACTATAAATGCTCCGTACTTCCAACTCTCACACTTGGCAAACCATTCACAAATAACATAATAAAACAAAAGGCTAAATATATTCAAAAAGATGAAAAGACCTCAAAATCTCAACAAAATACGTGTATTAATTCTTAGGAAGGTGGGCAAGGTGAATGAAACCCATATCCTCAAAGTAATTTACAATATGGAAGCCCGTATACCAGTAGGCCAACTCCATACACATTTTCCCAATCTGGGTGTACCGAGATAATTCGAGCATTCCTTACAAGTGGCACATTAACAAAGGCCGGGATAGAGAGTGAGTTAAAAGAGAAAAGACCCATCTACCGGAGAATCGAAAACGAAGGAGAGTTAGGGCAAGGAAGATATATACCGAGCAGGGAGGCGGTTGAAGTGGAGCCAAAGCTGATCATCGAAGCCAGGGAGGTTAGCCTCGAGGTAGTTGGAGTCCTGAATCCGGCGGAGCACTTGGGTGTAGACCTCGAGCTTCTGGCGGTGATGGCGGGGGTTGGGATTCGAGGAGGAGGAGTTGGTGGCTCGGCTGCCGCAGCTCTCGACATCGTCCTCGATCGGCATTGAAGGGGGAAAGGATGAACAGATTTGGGCTTAGGGAAAAATCAAAAGGGAAGATGCAGAAACAAAGGGTTACGAGGAATGATCGAAGAATCGCACATCAGAAATTGGGGAATTAGGGATCAAATTTTGAGAGAGAGAAGTGGAAAAGACTGAACAGAGTGGGAGGAGAGAGAAAGAAGAGAGAGAGAGAGAGAATTTTGGGGACTGAAAGCGGAGAGCTACAAAAAGTGGGGAAGTGGAGAAATAAAGAGATATTTGTTTTTTTCTTTTTTGGGAGATGGCCACGTCAGCTTGTACACTCGGCGTCGAGTCATCCGGGACCCACAACAAACTATTTATATATATATATATAATTGCCATCTTGGATTTCGCGAATTGTTTTTTAATGCTCTAAAATTGAAATAAATGAAAGAGAAAAATAAATGGATTAAAATATCTCGCCCACCCCACCCTTTTTTTGGGCTGTTTGTTGGCTTAGAATTTAATTTTAGAATTTATTTAAAAATTTTATATTCAAACAAATTTTTATTAATTACTTTTATTTTTAATAATTCATTTTTAATCATTTCTTTTAGATCAATCAAAATAAATTTTTTTTAACTACTCATTTTAAATATATATTTAAATAAGATTTTGACTCTAACTCTTCTACATAAAAACTATAACTCTCCATTTTTACTATTTAATATATCTCTCTATTATAATTCTTTAGGCTAAATCCTACCTATATATGTCAAAAAAAAAACAGATAATGTCTATACAAATTTTTTTCTTTTTTGATACATTGTTTTATAATATAAAAGTGGTTAAAATTTCAAACTACAAATCTCGTCTATGGCTAACTTATTAAGTGAGATCTCACTTTAAAAAGAGAGAGATAAATACTCACTTTCATTATTTTTAATAACTTTTAAAATTAATTTATACAACTTTTTTTTCTTTCTTTCTTTTTTTTTTAGTATATATTGGGGGAGGGGACAAACACCGATTTCCGAGCTTGAATGTGTGACACTGGTATTAAACTGATTTACAAACAAACACTGAAATCATTGCGTCACTGTCACTGACTCATTCGGTTATATAGCTTTTTTTTCTAAATCAAAATTAGTTTATAGAAAATAAATTTTTTTTTAATAGATAAACATGTTTTATGAATTCATTTTAAACTTTATTGAAAGAAGAATAACTAAGTTTCTTAAAAAAAAAAAAAAAAAAAAAAAAAAAAAAAAAAAAAAAAAAGTCTATACCGTTTAAATTTTTGGACACTGTATTGTAATTATATCATGTTTGTAAAATACTACATGTACAGTTTATTTAGGTTTCAATTTTTCAATTTTTCAATTTTGTCCCTCTTCCATTTAATCTCATCTTTCGATCTCCTATCTTCAATGGCCGATAGCCATAGGCATGACACATATCGGTCTATTCTTACAAAAACATCACTTCTTTAGATATAAGGTTGAGTTTGATAATTTTTTATTTTTATTTTAAAAAATAAAAAATATACATGTTTGGTAATTGTTTTTCAATTTTTTATTTTTATAAATTAAAAACTAAATATGCATTTGATAACCGCTTTTTATTTTTGAAAAAAATTAAAATTTATTATTTATAATATTTAACAAAACTATTTCAAAATATTATTTCAAATTTGCATTCGAGCTTTTTTTTTTATTGTGTTTATCATTTTTTAAATATTTTTTGTAAGAAAAAAATAAAAACAAAAACTGATTTTTGAAAGCTATTTTTTTTTTTTTAGTTTTTATAATTCTTTTAATATTTTTTAAACGTTTTTAAAATTTAAGATTAAAAAAAATTAGTTATAAAAAAAACTTATTTTCAAGATATTAAAAACAAAATCAAGCTAAATTAATAAGTTACCATTAAGTTTGAAAGTAACTATATATATATATATATATATTGAAAGGCTGTAGATTTACACCGAAATTGACCCACGTCATTAACGAATTGCAATGCAGAGTTGTCGTACTTTTGACGGAGATTTTTCGGGACCGCTTTGTGGAGAAATGTAAATCTGGCGAAAGATGTAGTGATTTTCGTGGCCAATGTTTTGGTTTAATTTGACGAAGAAGAAATGTATCAATGGCGGAGTGTTAGGGAATAATGTATTAAGAATAATTATATAATATACTTCAGGGATATTGTTAGAGGAAAGTTCTAGAACTAAATATGATTAAGGAAATTAGTATATCTTGTTATTATGTATTATTTATATTGAGATATTATCATGTATTTTCCTTATATTGAGATATTACAATGACTTTGTCAAGCAAAATACAGAAACCCTATTTTTTTCCTATCACCCCTTGTTTTCTAAGTTGGAGGTTATGCAGTTCATCATGAAATTGAGTTTTTCAATTCATCGTGAAATTGGGTACAAATATGATTAAGATGGACATTTGGATTATCTTTTATGAAGTTTAAATGAAAATGAGTGTTTATAAAATAAATTTAAAAAAAAAAAAAAAAAAAAGGTTTGGATAAGATTTCAGAGGTTTCTTCTTTTTCGTCGTATTCTTCCGTTGTTTTTTAGGTTATTGGAATGAGGAGGTGTCAGCAGCTGAAAATTGATCGAAGGCTATCAGCCGAAACTAATTAAAGATTATTTGTTGAAAATTGATTAAAGGGCATGTTTTATAAAAACACATGCATGTCAAATGTGAAATGCAATCGATTGAATCTATAAATTCAAAATTGATTGTGTAATAGCAAACTTCCAAAATCTTACCTCTAATCCAAGAATGAATGCTAAACAAGAGATGAATCCAAAACAATAGAGTAATAAGAAAGATGGAGAAGAGAGAACATCAAATCTATAGTGTGTTATGGATCGATTGAGCTTATTCGATCCATAACAGTGGAGTAAGGACGTTCCCGAACCACTATAAATCTGGTGTTCTCTCTTCTCCATCCTTCTCATTACTCTATTGTTTTGGATTCATCTCTTATTTAGCATTCATTCTAGGATTAGAGGTAAGATCTGGAAGTTTGCTATTACAGATTGAATCTGTGTGTTGAAAATTGATTGAATCTCTCAACTGAAAACTAATAGAATCTATGAACCGAAAACTTATTGAATTTATCTGCTGAAAAATGATTGAATCTAGCAAGTGAAAACTACTTGAAGTGTAGGTATTTTGGTTATTTAACTATAACTGGCACATTTTTCTATTATATATGAAATATTTTTAAAAAGTGACTGCACTCTTTTTCTCTTGACTATGATTTTTTTCCATTGAATTTTTCTAGCAAGGTTTTGAATGAGCATGTTGTTAAAGTATTAAATAATGTATTGTTTCCCTTTGAATTTTTCATATTAAAGTTTTAATAGGATGTAATGGATATCACAGAGTGTTATAAGTAAGCCGTTTCCCATTGCCCCCACTATATTCCTTTTCTTTAGCCATAACGATGTCTATGTAATTTCTTGTAACTTACTCATTTGTAGTACTATAAATATGGGTGTTGGAATCCTTCAAAAGATACTCCAATCTTAGTAAAGTTCTCTCTAATCTTACTTCTCTAAACTTTGTCCTTATTCTTGTTGGCTTTTATTCTTTAGTTTCAAACATATTTATTGTTTTTACTAATAGTTTTTTTATTAACCGGTAAAAATTTAAATTTATGCCCAAAATAAATAGGTCCAAGAATTATTTAGGTAGCAGTAAACATTCCTAAATATGGTTGATTTGAAAATAAAAAAATAATAATTATATTTCAAAAAAAAATTAATTAATTAAAAATTTAATAAAAATAAATGAAAACTTTTTAGATCTCAACATCAAGCTAGTCTCCATGAAGCTTAAAACTCAACTAAAGTTATCTCAACAACTATATATATATATATATTATTTTCTATTTATTTGGCTGTAGACAAAAATTTGGGAGCTAAACTTTTTTTTCTTATATAATTTTAAAAAAGAAAAAACTAAAAAAATATATATGTATATTTAGATCTAAATTTTGTGTCCAATTTTAACCTCTTGTGAACATTCAATTTTCATCTTTTTTCATTAAAACTTTAAATTATTTTTAGTAAAATGAAAAAAAATATATTAAGTGATAATGAAAGACGAAACGACAATGTTGATCACGATCGATGAGTACGAACTCTTTATAGCCACATGGAGAAAAAAGGAAATTATTGCTTTGACAAAGACAAATGATAAAATAAGAATATCTAATCCACTAAAATTATTGCAAGAATCAAGTTATTTGCAATAGTCAACTACTTATCCCATGGAAGGCAAGATCTTTTGCTAATGTTATTTTTTATATTTTGAAAACCAACCAAAGTGGGTGATAGATATACATACATATATCCCCTCCAAATCAAGATTGGATAGAAAATATAATTTGTAAGAAGTTGGAAAGGTTTTCATTGTTGGAGATACTCGCCTTGTAGAGCAATTATTCCACACTGATAAAGAGATGAGTCTTCAACACATTTATAAGGGATATGGGTTACTCTCTCCATGACCAATTGATTTTGAGGTGGAACCTCATATTCTCAAATATGTATAAGAGCTCCATGTGGATTAATGGTCCTCCCAAATTTCGATCCTACCCGAAATGCTTTGTTCGGATCCACCGTTAGCAAAAGTAGGCCAAAGCGGATGTCCCATCTTGAGAGGACATGTTGGAGATACTCATCTTGTGGTGCAATTAACCCACATTGATAAGGAGAAGAGTCTTCAACACATTACCTCATATTATCTAATACTCAATAAATCATTAATGCAAAGGTAAATGTTGGGACAATTGCATGCTTATGTTTATGTACCATCTAATCTCTAAACTCAACTATTAGTATTTTAAAGTATGGTATTGAATACATTGCACGCAATATACAAGTTTAAATTAAAAAGTTCATAGACTACCAAAAGCAATAACTTTGTAGTATCTTAACTACTCATTCAAATTTCACAATTCATATCGTATTAAAAAAGAACTTATCCGGATGCGTTTATTTTAGGTAGAAAAAGAGTGGAGCTTGTGTTAGAGTTAATCTACTCTCTCATTTAGATTGAATGTGAACCACCCTTAATCATTCTTTAAACATTCAATCTTCAAATCAAACTTATCTCTACAACAGAATTACGAGTAGTTGATTTTTTTAACGACACAAATAACACTAATTATCTCTAAACGAGTAGTTACTAATTTTAACTACCATTAATTCTTAGTCTATTCTACTCTTTTCTACCAAATTCAAATATAATGATATCTTTTGAGATCAAGAGGTAAATTTTCATCTTTAAAATAGTGGCTTGGCGTAACCAACCGTTTTATCTAATTCCATCTAAATTATAGATGAAATACTTAGCACTAAAAAAATTACTTTTTTATTTCATCAATGAATGGACAATACTTATTTTAAAATACCAACTTATTAATGTTTCCAACAGACAAAATACGATGGCGAGAACAAAGTAATGATTATTCATATTCCAACTTCAATTAAATAACTTTTCAGAAAGAAAAAAAAAAACTTCAATTAAATAAGGAGTTTAGTTTAAGATTATAATTAAAGTGCATGAAATTTCCTCTTAACATTGTAGTGAATTTTAAGTACTGCATCGATAAATGTTCATCCATAATTTTTTACATTTATCAAACTCTTGTCGGTACCTACCATATCTTAAATTATCATACTATTTTGGTGGTTGGAGCCAAATTCAATTGGTCATTATAAAAAATGATAGCAAATAAATAAATCAATTGTTTTCATAATTGTAATATTGACTTGATGGAATTTTGGAACCACTATATTCCTCATTCTCTCAAAATATTTAAACTTTCAAGGAATCTTGTGATCCATGAAAGTTTAGAACTACCAAATTATAAAATAATGTGATTTTCAAATACTTATCAAAGTGAGTTTGTATATATTGTATTCAACTACCACATATATATAAAATTGGATACACCGTATATGCACCATTGTATATCTCAATCATGAAAGAGATAGAGAGAATATATTGAATAATAAGCAATAAAGTAATATATGAATCAAATAAACTTGTTTGGGTTCAAATAATATAGTCAACAAATAGTAGGAAAAAGATCAAGGAAAAGAATTCAATTTTATCTTTATACTTCAATTTGATTAGTTAAATTTAATTTTAGACTTTTTTATTTCAGCTAATAAAATACTAAACTTCATTTTATGATAAAATAATACCTCATCAAACTAAATTAGAAAAATACTTGTAAAATAATTTTTTTTTTTTTTAAAACACACTTGTACAGTAAATCACATAAAATTCAAGAAAAAAAATATATTTATAATCAAGCTAGAGAAATTATATATCAACCGGTAAAATACTTGAACTCTGTGACAAGATAAAATCAAACAAATAAAAAATATCTGAACTAATTCATTTTAAAAGCAGCTAAAAAATATGGGTAAATTTATATATTAAGTTCCTAAATTTTTAAGAGTCTATGGAAATTGTAAACCTACCTTGAAAGGAAATAGAGAATTCATATAAGTGTGAAGTGAATGTAGGTCTCTGTGTCGAACCACTCTAATCTTTTGAAAATCGGGTAATTGGAGCTTAGCTCCTCTATACCTGGGTCATCACTGACCCGTCTCTAAACTGTAACACAGGAATACTTCGAAAAATATTCTAATTTAAGTGTTTTTTAATGGCCTCAAACCAAAGGTGTCTCAAGAAAGCATGCTTCAAGTCCTTTACATCAACCATTAGGTTGTCCCTTAGGGACGTCGAACCACTATAATCTTGTTGTTCCTTTTTTTCTATACTTTCTTTGCTTCTTTGGTTTTATTGTTTGTTCTTGATCGAATCTCACACAAAGAACAAAAGAAACAAACAAGTTAGACATTTAGGATATAATCGACTAAGTAAACTTAAAAGGAAATTAAGAGAAAGAGTTTAGAAAGTACCTTTGTGGAGCTCGATTTCTATATTAAGAGGAGATCTATTAGAAAATATGAGATTCTACCTCAAAACCAATTGGCAATGAGGGGAATAATCCATATAACTTATATATTACTTTTTCTGATGTATGATTCTTAACAAGATCACTCCAGTTTCGCTTTAAGGAAGCTCAAGATCGAAGTAGACTGATATAAGCTTTTGGCAAATAGTCACCACTTCACTACGATGTTTGTTTTTAGGAAGAATTTCTAAAAAGAAGAGGGTGCTTTAGGTATTTTGTTCGATAGAGCACGGTGCTAACAGCTGAGAGCTACACGCTCAACCGTTGGACTGTTTATTGGATAGGCCATAGGTTAATTTTAGACCAAAGGATTGTTGTGGTAAATATTTGTTTTGTGGTATTTAGGTCTCAATCATATATGTTTTTCAAAGGCAACAAGAACTGTAATTCAGTAGTATAAATATATATTCAATGAGCAAGTGGTCATAGATCCGAATTTCCTACCTTTAATTATTGTAGAACTCAGAAAAGTTAAGGAAAAGAAAAGGAGAAGATATGTTTTTAAAGAATATTTGGGTTATTTCAGGGTTTGGTTTTACAACCGTATTATATTTTGTTTTTATGTTTTTAGAGGCTATTTTCTTTAAAAATCAAAAGAACAAGTTGTTTCTATATATTTATGTATATGTTTTAAATAAATGTGAAGTACTAATTTTACAATACTTTCTCATCTAACATACATTATTGCTTTTTTTAAGAAATACATCTTAAAAATAATATTAACGTTTAAAATGTATTGATTTTTTTTCTTTTTTTGAGATGTTAAAATGTATTGATTAGAATTATAATAATGCCACAAAGAGTAGTAAATATAGTGGCCTTGTATCATTTACTAACTAGTTGGTTACTCTTTCAATTCTAACCTTTGCTGAATTCAAAAAAAGAATTCGAATTCTAGTAATTCTTCAATGATCAATTTTGTGTATTATTTTTAGTACAATAAATTGAAATACAAACCCCACACTTCAAAGGAAAAAGAAGATATGAACTGTGTTATGTCGAATTTAGTTTGGGCAAATATTCCCTGTTCCGTTTTTTAATAGTGTGTGAATTTTAAAAATTTTGATTGAAGTGTTTTTTTTCAAAAAGGTCCTTACAATAATAAGTTTTTTTTTTAGATTACAACAATTGGAGGTGGGGGAGACTCGAACCTAAAACCTCTAAGTCATTAGGTGTATATTGATCCTGAGCTACTGCTCTATGGCTTATAATAATAAGTTAAGAAGCTTCAATTTAATTAAAAAAAAATTATATACCTCAAATTTAATACCATTTTTTTTTTAATATAAGATGGAAAAGAATGACCACAAAACCTATAAAAAAGAAATCGAACTCGTGATATGATGTTGAGCTGGATTACTACGGAACAATAATACCAAAATTGAAGCTTCAAAGAAAATAAAAATTAATTTTTTGGTGACAATTTATTGAAGTTCCAAAAATTAGAAAAACACGAATTGGTTTTTTCTGGAAATTTATTAAACTTTTATATATATATATATATATAATTGGTTTTTTTTTTTTGGAAATTTGTGGTAGAAAATTCTAGCATCCATATTTTAATTATAGCACCTTTTAAAAATATTTAATTTGGAGTTCATCCATTTTACATGATTGAAGCCTATCACTTTCAATTGAATTAATTTTTGTTATATTTGATTTTTTTAAAAAAGAAATTGACCTCTATTAAAAAAAATTCCTTCTTTGTTTCTACTCATAAAAAAAAAAATCTCCTTTTCTTTTTGGCAATTTAATACGGTAAGTCCTAAAAATAAATAGCACATATTAAATTCATTGATTAATCAATATAAACGTGCCAATGATGAATAGATTATAGATCAAGATAATATTTCATGTTGTGATATCTATGGTTCAAGATAATGCTAAGAAGAAGAAAAAACATCCCACGACAAGAATGTCCATAATTGGTCAGTTTCATGGAGGTATACAATTTAAGAACAACATTGTTGAAAAGAAAATTCATTAAAATCTCAAGACAAAATCAAAATATCATGGGGTTGCTTTGATGAGATAAAAATCGAATCTTTGCTTGTTGGAAACAAATTAAAATCTTTTCTAAAGAGTGAAATTAAAACTAAATCCATGAAATTAAAATCTTTTCTGCAAGTTTGATCACTTTGGAGTTGGAGCCTTTACTTCTACTTTTATTTTATTCTTCTTCTTTTTTTGGGCTATTAAAATATTAATAAGTTGAGAAACCAATCAGTGATTTCCAACTCATAATGATTTGAGAATCATGATTAAGAAGATCCAGCTATAATCCAAAGGTTTCTGGTGGAAATTAAGAACAGATGAAGAACTGGAACCGCCCTTGATATTGATAATGTAAAGGATGAACCAATGGGCTGATTACAACGTGGATGGATGAACGGTTGTGATCTTTCATTGGTGGAGGCCCACATTTTTTTATGATGGACCAATCAAGGTGGCCAAAAGCCAATAGTAACACTCAGTTTCTTCAATAAAACAGTCTTCTTTGTCTCTGCTTTCAACTTTGGAAAAACATAAGATATCAAAAGGAGAAAGAAATAAGCAATTATATCAGAAGTGAAGCGAAGGGGAAACGACGTCGAAGACGAAGAGGAAACGATACTTGAGGAAGTGTCGTTATGGTCGGAAGAAGCTAATACAAGGAGAAAAGAGGAAGCCACGGTAGAAGAAGAAGAAACGACACAATAAAACAAGAAGAATGGATACCGTACAAGGAATGAGAGCCTGAAGAAGAAAGACGACCCCTGCAAAAAGGAAGAAAAACACTACAAGAAGAGTACGACGACGAGAGCAGGTATCCGGATGGTAGCGAAGTGACCTGTGAATGGGGCAGTGTCAATCAAAAAAAGGGAACAGCAGCGAAGAGATGGAAAGATCAGAAGCAGACAAGTTTGGATGTATGGAGATGATCAAAGAGAGCAAGTCCAGGTTCTATATAGCAAGGAGATGTCTCATCATGCTCATCTGCTGGCATAAATATGGTAACAAAACACAACTACAAACTAACAAATATTTTATAAGCTAAAAGAAGTTCATATTCTTGATTTCTTTCCTCTTTTGTTCTTCTTAGTTAAGTTTTGATGTTTGGATTTGGCTATGTAGATGGAAGCTGGTAATGTTGGAGAATGGCACATTCCTTGGAAGCTTTGGTAATAGTTGCTATGTTTTCTTATATCCGTCTTTGCTTTGTAAATTCCATTTTCAATTCTCTCTTTTCTATAACAACTCTATTGTATAATCTCTTCAAACCCTCAACTGCAAATAAAATTCCTCTATTCCTTTCTTTTTGTACAGAATACTTGCATTGTATGAAACAACTCTCTACCCTCTAACACCTTTTAATTACAGACCTCAATATCAATCTCCGAATGAATGAACTATGAACTATCTTATACTTTTTCGCTCCGAATGCAAAATGCTTTCTAGAACAGGGGGAAAAACAACATCGAAGGAGTGTGTGTGTGAGAGAGAAAGAGAGAAATGAGGCATTGATAGAATATACAAAAAGCATCCTTTTCCCATTAGCTTTCTCTGCAAACTTACAATGTTACAGCTCTTAATGTGAAGAATATCAGCCATCTCCATCTCATTCAAATCTTGGAGATATAACACAATAACTACCAAAATGTAATATTTACATACTCTTAACTGTAACTGTACAGGCCGACGATAACTATCGAAACCTTTCTGCACCAAAGTTGAACTGTATGTTCTGACAGATGCCTGGGAGAGAAGAATTACTACCCAACAGAAAAGTCGCTATGTTTAGGATGCAGTATCAGAAAAATTGAAAAATGATTCGGCGAGTCATACCTCCCCGTACAGCAGTCGATTACAGGAACAAGCAGTTCAAATGCAGTTGGAATATCAAAGTTACGGCTCATGTACTGACTTCCGAAGTTCTGTTAGCTTATCCCTCCACACGGCTGAAGGAAACAAGCATCAAAGTTAAATAAATGCGCTAATTTGTATCAACATGATCAGAACCGAAACGTTTGGATAGACTTTGTTGCAATAGGAATAGATAGGTTGGCCCTCTATATTTATATACCTGCATCCTTGTATCGTTCTTCGTAAATAGCTATGTTCATATTCTTCAGCATAACGAGCTCTTCGGACAAGAAATCTGGGCCATCAGCAGCACTGATCGAAACATGATCGTTTTTAGATATCAAGAAAAGTTGTTAATCAAATAGCCAACAATACTCTCCCTTATACCTGTCAAGTAGAACATCATAACATGACTTCTTCTCACGCACTCTTCCAAACCCATAACTAACTCTTATGGCATCCTCATAGACGATCTGCTTACTCACAAGTACCGGTATCTGCAAATTTGTTAAACAGGATAATGTCGTGAGAAGCAAAGTATCAGTAAAGTAAGAAACTATTTCCATCAGAAAATGAAAAAGGGTGGAGAGGGTGCAAAGTAAAGCATCCAAATTAGCTTCTTTTTTGGAGTAAAAGCATCCAAATTAGCATATATAATTTTAAAGGAAACTAAGTCATTCCTGCTACTAGCATAATTTCGGCAAGGGTCTCAGCAGTTAACAGAAGATTATCTACCTTACATCGGTATGCAATATTTAGGGCGTCTGAGGGGCGTGCATCCACACTTAACGTCTCATTTTCCCCATCCTGCAGATGATAATAGGTGACAGATAAGAAAATGAAATGTATCGAAAACTTCTAAAAATGTATTGGCTGACTGTGACTGAATTTATAGAGCTAACCTTTCTCAAAAAGAGCCGGGCAAAGTAAGTGTTCACCACTCTTTCTGTAATTCTGGCAGTGGTAACCTATACTCGTATCGACATAAAATGACATTAGATTATGGCTCCAAGCCCCTTCTCCATGGCTAGATAAAAAGAATGTACGCTAGAAGTATCATAAATTTTAGCAATGCTTCTAGCTTTTGATCCTCAATTACATAAGGAAACAAGTCAATGAAGAAAGGTTCCTTTCACTAATAACTGCCCACCCACAGTCTAGCTTTCAGCAAATAATTTAGTGTATAGATGAAGAATTATGTCTCAAATGATATAATACTTGGGAATGCAAGGGGCAAAGAAACTGACATTCTAGAGCATAACCTTGTCCGATCAGGTAACGACATAAGTTAAAATTAACAAAACTAGCAGGCTTTTACATCCATCCCATCCTAGTGTCCTTAACTAGCATTCTCGTTAACTTGCTCAATCGATTAGGGCAATAAACCAAGAGGTCAGAAGTTCAAACCCTTCTCGCATGTTGTTGAACTCTCGAAAACAACATTCATGTTACAAACCCTCTATAACAGAACAACAAACCAAATATAAAAAAAAGGAAAGAATAAATAATAAAGGTTCAGCATGTATTGATTTGGTAGGTTTAGAAGGTAGTTCCATACTTCATAGCCAACTTTCACAATGAGGTCTTGTACAAACTGAAAGAGATCTGGGGCATCCTGTAACATGGTGGTTTAAGAATTAATCAATACCAACAAAAAAGTATTTAAATAACAAAACCAGAGAAAACCCACCCCATTTTCAATCCCAAGCTGACAATCTATAAGTTTCTGAATAGCATATTCCCCTGCAAAAAAGTCAAAAATTTACACAACAATTTTGAAAGAAAAACAATCCCAATCACATCACAGTTTATTTTCTCGAATATACCTACAACAATTGGCAGTAGAAAATCTCCATTGCAAGAAATCTTAAGAAACACAGTGGGGTTTCGAAAACGTCTAAAGAAGCCCAGTCCAAGTGAACGTGAATCAGCTCTCGATTCCCTCTGATTGAAACTCGAATCCTCTTGAAACCGCCTCTTCCACATTCGATAGTGATCAATAGTCTCTAATAGTCAATAATGCAAGAAATCACAAACAACCCATCATCAATTCGATCGAAAATCGCAACAAACACCAAAGCAAAGCTCTAAAACAGAAACCCAAAAGGCAAAACAAAGAAGTACCCAAGTTAGAGATAAGGAACCTGTAACAAGAAACGAAGCTTCGAAATAATCCCGATGATCATCATCGTCACCAGCGTGGGGGAATCTATCAGGGGAAAAGTGGGAAGAAATGAGGGTGGACTTGGCGCGGCGAGGGCGAAGCGGGTTGGAGCGCGATGGAAGAAGAGAGAAGTGGAGGGAAGGGCGAGAAGCAGAGGGGTGATCCATGGCTATGGCGGATCCGGGGAAAATGGAGCGAACAGAGAAGTGAGAGGCCAAACCCAGCATTGTAATGGCGGAAATTGCAGAGAAAAATGGAGAATGAAGATGAAGATGAAGATTTGAAGGGGGAAAGTTGGGAAGTTGAGTGGGGTTGGCCTGAAAGGGTTGTTTTGCGCTGTTGCAGAGAGTTTGTTTTCAATCAGGTGTGAATCAATTGTGAGAGAGAGAAGATTTGGGGGAAATGGACAAAGTGTTCATCAAAGGATGAGGCAAAATACAAACCCCCTTATGAAAAGAAACAAAGGTTGTTCTAACTTTTTTTCCAACATAATTTTTATTATGGGTTTGCTTTGATCCAAACTTTTAAAGTTGTCACTTTTAAATCTGTTTCTATGTTTTTTTATTTCAGAGTAAATCTGTCTCTAAGTTTTTTTTTGAAAAAAAAAGAATATATTTCTAAGTTAACTTGCATGGTTCTTAAAATATTCTAAGGTTTAGGTGTGACTAATAATTAATGTACAAAGTTTAAATTCTCGTATCACAATATGTTACGCTTAAAAAAAAAAGAATTTATTTCACAAAAAAAAAAAAAAAAAATTTGTTTAGACGATAATAATTTTATTTTTGGATAGTAATCCAATTCAATACCATAATTATAGGTTGGATCCCAAAAATTGATATTTGTCTCTTAGTTATTTGAGAGTAGTAATACCATATATTTATATGGTTCCTAGTTCTCCTTTTTTTTTTTTTGAAAAACAATGAAATTTATAGTTTTCCTCTCTCAATTTAAACAAAAAAAAAACAATAAATTATGACATCTATATTTTAATTTTGATAATTTTTGTAAAATATCAAAATATTTCAACTCTTATTAATTTAATTGAAGGTATTTTTTTAACCAATCGATTTAATTTAATTGAATCATTCATTTGACTTGCTTGAATTATTTGATTTTTTAAAATTTTGATATTCATAAATAATAAATAAATCATGAAAAATCTCCAAAAATATACATAAATTTTTATTTTCTAATTTACATTTTATAATTTACTGGAGTTATCATATTTGAAAAAAAACTTAAATTAGTTAAAGATATTGTAGATGAATTTTTATTTTTATTATTAGATAAATACTTATCTCCAATAAGTAGGTAAGTCCTCGTTACTTCTTATATGTGAAACTATTTGACGTCACAAAATTTTTGTGGCACCAAATAACGTCAATGACCGTTTATTAATAAGAAATCAATATTACTCTAATTATTATTTTATATTGAAAATACACTAATAAAGAGGGAAAAATAAACAAAATAGAGTAAAATGGTTAAAAATGAAAAAAATAATAATAATAAATTAAAATCCACCTCATGAACTTAGGCCTAAAGCCGAAATGGAGGCATGTGTAAGACCATATGGGGCGCGCACCAAACTTGTGTCTTCCACCTATTTTGCATGCTTTCATCCTATTCCTAGGGCCGTTTTCTCCAAATCCCTCCAACAATAACTCAAATCTTAATTAATCATATCAACTTCTTACCCTTTTCAACTTTAATTTGTTCCTTCATTCTCCATTAACTTTTGCTACATTAACAAACTTTTTAGTTAATGTAAAGCAGCTACCTTCTTACAAGTCACATTCTTTTTTAAGTGAAACTGAAAGTCAAGTATGTTTTTTTATTTGAATTTAGCAATAATAAATGTTGTTGTATGTGGAGGAGAAAAATGTTTACTTGTAACACATGTGTATTAAATTGCAAAACCATAAGCAACTTGGTTACAAAAATCATAAAATTTAAATTACCATTCGAGGAGAACAAGGTCAATTAGAAGCTCTAGTTGAATGGATTGGTTCATATTTCACAAAAGCGATTATAGAGTATGAGAAGTGCAAGGTACCCCAATATACAAGTTTATAAGCTTATGATGGTAAGAGTGATTTGATACAGTACTTTCACATCGATCATTAAAGGAACTTTATGGAGTTAAGTGATTGAATGTCATTCTTTTTCTTTTACTCTTTCCTAACTAATCAAGGAGTGATATAGAGAGAGCAAAATAAAGAGATTAATTCGTTCTTTCAAGGAACTAGCTTGATTTATGATAACCTAATTCTTAAAAATAAGAGATCAATGTAAACCTCGGCTACCCATAAACTAGATAGGTAGATTTTATAAAATGATACTCTTGCACATGAAAATGATGATAATAAGCAAGAATAAAAGTAAGGAAACTATTAAAAAATATTATATGAATGACATAAAGTAAAAACATGATAGAAATGAATTGAAATGAATATCTTGTCACAAGAAAGACACCCTAGATCAAGCATGATTGTGATACCAAGCATCTTGACCAATCAAGGCCAAGGACACCCTTGGTTGGTCCATAGCGTGCCACCGATTCTCCTCTTGAGACTTAATTCGATCTTCATAGATTTCTCAAGATATTTTCTTACGCAGTTTTGTTATAGCATCTAGTTAGCACAACCCCCCACTCCACATTTCCTTCGATCTCCATATGGCACAATTCAAATCCATGTCTCACTCTTTTTGGCCAATTATGGAACAACGTCTAGGTAGAAAATACATTTGAGGAAGTTTTCTTTTATATAAATGTCGCCGCCAACTTATGCGTACCTCACCTATTTTTACAGAATTTACCGCTTAAATCTACAATATTTTAATGACAAAAAAATTATTTTTTTCAAAAATGGTTACCATGAATTGAATCAATCATTTTTCCTTTATAGATAACTGTTCATGTTTGGGGAAGTTGGCTTAAAAAAAAAAAGTAATAAAGTGTTGCAAGTAACACATGCACCATTTCTTAGGAAATTGATATTCAACAAGCAAATTTAAAATTAAAACTCCCAACAAAATCCTCCCATGAAATAACTTTTTGGAGCAACCTAAAATTTCTCAGGAGGGATCGAGGGGCCCCTAGAACCGATCGGCGTTTGTCCGCCGCCGCATTATCAGTAACCTTTTTTTTAGCTTTGATGAATCCAATGTATTGGCTCTGCCGGCGATCTTCCAAAAACCAACCCCTCTTCAGATTTCTAAGATCCATCTTCACCGATCGGAGTTCTAGGGAGTATAATCGCGATTCATACGATTACACAAAGTTATTACAACATTGCAGAACAATCAGAAGCGTTCAAGAACTACATGCCCAGATAATCGTTGAAGGGCTGGACCAAAATGGGTTCTTAGCCACGAAGCTAATCGGCAGATACGCCGAGCACGGCGAGCCCAAAATGGGGATTGCGCGGAAGGTGTTCGATAGATTGCTTGAAAGAGATGTGTTCTTGTGGAACGTGGTTATTCAAGGGTATGCGAATTGGGGTCCGTTTGCTGAAGCCCTCAACCTGTTCGATGAAATGCGACTCAGTGGTGAGCCCACCAATCGCTACACATTTCCCTTTGTGTTGAAGGCATGTGGCGCAATGAAGAACCTTGACAAGGGGAAGATTGTTCATGGGCATGTTTTGAAATGTGGGTTGGACTTGGATTTGTTCGTGGGCAATGCTATGATTTCGTTCTATGCTAAGTGTCGGGACGTTGAAACGGCTCGGGAAGTGTTCGACGAAATGTCTATGAGAGACATTGTGAGTTGGAACTCCATGATTTCTGGGTATACTTCCAATGGAAAAGTGGATGAAGCTATTATGCTTTTCCATGCCATGCTGCATAATCAAACTGTTTGCTCACCTGATAATGCAACTCTTGTTGCGATTCTGCCTGCTTGTGTTACAAAATCAGCTTCCCAAGTTGGCTTCTGGGTTCATTCCTATGTTATAAAGTCAGGAATGGACGTTGGGGCTCCATTAGGCAGTTGCCTTATCTCAATGTATGCTAACTGTGGTCACGTAAACATTGCCAGAGATGTTTTCGACCGAGTCGACGACAAGAACGTCATCGTATGGAGTGCAATCATAAGGTGTTATGGGATGCATGGTTTTGCAGAAGAGTCATTAAACATGTTCACAAGCTTGGAAGAAGTTGGTCTAAAACCGGACGGCGTGATCTTCCTGAATTTGTTGTCGACGTGTAGTCATGCAGGGCTTATAGCAAAAGGCCGCGAGATATACGGAAAAATGGAGGCTTATGGAGTGGAGAGGAAAGAGGAACATTATGCAAGCATGGTGGATCTCTTAGGGAGGGCTGGTTTCCTAGAACAGGCAGTAGAGTTCATTGAAGGCATGCCAGTGCAGGCAGGGAAAGATGTGTATGGTGCATTGCTTGGTGCTTGTAGGATACACAACAACATACAATTAGCTAAAGAAGTTGGGGAGAAGTTGTTCGTCTTGGATCCCGAAAATGCGGGACGATACGTGATCTTAGCGAGTATGTATGAGGATGCAGGGCAGTGGGAAGATGCTGCTAAACTAAGGAAGTTGCTGAGAGATAGGAATATTAGGAAGCCAATTGGTTGCAGTTCAATAGAGATAGATAGGATGCATCATGTGTTTGGGAAGAAGGATGAATCTCATCCCTTCACTGAACAAATTTTTGACACATTAGAAAAGCTAGAAAAGATAATGGATGAAGATTTTGAATCTATTTAATGGAACATAATTTTTCCCTTCAATTTTGCTCTCCTTTCTTTTTCTTGCTTGGGAATTCCACTTTAAGATGAGCCTTAGATTCTACAAGAAATGTTGTTACTTAAAAGACCAACTACCACTTTCATAAAATAATTATTAAAATATATATATAAATGAAAGACAAAATTCTTCCATAAAAGTAATTTGAGTGAGGTTTTGTTTAAAAAAATAATGGAATTACAATGAGATTGTTTAAATACGAAGCGTACTTGTACGTTGTAACCATCCTTTCTCTGTCAAGAAGTAACAATTAAGTTAAATAACAAATATGAAAATAATTTAAGTGAGATTTTTTGAAAAAATAATAGAATTACAATGAAATAATTTTAAATACAAAGCATCCTTGTAAGTTGCAACCTTCGTTTCTCTGTCAAGAAGTAACAAATAATTTAAAACATAACTTTATCAACCTTTCAAATAATATCAATGAAGCTAATTTACATTTTTAAACTTTATAATTTTTACAAAAGTTTCAATATAATTTTTTTAGTAGTCTACTATCTTTTTGTAGAGTATTATTAATCTAATATCTATAATGGACGATCGTTGTTAATAATAATAATGGAAGATTTTTTCAATGGCACAGATTGATGATTGGGAATATTTCCAACTTCTTTATTATTAACAAATGAAATTGTTTTTCCTAAAAATAAATAATAATAATAATAAAGTTCAACAACAATATTAACTGAAAGATTCAAAATACATGTACTTTTACGTCAATAGCAACAATTATCACCGTAATAGCCAACACATTCTTCAAAAGCATGGACTAATTGAGGAGTTATTGAAATCTTCAAAAGCATGGACTAAATTCAAACTGTCCACATCCTATAACCAAAGTTTGTAAGGTAAAAATTACATGAAAATGGAGAGGCCAGTCTGTAAGTGAGTCAGTTTTTGCTTGTAATATAATATGTTCACAAATTCTTCAAAGAAACCAAATAAAGCTTTACTCTCATTCCCAGCAACATGCATCTTCCCGGTTTCTGAGGGCCTGACATTTACAAATTACCTGCACAATCAGTATAATTATAGACAATCAAGGAACAGTTACAACATGCTCTATTCCATTTTGTTCCTAAACCCTTGCTTATCGTAGTTGAGTTTCAAAACTAAAATAGAATGTTCGAAAGTTAGATGATCACGATTACCGTGCGCTGTCGTCTAATACGCGAGCGGACCAAAATCAGTCTTCTCTGAGTTTGTGAACTCTAGTATTCTTCCTTCTAAATGTTTCGGACTTTATAAAGATCTACTTCAAATGTTGACACTCTTTCCTCAATAAAGAGGTATCTTAGTGGGATAATTCAACCCTACTAAAATAATATGTACCCAAACCAATCTTTTTAACGAAATAGAAACAACCCCCATTCCAAGTCCAGATCCAGAAATGATGATCAACTATTCAGGAAAATTAAATGAAACCAGTTAACCTCGTTTTTATCATCATCAAGATCAGATTCAGGGCTTCAAGAACTTTACCCTCTCCCTCCATCATCGTGCAAGACATTTGCCACGAACCCTCAACGATTACCCCTATTGTCCTTTCTACTCCTGTCATCCTTCTCACTAGTTTGTGGAGTGTACTGACTAGTAGATGATGGAGAATACCCAGGAGCAGTAGGTGAGTACCCTGCACTTGGACTGCAAGGGAATAAACAATTAGATTCTGACTAGGAGAAAATATGTGAACATTTCAAGTAGAGAAGTTTATATTAACTAACCTATATTGTGGAGAACTGGGGCTGTAGTCTGGGCTGGGTCCTGTATTATAAGGACTGAACCGAGAAAAGGCAAATAATGTGTTATTAAAGTGAAAACTAACGCCAACTCGTGTCATATCTTCAGTTCAAAACTATAGATGTTAACAAGGGCCCTCAAGAAAAGGGGCAGTAAGAGTTTACCTGCTAGGACTGTAGGTCGGACTTGATGGAGAGTATGCTGGAGAAGTAGGTGAATATGATGGTGATGTTGGGCTGCAAGGTAAGCAAGATGTTCGAACTTATTAGACTCAAGGCATCAAAAACAAACCAGGAAAGCAATCCAGACGTTTAAATAGTACTCGAGATATTTAAACCCAAAAATAATTAACGACCCACTTACCTGTAATTTGGTGATGTTGGGCTATAGGGACTTGATGGAGATAACCGGGGACTACTGGGTGAGTAGGCCTGTGATGGGCTATATTTAGCTGATTGAGGATTATAACTTGGTGATGTCGGACTATAGCTTGGCGAGGTGGGACTGTAGCTCGGTGATGTGGGGCTATAGCCAGGGGAGGTAGGGCTGTATGCTGGAGAGGTGGGGCTGTAAGAAGGTGATGTAGGGCTATAGGACGGGGATGTTGGGCTGTATGAGGGAGATGTAGGGCTGTAAGAAGGTGATGTTGGGCTGTATGAGGGCGAAGTTGGGCTGTAAGAAGGGGAAGTTGGGCTGTAGGCTGGTGAAGTGGGACTGTATGCAGGCGAAGTGGGACTGTATGCGGGAGAAGTGGGACTGTAACTTGGAGATGTGGGACTGTAACTTGGGGATGTGGGGCTGTAACTTGGAGAGGTGGGGCTGTAACTTGGAGAGGTGGGTGAATAAGATGGACTTGTAGGAGAATACGCAGGACTGGTTGGGCTATAACCAGGCGAACTAGGACTGTAGGTTGGAGATGTTGGACTGTAGCCAGGAGAGGTAGGGCTATATCCCGGAGAAGTGGGACTATAACCAGGGGATGTAGGACTATAGCCCGGGGATGATGGACTGTAGCCTGGAGATGATGGGCTATAGCCCGGAGATGAAGTAGGTGAAAAAGCCATTCCTCCGACATAGGGTGAAAATTGTGCATCACTAATAGGTGAAAGGCGGAGATTTGGGCTCAACAAATAATTAGGAGACATCATCCCTTCATGGTAAGGAGTTCCTGAGATTGGGGAACGGGAAGGTGTCATGCCAAAATCTAGACCGTCTATGTAACTAGGCAGCTGGAGTTCAATTGCATTCTTCAACATCTCATCATTAAGATACAGAGCACAACCTCCTGTTCCTATGGGTGCTAGTTGACCCAACATTATATTTTCAGTGACACCCCTCAAGTGATCAGTTTCAGCATATACAGCAGCATCAAGTAAAATATCCACGGTTTCTTCAAATGAGCATCTCATCATTGGTCCAGTATCATTTCGATTAATACCATGACGAGTAATAGCCATCAAGTGACCACGATAAGTCATGGTGTCGCAGAGGATGGCAAGGTGTCGGTAATTAACATAAGATCCATCAAATGAGATAACAACACGCAATTCATCCAGTAGAGAACGTCGAACTGCTTCGATCCCAAGAACTTCAATAACTTCAATCAGATGGTTGCTTGTGGTCCTCTTCGCATCAACATCTTCATGGCATATAACGGCTAAAAGATTGACACCTTCTGTATCCAACATCCACTCCATCTCTGGCTTAAAACCTTCATACTTATCAAACTTGATCACTTTACCAGATTTAATAAAAACCTTGTTGATGTCTGGTATTCCCCGAAGAGCCATTTCAGTTAGCATATTGCTTGCAATTTTCTTCAAGAACACATCGTCTTCAGCTGATTCATCAGTCATCTCGCCCTTAGGAGCTTCATCATTCATGATACGGATACGAAGTATCAGCTTCTCAGCATTATCATCATTAAATATGCAAGTCAAATCATCATCAAATTCAAGGTTGATCTTTTCGGCAATATTTGCCATGCTTAGCTTTTTATCCACCATCATTTCACGATTCAATTCTATACGAAGCAACCATGGGGAGATTTTCTCCGGTGCAATTTCTTCATCAGGCATCTCGTAGTAGGATTTCACAAAATCAATATCCTCTTCAATAATCGTGCTCATGGGGTCAGGATCATACCATATTTCCGTTGCTTGTGTAACACTTCTAAGAGTAGTATATTCCAAAGCACATTGAACTGTCTTGGCTCTCTCCTTAGTTTTATTAGCATCAGATTTTAGATAGACTGAAAGCGAAGGTGTTTTGATTCTCTTGGCTACATTGATGATTTCCCTCAACCTAGGAACACCAAGGGTGACGTTCTTGGCACTAACACCAGCATAATGGAAGGTATTAAGAGTCATCTGAGTTGCAGGCTCACCAATGGATTGTGCAGCAATACAACCAATCATTTCACCAGGTGCAACTAATGACTGAAGGAAGCGTGATTCTATTTCTCCAATAACCCACTCAAATGCTTCACGTGTAAGTCTGTATTCATCCAAAACCCTTTTGCTAGCAAAAGTGCTTCGGAGTAATATATTGAAGAAAAGGGTGGCATTCTTCTGAGCCTCCACACTTAGAGCATCTTCACCAGGAACAACCTTCAACCTTTCTTGAAGTTTATCAATAGCTTCAACAATTTCCATGGGATGCATATCAGAAGCCCTTCGAAAATCAATTTTGAAAGTCTTTTGAGCATTCTGAATGAGCCTTTTGAGGTTGACTGGCATTGGCCAGGAGTTTTCGCCTGTGGTTGCAATTTCTGTTCCCAATTGAATACTGTCTGCCTCAAGCTTCTGAACTTCAGCCTCAAACACATTGCGGAATTCTCTGATGGTTTTTAAATCTTCCACATGCTCTGGCAACATGTAATTTGGCTTCCAATTTTCATCTTCAAACTCATACCTGAAGGCCCTATCAAATTCGTTTTTCTTCATTTTCAAAGAATCTAGTTTCTGAGATTCAATCCAAACAGCATCCATGCCATCTTCCCCATAAAGAAACTGAATAACATCACCCAATGAATTTCTAACAGTCCCATCATATTTAACCATGATATCTTCCATGGCCTTCACCAACCTCCTCTGTATGTACCCTGTTTCAGAGGTCTTGACTGCAGTATCAATAAGACCTTCCCTACCACCCATGGCATGAAAAAAGAACTCTTGTGGAGTCAATCCACGAAGATAAGAGTTCTCGACAAAGCCACGACTTTCAGGCCCAAAATCATCTTTAGTGAAATGGGGCAATGTTCGATCAATGAAACCAAATGGTATCCGCTTCCCTTCAACATTTTGCTGCCCCACACAAGCAGTCATCTGGGAGATATTGATAAAACTACCTTTGGATCCTGCAGTGACCATAGCTTTCAGATTGTTACTCTCTGACAAACTTTTTTGCGCACTACTACCAGCATCATCACGTGCCTTATTCAGGACCTGGTTCACCTTGTTTTCAAAAGAATCCATCATAGTCCGTCCAGGTTCAGGCTCTAAACTACGCTCTTGAGCTTTCTTAATGAGGGTTTTCACATCATTTTTAGCTATGGAAATAGTTTCATTAATTTTTTCCATGGTTGCTGCATCAGCAATTGTATCCCCGATCCCAATGCTAAAAGCATTCTGCAAAAGCCAGTAATTAACAAGCCATTGTGTATGACCAAGAAATTTTCGGGCTGCATCCGGACCAACCTCCTCCCTGAAAACATTCACATGATTGAGATGAGATAAAAAAGAAAATTAACATGAAGTAATACAGAAGATAACAAGGAAAAAGAAGAGCTTCCAAAAGCCCGTTTGGAAAGTTTTGGACCAAGTGTTCTAGTGTTAGTAAAGAAATGTGAAACAATAGTTCTAGCTCAAGTTTAATAGAATTGATTAATATATATAGACATCCATGAGTATTTAGACCAGCTTACGCACACTTCGACTGTTCTCAAAGAACAAATCACTTAACCCTACAACATTTGACTGTCAAAGAAACCTGTAGAAAATTAATTCATAGGTAGACTCATCATGGATTAAGCTCATCACCTCTTAGATCTCCAAGGCCCTATTAAGCCACCCCCGATGATGGTTAGTTTTCTAAAAATGATAATAGAAAAAAACTGTCAAATCTTTTTTAGAACTATCCAAATCCTTTTATTTGGGAAACTCAAATGATAGAACGTACTATTTCATACACCAACCTCCATCTCAGAGTGGCATACTTCCTCAAAGCTACATCCCAAAACCATAATTTTATTTATTTTAATGTGATAAAATTACGACCAATTAGTCGAACAAAGAGACAAAACTGATCTCGAAATTCATTAAGAAAACGGCAATTAGTATGAGTTGGAGAAAAAAAAATGCCTCTATTTTTAAAGAGATGGTGATGATGATTACAGACCACGTCATATTAAAAACCAGGGCATGATGCCCACTAAGGCATACCAAATAACATGTATAAGACTTCCAGTTGATGTTCCGAGTGCCTTCTTGCAAAGAGTTCCGGAAAGTAGCTCCCCCTTCTCAATCCTAACAAAAGTATCCCCAGGTGTTATGAATCCAGTTTCAGACTCGACATGCCAGGCAGAAGTTCTCATGAGATTAATCTGCTTTGGAATAATAAGATTAAAAACTTGTTTTCCCGTCCAAAGCGGTTGTGGCTTTAAAATTGCAGGGGCAGGAATTTTTCCGTCAAAATCTTCCCACCACATCAAGATATTCATGAAAACATCCTGAAAATTTGTAGATGCAATATCAGATCCCAATTAAGAACAAACAAAAATGTTAGTAGACAAAAAGGGCAAGAGATAATAATCATATAACTGTCACCTTTGTTATAAAGGTGTCCCTTTTCGTAATTTTACGGCATCCTAGCAGAGTATCTTGCACTATACCCATAACAGGACGGTTAGCCTGAGGTGATACAATGCATTTGGGAACCATCATGAGCTCCAATACTTCTGCCCTTGTCTCAAATGACTGAGGAACATGCATATTCATTTCATCACCATCAAAATCAGCATTGTATGGTGACGTAACAGATAGATTTAAGCGAAAAGTTGAGTAGGGCATAATCTTGATTCTGTGTCCCATAATAGACATTTTGTGGAGACTAGGCTGACGATTAAAAAGTACAAAGTCGCCATCATTTAAATGACGCTCCACCTACAAGCACAGTAGCAAAATTATTAGGAAGGTAGAAATTATAAACCACCTAAGAAAATTAGATTGCATATTTGTATGTATGATCAGAAAATCTTGCCTTGTACCCAAGCTCCAAATGATGATCACTACTTTTCTTAAGATATCGAAGATCAAGCCTTTGCCCATCATCTCGTATAATGTACTTGGCACCAGTTTTACCAGGTGGTGGATGGGGACCGTATTCAACAAGTTCCTTCAACCTAATTTTCAAACGAGACCATTCGCAAACAGTAAGTGTTGTGAAGAGGAAAGAATCTTACATATTCAACAAGCGCCAATTTTAATAGATGTTTCCAAAGAAACAAGAATTAATATCCAAAAAAACAAAGGGAAAGACTCGAGAAACTAGAAATGATTTTTAAAAAAAAACCCGCACCTCTCTATATTATATGGTGTCACGGTCTCTGGATATGTAAGGTTCAGAGCAATACTCCACGGCACTCCCAGTTGATCAATATTAATTGTTGGATCAGGTGTTATAACTGTACGTGCTGAAAAATCTACACGTTTTCCCATCAAGTTACCTCTAATCCGGCCTTCCTTTGCCTTAAGCCTACTACAAATAGATTTAATGGGCCTCCCAGATCTCTGTGTGGCCTAGATTAAAGCAGCATACTAAAGTAAGAAGAAACTACATGGAAAAAAATAGCATAGCTTCCATAGTGAAAGAGACTTAATACCCTGGGTAGTCCAGGTAGTTCATTATCAAAATACGTGGCTATATGAAACTGCAATAGTTGTGCAAACTCTGAAATGATGTGTGCAGGAGAACCATTTCTTTCTTGCCTCCTGAGGTTTTCGTTGTGCCTTATAATCATAGCCAACTGATGAGTTAGATCGTCCTGCATTGAAAAATGTCATGTTATAATTGATCTGATATAGTCAAAAGCATCATAATACCTCAGAAGCTAACAAAAAAATCAGATGGATTTTATTGGGAAGCAATAAACAGAACAAGAAACAGTTAGAAATTGGAAAACAAAAGCAGGACAGGCATACCTCACTTCTAGATGAGGTGTCCATCATAACTGATGGTCTTACAGGAGGTGGCGGAATTGGAAGGACTTGCAGAATCATCCAGTCAGGCCGAGCAAACTTTGGATTTAGGCCCAAGAGTTTGCAATCATCATCACTTATTCTTTTAAGAACACCAAGAACCTGCAAGAATCCATCAACCTCATGAACGAGGCACACACAAAATTAATTACAAAACAGAATGTTAATCGGAATTGAAAATGGTCACCCTTTCTGCAGTAAGTGTCTGTTTTCTTTCCACTGGTTCAGGCATCTGCTCCTGTTCATCATTTTTCTTCCTTTGAGCCTTGTACTCAGCCATCATTTTCATACCATCAATATAGATCTTAGGCTGCTGAGCACCACAGCCACCCGGACCCTTTTTCACAGGTTGTTCTGATTCTTCACCTTGAACATCAATTTCATCTCCACCTTCACACTTGGTTTTGTTCTTGCATGCATCCAAAATCTTTCTGAGCTTGTTCTTGGGATTCTTTATCCGCATCGCTTGTTTAAACTTGGGGTCTTCCTGAAAAACCATAAATGGATCGATGTGAGTAATTGACTATTTCCATACAAAGACTAGAATATATCGATGTGATTGATCACTTAATACCCAAATTTCCATTATCCCAACATCTAAAAAGATGCATTCCATTTGTCTTTTCCACTTCACTCTTAAAAGATTCAATACGAACATATTACATTGTCTAACACCATAAAAGTCCTTGCCAATGTAATCCTATGCAATCTTCCGGAATCCTTCATAAAAAATCATAGAAACTAGCTTGCAGAAAAAGAAAAAAAAATGTGTTGCGTGAAATCCTAGTTTTCTGAAGGATGGATTAAAACTAAAACCAATAACAAAACATCAAATGTAATATTTAAAAAGAACAGTACCTGATCAACTAGAATCTTTGAGCAATTGAAGCAAACACAACGCATGATAGTGAGCACGGTCTTCATAAACCCAATATGAAACATTGGTTTGGCAAGCTCAAGGTGCCCAAAGTGCCCAGGACACTCAGCCATGTTGGCAGTGCAAGTTTCACATTTCAATTTTCTGTCAATTGTACCAAGACGTGGATCACTCAAACCGGCTACTTTAGGCTTACCTCGCTCTGTAGTTTCACCATGCTCAATCTGCACCACAGACATTTGCCTCTGCAATCCAAAGAATATGGTTTAGACATCAAGAAGTGGGCTTGGTGAAATTTTTCATTTTTCATTTCTTACTTCCTGTTTCCATTCTAGATAAACACACACACTTGGCACAGATAAAAAAAAAACTAGTTTCTAATTTCCGATTTCGAATTATTCAAAACAAGCAATCATCATTATGAAAATAACATAATAATTTCGAACTTATCCTTAATCAAACTTATTTTAAACTATAACTTTACACATCAAAACGTGAAACAAAGAAAACCCCCCAAAAACGACCACTATAAGCAATAAGCAATGCATTTCACGAATAAGAAATCATCATCCTAAGAGTCCAAATCCACTAACCCGAATTGTTATTGAACACAGAAGGGGGGAAAAAACTACCCATCACTGAATAAAATACAAGAAACAAAAAAACATTGACAAGGTGCGTAAGTAATCAAATACAAAACCGTGGAAGCTTAACCAATAGTGAAAAAACAGACATACAGCAAGAAACCCAAGTGAGTGACTGCAAAAGCAACTCAGTTCAAACAAATGTAAAGCATTTCTGAGTCCCAAAAACGAAAGAAAATTGAAACTGAAGGGGGTAAAGAGAGAATTACAATCTCATCTGGGCTGAGTATGCCAAACTGAACCGTCCGGACTTTGGCAACCTCGGCCGGGGAGTAAGGAAATCGCAAATCCATGGCGATTGAAGTGCAGAGAGAAAGCCCTAGGGCAAGTAGATGGAGACCGAAAACGAAGATTGGGATTTTTCAAATGAAATGGGTTTTTGAATTTGGGGTTCGAATTTCAGGAATTTTGAGTTGGATTTTGGTTTTTCTGTGCTCGAACGAAGATCAACGGCGGTGTGTCCACCCGCAATCGCTGAAACCCTCTTCGTGAGAAGAGCTTCAGATCAGCCAGTTTCGACACCCTAGAGGGGTATTTATAGACGAAATCGGTCCATTGGGGCGGCTCGACTCTGCAAAATTACCATTTCATCCTTTTCTTTAAATTAAAATCTCATTTTTTTATGGTTTTTTAAGGTTAAATTCAATGTTTTAGGTTGGTAATTCAACATTATGTATGAGAGTAACACATTATTTTGTGGGTTTAGTTACGTTAGGGTTGTATTATTATAGCTCATCAATTTGTAAAAAGAAAATTAGATTTATATGCTACTAGATTGAAGCTAAAGATGTATGTATATATATAATTAATATTATTCTAGTTTTTTTTTTTTTTTTAGTACATAGTGGGAGAAGGGGGACCAACAAAGCCTATATAGAGGGCACAATTACTCTCAAATAATATGAGAGACAAATACCACCGTGGAGTTGAAATGGATTAACACCAGACAATATAACCAACTGCGCCACTGACTCTCGGTATATTATTCTAGTTAGATTGTATTGAATTGAATAAAAAAAAATTAACTAATTTAAGAACAACATATCCCAAAGAAAACTACAATTCAATTCCATTCAAATTATTATTCCGCTTAATCTTTACTATTTGGGTTGAATAATTGATATTCCTTGTGTTTTTTTTATTCTTTTTGGTATACTTCTAAATAAGAGTATGAGTTAAGCCTATAACAACACGAACAAGTAGATATATCATGCTTGTTAATTTTTTTGCATTTTAAAGAAAAATCAACAACAAAAAAAGAAAAAAGTAAATTAAATTAGTGGCACAAGGGGCTTGTTTGGCTAGGATGGGAAGGGAAAGGAAAGGAAGGGATGGTAAATAAGTGTTTGGTGGAATGATAAAAAAATTGATGTGATGGTTAATTGGTGTTTGGTGAGATGAGATAGGAAGAAAGGTTAAAAGTAAAAGATATTTTTTAATATAATATTTTATACAATAACATTTTTTAAATTGATTTACTATCTCAATAAAATTTAAAATCTAGATTATAAAAATTATCTAATTAATGAAATAAAACCATTCAAATAATTAAATTTGATCATTATTACAAAAAAAAAATGAAAAAGATAAATCAAAATAAATTGGATCAATATAATTTTTATAATAAAAATTAAGTTTAAAAACTCAAACCATGATAAGTTGCAATTAAAAAAAAAGTAGAAAATTTAATTATTTTGAATATATGAGACTTTAGTTTTCGACAAATTTACTTACAAATAAACACTTTTTTAGTACAAGTTGTGGTAGGAAATTACAAATATCGATTGCAGAGATACCGTCATGATAGAGAGGAAATGAATTAATAACAAATCAGATAATTAATCGCATCACCCACTCATTATGTACAAATAAATACTATAACAAAGAATGTATTTAATAAAACAACACAGGAAATAAAGTTATGTAAAAAAAAAACACAGGAAATAAGTAAAAATAAATGGAATTTGCGTTGTATATCGACTTTTTTACCACAGTTTACAATCATAGCACATTTTTAAAAATAATTCTTTTATAGCAAATTCTGCCATTTAAAAAAAAATTATTTACCTTTTTTATAGAAGACTTTGATAGAATCTATCATTCTCTAGTGATGGAAGTCTATCAATTTTATCAGTGATTGATTCTATCGGTTTTTATTGATAGACTCTTGATAGAATCTGATGGAAGTCTATCAATTTACTTTATTTATTAGTAATTGATTCTATCACCCTTTATCGATAGAATCTATCAATATGAAGTCTATCAATTTACAATTTTTTCTATATGTGCAAATATTTTCATTATTGTGCTATTCATGTAATATTTTATCAATTTTGTAATATACATGCAAAAGTCCCAAAAATAAAATTAATTTAAAACTTAAATGTTTAAGATCACAAAAAGAAAAAAAAAGGAAAGAAAATAAGTAAATCGAAAACAAATAAAGAAAGCAGAAAAACATAAATTTATAAGGAAAAGAAAACGGTAAACAACAAAACTTAAAATAAATAAATAAATAAAAACGTAAAAGGAAAGTAGGAAAAAGTAAATGCATAAAGAAGAAAGAAAAAAAAAACACGCGCACGGAAGTTCCCGGCCCACGCGCCGGGTTAATACTTCCTAGCTGGGTTTTAATAACCCGGTGGGCCAAACGTTGAGAAGGGCCCTTTCCTTCCCTTCCCATGTAAAAGTTGGCCCACCAAACATGCCCAAAGTAAGTAACAAGTATGATCTCTCTACTTGTTCATGTGTAGAGAATTATTTATGAAAAGTTTAAATTAAACATTTACTAACTACTCTTCAAAAAACCATATCTAAACGAGTAACTGTAACCACTCAAAACAACTAATAATTTCTAATTACTCAAAAAAACTCTACATTTCTAATTATTAATTTATAACAACTAAAAATAACTTTTTATTTATGTAACCGCTCATTTCTAATTATTCATTTTTAACTACTCAAAATAACTAACTTCTCATTTAAAATCTACATTCAAACAATTTATAGTCTCTGCCATTTACAAAAAAATCTTAACTATTGAAAATAACTTATCAAACTAGCTCGTCATCCAAACAACAACGATAAATTATATAAAAAAAATTAAAAAAGGAGACGCAACGGAAATTGGGTGTGTTTCCTCCCCAATTTGAGCCACACAGTAGGGGTGTACAAAAAAACCGGTAACCCGAACTACCCGGACTACCCAACCCAAACCGTAAGGGTTGGGTTGGGTTATGTTTTTTAAAATTTGGATTGGGTTAGATTTTTAGTAAACCCGAATTTTTGGGTCAGTTCAATGGTTTTGGGTTGGGTTGAACCCGAAACCCAAATATAAATATATATTTCTTAACATATGTTTGTAGTATAAAGTCGTTCATAGCCTAGTGGTTGTACATCTTTTGTTATTTTATGTTTTCTTTTTCTTTTTTTGCTTTTTTTTTTCCTTCTATGAGCAAGTAAACTTCAATCTTTCTCAATTTTTTTTCCTCAAGAATTTATCCAATCTTTTTATCTCTTATTAGGTTAAAAACAATATTTTTAAAATTTTAAAATTAATTCTTATCTTTTTTAAAAAATCTCATACTCTTTACAAAATTAGCTTTATATTTAGTCAAATTATATACCGGTATTTGACTTCCAAATATTGAAATAATTAGTATTTTCGTTGAATTTGTAATCTCGTATTCCAACTTTTAATCCTTTTGAACCGATAAACCCAACCCAACCCAATCTGAAAATATAGGGTTGGGTTGAAACTCTAATTGGGTTGGGTTGGGTTAAAAAATTGATCGACCCAAATTTTTGGGTTGATCCAAAAATTACCCTTAACCCTACCCAACACATGTACACCCCTACCACACAGAACTTTCCTTGAATCTTCCTTTTGGGAACCAACAGTCCAAATCTTCCCTAGTTGACCTATGTATTCTGCCATTCGCTTTTTGGGGGGAGATTATATACTTGTTTCTCATAAATTTTCTTATGTCATAAAAATATATATATATATATATATATATATATATATATTTTAATTCTTAATCAAATCTTTTAAAAAAAACGAAATTATATATATTTAAGAATTATTTATATATTCCTTAGTTTTAAAACTTTAATATTTTTTTAAAAAGTAAATAGCAAAATATAGAATTAAGAAATTATATTGGCTGAGCTACTTGAAGGGATTATTTGTTTGACATATTTAGATAGTTTTTGGGTTAAGGAATTATATTGAAGAGTTAAAAATTGAGAATTGTGTCAAAAACTCGTTTGGATGTAGTTTTTGTGTAGAGGAGTTAGAGTCAAAATCTTGTTTGGATGTGGAATTAAAAATGAGTAGTTATTTTTAGTAGTTAAAAAAGAAATGATTAAAAATGAATGGTAAGAAATAAGAGTTATTTTTAAAAGTAAAAATGAGGAAGAGTTAATAAAAATTTGTTTAGATGTAGGTTTTCGAAGATGAGTTGATAACTCCCAATTCTAACTCCTACCTAAATATGTCAAACAAACACCCCCGAAGAAATTAATGAACCAATTGTAATCCTATTATTTATTCAGTATTTAATTAATGTAACTTTTATTGTAATACATTTTTACTCTTAATACTCATACAAATGTTTTGTTCTAACCAATCCATTGCAACCGTCATCACTCTGCCGCTGTTCAAGCTATGCATCTCAATTTTCTTCGTCTTCGCTCGAAGATGAAAACAACGATGATATGTCGCCATGGTCGCATCATCCTGTTAAAAGTTTGATGGGTGGATCGTTGCGAAAGGGTGATATTGGTGGAGATGATTATCAACGCTGAAGATGTAGACTTGTCGATTTCGTAGTACTTTGTAGCATAGGATGTGGACACAAGAGAATAATGTGCATTTAACGGTGTGGTAGCAGAATCGATTGAAGATTTTGACTATTTGATAGTGTGCATTCAACACCATCCTTATTTTTGTAAGATCGTTAATCCGCTCTCTTGCCTCCGATCGGACCTCCAATTCAATCGACTAACGTTACATAACAATCCTCGCATCGATGGTGTTAGCCGAAAATCAGCATATATATTATCAAAGCTTCTTCTATGAGAGGTTGTTTGTTTGACATATTTAAATAGTTTTTGGGTCAAGGAGTTATATTGAGTAGTAAAACTTGAATATTTTGTCAAAAATTCGTTTGGACGTAGTTTTTGTATAGAGGAATTAGAGTCAAAACTTTATTTGAATGTAGATTTAAAAACGAGTAATTATGTTTAGTAGTTAAAAAAGAAATGATTAAAAATGAGTTATTTTGATTGATTTGAAAGGAATTATTAAAAATAAGTGGTTAGAAATAATTGAGTAGTTATAAATGAATGGTTAGATTTGAAAGTAAAAATGAGAAAGTGGTAATAAAAACTCATTTAAATGTAGGTTTTCGAGGGAAAGTTGATAAATCATAATACTAACTCCTACCTAAATATTCTTCTAAAAAAACCTCCTACCTAAATATGTCAAACAAACAGCCCCTCAGATTCGTAGTGGTAAAAGACGAATACCAAATCAAACCTGAGTTTTCATTGGTGTGGAAGCTCAAATAAATAGTGGAATTATTTTAGGCACAAAGTTTCTGCTTTGTCCTTTAAGTATAATGATGCTCTAATATTTTGGGAAGAGGCCATTAATTTGATACGAAAAATCAACAATGGTCGTCGATGTCGCAAGTCCTTGATTTGGTCCCGGTGTAAAGAATTCTGACGTTTGAGTTAGAAATGTGATATGATTTAGAATAAATATATAGAAATTAACTACGCATTCTTTCAAAATAAATCATAATAAAATAATAAATAAACAACTACTCTTTTGTCAATAACAACACTTGGACATACACATTGATTTTTTTATGGCCAATCAAAAGTTTTAGGTCGGTTAATTCGTTAACCCATTCAACATTATTATATTAGAGTAACACAATATTTTTGGGTTGAGTTAGGCTGAGTCATCGAATTATAACTCATCGATTTGTAGAAACAAACCTCGAATACACATATGTTTTAGTACATACTTTCTAACAACGTGTTTAAAACTTACTTTGTTAATATATATATATATATAATTCTAGTTTGGTTGGATTGATTATTTTTTTCTTTGGATACAATTGGCTGATAGGATTGAACAAGCAAAAGATAAACTAATTTAAGAATGTATATATCCCAACGAAAATGATAGAATCCTAAATTTATTATTCAATTCAAATAAAACTATTACTCAACTCCATCCTTATTACTTGAGTCGAATAATTAACGTTCCCCGAAATATTTTTTCCGTACGCTTTTAGATAATGGTGTGAGCTAAGACAGTTATAACTTGGTGTCATGTGACTTCAACATAATCACATATTTTACCTAATATCTAATTTATCGATCATTTTTATTAAAGAAGGAAAAATGTATAAGTACTAAGGGGTGTTTGTTTTAAGAGGAGGTGAGATGACGTGAGGTATTGGAAGCCCAACACCTTGTTTGGCCTAAAGTGTTATTCACCTCATCTTATTATTATTATTATTATTTTTAATTTAAATTTTTTTCATCTTTTTATTTATATTTATATTTACTTATTTTATGTTTGATATATTTTATAATAATTATACTATTATTATATCAAATGTTTATTTAAATATATTTTAATTTTAAAAATTAAAATAAATAGATATATATTATCTCTTAATATATGACGTTAAATTTTCATATTTTTATTCATTTTTAATCGTCTTTAATAACAAAAAAAAATTATAGAATTTCAATTGTTTAGAGATGGACTATAAATATCATATTTAAAAATTAATAATTAAAAGTTACGTGTTTATTTTTAATATAACAATAAATATATCAATTTATTACTAAAATAAAAATTAAATTTAAATAATTTATACACATTGAATTTTTATTCGTAGTTTACAATAGATTTAAAAGTATGAACTTATTTTCAATAAATTTAAAAATATTAAACTTATTTTGTTTGTTAAAAAAATGAGATTCAAATTTTATACTCTTGTATTCAGCATTGCACTTTGAAATAATAATAAGAGTGAATATATTTTTTTTTATAGGATAAATTAATTTAAATAATTTTGAGAGTCTTGATTGTATATACAAAAAAACAATTATAAATTTCAAGACTTGTATGAGTCATAGGGATTGAGATCTATTATACCTAATAAAAAAAAACAATAAATTCCAAAATTTGAGGGATATTTTATTATCAAAATGTGACCGAGTTCTCTTTTAACTACAAAAAAACAATAAATAAATTTTTTAGGGATGTGTATGGTTACTTAGAAGTATCAATGACTTATTAGATAAATATATTTAATTTATTATTACCTATTGATTAGTGTATTTTATTAACAATTCTTTCACCTTCGGTAACTATGAATATGAATATGAATGTATAAAATGTATAAGAAAATATATTTTTTAAATAAAATAAAAATTGCTATCAAGATTTTATAATGACTAGTATAACCAAATTGTTTTATTTTTATTTTTTAATAAATAGAATCTTGGTATTTTTTAATTTTTTTTATTATTTAAGTCTAACAAATTTTTTTAAAAAAATTTATTAACGATATACAAATATTTTAGATTAGTCAAACTTTATATTGGTGGTGTGATTTTTTTTAATTAAACAATATTTAAGTATGAAAGATTATAAACTTTTAACTTCATGGTTATTATGTCGTACATAATATCATCGAAACGATGTTTTTTTTAATAAAAATATTAATATGATTAAGGGTGCTTAATATTAAATTTATATTACTTACATTTTATTTATGATAGTAGCTATATTTACATACTTACTATATTAATAGCTAAATATTTGAGAATAATTATTTTTTAAAAAAAGAAAAAGAACAATTTTATTGTTAAAAAAATATAAGAACAAATTAAAAAAAAACATATCTTAACATCTCATCTCCTCTCCCTCCACCCAAACAAGGTTTTTCTGTCATCTCATCTCACTTTAGACAAGATTTTCTGCTATCAACATCTCATCTCATCTGCAGCCAAACACACCCTAAGAGACGTTTGTTTCTCGATTTTAAAGAAGATTTATATCGAGTATTTATTTATTACTTTTCAAAAATTTACAACCAAAAGAGTTATTATTATTTTTTTGAAAGCACCAAAAGAGTTATTATAATCATGCAAAACAACTCATAATTTTTAACTACTTAAAATAGCTAATTTTTAACAATTCATTTATAATTATTTATTTTTAACTACTTAAAGTAACTTTTCATTTCAAATCCATATCAAAACAAGTTATTGTCACTAAGTCTTCCACAAAAAAAAAGATTACATATAAACGATTTTTTAACTACTACTTTGTATAAATTGGACATTACAAAAAATTCGATTTTATAACCCTTCAAAATATCCTTTAAACTACCTTTTAGAAGGTGTTTGAGATTTGATGTTGAAGAGAGGAGATGAAGGAAAAATAATTGAGATTTATGAACTTCATGTTTGTTTTTAGGACATGAGCTTCTTTTATTTAATCTTTTAAATACCATATCAATCTTTTTTCTTCTAATTTTCAACCAAATAATATAACTAGAATTTTAACACGGTGTTGCACGTGAAATTTTTTTAAATAATAAATTTCCACATCTCCAAGTAAACAATTAAGCAACAAAATCCTTACAAAAATTATTGCAACAAATTTTTTTTACATAAAAGTGGTAAGTAATCTAAGAAAAATAACATAACTAAATTTTTTATTATAAAACAAAAAAACAAAAAATAAACCAAGAAAGCTAACCTAAAAAGAGAAAGTTTCAAAATGTGTTTGTAAAAAAAAAATATAGAGAACTATATAGTAATCGTAAGAAATCATTGTTACCAAACTTTTAAAATTGAAGAATTCATATACTAATCTTAATTTTATCATTCTTCAAATTTTTTTTCGAGATCTCAAAATCCGTACAAAAATTATTACCACAAAATAAAAATTAAGGTAAATAATGCAACAAAAATAAGATAATTTGTTATAAAATAATAATAAAAAAAGTAAATTCAAGCAAATAAAAAGTGTTTTCGTAAACAAAAAGGCAGTCGTTGCAATCGAGCCTAGATGTTGAACTTCCTCCAGCTTTCTCTCCTTTCCTCCTTTCCTCCTTTCAAACTCCAAAAACCGATAAATCTTCTATTTGTACCTCCTTGACTAATTCCTCTCCAAGACAAGCAAAGGCCACTTCCCAATTTGAACAACAGAACCTTCCTTCAATCTTCCATTCAAACATTCTCAATTTTCTGTTGTTCTTCACTCATCCAAATCCCAAATCCCAAATGCCCTACTCTCCTTGAAGCTTCTCCATTTCTCCCCATCCCCAGCCATGGCTTCCATCTACTCCTGTACAGCATGCGGAGCAAATCTGAATCTCAACTCCGGCCACCTCTTCCCGCCGGATTTCTACTTCGAGGCCGGAAACAAGGCCACCCTCTCCTTCTCCTCCATCGACTCCTCCAAGTTCCAGTTCGAGCACGAGGACAAGCTCCGCCCCTTCTTCGAGACCCTCAACTACTGGGGGATCCACCGCAAGCGCACCAAGATCAAGTGCAGCGCCTGCGCCCGTCTCCTCGGCCACGTTTACGACGACGGACCTCCCCTCACCGACAGCCCAGGTCAGTACCACTTCGGCCCTAGCCAGGTTATTCCCCGAGCCGCTAGGTACCGATTCAAGATCAAGGCTCTTCTGATTTCCACTCAGAGTTGATTCATCTTGATTATGGCGTATTAGGGTTTCGAAGCTTTACTATATGAATTCAATCTCTTTTTTGCTATGGGCCTTGTTCTGTGCATTTTGTCTATATTGTCTTCTCAATACGTTGAATTTCTATACAGTTCTTGTGAAATATTTCGTACTTCATTTTTTGCTGCTTTTGATATTGGGATACAAACCCCTTTTCTGGCTCTTCATGGCTATGTTCTTTTATAAGTGAAATCTCATCTTGTCGTTGTTGATAATCTCTGTTTTAAAGAAGTTATCGCTTTAGCAAGTAAAATTAAGCTAAATGGCTGGACTGATTTCTACCATTTGTATTTCTAGTCTCTGTCAAAGCTCAAATCAAGTTGATGGATCATTTTTTGCTTATATATCTGCTGTAATTAAGTGTTGAATCATAGTCACGAGGATCTACTGCACCCTTACTAGCTATTGCATCGACAACTTTTAACTTTACGATTGCCTAAGTGGCCACCAAACATATCATATCTATGTCTAATCGTAAGGTGAAAATATTCATTTTTGCATATGATCAATGTCAAAAAGGATGAAATTCTAGAGAAAGGGGAGGGTTGTTCTTATTTTTTTCTTTTAACACTGGAAAGGGAAGGCATCAACAGATTTTCCACTTCTCTTCTTCCCCATTTTATCAGCCCTTTCAATCTTTTAACTTACACATAAGCTGGAAAACAAAAGTTACTTTTCTTCATATGCTGGATCATGGGTAACTCTATGTAGATTTTTTTAAAATATCAATGAGTGTCTGGCTAGCTTTTTACGCACGTTGGCTTATCTCTATTACAATGGTTGGGTCCTACTACATTTAATTGTTAAAGGAAATGCATTGGAAATTTCATTTATAATTAACTGGTTACCATGAATTGAACTTATTCCCCTCTAAACATTATATGATTCTCAAAGCTCTTATTGATCACTAGATCAATCAAAACATGGAGAACCTTACTGTTAATAAATACAAAAAGAAGAAAATACCCTCGTGATTGTTAATGTATACAAAAAGAAGAAGAATACCCTCTGGAAAATATCCCCAACATTCCTGATTACATAGTGTAGAATTCCTCCATGATCATAAAACATGTGTTTTACCTGTACCCATTTAACCAATGTCTGAGCTTTCTTAATCTTTACACGTTTGGAATCTCCCTTATCTCAGCTGGTATTCCTTGAAAACTGAACTCCACAACCTTAGTTTGTGGTTCCTTTGGTACAGCAAGGCCCTGTAACCAATTCCAGATGTTTGTACAGCTTGAAAGAGCCTATTAGAAAAGAAAAACTTTTATCTGAAAGATAAATGGAAACTGTAATTCCTTAAACCCAACCATGTTGTTTAGACATGAATTCCAATGTGTTTTCATTTCTTTCAGAGGGACCCGATCATGTGGCCTGTGTAGCATTACATCCCTAGAGGAAGATGAGATTTGTTAGAGTTTTAATACTTCAATTTATGGGGTTGTCATCGTAAATGGAGTCTATATTTGGAAGAACCTGAGACTGTACCTTTTAGGGCCCGAAACACATGGTTCGACGTCCTCAAGTTGCTGTTCTAGATGAGTGGAGTAAACCCTCTCTTCCAATCAGTAAACTAGTATCAGTTAAAATAAATCAAAAACCAAAACAAAAAGCCAAATGGTTATCAAACGGGTTTAACAATCTGTTTTGTTATCTACTTCTGTTTTTTTGTTTCAAATTAACAAAGTAAAAAACAAGAAAAAAAATGTGATTAAGCAAGACCTTTTTTTCAGAGGTGGCAGTATTTGTTCAAAATTGTCCCAACCCAACTACCCCATCCATGTGAGCCATCACCTATATATTTATTACACACTAATGAAACAACTTTAGAGACATATTTAACTTACCAAAATTTTGCAATAAATATTTAAATAATCTCATATACTTGCAATGACTAACAACATAAAAAAGGAGAGGATCTTCTACTTATCCATTGGTTAGTATCATTAATGCGTTTAGTTTCTAAGAAACAACTCGATTCTTACAGTCCCTTTCTTTGCCTTTTTTTTTTTTGAAAAAGAAATTCATTAATCAACCAGCAACCGACAACCTCATACAATCACACTCTAGCTTAGAGCCAACATCAGGGAGGAGAATCCCCCTCCAAAAACCACCTCTTTTCTCCACATACGAGAAAGAGGAAATCCAAGAGAAGTCTAACAAAGCGAAATTTTTGGCTAGGGCATCAACCACACTATTACAATCCCTACTACAATGAGAAATGTTCACAATCCCCAAATGAGAGATCAACCCTTTAATATCAACAATAATATTGTTGAATTCAGACAAATCGGTCTCATCACCCTGAATAGCCTTATCCACATTCCTGAAAAAAGATTCAAAGTCAGTAATCCACAAATCGGTCTCATCACCCTGAATAGCCTTATCCACATTCCTGAAAAAAGATTCAAAGTCAGTAATCCACAGAAAAATATACTTCCAAGCACGAACAAAAATTTTACAACTTTTAAGAACATGCAAATTTGATTCATTATGTCTCCCACATAACAGTTGACATCGGTATCAACCCCACGACTATAAATATTACACCTAGAGGGGATAGCATTAACAAGCACCGACCAAACTCCCAACTGCATTTTGGGAGACATATTAATCTTCCAAAAGCTTTTCCAAACTTTCGCACAAGCTTTAAAATCTGAAGAAGACTCCAGATGAGCATTAGCCAAATTTAAAGCTAAATGATACGCACTTTTCACTTAAAAAGATCCCTTTGGATCATAATTCCAAATGATTTCATCAGGCATATCCACAACACTCAACGAAGTATTAACAATGATTGCGGCATCTTCCGGGCAAAATAAGTTATCAATTAACTCAGTGTTCCAATTGTTGCCATTACTCATAAGCTCAGCCACAGATTTATCCTTCCAATTCGATCTCACCCCCATGAGCAAAGGGGTTCCCCTCTCTATTTAACCAAGGGTCACGACCAATGGAGATTCTTCTACCACTACCCACCTTCCATCTAAAGCCTTTCAGAAAAAGATTTCTCCCCCAAAGAATGCTCTTCCAAGCCAAGGACGGATTGCTTCCAATATCAACACAGAGGAAATCCCCATTAACAAAATACTTTCCCCTCAAAACTTTACTCAACAGACTATCCGAATTTCGAAGAATTCTCCAACTGTGCTTAGCGAGCAAAGCTTGATTGAAAGGATTAAGATCTCTGAATCCCAGACCCCCTTTATCTTTACTAATCCCCAACTTCTTCCAACTCATCCAATGCATCCTATTCCGGTTATTAGAATTTTTCCCCCACCAGAATCTCGCACAAAGGCTCTCCAAGTCCTCATTGAAGGATTTAGAAAGTCTGAAACAGCTCATAATATAAGTGGGAATAGCCTGCCCAACAACCTTAATTAACACTTCTTTACCTTCTTTCGATAGCATCTTCCCTTTCCAAGACTGAAGACACTTCCCCAGCCTCCTTTTGATCGAATGAAAAAGCGTCTTCTTGTTTTTATTATTCTGGGAAGTCATACCCAAGTGGACCCCGAGATTATCAGTAACATTCACACCCAGAATATTGCTCAGCTTCTCCTTCAACCCATGACTAATATTCCCATTGAAGAGAATAGCAGACTTATTATAATTAACTGTTTGACCTGAAGCCTCTTTTATAACAGGATTAAATATCTTTGATTTTTCCACATTCCACTTCATCAGCCCTGAAAAAAAAAGCAAACTGTCATCGGCGAAGAAAAGATGGGAAATTGGGGGGCAATAATTATTAATTTTAAAGCTTTTAGATGGATAGCTTTTTCTTCCCTGACAAGTAAAGACGAGAGCCCTTCTGCGCAGATGAGGAACAAATAAGGGGATAAAGGATCACCCTGCCTCAAGCCCCTTTGAGGAATAATATCTCCATAAGGAGTTCCATTTACCAGCACGACATAGTTAACCGAGGAAACGCACATTTTCACCCTCTTGATCCAATTATGACTAAAACCAAGCTTATCCATCATTCCGAACAGAAAATTCCACTCCACAATGTCATAAGCTTTACTCATGTCCAGCTTAAGGGCTGCCCACGCCTGCTTACCTGTCTTTCTTTTTTGTATAGAATGAATGCACTCAAAACCAATAACAACATTGTCAGTAATAAGCCTACCAGGAACAAAGGCCGACTGATTAGGGGAAATAATCTTATCAAGCACAATTTTCAGCTGATTAGCCATTGTTTTCGCAATGATTTTATAAACGGTGTTACATAGACTAATAGGCCTAAACTCCTCCATTTTACACGGGATCTGCACCTTAGGAATAAGAGCAATGAAAGTATTATTAACATGACCAATCTCTAGACCTTCATTTAAAACCCCAAGACAAAACTTCACTACCTCATCCCCTACTATTTCCCAGTATCTTTGAAAGAAAAGCGCATTCGCTCCATCAGGGCCATGAGCCTTAGAGGGATTCATACTTTTCAGCGCCATCTCAATCTCTCTCCTAGAAAAACTCTTATTCAGATCATTCGCCTCAACAATACTGATTTTCCTATTAACACCCCCAAGAATTCTATTAATAGCCCCAACACCACTAGGCTGTGCTCTAAACAAATTAGCAAAATAATTTTTAGCCACACGAGCGATATCCACTTCCTTACTACACCACCTACTGTAGGGGTCTATCAGCTTATCAATTCTGTTTCTTTTCTTATGCTGGGAGGCTCTCATATGAAACCATTTAGTGTTACGGTCTCCCCATTTAAGCCAATCCTCTCTCGACCTTTGTTTCCAAAAAATCTCTTGCTCCTGCAGCAAATTTTCAAGATCTTCTTCAGCTTTCTGAATCAGGCGAGATCTCCCTCCTCCTGATTCATTTAGCTGAAGAATCTCTTTCTCTTTATCCCCAATAGCCTTTTTTATAGAACCATTTAGCCTATTTTTATTCCACTTAGTTAACTCTTTTAAACACGACGAAATACGTTTAAGCAAATTAGAAGCTAACAAACATCTGTCATCCAAAGCCTCCCAATTAGATCTAATAAGATTTTTACACTCCTCAAAATTAACCCAACTATCCTCAAACTTTAACGATCTAACAAATTTAAAAGACTCAACATTCCCTTTCTTTGCCTTTAAAGTTAGAAAAAACTAGATTTTAATTCTGGAAATTCTAAATCAATATCACAGATAGAAATAAATACAAAATTACATATAAATCAAGAATTTAATTAAACCTGACCATGCATTGCAGCTTCTGGCTCTATCCCACAACTCCCGAACCAGCAACACTTAACCCATTAATCACGGTGGTATGTGAATCTGTCCCATTAACACTATCTAGGTAAGCATACTTTCCTTGTTGAACACAACTCTCCCAAGATGTTCTAGATTAACCTGCAAATTCATGCCCAAACGACCTCCTAGTTACTCCATTCATCTCGGGTATTTAAGGATTGGATTGAGTTGGATGAACGAAATTCCCGACCTAACAGAAGTGCTTGGATTGTAACATTGGCTCAAACAATTATATACTATATAGAACCAATTCGATCAAACCACAAACTAACTCAACTTAAAAAGATTTACGTATCTAATGTACTATTTAATCTATCTGACTGAGTTTTGTTTTGTTGAGTTGTTGGATTTTTTGAACGGTCCTCGCTGCCGTTCTGTGTTTTTTATGAGATCGTGGTAATGTTTCAGTACCTGGAGGACTGTTCCTGATCCGGGAGGAACAATCACATTTGGTGTTTTTATTGGTTGATATAATTAAATTTACCTCAACCCATCAACTTAAGTTTTTGGGTTGACGGTGATTTAACAATTTCTATGGAACTCAAGCTACATATTGGCAAATGCCATGCCAACCTCTATTTAATGGTCAATCACAAGATCTACGAAAACCTGCAATAAAACTTAAAATTAATTTTGGACATGTTTGGATACATTTTTTACTGATTTTTGTCATGTTCAGATTCACCTATGGGTTAATCTTGCTGGAGTCACGACCAAGCTTGTTGACTGCATCTCATGCAAGCAAAATCAATAACAGCAGACACCCCAGTGGCCATAAATTCAGATTCTTCATAAATTTACAATCAATTGATCTACTGGCTTCTATATTAATACAACCTGAAGCAAGACTCTGGCAGGCTTGAATGGGATTTCGACCTGTTTGGGACAAGTCTTCTCCCAATCAAGAATCTCCTCAGCATCTTCAGACTTCACCTGAATTTTCGTCGCGATTGTGTATTTTTCCATTCAAGAAGTACACTAATCGAAAATGGCAGCCTCTCGACCACTGTTAGTTGGCCTAGTGATCAAATAAGGGGAGAATCGTGAAGTGTTTAGAAAGAATGAATTCAATCTGTGATGATGAATTAATTTCCTACAAGTTTTTTTGACAACTATAGGGTGTTGTCCTGTGAGAATAGTCAAAGTGCGCACAAACTGGTCCATACACTCACGAATATAAAAAAAAACATCGGTAGCCTCTCTACAGCACAATATCCAGATTATTGCAACTTACATTCTCTCATACTTGAAAACTCACAAGTGAACTCACACCCTCCTTAGTTTGATCCATATAAAATGTGAAATCATTTTAAAACCAACTTATTACATATGCTCTCAGAGTTCTTCTTTTCTGACATAGAGGCAAGTTAAAACTTCTAGCTTTATGTATGTATGGATACTACTCATTGTCAACATTGTATAAAAATCACAGTACTTTGATTTATACTCTGATTTGAGGTGTAAATGCAGGTGGTTTTGATGGAAATGGAAGAAAAAGGGAAGAAGCTGGCCAAATTGAGGATCATGGAGAAAAGACAAAGAGAACTAAAACTAAGAGCCTAAATGATCATCTTTTTGGTTATCAAGTCTCTTGAATGGATTTTCAACACCTTTCATCACTTCAAAATAGTAAAAAAAACAGAAGCAGAGAGATCTCAGAGAAGGCTCAAGCAATGTAAGTATGCTCCGACATGTCGATCTTAACACAACTGCAAACTATTGCAAGGAAGAAAAATCCAACCATTAACATTTGAAATGATCACAAGTGTCCTATCAATTGAACTGTGCCATGTGTCATCTATGAACTTTCTGGAATATAACACTATTTTAGGGCAAAAGAACAGTTTTGTTGATGAATTTTGACATTTGTCTCATTTTAGTTATGCAACTTTTAAAAGTATCTATATTAAGCTCTGAATTTTGAGTTTTATTTTATTTTATTTTTGGATTTTGAAAAGTTCAATTTTAATTCCTAAATTTTGAGGTTTGAATGTTTTTTTTAAAAAGATTTTATTTTAATTCTTGGACATTTTAAAAAAAACTTAAAATTGGTTCTGAGATTTTTTTAATAAATTTTTACTTTACCAAATTCCTTAATTAAAAAAAAATTTCACATTTTATCTTTGATTGTGTTAAAATATTTATCTAATTAAAAATTCATAATAAGGACTAGTTTAAAGTTTTTTTTTAGTAAAAAGACTAAAATTAGATTTTTAAAAATTTAGGAATTGAAATAAAACAAAATTCAAAGTTGAGAAATTAAAGTTGATTTTAAGTTTAGAGACCAAAATAATATTTTATCCAATATATTATAAACTGCAACCAAAATGTAGTATTACAAAATATGAATAAATTTGTTCTACTAACTAACTTTAGTAATAGAATGTTTTGATGTAATTACAAATTACAAATGATAACTTTTGGTTGATTTATGGAAGTGTACAAAAGTTCTGCCAAAACAAATTACATAAAACTTTTCCACTGAAAAATCAACATCGATTGTAGCTACAAAATGGAAAAGTGTGCTGACACCAATAAAGAGTTGAATAAAGAGCTTTGTAAGATAGACTCATCGTTTTTTTATACACTAACTATTACTCTACCACCACTATTTCAAATCATTTATTATTTTAAAAACAGAAGTACTCTTAATTATATTAATAAGGGCTCGTTTGGTTTGCGAGTTGAGATCTAGATTCTCGGGAATCCAAATCCACTATTATAATCAAATTCTCCAAAATTTTGACTACGGTGTTTGATTTGTTGTATTGATACTCCAAAATAAAGAATATTCTTTGGTTTGTTTATGTTTCTAAATTTTCGGAATCAAATTCCACAATTTCTATATTTATCAAACAATAGTTTCAAATTTCTCAGATTTCAAATTCAAACTCTTGGGTTCCAAACAACAAACCAAACAAGACCTAAATGATTATAGATTCAATAGGTTCAATCTCCCACTTTAGCATATTATCAAATAAAAAACATAATTCTAACATGGATCATATTTTTTAAAATGAACATTTAAGACTCCGTTTGATAACCATTTTGTTTTTCGTTTTTTGTTTATGAAATTTAAGCCTACAACAACTAGCTTACTATACATTTTCTTTTATTTGGATATCTACGTCTTACCTCTAATTTAATAAACAAAACCAAAATTTGTAAACAAAAAAAAGTAGCTTCCAAAAACTTGTTTATATTTTTAAAATTTGGTTAGTATTCTCCTACTTTCTTAAGGAAATATGGATACATTGTAGGAAAGATGGAGCACATGTTAAGAAATTTGAATAGATATAGGCTTAAATTTCATAAACAAAAAATAAAAAATAAAAAACAAAATGGTTATCAAACGAGGGAAAAGAAAGAGTTAGATGCATTCATTAAATAAAAGTTGATAAAATCAATTAATTTAAATAAATAACAATCATCAAAATTTGGTCATTCTCTTGCCAGCCACCATCTTTATCACGAGGGATTTGTTGAGCCCTCAACTATCTTATCCTCAATCACCAAATCTCTCTCATACCACTTTCAATAATTAATATTCTTTTCTTTTTTCCTTTCTACAGATTGAATTTTGAATTTACTCTTCAAATTTCTTTGGAGTTAAGTTTTGAATGGAATAAATGCTTAATAAGAAGGATAAAAAAGGACAAACATAGACTTTTAGTCCGTGGCACTTCTGGTGCCACACATCTTATTTTGCTTTTTTTTTAGAAAAAAAAAAATGTGTGGCTTACACATGGGTAACATCACTTCTAGGGTACGACTGCACCAAAATTTCTCTTCCAATACAAACAATTATTTGGTTTTCAATTTTGGAAAGTAACACTCACCGCAAAGTCATAAACCCAAAAACGATTCTTGATCCCCAGCTCAGACTGAGATCAAACAACAAAAGTAGCACATAATTAAGGAGGCATAAACTATTCTAAATTAGCACTTTCTTAAAAAAACTTTATCCATGATTGTCTGGACCTGGTTGCACGCACCTCGAGTAATGTTATATAATATGTCATTTTGACTTTACAACATTTAAATGTCAAAGAAATTCATAAATAAACAGTCACTCTAGATTGAATCCATCATCCCTTAACTCTCGAAAGTATTATTGGGAGAATTTAAAAGCTCTAAAAAAGAGACCCACAATCTAATATCAACATGTTGCATTCAACCAATGGAGTAAAATAATCCACCAAGGTAATAGAGGAAGGAAATCCAACTCAAAAGAACAGAAAGCCTCATGAGCAGCAAGAAAATTCATTTTCACAATTAACACAACCTCTATTAGAAGGACCCACATGAAAACATATCAAATAATTCCTTCAATTTGATGAGAATTTCCCAGCATATTCAAACAAGTTTTTCTATATCAGAAAAAATAATGCCTTGACGAGGTGACCCGATCTTTCACATTCAACTTGATAGCTTTTCGTGAGATAAACGAGCCCCTACTCCATTCGTAATCGCGCCCTCTAATCTTGATAGTCATTCTCAGCGGCAGCTGAGTGTTAATACTGACCTTCAGCTTGAGAAACATTGATCACATGGTACCAAGATTTGCTAACTCTGTCATAGTCCACAAGTCTCCCTAGCATCCTCTCAAGTTTAAATCTAAAATCAATAAATACCTTTGGTAACTAAAACAAAACGTGCTCTTTCTTCTATTCAAATATAAGTTCATGAAATAAACTCAAAACACAAAAATTAGTTTTCTTTGCCAGGATTTAAAAAATTGAATGCGACAACATAAATAATAAGAACTGAGACAACATGTTCCCCATGATGAACCAACATCATCCTGATGTATTTCAGTACTTTTGAGGAAAAATATATTAAGGGTAAGTATTAGAAAATATTCAGTAACGATCTGGATAATTCTCAATCAGAGAGTTATTTGATCCTCTATTACGGTATTTTCTACAAAGAATTATGTATTAACCTCCAAACTTTCCCTTATTTACAAATTGAGGTAAGTAATTCATAATTTAGCTCATGAACAAATAAGTAATTTAAAAAACGCTCCTAAGGTTGAAAAATTATGAAAATACATCAAAAGACCAAAATGCTAAGAATTTTTATACAAACTAAACTATAATACTAAAATTATCTGAAACTAGGACATTTTGAAAATGCAGGGCGTTACAATTCCTTTATCAGAATAAGGGGTAGTTGGAACATCATAGATATGAATTCAAAATGTTGCGAACCCGAAATCCATATGTTAAATCCTTTACCCCACCTAGAAGCTAAAAAAGCTAGAAGCAATCTGTAAAAAAGCCATGGTCCCTACTCCATGACTTCTTCTTCCAGGATGATTTTTTTTTTATCTACATACCATATCTTTGGAATAAGCTTCCTAAAACCCTATGCAAAGATCGTCTTCTCAGTGTAAAGACTTTACAATTTAACACATTCAACAAGTCGGTATCATATTTATCTATATCATTACCTTTAAGATCAAACACATTCTCTCTTTCATATTTCATCAACACTAGATCTTTTTGATGTGATATAAATAAAGTTGTCCCATATTGATTAGATGAGAAAAAGATAATTGATATATGAGTGACGACAACCATCTCGATTGATATGGACCTTTTTTAATGAAACAAAAAAGAACGAGGTAAAAGTTATACAAAGTTGGCAATATCATGCCAACGTGGAAATTCAAGTTTGGTGGTTAAATAAAGTCTTCTCACACACAAAACTATAACTCCTACAAAATTAGTAAAAGTACTTACCTCATTTGAAATATTGCACCTCAACAATCAAAATTAACAGAGACCATTCAAAACTATTTTCCCAACTTTAGGGGCAAAATGTGTATCTTCAAAAATCTTATGAACTAATTAATAGACATCTATCTCAAATCATACTGATCAAAAGTGTATTTTGGCAAGGAAAAAAAAAAAGTTTAGTTTTCACCTCGTATTTTGTACTTAAAAAGAAATCAATCAATTTATTGAGGTATAAATGATAAAAATTTCCAAAATACAAAATTGTTGGGTGTTTAAAAAATCTTCTATTTATCTCAGAAAAAAAAACACCTGGAGAATTCAAAACTTCTTTACTACCTTGGTTAACCCTCAAGTTTACTTTTTTATTTTCTTGGTTTTTTTGAGTTCAAACTCCCACGATGGGAGACCAAAGCCTCAAGTAAGGGTTGAAATTTTTCTCAAAGAAAGAAAAGGTAAGGGTTGGAACTAAACACACAAAAATAAACGGTTTTGTTCTTTGTTAAACATTGATTCAATTCCTATTTTTTATTTAAAAAATTAATTAGATTGGTTCATCCTCGATTTGACTTAAAAACAAAGTAAAACCGAACTGATATTAAACTTATCTACTTGTTTTGAAAGCCAAGAGGTTAGAACGTCAATTTTGTGACCCAACCATCCTCAAGTATTCACTACTAGTAAAATAAAAAGAATTTATCATCACCAGTACATTTTACCTTTTGTATTACATTTGCAACACAATTTCTAAAATAATTTCATCTATGTCATATTAATTTTTATCAATGATAAAATTCAACTAGTGATAGAATTCAATTTGAAATTCTATAGCTAGTAGAAAATTCAAACAGTGATGGAAGAAGTCTTTCATTGATTAAATTCTATCGCTAATAGAATTCTGCTAGTGATATAATTCAATTTGAATTTTTTGCTACAAATGAATTAATTTTGATTTTATGCTATACATGAAAATATTTTGTCTTTTTTTGTTATACATGCAAAATCCCCTAAAATAAAACTCATTTTTCTGTGAAAAAAAAAACTCAATATTTATTTATTTTTTAAATTTAAGCTATAGATGAGGAAATTGAAATTAGGAGTATACAAAATAGAAATCTACATCCAAAACCCAAATTTTTGTTATAATTTTACACACTTTTCTTTAAATTGGGTAAATTTTTGTGTCGACTAATTTTTTGTTCAATATAACTCAGTTCAATTTAAATTAAAAAAACATTATATATATATATATGTAAAATTAAATTAAGAAAATTTACGCTCAACAGTGCATTCTATCTCTTATATTATATTTGCAACACAAATTTTAAATAATTCATGTATAACACATAATTTTCTATCAATAATAGAACTTAATCAATAATAAAATAAGTCTAACATTGACTGAATTCTATCTGATAGAACTCAATTTGAATTTTCTGTTATAGATGAATTAGTTTTGATTGTATGTTATAGATAGACATACTTTACCATTTTTTGTTATACATACAAAATTCTCTAAGATTAATTTATAAAACATATATAAAAAAAGTACTAATAAATCGCCAAAAAAAAGTACTAATAAAATATGTAGTTTGAGTCTAATATACCATGCAAATTTTCTTTTATTATTATTATTTTCTTTTTTAAAAATTTACGAAAGGTTTGAGTCTTAAGAAAAAATAAAAAATAAACACACCTCAATAATTCAAACCGAAAATATATGAATTGAGTTGGGTTGAATTCTTTAATACATAAAATTTGGCACATTTAGGGATCGATCAATTCAAAAATTTGAGTTTTGATAAAAAAAAAATTCCCTATCTTATTCTGAACCATACACATGAAATAGTTTTAGGCCGCAGAATAAGCCGAAGTGTAATTTGTTTGGAAAGAGAAGAAAACGCGGTCGTTAGGCAGCCATTAAAGGTCTTTTTCCTTTTTTGAAATAGACCATTTAAGAATTTGTCAAAATAAACAACAAAAAAATGTCAATCTTATTTTGTCAACATTCTACGTAATGCAACCAGATTCCCAAATCTCTCCCCCCTACAAATATTCAAAACCTATATAGTAATAACATGCCTTAATTTCATTTATTTTTTTCTCCATTTCAATACCCATAAATGAAAAATTAGATTTATGGATTTTCTATTTATTATAGGTCGAAAAAGACCCCATACCTAAATTAATTTATGTTTTATTTGATAACCATTTCAATTTTTATGGTTTGTTTCCTATATTAAATTTACTAATACTACTATCATCTACGATATTTCTTCTTTTGATGTCTATCCTTTTACATGTATTTTCAAAACCTAGCAAAATTCTCTTTTTTTAAAGTAGTTTTGAAGAAAAAAAATGTTGAAATTTGACTAAAAACTCATGTTTTTTTTAGTAACAACAATTGAAGTAGGAAAATTTTAATCCATGCCCTTTTCTTCATCGTGATGTACATGTCGATTGACAACTCAAATATTTCTTTTGAAAAAAGAATGGATGGAAAACAAACATTTTTTTTCAAAGTAAAAAACTAATTAGTTATCAAATGGATATTAAAACTATTTTAATCGGTCAAAATGAGTGGATTTAAGTATTAAGAAGTTTTTTTTCGACAAAATTTTTGTTCATCGGGGCATAATACTCCACTATTTTTGTTCTTCGGAATCAACATATTTACTCCTAATGGAGTGGAAGAGTTACTCCATGTGACTTAAAAGTGATGAATATTTGCAGTACTCAACTAAAAAAATTGGGGCGAAAATGAAAATTAGATTATATATGAAACTATTGAAAATATATTCTTGTAAGTATCGGTCTAAATGCAAAACTTTAATTAAAAAAAAGAAAAAGAAAATGCAAAACTTTAGAAACACATGAAGATAGAGATGGGTCTAAATTGGGGGCCAAAATAATTTGAATCCCAATCTTTGAAATAAACAAGAGGAGAGACTTTTTCAATGCCAATCCCATCCTAATCAAACACAAAGATTTTTGGTACCTTTGGCATTTGGTCCTAATCAAGAACATGTAGATTTTTTCTCACCAAGAAAATTGGTGGAGATTAGAACACTATTCTCATTTGAACTAATATTTCAAACACCTAATTTAATTTGATTTAATTTCAATTTCCTCGAAAGTCAATTTCATACATATCCTTCTATAGTAATTTAGGACCATTACAAATATCTCTAGTTAGAGTTGCTAATAAACATCAATTCTATCTCCAAAATAAAAACAACCATCATTTTGAAATTTAGGTTCTTTTAAAGGAAAAAAAATAACTAACTCACACCTAACCTTGAATCATAAAAAATGATTTCTTCCAATGATGGAACTTTCCCACACTTTGTAAATTATAATTTTTTTGTTTTATTTTTTCTAATAGGTTATTTTTAATATTTTAATTATTTGTAGGTGTTTTAAAGTGACAAGGTAATGTATTTTCAAAAACTAAACTCATATTTTGAAATCGAGGAGTACTACTTGAAATTAAATTTTAGGAACTGAGTGAAAAACATAAGCTTGTTGTTGCATGAGATTCATGTTCCATAAATAGTCGAGTCCTTTGATCAACCACTTAAAAGTTTTGTTGTGTTAAAATGAAAATTTCAATTTTATAGATGAAAAATCACTAAATTTCTTTTATCTTAAAAATAAAAAGTTTATTAATATTATTCTTTTTTTAGGGAAAGTTTATTAATATTTCTTATCTATATGGGTTTTGAATCTTCTATTTTTATTATGTATTTTCATTAAAAATAAATTTTAATATAGCCACATCATCAATAATATTGGGTTTAAAATTGGTCTAGTTTATCAATCTAGTCAACATTTCATTATGTTACTAATGATTCTCGTATCTCAAAGACTAAAATAGAGGATTATTCAAATGTGAGTTTAGACTCAACCAAAAATATGTACCAAAGACCATAAATATATATTTCTCTTTTTTGCTTGTATTCTGCTTGGTAAATTATGCTTCTTTATATATATCAAAATTGTAGAAGAATATGGTTTATTTTGTAGTCGGAGATGTCCAAAATTAGTCCTGATTTGAAGCGAAAGAAAAATTCAAAAATCAACCAAACCTAATCCAATCAAACCAATCTAATGAATTAGTTTAGTTTTTGAAAGTTATAGTAAATTAAATCAGTTTGATGTTTAGAAAATGAAAATATATTGATTTAGATTGATTTTTTATGGAAATATAAATATAAAAAACGGAACTGAACCAAATTTGTAAGTACTAAAAAAATTCAAAATATGTTGGTATTGAGATTTGATGGAAGAATTAACCTACATGTGAAATATGAAGGAAAAACATTATAGACATTATGTTATTGATTGAGATTGTTGTTTTTAGCTATTAAAAAAGGAATTAAAAAAAAAACAAATCGAAAATCAAATTGAAAATAGACAAAAAGATTGGAAAAAAGAAATCCAATTCTCATTGAAATCAATAAAAATCAAACTAAAATTGAATCGAACTAAATGAAAATCAAAGAAACAACCTTATCTTTATTGGACATCAATTTGTACCCGACTATAAATATAATTCCTAGTTTTCCTATATTTTATTTTATTCCAAGATTTTATATTTCTAGATTTTATTTTATTCCTATATATCTAATCTATTCTTATTCTTAATTTTTTAAATATTTTCTAGGGCTTATTATTTGGTAGATTGTATATAGTTGTGAAATACAAATGAAAAATGCAAATAGTGTTACCCATGACTTCTCTTTTTTTTTTTTTTGGAAACATTATCCATGACTTCTCGATGTTAAAGTCTCTCTAAATTAAAGATTTTTTTTTGTTATCTAGAGAATTTTATCGCTAGTGTTATACAAATTCTTGAAATTGTAAGTCAATTCAATTTAAAGAGGTGAATTTGTGTGAATTTAATCGTTAGAGTTATTGTAATTGTGCTTCACTTTAACTCGGGATGTTTTTTGTGCAAAGTCATTCTCATATTTTTTTTGTTTGTGAAATATGTGGAATTCACATTCTCGTGGTTCACAAAATATTTGGAAGATAAATAGAGCAAGTACACTAACTTTAATCGATAATCAATAGATAGAAATTATGAATGCAATTAATGATGTACAACTCACGTCCCCATCAATTAAAATATTGGGTGTACAAATAATTTTAGTGAGTGGATTATTGATAGCGGAGCATCGAACCACATGTTTCGTAATATTTGATTATTATTATTTTTTATTTATGTAATATGTCCTTACCTGTTGGATTGTCTAAAGGAAACATTACTACAACTACAAAAGAAGGAATGTTGGTTTAATTTTGGAGAATGTGTTATATGTTCTAGCTCTAACTTGTATTTGTTGTAAAAATATATTGACAAACTATATTTTAACACAAGATCACACTTTAAGGAACTTGATTGGAGCATGAGTGCAGTATAATGAAGCCTATTTCTTCAAAGAGGAAATAATAAGAAGAAAAAGAGGAGAGAATAAATGGCTCATAATCATTATTTTGTTGCACCGGAAGAGTCTTAATCAGAATCTAACACAAAGTAAAACCACATCTCCTGTGTCCGTCGCTGACGAAACCGACGACAAGACGGAAGTCGATGAGAATAGCGGGTCAAGTGGAATAGAAGAAATAGATGAGAAATTAACAACAAACTAGAAATCGATTTTATGGTTGAAGAAGGAAAAAAATCGAGAGTAAAATAAAACCCAATAGTCCAATGTATTTCCAGAAGACTGAACCCAACCATTAGATCCGTTCGGTTCTTTCGGTTTTTGGTTATTTCTATCACCCCTAAGTGATGTGCAAATTATTAAAGACAAATTTTCTTTTATTCAATCTCTTGTTCAATGTGTTCATATAATCTCAATCTAGTAATATTGAGGTACTGGGTGGTGAACATCATATAAAAATTTGATTAACAAAAATTCATGATTATGATTCAAATAATAATTAATTGTCACTTTATTCTCTAGTAGTTTTCTCCAAACTCTCATTCTCCTAATAAATTTATAACCCATTTGTTCCAATTTGCCTATAATAAATTTTTGTTATTTAATTCTTCTAGGTAAATTATATTTCTGATTCTTTCGATCTGGGAGACTAAAAACAAGGAAAAGATTAAGGAGCTGTTTACTTTCTGCTAATCTGGATAACCAAAATTCTTGAATATCTAAAATTATAAATACCCGAAATGACAGATGTCCAAAATTCTTAGATAGTCATGTTTGTTTTGTACGAATAATTTCACGGAACGTAATGAAAATATCTTAAATGCCCTTATAACTTAATTTACACATTAATTTATATAATTGAATTTTACATAACATATTTTTTTTATTAATTAAAATATTATATTTTAAAATAAATTTATTTAATAAAAAAACTAAGATAAATTCATTAATTGAATAAGTAATAAAATTCGTTAAATATAAAAAAATGGAGACAATTAGATTTGAAAAATATGATAAAATTAATGAACTTTAAATTATGAAAATAATCAATATACTATTCAATTTAATAAAAAATATTTTAAGATATAATGTAAAATATAAATAAAATTAATTACGTATGGTTAGTTGTCAATACATGTATAATAATTATATACTAAAAAATAACATATTATTTTATTTTAAGTTACAAATTATTCACAAAATATGAAAAAAAATTGATATGAATTGATAAAATATCATAAATAAAAACCATGAGGGTAAAAATGTCATTCCAGGAGGACATCCATATGTCTCTCAAATGGGCATCATAGGATGTCTAAATGTGCAGGATATTTTATCATTGCTGCTAAATAAACGTGGTAATCTAGATGTCCATCACATGGAAATCTTGCATTACCACAAAGTGTACGACCCCCTAAATGAAAAGAAAAAACTGAAGAAGAATATAGTTTATTTTGTAGTTGGAGATGACCAACGTCCAAATTAGTCCTTAAGTGAATCCAAGATTCCCATGAATAGAAATATCTATTTCCATGTTCATTTTGTGGTAATAGAAGATTATCGAGTATCCTAACATTCTTGGGCATCCTAGAATTTCTAAATGAGGGCATCTGACAAATTTTGGATGCCCATATGATTTATGGATTTTTAGGATTGCCACAGTGAGATAATTATTTATTAACGATTTGGTCATTCAGTGTTCTTTTTAATATATATTTACATTTATCCATTTTATTTATGTATCAATTTTAAAATATACATATACCAAAAACACTATATTCATATTATTATTATACATTTCAAATTATTTTTTAATTGAAATTTGAAGTGAATTTTTATTTTACTTTTCCAAAGATGGTTCACATTAAAAAAAACAAACAAAATTGGTATTATTTATTTTAAAATTTTCTTTACTTTGATTATCTGTCTATATATAATTAAAAAAAAATACAATTAACTATTAAATCATCATTCATTATAGGTATAAAATAAAATTTAATATAAACAATTATGTTATATAAATAAAAATGATTTTAAATTAATAAAAAATTATATGAATAATGTATAGTCATTTTTGGAATATTACGTAAATTTATGTCATGTCAAGTACAAAAATATTCTTACAAAACAAACATAGTTATTTAAGATAGCAGACGTCTATGATTTCGGTCATCTAAAATTCTGGATATTTGAGATTTCAGTTATCATGATTATCTCAAAGTAAAGGGCATCTAAAAGGAAAAAAACAACCCGATTACCCGACCTGATCTAATCTAATGATTTGGTTCGGTTTTTTTAGAATAATATTAGATGAAATAGGATTGATGTTAAAAAATTGAAATATATACTCAATGAGTCGGTAGTACGATTATCTAGTTTGATGTTAATCCATTTCCACCCACGGTTACGGGTTCGATCCCTATGACACTTAAAAAAAAAATTGAAATATATTTATTTGGATTTCAATCTATGGTGGATACGTGTTTAAAAATTTGATTCTTATATTTCATAATAATAAAAAAAAAACTCAAAACATTTAAGGTGTTTGGATGAAGATAAAGAGTTAATTTGAGAAATTCTTTTGAATAATTAAAAATTGAGACTTGTAACTAATAGCTCATTTGAATATAAATTTTTGTGGAGGAGTTAGATTGAAAACTTTTTTTTTTATTTTTTATTAATGTAGATATAAAATGAGTAGTTAAAAAAACAATGATTAAAAATGAGTTATAAAAATGAGTTATTTTAATTGATTAAAAAAGAATAATCAAAATGAGTGGTATGAAAATGAGAAATTATATTGAGTAGTTGTAAAAGAATAATTAGAAATGAATGGTTAGAAATGATACATTATTTTTAATAGTAAAAATGATGAATTATTTTGAATAATTACTGAAACTCATCTAAATGTAATTAGAGTTAGTAAATCCTCAATCTAAATCCTTCTTAAATATGACAAATAAACCCCCTAACTAAAATTGTATTTTAATATAAAATATGTATTTTAAAAAAAGAGGGCAATTTGGGTGCAGTCATGGCTACACTCCACCCATAATATCCTTCGATGTCACAAATCTCAGCTCACTTCTTTTTTTTTTTTTTTAAAGATATTAAAATATGTATGTGACATGGCTAATGTGTATGAGTGCATCTAAATTGTCCTCTTAAAAAGATATATAAAATAACTTTTAACTTAAAAAAAAGGTAAAAATCAATGGAGTAAATGGGTGAGGGTCGACCCACTTGATCAGCGGTAGATTTGTGGAGGACGAACCAAAACGATGAAAATTGGTATATGGCGATCTCAATTTCTCTCTCTTTTTTCTTATATTCAGCCATTTTCGATCATTCTCCATTTCTCATTTTCAAATTGGTTTCCCCAATCAATTAATTACCCTCTTCTACACGCTGAATGGTCATAGGATCCATCCAACCCCTTTCCCCTCTTTCTTCTCCGTCCCTTTCAATGCAATCCCTCGATTTATTATCCCTAAACCTCTTTAATTTTGATCCAGAAACAAACATGAACAAATCAATTTCGAAATTCAGCCTTTAATGCGAGTTGGTTGATGCGGTTGCTTTTCTTCTTTCCCCTTTCTCTTTAATCCTTCCTTTTTCTTTCCTTCAACCTTCAAACCCCTTTTGGATTCTCCGTTTTTCACCCACCCTTTTCGTTTCCATGGATTTCATAGCCAACCCTTTTCGCTTTTCTTCCACCTCTTCGCCTTCGTTTGGGAATCTGTTCGACAGGGTTCGAGAAATCTTCTTCTATGCGGTTTCTGCGATTCTCGGCAACGTCTTGTCTGCCATCTTCACGTTCTTCTTTGCCCTAGGTTGGTTTCTTTTGTTTCTCTTTGATTGGATGTAATGGTTGGGATCATTTATGTGTTTTTTGAATTGGGTTTGCGTTTGGTTTGATTTTCCCCCTTTCTGTGTCCTCAATTTCATGATATTTATTTAAATGGAAACCGATTTGAAGAAAACAAAACTGGGTTTCTGTAGATTTTGGGCTTCAAAGAAATTATTTGAATTCAACAACATTTGGGAGTGGGGTGATTTTTCCCCTTTCTGTCTCAATTTCATGATAATCATTTGAATGTGAACTTATTTGAAGAAAAGAAAACTGGGGTTTTGAAAATTTTGGGCTTGAAGGAAATGATTTGAATTCGACAACATTTGTGGGTGGGGTGGGGTGGGGTGATTTGAACAACACCCATGATTTTTTGGTCATTAGGTCATACACATGTGAAATGAAATTGTTCTTTGTTGCTTTTGGCAGTGGGGACTTTGCTTGGAGCAATGACTGGAGCTTTGATTGGCCAAGAAACGGAGAGTGGGTTTGTTAGAGGAGCTGCTGTGGGTGCAATTTCTGGAGCTGTTTTTTCAATTGAAGTCTTTGAATCTTCTTTGGTTCTTTGGCAATCAGATGAATCAGGGATAGGTTGCCTTCTTTATCTGGTGAGCAAACTTTTCTATCAAATCTTTTTTATGATTTGAGCCTTCATATGAATATCTAAATGCTTCTCACTTCCGTTTTGTTTCATCATACTTTACCTTTTGGTTCTACTTTTGAGTTGGGGATCGGATTCTCTGTTAATCCGACATCAATTTTGTTTGTAATTCTATATAGATTGATGTCATTGCAAGCCTCCTCAGCGGACGATTAGTTCGAGAGCGGATAGGTCCAGCCATATTTAGTGCAGTTCAAAGTCAGGTAGCTATGCAATGCCATGGATTGTGGTTTGGTGAATATAGTTGTTGCTTCATGTAAAATGATGAAACTCATGTTTTGGTTTTCATATTTATCAGATGGGTGCTACAGAGACAAGCTTTGATGATATCTCGAACATCTTCGACACCAGCAGCACGAAAGGATTGCCTGGGGACTCGGTTGAGAAAATCCCCAAGATCTTAGTATCTAAGAACAACAGTGTGGATGCTTATGGAGAGAAAGTCTGTTGTTCTGTTTGCCTTCAGGTTAGGCTCTTAACTTTTCATTCTTTGTATCGATCGTTCTCGTATCTACACGGAAATTTCTGTTGATGAGATGGCTGCTTAATAGTATTTTCGGCTCCGATTTTTCCAGGATTTTCAGCTTGGAGAGACTGTAAGAAGCTTACCATATTGCCATCACATATTTCATTTGCCGTGCATTGATAAATGGCTTCTTACTCACGGTTCTTGCCCTTTATGCAGAAGGGATCTGTAATAGTTTCTCACTCACCACTGTGTTTAACCTTGCCCTTGTAAATTACAAAAATCCGAAAAGATTTCCTTACTTTTCTCTATAACTCGAGTTAGATCATTGCTTCAGTTGTTCGATACCGGGGCAGTCGAAACATACTGTAACAATCGATCGTCACCGATGTATAAAAATTTTGAGTAATTAAAGCTTTATATTGCTCTTGTGAATAAACCTTATTTCTCATTTTCTTCTTGTTGATCACATTGTTATTTGTTTTGGTTGCTTCTGTTTTCTTCTAAAGATCCTGGAGAGTTTTGAAGTTTGATTTGGTTGAAGGTTTAGGCTGAAGAAGAGCCAAAGTTCAACGACATTAGCGTGGCTAATGAATTTGAAGGTCATGAGTTCAAAACCTCCACTTTCTTATTGTTGTTGAGCTCCAAAAAAAAAAAAAAAGATTTAAATTGTGTTTGGAGCCCTTTCTGCAAACGAATGATTGGATTATTATAATCCAACTCACGTTTGATCCATCATTTATTATAAATGATGGGTTGGACCAAATTCATTCATTTAAGATTAACCATATTCATTAACTTGTGCTTCAAACACTATTTATTTTTATTTATTTATTTTTTTAAATTTAACCATACTTGGAAAGTGGAGGTTTGAAACTGTAATCTCTTGAATATCAAATTATACATCAGGCTATTTGAACTATAACTCATATCATAATAATATGCACCTCAAATATTATTTCTTATATCTCACGTAAATAGTTTGCACTCTTGAATACATGCATCATTTATTGTCACTCTAACTGGTGTCCAAATACTTCCTTGGATGTCCTTTTTGAATCATTTTAAGATTCAGCCACTGATGTGTGATGTGTTTTAGCTTTAAACTTGTAGTTTGAGTCACTCATTCTCTTGCTTCCAGGTGGCACTCTTTGATAGGTGATCACTGTTTGCTTCTTGTGAGACTACTGTCCATAAATGAAAGGCCACTAAGATATTTTAAGACAACTAATGGTAGCCCCTTCATTAGGCTTTTGTCCCAAACCCCAAAATCAAAGCAAGGATTGTTGAAGGTAGTTGAGAAACTTTTGAAAATATTTATTTAATACCCATATTAGATTTGGGAGTGGAAATACAAAAAGATATAAAGTCCCATTCTGCCACAAGATCAGGTATTGGGAGCCTCATCTGTAGTGAAAGGATCTCAGACTGTAGGACACATGTGCCTTTAAAACTCAACCCTTTTCCTATCTTTATGATTCTCTCTTCAATTGTCTTAAACTCTCATTGGATTGGGATATACTGTAATGAGAGCAATTTAGATGATGGTTTTCCATAATTTAGATTGGGATATACTTCAATGACAACAATTTAGATGATGTTTTTTCATAATTTATCTTTTGAGCTTTAGATATGTTGCACAATTTAAACCATATTTTGTTTAAAAAAATGTAGTCCAAAATTAAATTCCGTATATGCTCTACTTTAATTAAACATGGTTCAAAACTCTTTCGAAAAGAATATGGCATAAGGACATCTCCCCATAAATTATAAAAAAAATATTTCTGAACTTTTTGTCTTCTATTTAAACACACTTACTTTTTTTCTTTTTTTTTTTAAAAAAAAAAATTTACAAGATCATCCATGATCTTACATAAATATTCCAAAACTACTATAAGACAAGAAAAACAATTTGAACTACTCTTAGACAAGAAAAACAATTAGAATGTTATGCAAAAAGTCAGCATGTCTAAATATTGTTCAGATTTAATTCAAGTTAATATTTTGATTCTTTTGATATTTAGATGTGCACTTTTAATTACTATGTAAATTCATGATTTGTCAAAAAGAAAGAAAGAAAACTTTGTAAATTCATGATAATTGGAAAATCTCATGGCAGTATGATTTTTTACCAACATTTTAATGAATTTCTACCTTGTTAAAATGTGCTAGGAAAGCATATGACCATTTTTTAATTAGGGATTAAAACTCTTAGTTTTTTTTTTTAACAATAGTAACTGAGCCTTTTTTCCCCCTCTAGTAGATTCAGACCCTACAAGGATGCTAAAAGTCACAAAGTTAAGACAGTTGTCTTTTAGGGGGGCCCTTAGATTAGATCTTAGTGACTATTATTTGTTTAGGGTTATTTTTGTGGGTTTTGTTTCAGCTACCACAATAAATAGTGTTGAAATTTAACCAAAAAGAATTTGAATCTGGTGTTTCACTTTAAGAACATGCATTCATTTAATTATCTTCATTTTTTTTTTCCTCTTTTCTTTTTGGTCATTGCTTTGCATTTCATCACTTCCACCTACTTGCTCTTTAATGGTCAGCTACCCTTGTTTTATATTTTTATTATCTTTGCCCAAGTTCCTGCCCTAGCATTTTTTAAATAAAGAAAAATCTTAAAATATCTAGGGGGTTGGATGGACATAAGAAAAGCAATGCCCAAACCTAGGAATTTTAAAAAAATGAGCTTTTTTTAGTATTATGGCCAATTTGGTGGTTGCAAAGTCTCTCATTTCTTCCAATTCTTTATTGTTCTTTTAATTGTTTTCTTAATGCATAAGGAAACATTTTCCAATCACACAACTAAAACCAATCTTTTCACCCTCCAGTTTTTATTATAATATAGCTAAAGAGCATGCACTTTTAGTTGGGTTTTTTTGGGAATTATTTAGTACATAGCGTAAATTTTACAAACCACTCATCCAACACATAATTGTAATAAAAAAAAAATGAAGAAATACTTGTTTGTTTAATTATCTTAATAACTTCACATTTGCATAATCTAACCTAACATCCTCTTCCAATGAGGTTTAAAATTTAACTTCTAGAAATTGAGCCTTTCATGAGTTATATAATATAAAAATCAAACTTTGAGCCACATATATAATAATAATAATAATAAAAGAAAAAAGCTTGAATTTTATAGGTAAAATTAATAAAATAAGTTAATCTTGAATATAAATAAGAAGCTTCAATGATGCATTTGATATTTTGGATTAACAATAAAGTTTAATGGCATGTTTCTTGGAGAATTATTCTTTTTTAGTCCTTATTTTCAATAAATTCACAGATAATTAGAAAGGAATTGTTTAGTGAAGAAAAATTTCAAGAAAAATTTACGAATACGTGTTTATATTAGAAATGCATTGAAGAATCAAAACTCCTAAATTCTATTTTAAGTAGGGTTCACGACTGAGAATATGATTTGATGTTTAATCTTGCTTTGAAAATAAATTTATGCATATAAAAAAAATAAATAATAAATTTATAAAATAGAGTTGAAAAAAGAAGAAAGAAAAAAAATCAAAACAGATCGAAATTCTTTCCAAAACAGAAAATTCTTACATCCACCTCATTCAATGGAGTGGCCAGCTTTCTTTGATGGAAATAGAAACTTAGGCCCGTTTAATAATACTTTAGTTGATAATTATATGTTTTTTCTTATTTGATATGTATATCTTATTTATATTTTTAAAAATTAAATCAAAAAATTAAAAATAAAAAAAGTAACTTTCATAAACTTATTTTTGTTTTTAAAATTTAGTTAGGATTCAAATACTTTTTTAAGAAAATAAGGATACATAATAAGAACGATGACATTGTATAAATTTGAGTAAAAATAAACTTAAATTCTAAAAAAAAAAACAAAAAATCAAATGATTATCAAACGAGATCTTTATTTTTTATTTTTGTTTTTTAAAATATAAATTTATTTTTATTCAAATTTTTTCATCTTTCCTATGATAAATTCATATTTACTTATCAAAATATGTAAATGTTAACCACATTTCAAAAAAAATAAAATTGAAAGCTATTTTTTTGTTTTCAAATTTTGGTTTGATTTCTAAAAATATAGGGAAAATGTATATATCTAAGTAGGAAACAATATATGGTAAAATAATTGTTATAGGCTTAAATTTAAAAAACCAAAAGCTACAAAATAAAATTGTGATAAACGAGGCCTTGTTTTTTTGTTTTTGGTTTTTAAAATTAAATTATTTTTATTCAAATTCCTATAAAGTATTTCATATTTTTTTTAAGAAAGTAGTTGAATGTTAACCAAATTTCAAAAATCAAAACTAGCTTTTGGAAACTATTTTTTTTTATTTTCAAATTTTGTTTTAGTTTTCAAATGTATAGGTAAGATGTAAATATCCAAATAAGAAAAATACACGGTAAATAAGTTGTTGTAGGTTTTAATTTTAAAAATAAAAAATAAAAATAAAATGGTTATTAAATGAACCTTGATTAAGACATGTTTGGATGGGGGAAGAAAAGAGAAGGAAAAATTGAAGTGATTAGCAAAGGAGGTTTAGAAAAGTGTTTTAAAAAACTTCTCTTTCCAAAAAGTTATTTGAGAGAATAGCTCTTACGGTAATCCTAAATTTTACATATGTGATATTATTTAATGCACAAATAATTTCTTTTTTTAATATTTTTATTTATAAAATAAATTTATGTAATATTTAATGATACCACATATGCATAATGAAGGTTCCCTGTACATTCATATGTAGAAAAGGTTTTCCAACTTTATTTGAAAATCTTGTTTGAAGAAATAGATAGGAATTTTTTATTTGAGAAAAATTGTTTGACAAAAAGATTATAGAAAACATTGTTTGTTTGGATGAGGGGTTGAAGTGAAAGGTTAGAGTGAGGGTGAGATAAGCAAAGATGAGATAAACAAAGATGTAGTAAATTTTACTTCATTCAGTCTTCCATGCATTCTTTTAAGATAAAAATTTAAATTCATAACATTTTAATCATTAATAACGAGTAGTATTTCTTAAAATTGACAATTTGATCTAGTGATTAATAATCTTCAAAATCCATCCATAATCATTATCATTTAATACAAATTTTTTAAATGTTATTATGTGATACTTGGAGGTGTTTGGATGAGGTTTCATTAACGAGTTAGTTCGAATAATTAAAAATTGAAAGTTGTAGCAAAAAATTTGCTTCGATGTACTTTTTTTTTGCAGAGAGTTAAAGTCAAAACCTTATTTTGAATGTAGAATTAAAATAAGTAGTTATTTTGAGTACTTAAAAAAAGAACAATTAAAAATTAGTGGTTAAAAATAAATTATTTTGAATGATTAGAAATAATAAGTTTTTTTTATTAATTATAAATGAATGATTATAAACAAGTAGTTAGAAATGAAGAGTTATTTTCCACAGTTATAAAAACTGGCTTGGCTTGGACGTGGTTTTTTAAGGAGTTAGTAAATAGTAAATCTAAAATATTTAAGAAAACAAACACCCCTAAGAGATATTCAGAGGTTTGCTGATTCTTCCATGTGTTAGCTATTGTCCAGATTGTTATACAGACATTCATTTCATGTCAACTTCTGATGTGTCCTTTGGAGGAATTTTGAGAAGGTTCATTCCATGGAGAAAAAAAACATATTAGCCCAAGCACATTTCACATGGAGCACAAGTTCAGGGATTGATTGATGGAGAACAATTCTTCCTTATGATGCAATCCTTTCTGAATGGTTCTCTTTTATCTTTTAGGATACCTCAAATGTATAATGCATATGGTATATTGTCTGCTTCAAAGAAATGAATTGAAACTATATCTATTCTATATTAGAATAAAACTCTCCTACACATGTAGGGATACCAAACCTGTGAAGGGGAGTTTTACTCCTATTTAAACATCTAAAGTGGATAAAAACTGGGAAATGATGTATGCATACAATGAAGAAAAAGAAGAAAATTCCAAATGTCTATCTATTAAGCTCTAATTGCCAGATTTTGAGTGTACTTTCCTCAGAGGTTCTTCAGAATAAATTAAAAGGAAAAAGGCTGACTTAAATGTTATACTGAGCTGAACTGAACTTTGTAAAGCAGAGCAACTTTAAAGAATAAAAGTGAACCTTCTCTCATCTCTCCTTGATATACAACTTGGTGGGTCACTGAATCCCTGAGAAGAATCCTAAAAAGCTTTGTCTTATTTTATTCATGGAGGGGCAGTGTTGAGCTCTGAGTGTGCTAGAGACTTTGCAGATAGGTTCACTCCTCCCCCTTTCACTGACACAACAGGGCTCCTTCCCCCTGTGTCACTGCTCCCTTTGCTCGACCCCAGAAACACGACTATCACTGTCGTGTCGTCGTGGAAATGTCGCCTAACCCCACGGTCGATCTTCTTCAAGTCGGAGTATCGCATTTCTCGTTTCTTAGCTGCTTCCTGCATTGCTGCTTTCACCAACCTCCTTGCACTTCCCTAGATAGATGGAGGCAACAAAACAAGAGAGGAGGATTGTGATTTGGGAGAATAGCTTGACTGAATACAATTGGCAATGGGATTTACCCTTGAAAGAAGGAAGCTTACACTGTGAGGATGCTTGTGAACGATATCAACTGCATCCTGGTTGCTAAGGTGCTCCCACAACCCATCAGAAGCAAATATGAGGAATTGGTCGTCCGGATTGAGTTCGTGCACAGAGATTGCAGGTTCTGAGCTCAAAATAGGCCTACTGAAGGGTTGTCGGAGACGAAACCTAGCATACAAAGGTGCCCGGTTAAACTCTTGCTTTTTGAGATATTCGTCTCCAATTGACCGAGAAATCTGCATACGAGTTTAAATGGAAGTTTCAGTTTCACAAAGAAGATAGCCTTGTTCTCAATCAGAACTGTTCGTGTGTGTAGTCATTGATACATTATGAATGCAAATATAAAATGATCTTTAGCTAGCTACTTATGTACACCATGATGCCATTGGAATCTAATAGGAGAACAAGTTTTATGAAGAAATAGAACACATAAATCAAATGAGTATCGTGGTATCGAGACATGATAAGCACTAATTCTGAAATGAGCTATTCAAAATTCTGATCTCATACAGTGTTTTCAAGGCCATTGCCTTTCCTCGCTTATGGCCATCGCCTTGCACATAGGTGGGTATTGCGCCTCTAACATATTTAAGGCGAGCTCCTTCAATCAGGCTCTCGCCTTTTCTCGCCATTTTGCGCCCTGCATCTCCTTCGCCCCAGGCCAAGGCATGCGCCTTGTTAAAGTTTTATTATTTATCAATATGCTAATTTAATATCCACAAAAAGAACCTAGAACTAGCTCGTGAAGAAGTCCAACAACCATGAAAGTCTTTATTAAGGATATTGAATTTGTTTAATTGCTACTTCAAATATATATGCATGTATGTTTATTCGAGTTATTTGATGTAGAATGTTTACTTTTTTAAACTTTTGGTTAACTTCAAATTTTTTATACAAATAAAAATTTAATATGTATGGTATATCTTATATAGGATAATTTTTGTGATTTATTATTTTCTCACTTTTTAATTTTTAGTATTATTCTGGATGAATTTGAAATTTTATGGGAATACAAATATGTTTTAATTATCAATTTATGCTTAATATATTATTTAGTTATACATTTATTTGTTGCACCTCTCTTCACTCGGGCCTCGCCTTTTTATCGCCTCTCACTTCGAGGCGTTTGCGCTTTGAAAGCACTGATCTCATATAACCTAAACTCATTGTAACCTTAAATCTGATGGTATAGCGTTCTTGTTAATTGAACAAGGGAACGGTTGGCTCGACAACATTAGATCCAACATTCCTCTTTTGATGCAACTGATGTTTACAAGAAAGAATAATCCCAAAAACAACAAGGCAACAAAGAATAGTTGAAGAAGGGGTAGCTAACGATTGAAACTTAAAAAAGAGAGTTGTTACATGAGAGACAAAACCAACAAGGTTTTTTCTCACGTCACCAACCAAACATACTCTTTATCAATGGCATCTAAAAAGCTCATCGAAACCCAAGACTTCTTTTCTCTGATTTTAACGCACGACCGATAAATCGAAGGAAGTTAATGACCACACTCGTATTCCAAAAAAAATCTATAGTACCCCGCCTATTAGAAATATTGATTATTCCCATTTCACTTCATGTAATTTTCCCACAATTATTTATTTTGTTTGATTAGAAATATTGTTCTCAAATGAAAAGTCCAGATCAAATAATAGACAAACCCCATGACTTGGGAATCCGATAAGTATGGAGTTCAGGGAGCACAGTACATCCATCATGTGGAGACAAGCAAAATATTATTTGAAACATCAAGTTGCCATCTAACCAAGGCAAGGACAGAATTGATGCTATTTCAAGTATTAAAATATCCCAAAACTGAAAATTGCAGGATCAATCAAGTACCTGAATCAATCCCTTTACGCGCCATACATTATGCTTCAACACTACTATCTGGGGGTCATCAGGGTGCAAAGACTGCATCTCCTGGCGAACTGATTCTATGCTTACATTGTGCTCTGATGATAGTTGAATGGGAAGAACTTCCCCAGTTGAACGAACAAGCCTTCCCAACACAGCTCGGGAATCACCAAGATTCGCAATGTAGAGTTTCCCATTACAAATCACACCGACCAGACAGCAAGAACCAACCGACGCAATCTGGGGGTTTATAGGCCATTGCTTGGTGACAATGGAGAGAAACCCCTCTTCTGTTGCTTGGAATGCTTTCTTTATTACATTTACTGACATTGCTTTTTCTTCTGTGGCAAACACTGAGGAATAGTAAAAAGTTTCCCAAATGTCAGCAGCAGGATCAACTTGAAATCAAGTGTCTTCTAATTCAAAATATGAAACTACTCATTAAACCAGTTAAGAGTTTATTAGATTGTATCAGCTACTTTGGATTCTTATTGACTCTAAAACTAATATGTGCAACAAATCCAAAGGATGCATTTATTAGATTCAAGATGTTTAAACTTCTCTTACCTTTGAGGTGCTGGAACAAGTTACCACATATGAATCGCGAGGTCTCGGGGCCACCATGGCCATCGTATATTCCTACAAAGGTTCCATAGGGTCCAGTCTCAAGCAAGCCCAAGGGGCCAGACTCAAGCTGGCTCTGATCCTCAAGCAAATTGTTGGCCTGAACAACAGCCATTGAAAACTCTCCGTTGATGTGGTGGCCATGGTCCTTGTACCAAAGTAGCCCTTCTTGGCAGCCAACCGAATCGGAACTACTGCCCCGACCTGACCAGCGATCAGCACATGGCTGCCAGCAGGCCCTCAGGAAGTTCATCAAACTTGATAACATCCCTCATGGCACTGGAATCAGCCTCCAATTCCCCCACATCCAAAATGGATGCAACACCAATCCCACCTCAATATCCTTTCCTGCAGACCCAACAATCAAAGATGAGCCACAAAATCAAGACACACTAAAAAGAGAGCAGGTGTTCAAACCTCAGTTCATCAAAGGAAGCCCCATATCCTTTCTATTTAAAGATCAAATTTCCAGGAAACAAAAAACAAGAGCAAGGAAGAGAGCATTGCGAACAAGAATCTGAAAAACAAATCTACCTCTACATTCTAGAGTTCAATCATTTCCACAATTGAAGTTTGATAACAAGAAACAGTCAATAATTTAAGCAGAGAGATAAAGAAATTGGACAGAGAAAAAAAATCAACCACAGATTCATTTTTCAACAGTAACAAGAAAGAAAGAAAAGAAATAAAAAGCCGAGAACAGTATGAACTTACAATGTAATTAGGCTATTCTGGGCAGTTGGGGTCAGCTACTACTGGTTGATGCCAATTGAAAATGACAAAGATCTAAAACAAACACAGCAACACATGTGGAAGTAAAATTGTTAGATCGGCAGATCCATCAACCCCAAAAAAGGCCAAATGGGGGTTTTTACTGGTCCAAATTGCTTCTCAAAACTGCTCTTAATTGCACAACAAAACTCAAAAAAATAAGAAAAACAAACCCAATGAACCAACAGAACAACCCCCAGAAACTTGTTCTATAAAGAGATCAAAAACGAAAAATGAAAAACTCCTATGATCTTCCTTTGTCCGCTGACAATGCCCTTTTATAAGAAGAAGAACACAGAGATTACTCAAAGCCAGCAATGCCCATAGGCAGTCCCTCTTATGGGCTCCACTTACAAACAAAAAAAGAAAAAGACAGAGCCATATAATACACAATTTGTTAGGTCAAATTCCCCACTTCCCCATTGATTTACCTCTCAAATTGGGAATAACCTTCACAGCAACAAGAGAAGAAGTGTGAAGTTCTTGTCCAAGCTTTGACTTTTGGCCCGACCCATCTCCGCAAAGCTTGAAAAAAATTGTGGGGTTTTGTCGTTTTAGCGATGGAAGAAGTGGGGTGGAGTCATTTTCTTTGATTTCGTGAAGACTGAGTAATGGGGTAAATATCTTTATGCCAAAAAAAATTCAGAAGGAGAAATGATGTGTCGCTGTGGAACAGGAGGCGACGTGTCGGCCGAATGTGAGCTGCGAGACGACACGTGGTGGGATTTGACGATCAACCAGCAGCTTCCATTGTGTGGATTCGGAGCTGATAAGTCGCATTCTTGCAGAAATTCATCTTCCTTGTTCATTCCAAACCTTGCTTCTTTTTAGGGTTTTTTTATCCATTTTTGTTAATTGAGGATTTTTTTTTTTTTTTTTTGACATTGGAATAAGAGTATTTTTTCCCTCGAATAAGATAAATGATAAATATCAAATTTTAAGATTGAATTCTATATTATCGAGATGTTTGTTGTTCTTCACGTTGGAGTGGGGTAACATTTTTTTTTTAATAATAAGCTAATGTTTGAGTTAAGACTAAGAATGATTATAGAGGAGACAAAAATTTAAAAGAAATATAAGCAAGAATAATTATAATAATTATGGAAAAAGTAGTTTAAAAAACAATAGGATAAACTATAAATTTAATCCATGAGAGTTAAGAAGTTTTAGTGCGTGCAATATTAAATTTTAGAATTTAGTTTGATTTAGAAAAGTCAAAGTTAAAATTTAGTTTTATATGATTTTAAAAATTTAAATTTAGATAAGATTCGATAAAACTCGTTTATAATTTTTGACAAATTAAGTGTACATAAGCGACTAAGTATATGTAAAAATATTTTATTTTATGTTCAATCAATCACTTACCTCATTATTGACACATGAATAATTAATTTTTATACGTTTAATTCGCCAACAATTTTGAATAACAATTATTATTTTGTAAGTTTTATCAAATCATAGAGCTACATCCTAGTTTTTAAAATCATATAGGCTAAATAGTAACTTTTTCCAAATTATAGAAAACATTATTTATGTTTGGAATGTTGGAAATTTTCACTTTGTTCTATATTGAAAATGTGAGAATTTTCAATCCATTTATAATATATGTGTTACCCATTGTATTACCGTTTAATTTTGAGGTGAAACTTTAGACTATCTATAAAAAAAAATTATGATTTATATATAGTAGATGAAATCGTAAATGTGATAAGAATAAAAACTTCGTAATGATAATAAAAACAGCTATGGAGAAAGAGAATTATTAACCCATAACTATAATCAGTCAAAAAGGCAATTAAAAAAAAAAAAGTTAAAAAAGCAAACTTTTTAAAAAAAGAAAAGTGTTTCTTTTTAAAACTTCTAATGGTTCTTAATCTCACATCATCACTATCTTACTTTTTTTTTAAGTACATATCGAGGGGACAACAAACAATGAGAGCCGCGTGTCGATTCTCGAGATCGAACGTATAACGTTGGTGTTAAAATGATTTACAACCAAATAATGAAACTGTTGTGCTACTGATCCATTAAGTCATAATCACTATCTTACTTGACTTCATTATGGCCACATTGTATTGAATTTAATTGTTTTAGACAATCATTGACATTTATTTTAGTTAAGATTTAAGTTAGGTTAAGAGTTTTAATTTTTGGTAACTATGGATACATGAATTAATTGCTTATAAATTCTTTTGATAATTACTTATGATAGAATGGAATAGTTTGTAATATTGATAGGAATCGAATTATAAAGCTCAACCAATTTTGGAAGGAATCAAATTATAAAAGGCAAGAAGGTTGGTAGAGGAGAAAGCTAGGCCTCAAATGATCGGAAATAAAGACTTGCCAGAACAATCAGAGTCGACAGGCTCTATAAGTTATCATTGTACATATTGATTAGATTAAACAACACATAAGAGATCATGCATGTAGTTTAATTGGATTAATTTTTGTGTACATTAAAATTTGAAATTTAGCGGCTTCTGTTGCGCACCTCTCTCAATAGGGAGAGGAACAGTGCTCATTCAATGCTGCTTCGGTGTTAGAAGAGGCTTGGAGGTAAAACGAAGAAAGAGGCTACTAGAGATCTGTGGGGATGAATGTGCTAGTAGAGTAAGGTTTGATGCACAATTGAGGAATGAGGAGCGCATTCGACTACCAGTTGAAGGAGGGAGTTAGTTGTGGTGTCGACGAAGCTGGACGAAGCTCTTAACTTTTCCGACGATGATGAAATGAAGTCCCGACACTCATTCTTCGACTAAAACGCGTAGAAGCGACGGTTGTCTTCCCCCCACCTTAATTATCATGTAGATTAGTATAGCTAGCGATAGAGATGTCCACGGAACAAGGTAGGGACATGAATGGTTTTACCATCCGTGTAAATTCACCATTAAATTTTTCGGGTGGGATTCCCCACTAAAAATTTGTGGGAATTAGGTTCTACTCTAGAAATTATTTCTTATTTTGTTTTTATTAATCTCAATTAAATCAAATAATTAGTTTTTAAAATGTAAGAGTGTAGGTTAATTATGTTGTAGAAGAGATTGACACAGTTAATAGGAGCAAACAATAAAACAAGGGGGTTTTTCATGAGTAGAAAAAAAAAATTCACTTATCAAATTTTTAGAAAAAAAAAACATATATATATATATATATTTATATAAAAAAAAAAAAAAAAAAACATATATAATCAACTTAAATGATAGTCACAAAACATATTGGTTTTAGTCAAGTGAACTTCCAATAAGTCTTAATCAAGTTATATATTTCATATTTTATTATATATGAAATATCTTTAAAAATTTGTTATAATTATAATAAGGATATTAGAATTTGTTATCTACGAAAGATTTCCAATAAACAATTAAAAAAAAATTAATACAAAAAACAAGCTTAAACCGAAAACCCAATTCCACGTACACTTTATGGGTAAAAGCATCTATTTTGAGATGAAATTGCTCTTGAGAAACCACTCAATTAAATTGGTAATTAAGGCCCGTTTGATAATCATTTTGTTTTTAGTTTTTTTGTTTTAAAATTTAAGCCTACAACAACTATTTTATCATATATTTTTTTTCTTACTTGGATATCTATATCTTATCTATAATTTTAGAAACTAAACTAAATTTGGAAAAAAAAAAGTACGCTTTCAAAAGTTTGTTTTTGTTTTTGAAATTTAGTCAACATTTACATATTTTCTTAAGAGAAGATGGATACATCGTAGGAAAGATGGAACAAGTTCTAAGAAATTTGAGTAAAAATAAGCTTAAATTTCAAAAAATAAAAAACAAAAAATCAAATAGTTATGGGTCTAAATTTCATAATAGGCGATCTCACAAATAACCGTGCTAAACCAATTCCACAATTCTAAGTTTACTCGAGAAAACGTAATATCCTTTTGATTTATCACAATCAAAGGTTCATATCTAAAAATTAACCTGATAATCATTCTCCTTTATATCAATTCATAAGTGTAAAATTATTTTAATCATTAATAATATACATTTTAATAAAATTATATATTTATAAAGTATTTTTTTTAAAAGAAAAGAGAATATAAACAGTGTGTGGATTGGAGAAACGTGATGAAGAATACATTTGTCATCTCTATCCTTAGTTTAGTTTTTGGGAAATTTTTCTCCCTCACCCACTCTCCCATTCTCCACCGATTGAGAGTTATTCAAGTGTGAACATTTCTAGTCATATATGTTTCAATTTGTTACATTTGATGTCTTTAATTAAAGAAGCTTAGAAGTAGAGAATTTAGTGAAAATTCTAATGCATGAGGATTTATAGGCTATGAATTGAAACTTAGCTAGCCTTTTGGTTTTTAGAGGTAATTTGATTATTAAATATCAAATTTGTTAAATTTAGGGAATTATGGTTCAAACTAATGTTTGTGATGTATTGATAGGAAGCACCAAAAGTTTTGTAAAAAGAGATATCAAAAGACGAATGCTAGAAGCATTAAGAGCAACAGAATTCCAAAGTCTCCATGTCGAGAGCTTTGCTTGATAGTAGTAGATAATCCAAAAACTAACAAAATTCCTGCATTTGAGGAAATTGTTGGGGAGCTCATTAATTGATATGGCACCACTTGGACACATGTCAAAAAAATTTATTTGAGTGTAGAATCATGTCTTTCATTTTTTAATCTTGACCATTGATCATATACACCTAAAGCCTTAAATTGAGTGTAATAGAAGAGAAAACCCTCGCAATCAATACATTTTTCATACTTGTCTTCTCATTATTTTCTTTCCTCTTTTGTTTTCTTCTTTTCCTCTCTAGAAGCCAACATTATTCCTTACCCATTTCCCTTAGTTTTTCTTAATTTTCATGTTTTCTATCTAGTTTTTCTTGTAACAAAATAGTATTTCTTCTCAAAGAGTTTGGGCAATCAATATCGGAGCTCATTTCGATCTTCCTTAAAGATTTTACTAAGCTTCACCCTTCCATTTTCTTTTTATTTTCAGTTGTAATAGCTTTAGTGTTATAAGACTTGGTTTCATTGCTTAATGCATACTTTGTTAGTAGTTTTCCTTTTATGAGAATTTTTTTTGCCTTTACTCTTGCTCATTTTGGTTTATTATTAATATTTGGTTGTCCATTCTTGTTTAATTTCGTAATGCCTAGTATTTCTTTACTTGTTATTGTTTTTACCAAAAGCATGAACTAAACTCACAAAGATGATGATTAGGGTTAACTTATGTATCTTGTGTGGTTTGATTTGGGTTTTTGAATGCGTAAATAAAAATGCAAATGCTTAATAGAAATTAATATGAATGCAGTGAGTAAAGATAAATAAACAATTGCTTCTCGCATGAATCAGGTTCTAACCATCTGACTTAGCTCTTTTTTCATTTGGATCGGCTTCTGGCCATCCGACCAGCTTACCAAACTTCTGCTTCCTTCTTGCAATTTATATATTGGATTTACTTGGTCGACAAGCCTAAGTGAGTTGGAAAATCTTCATTAATCATGATTTCTTGATTTTCACTAGAAATTATTTGATTGACGCCACTTTAATTTCTTGATTGATTCTCTGTTTATTTCCATATTGGTGTGATCCTCGAGCGTGACCATCTTGTGAACGTGTGATTCTGATGTGTGCGTCGTCGCTCGCATTGTTTTGCTCCTTCAACATCTTTTTTTAGCATTTCATGCATATAATAGCTTTTTAGTGCGAAATTTGTATAATATTTTAATCTAATTTGCATAATGTGCTGATGTTGCTATTTTCTGGACACACGCTGATTTCTACACTTTTATTTGTAAAATGCTCCTAATAGCTCAAAAACTTCCTGATCCTTTAATAAAATGCTAAATAAATCAGCCTAAATAATGACCTATTTGAGAGCTATCAGGTATATTGTGCTAAGTATGGTTGTTATTTTAATTAATACTAAGTTTCTGTTGGCCACCCATTCTTCCTTGCATTTTATTTTCTTCTAAGAAAAAGAAATGATTAGAGAACTACAACACACACTCACTCGTTTCACGTTTAAGATGTTATGTGTGGTTCGGCAGAAGTTTAGAGATAATCAATTTGCCAGTGTACATTGTGCTTAACTTAATACTTTGAATAGTTAAATGAGAAATTTAATTTACCATTGTTTATTGACTCTTGAAAGAGAGGATTAGACGTAAGTAAAATTGGGTGGTTAACTTCTCACCTTAAGTTCATGAGCAAATTGCATGTGGAAATACAAGGAAACTCCCATAATCCTAACCTTGCTATTAGACTGCTGCTAGAATCTATTTAGTGGTTGTTTTTATATACTAATTTTATGTTTAAATATCATTTGAAGTGTTAATTTATTTATTTAGTTTTTTGCATGTTTATGACAGTATCTACGCTTCCAACATTTTTAGAAGTTATTTTTTATTATTAAAATGTATTTAACTTCCAGTTTTCTACATTTTTCTGCTTTTTAGCTAATGCCATAATTTGGAAGTTGCAGCATTCGTATCTTAGGTCACCAAACTTATATTTTATCTACTTTTATTGTATTTTCTATTAGTTTTCACTCTCTCAACCACATTTAAACAAGAACTTAATCACTAATTTCTATGATGATGACTTGTATACTTATCGGTTGATATTCTTGGTTGTGTATACTTGCATAGAATGCTTGAAACTTTGTTCATTCTAGTATAGCCAAGCAACTAAGAAAATGGATATAGGGTCTTATCCTGAACCACTCTAAAATCCGGTGTATGCTCTTCTCCATCCTTTCTTCTATCTTGTTCTCGCTACATCTTATTGTGATTTTGATTTTGTATTGAATTTGGAAGAAATATTGAAAATCACTTTGCATAATGGTTATTGGCTCAGCTCAAAATCAGTTCAATGGGTCTTTCTAACCTTTTTTTTTTATTTTGTTACAACCTCCTATGATTTCAGTTGTATCTGATTTTCTTGGTTTTGATTTTTTTTTTTCTTTTTAAAGTGTGGTGTTATTGTCGTGGTTATTGTTTGCGTTTGGGTTCCAATTATCCACCCTGTCTATTTTGTGCGTGTTTGTTTGTTTACTTTTGTAGTGTCAATTTCAAGTGGTCTCCTTTTAATCTGACAAAAGAATAGCTCATTGACAAATGGAATAGTACTGTTGTGATCGGGCTTGGCTTTGTTGAATAAACTTTAATGTAATTTTTAATTAAGGAATTAGTTGGTCGACAATTAAGAAATTAGTGGGAAAACAGTTTTGGTAAATGAAAAGCCAAAAATAGTATGAAATTGTAAGAGACTTATAGACCAAGTAATGTAATAGAACTATAAATAGAGTGTCAATTCCATTGTGAGTAAGAGAGAGCAAGAGAGTAAGAGAAAGTAATAAGAGAAAGTAGAGAAAGAAATTGAGAAATAAAGAAAAGTCAAGGTAAAAGCAAAATAGAAAAAGAAAAAAAAGGTATCCATTATTATATTATTATTTGAGGGTGTGTCTAACGGTAACCTTCTTAAAAGGGAAAGAAAATTATATGTTGTTATACTACTTTTATGTGTTTGTCCAAATGCAACTTTTTGAATATTATATTATTATAATACATTGTGTCTAACGGTAAATTTTTTAATATTATAATATTATTATGTCTTGTGTCTAACGGTAACTTTTTTAATATTATAATATTATTATGTTTTGTGTCTAACGGTAACTTTGTCTCTTTATGTTTATTTAAGCTTCATCTTCTCCACCAAATGTAGATACCAAGTTTCATATTTCTCAATCCTCCAAAATAAAGAAGTCTTCATTGTTGCTCTCTTCAAGCTTTCAATTTTCATCTTATTCTTGAGAGAGACATTTTTGTATTATGAGGATTTGATTTGTGAGAGTTAAATCTGTAAATCCACTCTGGGAGAGAGTTTGTTCATCTTGATCTTACATTTCCAAATCATTGTACGGTTTTCTCTTGATCCATAAAAAGAGAGGTTGTAACGGTTTGATCTTGAGCCGTGGAAAAGATCGGGTTTGTTCTTGCTCATGAAAAAGGAACGTTGTAACGGTTTGACTCTAAGCCGTGGAAAGAGTCTTCATTGTTTTAGTGGAATACCCAAGAGGAGCTTGGGGAGTGGAGTAGGTGCACCGAACCACTATAAATTTACGGTGTCAATTTCTCTATCCTTAACTTCTTTCATTTTTACAATTAATTTATTGTTATATTATATTAATTGTTCTTATATGTTTTGTTTGGTTGTTATAATTTTATCTTGACATATTATAATTTTGTTAGATTGAAGATGATCATGTATCTTTTGGCGATGCGTTAAAAGTGGAGGTCAAAGGCCGATGTACTATTTATTATTTGCAGAAGGATGGCTTAATAGGGTTAATCCAAGATGTTTATTATGTACCAGACCTCAAAATAAATATTTTGAGTTTGGGGCAACTCAAAGACAAGGGTTATTCGATATTTTTGAAAGACCGGCTATTAAACTTGAAGAACAAGCAAGAGTGCCTTGTAGCTCAATTCGAGATGGAAAGATACCGTGTGTATAGACTAATTTGATAAGCGTACAAGAAAAATGTTTGTGAGTAGATGTAGAAGTCAAGGCATCGCTTTGACATCTTCGCTTTGGTTACCTACATCATGGTTGACTAAAAGAGTTAGCGAAGAAGGATATGGTGCATGGGCTACCTGACATGGACTATGAGGAAACTTTTTGTGAAGAATGCATGCTCAAAAAGCATGAAATAACCTCGTTTCAGAAAAAAGTGGAATATCGAGTAAAGTAACCACTCGTGATGATTCATGCCAACATAAGGGACCAATTACCCCTAGATCATTTAGTAGTAAAAGGTACTTCATCTTTTTTATCGATGATATTTCTTGAAAAACTTCGGTTTATTTTTTGAAATAAAATTAGAAGTATTCGAAGATTCAAAAAATTCAGAGTAAAGGTGGAGAAGGAAATTGGTAGAAAGATCAAAGTTGTACGATCTAATAGAGATGATGAATATATGTAGACGACTTCATGGAGTATTGTGAGAAGCAAGGCATAAGGCGATTTTTAACCGCACCATACACTCCATAACAAAATGGTGTGACTAAGAGGAAAAATTGAACCATTTTTTACTTAGTTCGAGCAATGCTTAAGAGAAAAAGGATGTCAAAACAATTTTGGGCGGAAGTAATGCACTACACAATTATGTGCAAAATTTATGCCCACATGTGAAGTTAGGTGATTAGACACCACAAGAAGTATGGAGTGAACAAAAGCCGACAGTTTCATCAAAGTGTTTGGTAGTGTGGCTTATGCACACGTACTAGATCAAAGAAAAACAAAGCTTGAAGACAAGAGCAAGAAGTATACTTTTATTGGGTATGATGAGAAAACAAAAGGTATAAGCTACTTGACCCAACAAGTAAGAAGGTGATGGTGAGTCGCGATATGCGAGTAAATGAAGAAAATGAATGGGGTTGGAACAATTAAATGGAAGTTAGAATCAAAGTTGGAGAATTACTAGTCATTGCATCCAAATATGCGAACTATCTTTTAAACTAGCGATGATGAAGATGAGCCACAACAACCCAGAATGTGAAGCTTGTAAGATTTGTATGATTCAACAAATGAGGTACACCTTCTATGTCTTTTGGCAGATTTTGAAAATATCAGTTTTGAAGAAGCGGTGCGAGACAAGAAGTGGAAAACTGCCATGGATGAGGAGATTTATGCTATTGAGTGCAATAATACATGGAAAGTGACAAAATTGTCGAAATCAAGTCAGCCCATTGGTGTGAAGTGGGTGTTCAAGAAAAAAGATGAATGTGCAAGACAAGTTGATTGAGTGCAATAATACATGGAATTATGACATGAGAATTTGAGATGAAAGATTTTGGTTTGTTGAAGTTTTTCCTTAGTTTACAGATTAAACAAGGAGAGATGGATATTTTTGTATCTCAGGAGCAATATGCGAAGGAGATCAGATTAAACAAGGAGAGATGGATATTTTTGTATCTCAGGAGCAATATGCGAAGGAGATCTTGAAGAAATACAAGATGGAAAGTTGCAAATCGGTTTCAATACCAATGGAACCAATTACGAAACTCTCAAAGTTCGATGAAGGAGAACGTAGGATGCAAGTAGATACCATAGTTTGGTGGGAAGTCGTCGCCATCTCACATGCATTAGGAGGGATATTTCACTAATCATTGGGATTTTAAGTAGGTTCATAGAGGAGCCAGTTTATTTGCATTGGAAGACATTGAAGCAAATTTTGCGATACATCCAAGCAATTGGTTCGGAGACATTGATGATCAGAAAATTACATCGGGATACACATTCTTTATGGGCAACATAACATTTACTTGGCTTTCAAAGAAACAACCAATTGTGATGCTTTTGACATGCGAAGCTGAATATGTTGCAACTTCTTGGTGCGTATATCATGCGATCTGTCTGAGAAATTTATTGAGCAAGATGGAGCTAAAGCAACTTGGTGCAACCGTGATTCATGTTGATAATAAATCAACAATTGAGTTAGCAAATAATCTAGTGAATCATGAAAGAAGCAAACACATTGATGTTCGCTTTCATTTTATCTATGATCATGTTAAGGAAGGAAGCGTGGAATTGCTGCATGTGGCAAGTCAATATCAAGTTGGGGATATCTTCACAAAACCGTTAGCGAAAAGTATTGTTCGATAAATTCAAGAAGATAATTGGCATGATAGATGGTAAAAGCATTTAAGTTTATGAAGGAGTTTTGTTGACTAAACTTTAATATAATTTTTAATTAAGGAATTAGTGAGTGGATAATTAAGACCCCGTTTGATAACCACTCTGTTTTTTGTTTTTTGTTTATGAAATTTAAGCCTATTTCTATTCAAATTTCCTTCCATGTACTCCATCTTTCCTACAATGTATACATCTTTCCTTAAAAAAAGTAGGAGAATAGTAACCAAATTTAAAAAACATAAACGGAAGCTACTTTTTTTTGTTTACAAATTTTGGTTTTGTTTATTAAAATATAGGTAAGATGTAGATGTCCAAATAAGGGAAAATGTATAGTAAGGTAGTTGTTATAGCTTAAATTTTATAAACAAAAAATGAAAAACAAAATGGTTATCAAACGGGGTTTAAGGAATTAGTTGGTCGAAAATTAAGGAATTAGTGAAAAAATAGTTTTGGTAAATGAAAAGCCAAAAATGGTATGAAATCAGTAATGTAATAGAGTTATAAATAGAGTGTTCATTCCATAGTAAGAGAGAGCAAGAGAAAGCAATAGAGCAAGTAGAGAAAGAAATGGAAAAATAAAGAAAATTGATTTAGAGAAAATTCAAGTGTCTTGTCTCTCTAATCACAAAATAACTGTAATAATCGTATTTTTTGTTTTTCAATTGTTTACGAGCTTTTGGCGACCAATCAGGACCTCGTCTTTATAGTTTCTTTGGTGGATTTCATATTCCTTAGCAAAAGATATTAAAATTCAATACGTTTTACGTTGTTATTTGGCTATAAGGTAAAGGTTGTTAGCTTGGGTTGTTCCCATGTTTGTTCAATCCATTTTCTTGATGCCCCAAAGAAGAATTTGAGTTTTTTTTTTAAACGTAGTAGAATTTGAGTTTATCAACGTTGAAGTTTTTTTTTAGACTTATCAACATTGAATTTGTAATATCTTAATTAAATATTTAAAAATAAGTCAATCAATTAATATGAACATAAATACATTGTACTATCAACTTGAGGTTAAATGTTCCCATCATCATTTCACCATATAAAATATTTTGGAGTTTGACTGAATCAAGTTTTTCTTACTATAAAAATGGTAGCAACGTAGATAAGCGGACTTTAATGGGAAAACAATAATATTTATTTTTGTTAATTTTCTTTAAATAATTCATTATTAATAATTATTAAATAATTAAAATGAGACATGCTTTGAGGAAGGCTTTCAAGGGGAAGTTGTTGTTTGGATTAAGCACTACACAAAACATAATAATAATGATTAAGTAGATATAATAAAAGGATGAAAAACTAAAATAATCTTCCATCAATATATTCAAATTTAAAATTACTCTAATTATTATTTTTGTCAATATTTTGTGATATAACTAATGATTTTGTTATATCAAAAATCAAATTGAACATTATTAAAATGTTTGTGGTTAAAGTGTTTAATTTTTTAACGTATAAACCAAAATAGAAAAAACATTAAAAAAAAACTTTGGACCTAAAATGTATTTTTCTCCAAAATAGTTTAGAAAACTGGTTTATATTAGTTTTCTTCATTATATTTTTTTTGTGGTGGGTCTGATTTTATATTTATTTAGAGTAGTCTTTCTTTTTCAAAGAGATTCTGAGATGTTGATTTAGTTCATGCACTTCCCCCATTAACTAGACTCTAATCACCTAAAATAACACTTATTTCTTTGAAAATTGAATGGAAAGAGACTTAAACCATTAGAAAAATAGATATCAATAATAAGACATAATTTGTTGACCCAAAATCAATTTTAGAGGAGGAAGATAAAATATTTTATACGTTTCATTTGTTTGAGCACAAAAAGTGGAAGATAATTGAATATATATTTTGAGGAAAACTTGTTGAACATGTATGTTGTTTTAAAAAAAATCCTCATGAACATGTACGTGGTACTCATGCTTAAGAATTATATGCAATTACATAAGTCGCACCATTTTATTTTTTATATATAAATTAATTTTAGATAAAAAATTATGTAGCTCATATTATGCTACGTATGCATTAAGTATGCCTTATTTGTTCACGAGTCAAAATTTTCAACTTTATTTGTGTTGTTGAACTTACCATATCAGTAGCCTAATGATTAAAAGACTTTTAAAAAATTAAAAGGTTGTAAGTTCAATTAATAATATTAGTATGGTATTATTATTGATGTCGTAAGTTGTCAGCGCTGCTCCTTCTCCAGCCACCGTGGAGGCTCGTCAACTCGGATGTCGTCGGCACCTGCTCTTTCTCCGGCCATTGTGGAGGCAAGTGGCACCGGTTTTTCTTCAAAGGATTGATATGGCTAAATCTATGGCAGTTCGTGTTGGGATTTTTGCTATTGCTTTATTTGTTTAGATGCTTTTCTTTCTTTATTGGTTATGTTGTAAAAATAAAAGAGAAAGGAAAAAACTAGACCGGTGCTGTAAAAGAAAATTGTATTGAGTTGTTCCTTTCACAAAGTAATTACAAATATTGACAAAAATATCTACATCCAAAATCATTAATATATACATCGTAATATTTATTATAAATATTCATTAATAGTAATAATGATTAAATTTATATATTTCTTTTTTTAAAGTGATTATATTTATAATTATTTTTTAAATTTGATTATTCTCATAAATTTCACATTAATTATTGTTATTATTCTTTTTTATATAGGCTTGAAGTTTTCTTGTAGGTCGCTTTACATCTCTGCCTCATTGTTTCAAACTTCACAAATTTACCAGCATGTTAGCTTGCGGGGCTGTTAGACTATTAATGGTATTTATATTAGTCATTTTGTTGGTATTAGTGTTAACATTATGTAGTTATTGTATAAAGCCTAGATCTTTAAACTTTATTTTGCTGGATTCATACTCCAAAATAAAATTTATTGTTTGGTTTGGTGTATTGTTTGGCTGAAATTAGGCTTTTATTCTCTCTATTTAAATTAAGTTCTCTATACATCATTTGTAAGTGTGGCACACAATCTCCCTCCACTCTTGTGTCTAATGAAATCTCTTATCAATGGCCATCTTCATCTTTCCTTAATACTTTGTTAGTTATAATGGATTAAACTCTTTATAATTTTTACACTCTTAACCAATTAATTAGGTCACTTTATGATAGTTTAAGAGATTTTAAATTTATTTATTACCTATTAAATGGTAATTGGTCTTGAATAGCAATTGAATTTTATATGGCCCCATCTTTTCAATGAGATTTAATCCTTATTGATATTTATTATAGTATCAAATTGATGATATGGTTATTTATGCAATTTTTATATGAGAAAAATATTTACTATACTTGCGAAATTAAATAAGCTCAATTGGTTCATATAATAAAAAAATTTGTGGAAGATGATACACATAATTCAGTTGGTAGAGTATAGCTCTCTCCAATTAGGTTATTGCAACTATTTGTACATCGAATTATGAATACCTTATTCTCATATCTACAAGCTTTGTAAAATATCAAGAATAAAACATTAACATTATTATTTTTAATATTAGGTATACAATAGGCCATCTTTTCAAAACCAGGTTTAAATAATCAATAAGATTAATGATTATTCAAATAAGTATTAACATTTTTATTGAATACTAGATTTGTAAAAAGAAATCATAAGAGATGTGATACTACAACTTCTATACAATAGAATGAAAATTAATTCAAACTGTTTCTATGAAAATTAATTCAAATTGGTTTTTTTTTTGTTACTCTATTTAAAAGTGGAGGACTCAAACTCATAACTTTTTAGTTTATGGATATACATTAATGCCGAGTAACTACGAATTTTGTTGACAATTCAAATTGTTTCTATTTCTTTTATAGCTTTTAATTTTGAAAGTTATATATATATATATATATATATATATATTAAAATCTTAAGTTAAATTTCAAAACAAAAACAATAAACTTAATTTTAGAAGAGAAAGGAGAATTTACCATCAACAGCACATTCTACCTCTTGTATTATATTTGTAGCATAATTTTTAAAATAATTCATCTATAGCTTTTAATTTTGAAAGTTATATATATATATATTAAAATCTTAAGTTAAATTTCAAAACAAAAACAATAACCTTAATTTTAGAAGAGAAAGGAGAATTTACCATCAGCAGCACATTCTACCTCTTGTATTATATTTGTAGCATAATTTTTAAAATAATTCATCTATAGCTTTTAATTTTGAAAGTTATATATATATATATATATATATATATATATATTAAAATCTTAAGTTAAATTTCAAAACAAAAACAATAAACTTAATTTTAGAAGAGAAAGGAGAATTTACCATCAGCAGCACATTCTACCTCTTGTATTATATTTGTAGCATAATTTTTAAAATAATTCATCTATAGCATATTTATTTCTATCACTCACCTAGTGATAGAACTCAATTTAGATTTCTATCACTGATAGAAAACTTAAGGAGTGATAGAATTAGTCTATCATTGATTGAATTCTATCACTAATAGAACTCAACAAGTGATAGAAGTCAATTTGGATTTTCTGCTACAAATGAAATTATTTTAGATTTTGTGCTATAGATGGAAATATTTTTCCTTTTTTTTGTTATACATGCAAAATCACCTTTAGAAAGTTTGGCTTAATTTTTTTAAACATATAAAAAGATATAAAACAAGAAAGTTTATGGACAAAAAATAGTATTTAAAAATGTATTTATTTAAAACTATAAAGTGATGTGTAAATTGTCGTTTGTTAAATTTTGTTGTCATCTGTAATATATTGATAATTAAAGCATTTTGTACGCTCATTATTAAAAAGATTATGAGGTATCTTACAACTTAGTTAAATTAAAAATCTATAATATGTGAACTCAAATATATATATATGTATGTATATATGTATATGTATGTATATATGTATATGTATGTATATATGTATATGTATGTATATATGTATGTATAGATGTATGTATGTATGTATAGATGTATGTATGTATGTATGTATAGATGTATAGATGTATGTATAGATGTATGTATGTATAGATGTATGTATGTATAGATGTATGTATGTATGTATTCTAATTCAATTCTGGTGTTTGGCTGCAAGTGAGAAGAGATGAGATGTTGATAGCACAAAAATCTTTTTGGAGTGTAGGGAGATGAGATGACAGAAAAATGTTGTATGTATATATGTATGTATTCTAATTCAATTCTGGTGTTTGGTTGCAAGTGGGAAGAGATGAGATGTTGATAGCACAAAAATCTTTTTGGAGTGTAGGGAGATGAGATGACAGAAAAATGTTGTTTAAGTAAAGGGAGAAGAGATGAGTTTTTTTTTTTTTTGAGAGAGAAAAGAAATTTTTTTCTTAAGAACAATTCAAAGAATTACACCAAGGGATATCTTTATCCAAAAAGCTCATAAGCCAACCGGGCCAATTTCCCAGCCAATTATAATTACTATGTTCAAACACAGCCCAACAAGAGATTTCATGTGCCACCCTATTTGCTGCCCTAGGAACAAAATTCATTTTCCAAACCATAAACGCCTTCAATAATTCAAATCAATCAGCCAAAAAGACCCCAGAAACAGAGATTAGCATCTTCAGATTTTGAGTCAGACTCGATTTCTAAAGCTGAAACTCCAATATTACGAGCTAGCCGCAATCCTTAAATAAGAGCAACATCCATGGATTGAATACGAAAGGAGCTTGAAGCTCCATGGCACAACCCAACATAGTCACGAATAACAGCTCGGCAACCTACTTTAAAGCCACAAGAAGGAACAGAAACATCCACATTAAGCTTGAGAAAATTTCAAGGATGTATGGCCCATTAATCAATGACAAAGCTCTAACATCAACATTAATATCCAACAGCTTTCAAATGGTTTTTGCTCTTTTACACCCAAAAAAGGTATGACTAAACGATTCTTCATTTTTACCACAAATAATACACTAAGGCTGACATTAATGTGCCGTTTATTCGGAATGAGATTAGTGGGAATAAAACCATGAAGGTATCTCCATAAAAAAAATTTAATCTTTGAAGGCACTTTTAAGGAACACAACACCTCCCAACTAGAGCCCTTTACTCGACTACTAGTACTCCATCTACCAAATCTCCATCTGAACCTTCATATGGGAAGAAAGGAGCTTGAAAGATCAAGACCTAGGAATCCAAGGGTAATTGAAAAGAGGTGTATCTTCACCATTACCAATCCGCTTTCTTAATCCCAACTTCAGAAGATCTCTTCCCCAATAATAAACTCTTCCAAACATAGGAAGAATTTGCCTTGATTTTTGCATCCAAATAGAATCATCAGGGTAATATTTACCTTTAAGCACACGATTAGCAAGAGAGAGGGGATTGGTTAGGAGATGCCACACTTTATTTGCAACAACGGATTGATTGAAGCCTTCAATATTACAAAACCTCATACCATCACGATTTTTTGTTAAACAAACTTCCTCCCATTTGGCCCAATGAATTCTTGCCTTGGTCTTAGTCGAGCCCCACCAAAAACACGCTACAATTCTTAAAATATCATAACAAAAAGATTTAGGCAATCTAACATATGAAATCGCATAAGTTGGAATAGATTGAACAACTGCCTTAATCAAAATTTCACTACCACCGGCAAAAAAAAAAAACTCCCCTTTCAACCCTTAACCACTTTTTGCACTTTCCCTTAAGATAATAAAAGTCATTATTTTAACTACGAGAACAATGCAAAGGAAGGCCAAGATATTTCCCAAAATTTGTCACAATCTTAACTTGAAAAATGCTAGAAATCTCATCATGTACCAAGGAACTGGTGTTATGGCTAAAAAGCATAATTAATACATTGACCAGAACCCTCTTCATAAATCCGGAGGATATCCTTCAAAACCTTCGCTTCCTTAATAGAAGAATTACAAAAAAGAAGGTTGTCATCTGCACAAAAAAAAAAGAAGATGAGAAATAGGAGGGTTAGATCTAGCAATTTTACAACCAGTCAAAGAGTTAGAGCATTGAGCGTTGCTAAGAAAACCAGAAAGGGTCTCTGTACAAAACAGGAACAAAAAAGAAGACAAGGGATCCCCTTGTCTAGGCCCTCTTTTAGGACGGATATAACCACAAGGTTCACCATTAATCAACAAAGAAAAAGTAATTGTAGAAACACAGTCCATAACTAGATCAACCCAATCAGAGGCAAAACCAATCTTTAATAAAGCTTCTTTGAGAAAATTCCATTCAACACGGTCGTAGGCTTTACTAATATTTCATTTCATAGCTAATTGATTTTTGGTACCTGTCTTCTTATCAAGAATGTGATTAATACATTCATAACCCACTAGAATACTATCAGAAATAAGACGACCAAGAACAAAGACACTCTAAAAATCTGAGATCACTTATCCAAGAATTAACTTCAGCCTATTAGCGGTAGCTTTAGACACAATTTTATAAGTAACATTGCAAAGGCTTATAGGTCTAAAATCACACACCTCAACTGGGCAAGGAACTTTCGGAATAAGAGCAATATTTGTATGATTCAAAGATCTGGCTGATTTCCTTCGATTTAAAATCTCCAAATACTCCTTAACCACAACCTTTTTAACAGTTGGCCAAAAATGTTGAAAAAATACAGCAGGGAAACCATCAGGCCCAAGAGCTTTGGTAGGAAACATTTGGAAAAGAGCCAAACGAACTTCTTCTTTAGTATAAGGCCTACAGAGATCAGAATTCATTTCCATAGTAACCTTCGATGAAATTGGCTTAATAGCAAGCTGAATCTGGACTTTTGAAGGCTTAGAGGAATCAAACATGTGAGAGAAATAGTTAGCAAAAATACGACCAAGGTCCTTCCTAGAAGTTTTCCAGCTGTCATTAGAATCATAGATGCCTTTGATAAAATTCTCCCCCCTTCTAATTGAAGCTTTTTTGTGAAACCACTTCGTATTTTTATCCCCCCAATTGAGCCAGTTCTCCCGAGATCTTTGTTTCCAATATTTCTCCTCAGCCAATAAAGCCACCTCAAGGTCTTTTTTCATACAATGAATCGCATAGAAATTTTCTTCAGCTTTCTTAGAAAATTCACAACGAATAGCATCATGAAGTTTGGATATTTCCCTCCATTTTTCCTTCTTCTTTTCTTTACCCCAACTCCATAATTATCGCTGACAACTGGTAATGGACGAGCCTAAAGGATCCATCCAAATCTTTGTCCCAGATCACATCACATTCAGGCTCAGTACACCAAAATTCTTCAAAAAGAAAACAAGAATTGCCACTTCCGGAGTTACCAATGCCATTAAGCTCAAAATTGAGGCAAATTGGACGATGGTCAGAACCTGACCAATCTAGACGAGAAGCTGTGAAATCAGGAAAAAGATGGCAAAAATCTTCATTAGCTAAAAACCGATCTAAACGTTTCCAAATTGGCTCTTTTTTAGCACATCGATTAGACCAAGTGAAGATATCATCAGAATAACCAAGGTCTTGAAGATTTGAAGAGTTTACAAATTCTCGAAAAGCCTCCATAGAATGAATTATAACCTTGGAACCGCCCTGCTTTTCTTCTTCCCATAAAGTCTCATTAAAATCCCCTCCAAGCAACCACGGAGAAGCATCGTTATTATGAAGTCTTTTTATTAATTCAAATGTCAAACATTTATTTTTCTCCTCAGGGCAACCATACAGACCAGAAAATCTCCAACTTTTATTTTTAAAGACCAACTACAATGAATGTGGTTTTTAGATTAGGATCGTATTTGCACTTCCACTTCTTTTGAAAGCCAAGCCCACCACTTTGACCAATACAATCAAACAGCTAAACAATTATCAAACTGTCATTTTTGTTTCAAAATAGACAACTTATCTGCTCTACTTTTAGTTTTCGAAATAAAGGCACCAAGGGGCGATGAAGGCGAACCACCTCCAAAAGATTTGAGAACGCCCTCGGGCTTCCCAAGCCCCGGACGTTCCAACAAATAAGATTCATTGCAAGAGGTGGGGCTGGACATTAGCCTCCATAAAGTTAATCCAAGCCTCCTCTAAAGCCACCCGAACTTTTTTACCAACCACCTCAATCATCTCTTCTTGGTCCCCTTTGCATTTCATTCCAACCGAAATATTGGAGTTCATAACAACATCACCTTCTTTCCTTTCAATATTCATTCGTTTAAACTTCTTCAAAGAATTTTTAACAACTAAATGTTTTCCTTTGACCATCTCCACGGTTGGATTCTCTATATCAACAAGCTCAGAAGAAAGTACCCCAATATTTTTCATTACAAGGTCTTCCAAAACCAACTGCTTCTCCATAATATTATATCCAGTATTAGCCTGTCCTTTACAAGAAGAATTCTTATCAATCATTCCAGAGGAAGATCCAAAAATGAAATGAGATTTACTTTCTTTTATATCAACACTCCCCTTTGATATGTTCATTTCATTAGAATCTCGCAGAGTAATATTCAAACCAGCCTCAGTATCTTTCTTTACAAAAGAAATTCCAAGGACTTCATCTTTAGAGCTTTTCTCAGAATTTCTCCAATTATCAATATCACTTCTTCCCTCTCTAGAGCTTCTAATGCTTTTCACTCCCTTACCAAAAGAAAATTTGTCCCATTCATCATCACTTTTAATATCAAAATCTCCCTCATCTGGACCAAAATTACTAGGATTTTTCAGGTAAGGAGCTTTTAACCACTCACCATAAGCATAAAGATTTCCTTCAGCACTATGATTCACAACCTCTTTACATTCTCTTGAAGAATGTCCAAAAACTCCACAGGCAAAGCAAAGATCAGGAAGTTTCTCATAATACAGAGGACACTAAATTCTTTTACCTGCGCAGTTTTTCAAAAAAATTCCTCTTTGAATGGGTTCTTGAATATTAATGCTAACTCTAATTCAAAGAACAGGGCCTACCCATTCATTAACACCATCCCAATCAGTTTCTTTAATATGCCCAAGAATACTTCCCAAATGTTTATGAATTTGAATCCAGAAAAGATAGAAATTAAATTTCATATCTTCTAAGCTTTCATTTTCTTTAGGAGAGGAAAGAACTACAAGTACCTTATCAAAGTTCCATGGGCCATTATTTAAAACTCTGTTTTTATCATTCAAATTCTTGAAAACAATCAAGAAAATATTATTACCTGCGAATTCAATCTTAGTATCTTGATGAACACACCAATTTGTCTTCATAACTCCTTTAAAAGTTTCTACATTAACCAATCTTGGCTGCATTACTAAGATGAAAAATTTCCTTCGAAAGAGCACAACAATCTTCATTAAGATCAATTTCCACCAATTCTTTTTCTGTTAACTCCAATTTTCGCCTTTCTTTCTATAATTTTATCCATGATCGATCCCAGAAGACCGAAAGAACACAACTGAAACACTTCTTTACCCTGCAGTTCAGATCAGAACTTCACAAAAACAACCACGCTCGCAAGACGGAAACCCTGAAGAAGAAAACCTCGTAGGAACAGAGCCTCGCAAACTAGAAAAAAACGAAAAGAAAGCAAGCAGGAAAACCCCCTAGAAAACGAGGGAAAACTCTCGGTATCAAGAGAGAAGGATGAGGAGATGAGATGTTAGAGGTTTTTTTTTTTTTTTCTATTCTTATGTTTTTTTTAATAGTAAAATTATTTTCAAATCTTTGTTTTAAAATAATTATCCTCAAATCTTTAGCTATCAACATAAGTATGTAAATATAACCACTATCATAAATAAAATGTAAGTAATATAAAATTAAAATTATACCACCCTTGAACATATTAATGTTTATATTCAAAAGAAACGAAATTTCAATGATATCATGTAGGACATAATAAACATGTGGTCAAAGTTTTGAATCTTTCACACTTAAATATTGTTTAATAAAAATAATAATGAGAAAAACCTTCGCACCACAAAAATGAAGTTTGACTAATCTAAAATATTTTCAAATCATTAATAACTTTTTTTTTCAAAATCTGTTAGATTTAAATAATAAAAACAAATTTAAAATTACCAAGATTCTATTTATTAAAAAATAAAAATAAAACTATTGTGTTAAACTAGTCATTATAAAATCTTGATAGCAATTTTTATTTTTTATTTTATTAAAAAAGAAACTATTTTCTTATACATTTTATACATTTATATTCATATTTACCGAAGGTCAAAGAATTATTAATAAAATATATTAATTAATAGGTAACAATAAATTAAACATATTTATCGGAACTATAAACATCCTTAAAATTTTCAATTTGTTGTTTGTTTTGTAATTAAGCGTGAACTCAATCCCATTTTGATAATAATTAGACAATACCCCTAAAATTTTGGAATTTATTTTATTATTTTTTTAAAATATAAAATATATCTCACTCCCTATCATACAAGTCTTGAAACTTGTAATTTTTCTATTTTTTTTTGTATATACAAACAAAACTATCAAAATTATTTAAATTAATTTACCTCTTCCAAAAAAAAATTATAAATCCTCTGCTACTATTATTTTAAAGTATAGCTTAATATAAGAGTACAAAATTTAAATCTCATTTCTTTTAAAAAACAAAATAAGTTCAATATTTTTAAGTTTAGTGAAAATAAGTTTATACTTTTAAACCTATTGTAAATTATGAATAAAAATTTAATGTGTATGAATTATTTAAATTTAATTGTTGTTTTAATAATAAATTGATTCATATATGGTTAATATTAAAAAGAAACACATTATTTTATAAAAATAATTTTTTAATTATAAATTTTTAAATACGATAATTATAGTCTATCTCTAAACCATTGAAATTTCTTTTCTTTTTCTTTTTTTGTTATTAAGGATGATTAAACAAAGAAATAAAAAATATTTATTTTTTATGAATAAAAATATAAAAATTAGTTGTCATATATGGAGATATAATATATATCTATTTATTTTAATTTTCAAAGTTCAAATTTATTTAAATAAATATTTGATCTAATAATAGTATAATTATTATAATTATATACTAGCATATTAATATATTTAAATAACAATATTATTGTGTTTTTTTAAAAAAAAAATAATAATATATCAAACACAAAATAAGAAAACAAGTAAATAAAAAGTTGAAAAGATGAAAATATTAAAAGAAGAAAAATAGGGAGAAAATGAGAGGAGATGAGGTGAAGAATAACTTAGTCCAAATAAAATATTGAAGTCCAATACCTCACCTTATTTCATTCCAAGATAAACACATCTAAGAATTTAAATTTGGTTGATATTTGATTCTCCTTTATTGGAAAGTAATAAGATTTTTTATGGAAGATTGAATTTGTGTTCCCACCTTGATGGGAGTTTGAAAAAAAAAACTTGACTTATTTTATCTAATCAAGGTGAAAAATAACCAAAAATGCAAAATAAAATTCTATAGCGACAAAAGTAGGCTACTTCTAAGATTCATTATTAACGTGCCAATTTTTAAATAGTAGAAGATAAAAATAGTTCGTGCGAAAAGTATTGAAACCAATTTTCTTTTTCATTTTTTTAGTACAAGAAAACCAATTCATTCATTTCTATATTTGCAATTGTTTGACTAAAGTTTTGTGTTATATTATTTTTCTATCTTTTCGCTGTTTGGATTTTAGGAAGGTATTTTATGAGGATGTTATTATTTATGTATAGAATTTGGAATTGTTGGAGCAAATAAAATTGGAATCTTTGTTTGATAGATACCAAAATGCTAAATTAAGGTTCATCATTTTTCAAATCAATCATGGTTAATTAATTCTCGTCAAAATAAAATCAAGCACTTGCGATTAGCAGACAATATTGTAGACTTCATCATTATTATTTTACTTTTACAGTCAATATTGTATACTTTTGAATAGGATCTTGTGTAATATGGAGGTAGTTTGAAAATTATTTGAGAAGTATAAAAGTTTTATGGGTTGGGTATTCAAATCATCATCCTTTGGGACTGATTTTGAAACGATTAAATCAATTTTATCAAAACTAAAAATGACTAAAAACATGTTTTTAACCATTCAAATTGAAATTTTTTTGCCAACAAACTCATAACTTAAATCACTGTTGGTTAAATTCATTAAAGAAGCACGAAATAATAAAACAGCCATAATTTTACTTTGTTTTCCATTCTTTTTAGTTTCACTTTGATGATTCTTTTTCTTTATAGTCTTTTTAGTTTATATGTATAGTTAGGTTTTAGTTTCAATTTAAGATTAGATTTAATTCAGTTTTAGTTTCGTGAGACTTTGGACTTGATAGAATTCCTTTAAAAATAAAATGTTTCTTGTTCTTATTTGTGTGATTGTTTGTAAATAAATTGAATTGACACATTAGTTTATTATTCATCGATTCATGCTAATCATGATTTTGCGATAAACAATTGTTTCGAATGATTATAAATTGTACCAAAGTATTGACTCATGAATGTGATTGTGGCTTTTCCAAATTACATACATGATAGGCTGTAGGGAAACAAATAAACAAAATAAACTAATTATAGTTGTGTCGCTTAATTAATTTTAGTTTAGCCGTTGTCATTAATTTTAATGATATGAAACATTACTGAGCTCAATTGATTAAACAATAAGATCTGGTTTTGATGCTGGGTCACAAACAATAAATTAGAAGAACAATAGTTTATTGTGGATTCTCCAAGTAAGTAGACTAATTCATTGAATTCGAGAAATTTAATTTAAATTAATTATGTTAGCCTATAATCAAGATTACGATTGTAAATTGTTTGTTTCATTTATTTTTATTGTTTTAGGTATGATTTTATTCAAAAGATCAAAACCAACATATTATTTATTTTTAACATCGAGAAATTAATTCATTGCTTAATTGGGATTTGACCAAGTTCTACTATTTCTACAAGTTAAATTTAGTAGATTATAATTTATTTTGGTAGGCCGACCATTATACTTGCATCACTAATTATATCGTTTCTCTTGGAGTTTGATGCCTAATGTTGTCTAACTTTGATAGTTTAGAGCATGGTCATGGGGTAACCAATATGCTAATAAGAACCATGTTCCACCGGGGCATCACTACTAGCATGAGTTGGCACGAGATAGGACTGTGGTGAATGTCGAGAAGTTCAATATAATTCTACTACTCAAGCAGTGAATGAGTCAAGCACAAAATTACAAAGTTATCTTTAAGTGTGTGTTAGAGGACTAATGTCTTTAGCATATAATAGTTGGAATGATGTTCCTGAAGTTCTTAAAGAGAATATATTGGACTGCGTAAAGTTAATGTTTATATTCTAGAAATTACTAGTTGATTTCATCGTTTGACGTGAATAAATTAATTATTTTTTTTGAAAGGTATGCTATATCAATTGACTCAATCGGTAGATAACATTATTGGCGTATGCACAATGTACGAGACAAGGAGCCAAAATGCAAAGATCTATGGAATTCTTCTAGGCTAGCTCATATAATGTATAGGGCCGTGCGGATATAGCTAGTGAAGGTAATGCAAACCTCTTCTTACCCATCTCGTTGAATGAAGAGTTGTAGTTACTTAGAGAAGTTGTCAATACCTTCGTACAAATTGTTTATTGTGATAGTTTTCTTCATCCCAAAAAATTCAACAAAACTATAACAATTTCTCCATTAAATTAAAAGCCAAGAAGTTTGTTATAGATCAATCTCATTCCAAAAAACTAATTAAAGAAGTATGTACTAGCTCCTCTTTCCAAACAATCCAAGAAGTTTGTACCAACTTTTCCTTAAAAAATGATCAAACAAGTCTATTACATAACTTCCTTAAAAAAAAAAAAAAAAAAGTAAATAAGCCTATAGTACTAGCTTCTTCTTCCAAAAAAATCTAAGTCTAATTTGTTGAGTGTACCCAAAGTAGAACCAATCACGCTCAGTCTTCTACAACAACATGCTCTAGATAATATAGCCCAAAACATTGATGTTTTATACATTATGACTAACCCAACCATGTTTGGTAAGGAGAGTTACGTTGTGGTAGGTCAAGACGACATCTTAGAATACATTGAGTTTAGAGAAATATGGTATATCTCATATTCATGTACATAAAGCAAGTATACCAATTTATATATTTTTTTACAAATATTGTCAATTTATTATTTTTTAATTAACATTTCATAAATATCTTTAAGTATCATATGGTTAAGATATGATCAAGAAATATTAAACGGGTACATCTTAGTTAACTAGCAAACTTCTCTTTCGTGTATAGTCACAAAGAGCAATGTAGTACTCTAGCCAAAATGTTAGATGACATCACTAACTTGAATCAACTAATCCTATTTTCCTACCATACATGTATGTTTCACTATTTTTTCCAAAGTAGTTATTTTTCAATTATATAACTAATTAGATTCATGGGATTGGGTTCATCATAATTCCAAAAGAGAATAGATTCTATATTCTAAAATCTCAAGGAAAAATGATGTACGAAAGGTATTCAAAAGGTCCACTTTGGTTTCATATGTTTCTCTTTCTAGCTATGTGTTGTCATTTTAATATTCCAACTTATATATTAGATCACTCGAACGTAAGGGTAAATTCGTAATGAAATTCTTAAACTTTTTACTACCTCATTCTTTTTACTAATTGAATATTAAAATTTTGGGAAATTGTAGATAATGTCTACCTTTCGTATACTTATTAAAAGAATGCTTTTTTTTCACTTTAAATCAGTGTCTAATTTAAAATTTTGGGAGGAGAGATAATTATTCTATCTCCATAATGCCCTTCATTTAATTGGATTGTTTAACCTATTAAATAATTAAAAAAATTAAATCTTCATTAAAATAAGTCAAATCTAACACCCATAAAATAAGGATGAAATAACTCATTTCAACTACAAATATATTTTATCAAATAAGATCTCATTTGTGTTTAAAATATATAATATTTATTATAAAATATTTTATCTTTCACAAATAACCATCACTGCTTGCAAAATTTCAAGATTTTCAAATCTCATTCTACTGAATTATGTGCTCCTTTTCTAATCTCAATTATCTTATTTATTTTCCTCATTTCCAATCTTTTGATCCTCATTATTTTCAATTACAATTGCATTCAATGGAGATTGAAATGAGGAAACTTTGTATTCAAGTTACAAGATTGGTCATCCATTCTTAGAGTTCTTTACTCTTCCAATCTAAAAAAAGTTAAGTTATTTTCGTCTTTCTTGGAACATCTTTCTTTCTCCAACCTTTTCTCTTCCAAATAAGCAGTGTAGGTCTTTTTTGTTTCTTCCTATTTTTATTTTCAATTTCTTTGTAATCTTACTTACACGTCATCTCTCACATACGACCTTTTTTTTGTTCAACTTATATGCAATTCGATCTTTACCACACTACACTTCTAGATAAGTATTAATGTTTTTTTTTCAGATTGGTCAACATCAATGTTCCATTGGTAACACACAATTTGATGTAAGAATGAGAGTATCTCCACTATCGTGTACTCCTCCAGCCTACAATATTTCTGATTTCATATAGTTTCAGGTGGAACAAATGTTGTCCACAAGGACGTACGCAAATGTAAGTACGTTTAACATGCATCCCTTGGTGTACATATGAGTACACAATGAAGTTCAGTAAAATTTGATTTTTGTTTTGCAGATTGGTTGTCCTTAACGTGTTAGTGGCCACACATGATTCGATGTATCAAGGAGGTTAATCTCTACTTTCGTGTACTCTACAGTCTAGTTTCAGGTGGAACAACCGCTATCCACAAGTATACACACAAGTGTAAGCATGTTTAACATGCATACTTTGGTGTACACAGTTATTTTCAAATTTTATTTTATTTTATTTTATTTTGCAGATTGGTCATCATCAACGTTCCCGTGGTCTCACATGATTTGATGTAACAAGGAGAGTATCCCCACCGTCGTGTACTCCTTCAACCTACAATCTTTCTGATTTCATATAATTTTAGGTGGAGAGAGTACACATAACTGTTAGTACGTTTAACATGCATCCCTTGGTATACATATGAATACATCATGAATTCTAGCAAAATTTACAATTCTAGCTATTGTATTGTTGGATCTTACTCAATTTTCGTTTTAGAATTTAGTATTCATTTATTACAATGTGTGTAAAGATGTGTATCATATGTACAGTGAAATTTATGTTGTTGTTTTGTTTTCCATATTTCATAATAAATTAATTTTAACAACTTTTTTATTTTAAAAACAAAACGGAAGGGTTCAAATATTTTTTTTAATTATCAAATTTATTTTTTAGAAGTTTAAATTTTATATTATTTAAATGTTTAATTTTTTGTTGGTGGTTATGAATGAATCTAAAATCTATTTTAATAATTCACATTAATTAAAAAGATTAATAAGGGTATAATAGTCAAATGTAATCTAATTAATATACTAAATAATTATCTAAAAATTTGACTATTTCTTAGTTCTCCCTTAAATTTTCAATTTTTCTTATGCTAACTAATTGGGCTTGGCCCAAAATAAGAATTGAAGATCAACAAATTGGCCCAAGAAAGATGGTAGTAAAGATTGAATTGTTAGTTGGCAATGAATTGTTGAAGTGAAATCCTTGAAATTGACCAAAACGAAAGTCTTTCTCTGGATACTCAACAATATCAATGTGTTCTTCCATAAGTATTATGGATGTATGATTAATTCCCAAAGTTTTTTCTAAATTCAACACTAATTGTGTTTATAATGGATGGTCAAGTTGTTGACTTGGGTTTTGGTTACCCCATGTGTATTAAGATTAATTCTCATGTAGCTCTATTTTATTTTAGCTTTTCCTCTTTTTTTTGTAACTTTTAGGCTGTTATTTGGGTTTTAATTCGAGATGTGAAACTCGACTCAGGCTCGAGTTAAGAGTAGTTTAACCTTTGCTTGAGCTTATTTACAAGGGAGGAGTGTTAATTGGCCCCTTTTAGTTGTTATGAAGTTTAGTTTGGTTTTTTAAAAAAAATGCCATGAGAAAAGAATAAAACATCAGCCTTGGCCAAATAGAAATTATAATCAATATTAGTAAAATTGTCTATATGAATAAAAAGTAGCATATGTACGACTTGATAATTATGATATTATAGCCTCGAAAACTCTCATCCTTAAATATTGTTGAATTAGAAAAAAAAAATTGTCTATATAATTCCACAAATTATTTTACATGTATTTTATGGTTAGCTTTTTTTTCCAAAATATATAAGATGAATTCTAATATCTTTTTCTTTCTTGAATTGGTCTCTTATTTTTTTGCTCAAACTACATGAGTTAAGTTAGGCTCGTGTGGTTAAAATAAGCATAAATTTAATAAATATATGTGTGATATAATAAATAACCATGAAATTACATGTTTGAATTTTCTATACAAATATTGGTTCAAATGTAGGAAGTTATCTCTGTGTTTTGGTGCTTCCTGGTGCTATAAATCCCCTCCTTTTAAGGATTTGGTATTGCCTCGATAACCCTCAATTGGGAGGCATTTTTGTCATCATATATACATGTCAGTATTTATTTTAAATATATATATATTGTTGGTAATTTTTTATTTATAAGGTTCAAGTTATTTTTGTTAAAAAAAAAAGGAGATTTTTCATATAAATAAAAAAAAATCTATAAATATCAAATTTTTAGAAAAAATACGTGCATAACAAAAGATTGAAACGAATTTTGTGTAAAAAAAAAGCAAATTTCATAAGTCTAATCACTTTAATCAATAAAATATAGTCTTCAATTAATGCAATTTATTATAGACAATTTTTAATTTAGGAGTATATAGGATTTTAAAAAAAAATCAAGTATCAGAAAATATTAAAAGAATAATATATAAAATTCAAGTTTCCAGTGTGTCACCTCTTAGAACACTTATTTGTAACTAAGAAGTTAAAATTAAAACGAAGCCGAAAGTGAAAAGATTAGGTTGGTTAAAATAATAAATTAGGGCAATTAATTGATGCTGACCAAGTTTACGCGTATTGTTCATGACGACTTTGACTAAAAAAACTAGTGGTCCCCAAATTAGAAATTTCAGGCTCATGGGTTGAAAACTACACCCCAGTTTTTTTCCCTTTATTTTTATTCAACTCTAGTTTCTTTAAAAAAAAAAAAAAAATACTCTAGTTTTTTTTGGTAGAGTCCAAAAGTCAAATACTATATATATTTCTAATCTATAAGGTATTAACATTTGTAACAAATTAATACGCCTAAACTGTGATACAAAATACTCTACAGATTATACAAATGACCCATGAATTACAAGTGTTGTTCTAAATTTTAATCAAAGTCTCAAATTATCAATATCTTTATAATCAAATCCTAATGCTTAAAAATCAAGTTTTGTATCCTTAAGTTGATATTGAAGTTCATCAAAGTCATTTTCTAATGGTTTTTTTTTATTTTTAATTCAATAATATTTGAAACTTGAACATATAATCGAACTCATTATTATGTTATACATGATACTATTCTTTTTTGCACCATTTTTTAATGGTTAGTATTATAGCTTTGGTTTTTTTTAATCTATTATATATTATTGTTTTATATGTAAAGGAGGGGTTTTTTTTTTTTGAAACCAGTATATGTAAAGGGGGTTAAATAATAAGAATTTCACACTATGAAGGTTTCATTGTAACAATCATTATTGAGGAGAATTCAAAAAAACTGAAACAACCATTACTCTCAAAAATAAAAAATAAAATAAATTGTATCAATCCTAATTTAGGGTTTGGTTTTGTATTTGAGGAGCATTTGTTTGTGGAAGTTAAATTAACTCCTTTCTTTCTTTTTTTATAATTTATTTTTATTGTTAAATATGTTTTGTAATTTTAAATTAGTAATATTTTCATAATTATAATTGTTTATATTTTTATTTACCTAATGTTTTCAACTAATTAATTAAAAATGATTTTCCTTTGCATAATAAAATACTTTTAAACATATTTTTTAGAATTTAAAATTAACGATAATTTTATAATCAATTTCATATTTTTTAAATTAATTGTAGTTTAATAATCAATTTTATAATTTTGTTTTAAATTTTTTTATCAATTTTTTACCCACTCAACATCAATAAATTGAATTAACTAATTAAAATTTATTCTTATTCACCTAATATCTAATTTTCAAAATATGTTTTACAATATAAATTAATGGTAATTTCATAATTCATTTTATTGTGGGTTTAAAATTGTATTTATTTGCATTAATATAACATAATGGGCATAACTAGGGCTAGTCCTGCGTGCAATATTTAGTTTGAATTAATTATATTGAAAAAACAAATGCAACAATAATGGCTTTTTAATTTTATTATTACTTCTTTTTTTTATGGACACTCATCCATGTGCCTCATATAGCTGGTTTATGCATTTGATGGAGTTGTTCATACATAGACTGCAAGTTGGTTTCAACAAATAGATCAACTAATAAATATAGCTTTAAAAAAAAAAACTAATAAATATAGAATACAAAAAAAGAAAGTGTAACTCTCACCATTGCTTAAGAAAAGAAAATTGAATTTTCAAAGTACCAAAACAACGTCAACATCATTTGTTTAGTTATGGAGTTAATTTATAGACGGAATAGATGGGTGGCACAATTAGTTATCTGATTTAGTTTTAATCCATTTTCACTCCACGGTTATGAGTTCAAATTTGGTTATGAGTTTATGAGTTTAGTTCACAGTGGTCACCTACCTAGAAATTAATATCCTACGAATTTCTTAACATTCAAATGTTGTAAGGTTAGGCGGTATGTCTCACGACATTAGTGAAGGTGCACGAAAGCTAACTCGGACAATACGGATATTTAAAAAAAAAAAAAAAAAAAAGTCCGAGTTAGAAATTTAATTAGTCAAAGTAGTAAAATAAATCCAACAAGCTAAAAGAAAATGGTTTAAAAAAACTAACTTGGAAATAAGAGGAAATTGAAATTGGGGTGAGCAGCATAACATAGAGAAAAATGGAGGCTTTTTGGCGGCTTTTTTCCCCTTTTTTATACCTTTTCATATGTATATTTAAAGACATATAACAGATACATGTATGCATATACACATATTTACACATATATACAAACGCTCATTTTTATCAATTATGAGACTTTTTTTTCTCTCTTTTACAAAATGAAATATAAAGAATGTTATGGTAAGTGATTTTTGTAATAGTGCTCCTTAAAAGATTCTTCTTTCTAGAGATCATATATTTTCATCTATTCTATTATGACATTTGAAATGTCAGTTAAAATTTGTAAGGCACTGTTAAATCTAAACAGGTAGATTTTTCATCTTCAATACAATCATTAACTACAACTTAGCGTATGAGTCAACTAATTCAGATATAAATCCGAGGATGGGGGTTCCAATTCAAAAGAAAAGGTGTTAAAATTTCATTTTGATCATTTCAAACTTACTTTTATTTTGGCCTCTAAACTTTAATATGAATAATTTTACTATCTCTATTTCAAGAAAATCTAAAAAAAATTTTATGGTAAATTTAAAATAAATAGTAGTTGAATTTTTTTAATGGTTTAATAATATTGACATTTTTTAAAATGAAAGGACAAAAAAGTAAACATAGTGTAAAAAAAATAAAATTTAACAAGAAAGTTATCACAAAAATCAGTTTTAAGCTATTTTAAAAGCATAAACTATACAATTAAGCATTTGAATAGTCGAGGGACCGTGTGAAATAAGAGATTATGAATTTAATTCATGTTCATCATCAACCTTAATTTCTTTCTTTAACTGATACAAAGTCAAACAATTATATGTGAAGGTAGTAGAAGTAAATTTAGCAAGCTAGTCATAAATATAAAAAAATTATTAAAGATTTGAAAGTTTTTTAAAAAAGCAAAGCTTTATAATTTTATTTTTTATTATTATTTTGATCTCTAAACTTTTTATTCAATTTTGGTCGTAGAACTTTGGAAACTCCTAATTTAGTGTTTAATTTAATTTTAGTTATTACACATTAAAAAAATTAATCAGTACCTCTCATAAATTCAAAGTTAATATTAATCTTAATTGGTTTAATAATGTTAATAATTTTAATACAACATAAAATATAAACATATCTCTATAATTTATAGATAAATATGATAAATTTTTAAAAGAAAGACAAACAAAACTTTTCTCCAAAGACCAATCTTACACATTTTTTAAAGTTATCTCAAATAGAATAAAACTCAAAATATAAGAACTAAAATTGAATATTTCAAAGTTAGACTAAAATAAAACACAATCTTAATAAATTTCAAAGATCGAAACGACACTGATTAAGAGGTATCGAATTTGAATCCCCATTTTCAAGTTGTAGGGTTGTATAAAAGAACCGACAACTCAAACAATCAGATTGTCTAATCTAAATCGTAAGACTAACTAATCTATATATAGACACGTGCATGCGTGCGTCGGTGTGTGCTCACTAAGATGGATTATTAGCATATTAATAAATAATATATACTTATAAGATATGTAATCTAATAGAGTATCATCCATTTTAAAAAATGTATTTATATATTTACAAGGTATAAATAAAATGATTTTATAGAAGAAAGATGGGATTAATCACCAACAAGTCAACTCATTCCCATTTAAAAAAAATATAGATGTGTTAGATTAGATTATTTTAATACATTTAACAAAAAAAGGGTTAGCATAAATGGTGGGCATATTTATTTACTAGTTGTTGAGAGAAATTTCGAGACTGAGACTGAGACTGAGACTGAGACGGAGACATAAATTGACTTACGAGGAAGACGACCCATTCCCATTTTCACAAATCCACCATTCATAAATGCTTTCCAATCTCTAATGTCACTGCTTCGATCTCCCCAGCCATGGCTTCCTTCTCCCTTACGCTCTGCCTTTTCTTCTCCATTTCCACTCTCCTCTCCCCCGCCCTCGGATCCTTCTCCTTCCACCTCCACCACCGCTCCTCCGCCGCCGTCCGCCGGATCCTCCCCCTCCACGCCCTGCCCGAGCCGGGCACCGCCGACTACTACGCCGCCATGCTCCGACGGGACCGCTTCCTCCACTCTCGCCGCCTCTCTGCACACCCCCCGCCCCTCACTTTCCTCTCCGGCAACGAAACCTTGCGAGTTAATTTCCTTGGATTGTACGTTTTTTTTATTTTTTTTATCTCATTTCTACTTCTGGGGTTTCTGTTTTTTCAATTGGGAGTTTCTGATTCTTCGATTTCATTTCAGCTTGCATTATGCTGAGGTTACCGTCGGGACCCCAGGGGCTACGTATTTTGTGGCGTTGGATACGGGGAGTGATTTGTTCTGGTTGCCGTGTGATTGTGTTGATTGTGTTACTGGCTTTAATACATCCCATGGGGTAACGATTTTTCCACCCTTTTGTTTCTACTGCTCCATTTCGATTTTTGAGGACCGTTTGATTAGTTCTTGAAGTCCTTGATGTCAGAATCACGAATACAGACATGCTATGACATGGGCATGATGAATGTTGTTTGCTTATTTGTTGAATTTATTTATTGAAAACTAGGCATGTTTTTATAGATACTTGAAAATTTATGGTGGACATCTACCTATGAATTAATTTTATCTGAACATTTGTAAGAAATTAAAGAACATACTATATTATATATTTGGATGGATGCGGTGTCATATAAAAATCCGTGTCAAGCGTCAAGTGGGCATTTATCTGCGTGGTTTAAGGTCTTTTTATAAGATAAGGAGGTTCAGAATCAAACATATATATTCGTTACCATTATGTTATACGTTAAAGAAAAGTTAGATTTATTCTGTTCCAATTCCATTGGTTCTCTGATTTCCATGAGAATTCATTCTATTACTGTTTCTGTCAACAGGGAGTGGAGTTTAATATCTACAGCCCCTCTAATTCATCAACTAGCAAGGAGGTCCCATGTAGCAGCTCCTTGTGTTCGCAGACAAAGCACTGCCTTTCACCAACTGATAAGTGCCCTTATCATGTTTCGTACCTTTCTGATAACACCTCTTCTGCTGGCTACTTGGTAGAGGATATATTGCACTTAACCCCAAACGAAGGCAAATCCAAGTCCGTTAAGGCACCTATTACTCTGGGGTAGGTTACTATTGTATATTGAACAAATTGCTTTGACATTTCCTTATAAGTTTTTGGCCTGTTATTGCTACTATCTATCTATGTGTTGAGATATGCCTTGAACTGCTTGATACCCCACGATAACTTAGTCAAGGGTTTCACTACTTGGTCAGCTAGTCGGGGGTCCCAGGAGCCAGGCCCTAGGTGGGGGCTTGAGGCAACGCCCCCGAAACCTAGGTGAAATATGTAATTAGATTTCCATTTTCGTATATGAGCGTTTATGTAAATTCGGTCTTATCTTAATAGGGTTTTATTAGAGTCACTATGTAAACTCTCTTAAAATCCTAACCCCAGTTTATTTTTCGGTATCTCCTTAATAAAAATGTTCTCTCCTCTACCCGTAGTTGTAGTTAACACACTGATAGTAAATCACGTAAATTCTATATGTGTTTTTTATGTTCTTTTACAGTTTTCACTATCATTGTTGTTGCCGTTTTTATAACTGACTCGTTTGGAATGTCTATCTAAGTACTTGTTCCGGACAGGCCCTGATTAGTTTTCTTCTTTTTCTGTACTCAATTGGGTTATTGATGAAATATGTTGTCATTCAGGTGTGGCAAGGACCAGAGTGGTGCATTTTTAAGCACTGCAGCGCCAAATGGCTTATTTGGGCTAGGAATTGAGAATGTTTCGGTTCCTAGCATCTTGGCAAATGAAGGACTCACTTCAAATTCTTTTTCCTTGTGTTTTGGACCTGGTGGAATGGGAAGAATTTCATTCGGAGACAAAGGTAGTCCGGGTCAAAGCGAAACACCGTTCAACTTAGGACGTGGGCAGTAAGTGTTTCTTTTTAATTGGTGTATATGCTAATTTCATATTTTGTAAGCTTGAAAAACAGACATTTACATCAAATCATTCTAATGATCATTCTTTTATCATTTGTTTTTTTTCCTTTTTTGTGTATATGTCAGTCCTACTTATAACATCAGCATCACTCAGATAAATGTGGGAGGAAACTCTTCCAATCTTGATTTTGATGCTGTTTTTGACTCTGGGACCTCATTTACCTACCTGAGCGACCTGGTCTATTCGGTCATTGCTGACAAAGTAAGCTCCCTGCCGATTTATAGGCATTTTCTTATGTCGTGTCCTTCAGTTTGCTTATCCAAGTCATTTTGTAGTTTGATTCTATGGTTGAAGAAAAGCGGTATACGAGGAATTTAGACATCCCTTTTGAAAACTGCTATGAACTGAGGTAATGTTACCTTGCTTCATGTATCAGCAAGAAATAAAGCTAATAATAATCTCATTTTAGGAAGTCTTGATCTATAAATTCAGTTTCAGGAGAGCTCTATACATTTTCAGTTGATTTTATACAATAAGTTACAATATAATGTGATAAGTATTCATGCTGAAAACATTTGGAACTGAGACATCCAGAGCCATAAAGTTTCATAACAGTAAACCCACTAAACAATTAACTTGATAGATCTAAACAGAAATAATAATCGAAAAATTGCTTGCTGACTTTCACATTCTTCCAGCCCAAATCAAACCAGCTTCACATACCCTGTGATGAATCTGACAATGAAAGGTGGTGCACATTTTTTCATCCAACATCCAGTAGTACTGTTTGTCAGCCAGGTAATGTTGTGACTGGAGTAGTGTAATATTCTCATCGGCTCGTCGAGCCTTTTGAGCTACTCTTATTAATATTCTTTGTGATTATGATCTCCAGGCGACAGCGATCCGTCTTTATTGTCTTGCCATTACCAGAAGTGACAGCATAAATATCATAGGACGTATGTATCTCAACTTTTAGCTAATAGTTTATTGACATCTTCTGGTTTACTACATCTTATTGAACTTTTTTTTATAGTATGGTTGTACATTTAACCTGCATATCACTTCTTTTTTGTTTCATATTAATCATAAGATACACACCCTTGAACTAAAAAAACTGTTTACCTTTTAGTCCTTGTGCTAATATCTACTCCTAGACATGAAAAAGAGTATTGAAGAAATTGAGAATTTCGTTGATATACAAAGCCTAGCACATATATTGAAGTAAAATGGACAATGGATGAATGGGAATCGCTTAGTTCTATCTTTACATGGATTTATATTAGCCATGGCGATTAATCCAGGAGCTTTTTTCTCATGGTGTGTATTACGCAGAAAACTTCATGACTGGTTATCACATGGTTTTTGACCGTGAAAAGATGGTGTTGGGATGGAAGAAATCAAACTGTGAGTATCAATCATTAGGTTCTTTTGGTTTTGTTTGGGTTAACTGAGAAGTTTAGTCGCTCAACTTTTACTTGTATATAGTCTACCTCTATAATTAATTTTTTTTTTCTGAATTTTTAATTTGCATAAAAACAATAATAAAAATAAAAATAAAAATAATGTTTTTAAGGCCCCGTTTGATAACTATTTTGTTTTTTATTTTCTGTTTTTGTTTTTAACTTTTTAAAAACAGATTTGTTTGATAACCACTTTTGGTTTTTGTTTTTAAAATTTTAAAAACGTTTTTAAAATATTAAAGGAATTCTAAAAACTAAAAAAAAAAAAAGCTTTTAAATACAATTTTTTTTTTTTTTAAAAAAGCATGAAAAAATCAAGAATAAAGAGTAAATAACTAAAAAAATCAAAATAAAATATGATGTTTGAAAACAAAAAACAGTTATCAAACATGTTTTTTGGTTTTTAATTTTTAAAAACATAAAATTAATCAGTTATCAAACGTAAAAGGTTTTATTTTTTAAAACAAAAAATGAAAAACTAGAAACAAAAAACAAAAAACGAAATGGTTATCACGGGTCTAAATTTTCAAGTTTCAAGTTTGTGTCTTATAAACCATCATGATTAAAAAAAAGGTCACGAGGATGTAAGAGTGGTTGTGTTCAGTCCATGATGACTACCTATCTAGGAATTAATTTCTATTTCATGAGAATAGTCAACATGCATTTAAGCTGGCTCGTACACTCATGAATTTAAATGAAAAAAGTTTGTCTTTTAGGTTCTTCACTTAATTGACTTTTTTATTTAATAGATTTATTAGATACAAAATTGAAAGTTCGAGAATCTACTTGACATTCTAAAGTTGGGAACCTATTAGATACTAACTTGAAAGTTCAAATATTAAACTTGTAATTTCGTTCACATTTTATAACAATTTGGTTTTTGAAATTCACATGGGACATTAATTTGTAGACAACTCTTGTGTCTCCATTCTTTCGATGTCCTCCGATGTCTAGCTTAGAGACAAGCATGGTTATCTTGGATATAGTAGAGTGAAACTCTGATATCCAAAAAAAGAATAACAAATTTTTTTTGATAATTGTGTTTGATTTCTCATCATTTCTCTATCATAAGTTTCATATTTGAAAACATTTGAATTCTTAGCCAAATTCATAAAACAAAAACTAGTGTTTGAAACTGTTTTTTAGTCTTCAAAACTTGGATTGAATCTCGAAACACATAAAAAGTTGATAACAAAGCAAAAAAACCCATAAATGGAAGTAGTATTTTTATAGGTTCAATTTCCAAAACATAAATACCAAAAATAAAATAGTTGTCAAAGGGAGTTTAGGCTCCTTGATAACTATTTTGTTTCTAGTTTTTGGTTCTTGAAATTTAATCCTGCAACAACTATCTTACTTCAATTTTTTTTTTCTTGGATATTTACATCTTACTTATATTTTAAGAAACCAAACCAAAATTTGGGAACAAAAAAAGGTACTTCCAAAGGTTTGTTTTTGTTTTTTAAATTTGGTTAGCATTCACCTACTTTCTCAAGAAAAGATGGATACAAGGTAGGAAAGGTGGAGCACATCGTAGGAAACTTGAATAAAAATAAGCTTAAATTTCAAAAACGAAAAACAAAAAATCAAATGGTTATCAAATGGGGCCTTAACTTTCTATTTTTCTTTTCGTGATTAAATATGTTACTAACATGGATCTTCATTATCCAGGCACTGGTTATGAGGATAAAAACACGAACAATCTTCCCATCCATCCGTCCTCCGCTCCCGGTCCCGGTCCTGCTGCTGCACCCGGCACCATAATCAGCCCACAAGCGAACAGCCAGTTGGGTAACACTTCTCAAACAATAGGAAAACCAAAACCTGGAAATAATAGTTCAAATCCTAGAAGCTCAGTCATTCTCAGTTTTTTAATGACTGTGGTGCCATTTTTGGTTTTTGTTTGATCAATTTTGTTACTCTTTTATTCTTATAGTGAATAACAGTTAAACAGTTAAAATTTATAGATTGATGGATGCTTTTTATACAGATATTGTTGTAAGTGGAAGTATAGATAGAATAATAATGGCCTGGGCTCTTCCTTAATTTTAACTTTGATGTGCTCTTCTCAACTCTGAGATGATAGCCAACATGAGCAGTTGCTCAACGGCATTAGTGTATGCCAAATGACCAGAGGTCTTGGGTTCAAGTCTCCCACCCTCAATTGTTGTAATCTCAAAAAAAAAAAAAAAAACTCTGAGATGATATTGAAGTTTGAAATATGAAAACTTTTATGCATTTGTCCTTGAATGAAATATCTATTTGGTTTTTGGGAACAAGGTTTTAAGTATAAGGGGCATTTGAATTTGGAAAGATCGGAGAGAAGGAGAAGAGAAGTGTTAAGAGTAGTTTTGAGTTAACTGCTTTTGAGGATTGGTGTTGGAAATGTTACTGGAATGAAAATCTTGTTTGGAATTATTGTTGGAGTATAAGTTAGGAAGGACTGTTTAAAAAAAAAATGATAATGTTAATAATTAAATTTCTAATTTGTAATACAATTTCCAAGTTTTATTAATTATTGAATTAAATGGAAATTATAAAATTAAGTTATTTATTTATGACAATGAACAAAGTGGGTTTATTATGATTATTATTATTTTAAGATCAATACATAAGATCTTTAAAGGATGGTTAAGTTGGTTGAGATTAAGGATTTTGAAACATATTTTCTGAACATCTTTCTTTCAATGCTTAAACTAGAGGGAGGAACCAATTATCAAAAGAAATTAAGAATAAAAAATAAAAAATAAAAAATACATGGAGTTTTTTTTTTCTTGATCTTTTGATCGATAATATCTGTCATAAACTATTCAACTATGTTTAAATTGAAGATAAAAGTCAACAAGAGCAATAACGATGATCAAAGTAGTACAACCCAATGGATTATGTACACTATTTTTTAATGTTTTTTATTTTTTATTTTTTATAGAATAAACACTATTTTATGTGATTGAACTATTATTTCTTACCCAATAGGTCGTTGGCGTAATTGGTTACCTGGTTTGGTGTTAATCCATTTACATTAATCGTTAGACTTTAAATTTATGTCCTTTTTTTATTAAGATCATTACTACTAATAGTTAGATTTTAAATTTATGTCCTTTTTTATTTTCGATTTTTTATATATTTTTAATAAGAGTATTGATCAACAATTGTATCACTCCTACATTTTTTAAGGAGATTCTTTCAATCTATTTTAAGTAGATTATTTTGTAACTACCTTTTTTTAAACTAGAAAAATCTAAAACGAACAAACTAATTCTAAAAAAGTTAGTCAAAATAATTAAATCAATTATTTTAAAATCACGTAGTCATACCATGAAATCAGAAATTTTTAAAACTTATATGTAATTTAGAAATTTGTCCTTAACGTTCATAAATATAGCTATACATCTCATTATCATAAGTCGTACATATTCACGTTGGTCGGTGTGATTATAGTAAGTCTGGTTAAATTTTAATAAATAAAAAAATGGTTGGGATAGTACTTGAGCTTGAGTTTTATGAAGGCCTTAAATATTTGTTTTTGAAAAAGATGAAAAGTTCATTTTGATTTTTTATTTCCGTTGAACAACCCCACGAAAACCCTCCACATATGCATTTGTGATTGATGATAGCCACACATTGAAACATCCGGCAGCAAGAGAAATGCATTCATTTTGTTGGGGTTCGATTCTCGAGACTTCGAAAGGGACCGGTATTAGAGCGACGTTTTTGAAGATATATACGTTTCCGATGTAAGATTTCAAATGTCTTTGAGTGCTCTGACATTCTGTGAATAACGTTGTTTTTTTAAATTTTTTTAATTTTTTGTTTTCGCATAAGTTAGACATTGTTGACACATATTCTGTACATATCATATTATAATAATGGTGCATATGTTGGTTAGTATTGCCTATGTATATATATTTTGCAAATAACGTTATTTCCTTGATTTTTTTTGAAACGTTTGTGCATATTTTAAGACAATTTTGGCACATATTCTATACATAATCTAATCATTAGGATTATGTTTCTTTGATTTTTTTTTATGGCGATGGCTACGATGATTTTTTTTTTAACGATCTTGTAGCTGACCAGATGAATGAGGGTGACGGCAAGGTTGGGTAGAATGCAACATCCATTATATAACTCGCTTGCAAATCTGTTGTGCATCTAATGTACATCGTGATCTTGGTTAAACCTATACTTTTAGATTTTAAAGCCCCGTCCTATCGGCCAGAATGCAACATTTATTATACATCGTGATCCTGCTTAAACCTATATCTTTAGATTTTTCAGCCTAGTCCCAACAAATTTGGTTTGTTGGCGCATGTGATCAAACATAATTTCCTTTTTTCTTTCTGTTATGCATGCGAACAGTTTAGTCATCTTACCATAATCTTAGGGTTTTTTTTCTAACTAACTATTATTAGTATATTGATTTTAATATTATAAAATGTTACCATAATCTTAGGGTTTTTTTTCTAACTAACTATTATTAGTATATTGATTTTAATATTATAAAATGAAGGTTGGTTAATTATGTTTAGATTTAGGAAAAATGAAATATTATAAAATAAAAAAGTGTTTAGTGATGCTTATATTTAAGAAAAATAGATATTATTTTAGCTTTTGCATATATATTACAAAATGGTTAAAATATTCCATGAACAGCACAATAATGAAAATATTTGCATATATAGCAAAAAATGTAAATTGATAGACTTCCATATTGATAGATTCTATCAATAGAGGCTGATAGAATCAATTACTAATAAATAAAGTAAATTGATAGACTTCCATCACATTCTATCAATAAGAACTGATAGAATCAATTACTGATAAAACTGATAGACTTCCATCACTGGAGAATGATAGATTCTATCAAAGTCTTTTATAAAAAAGGTAAATAATTTTTTTTTTTAAAAGAATGACAGAATTTGCTATAAAGAATTATTTTTAAAAATGTGCTATAATTGTAAACTGTGGTAAAAAAGTTGCTATACAATGCAAATTCTCATTATTTTATTATTATTTTGTCAAATAATTAATAAAAAAACAACTAAAGGGTATCTTGGCATATATGTCTCTTCCCAAATTTTGTTTTTAGACATTCATTTAAAGTCCACTCTATTATTTCCATAAATTTAGGCATTTTCTACCGTTTCCAAGTATTGGGGCGTAATTTAGGGTGAATTAGTAGTAACCTCACTTGGGCTGAGGTGAGGGCCCAATGGGCTAACGTGTCAGAAAGAAAGGCCTAACAAAGCCCAGTGGAGATTTGGAAGAGGACAATGAACAATCTAGAAATGGCGTCTCTACAGACTTTCGTTTCCCCCTTCAAACCTTCATTTTCACTTTCCGTCTCTTTCGCCCGCTGTTTCTCGAATCACCTTCCAGCTTCCAACCATGGCGTTTTCTCGCTGCTTGCTCGCTCTTCCTCTCCAAACTCCGAAGCAGCCCATGTCTTCGATTTTCACTTCCCTTTCTTCTTCTTCTTCTTCTTCTTCCACTCTTTGTTCTTTATCTGTCAACCCGTTTAATTCCCCTTCTCGTCGGCGCTGTGGTTTTAACCTTCCAATCTCCACTCTCTGCTGCAAAATGCCCCATCGCGGTACGATTCTCTTTCCATTTCTTCGTTTTTTTTTATCTGATTTTGTCTGTTCCACTTTTTATTTTGTTGTCTTTAGTATCATTTGTAATGTTGCTTCTTTTCATTTTGGACTGGTTGATTTCGAATGTAGGGTTTTCTTCTTTATTTGTTTTCAGCTGCTCGAATTGATGATTGATTATGAATTGATGCCTTTGTTTATCTGTTTGGAATCAATTCTATTTAGGAGCTAGATTTTGAAACGCGTTTTTAGTCCCTTTAAAACTGTAGTTATTGGATCCTGGTGCTAAATGTCTTGGATAATTCATAATTGAACTACCCTAGTATGCATTTTGTTTTCACACGCTTCGAATGACCTAGTATGGGGGTCTCGCTGCTTGGTCAGCGAGTTGGGGTCCAAGGGCGAAACGCCTGGTTTTGGGGGTTCCCTCTGAAACTTAAAGCTTATAGGGATCTAAACACACAAATTACAAAGGAAAAAAAAATCCCATGAGGCACGCTCCTTTTTTGCGCCCGAGGCTTCATGTAAGGAGCCAAAAGGCACGCGCCTCGCCTGGGACAAGCGAGGCACTAGAGGTGGAACTTGTGCCCAGACGCGCACTGGTCTCATCCTTCCCGACAAACACCCGTCATATCTCCAGTGGAAGATCCAATGGTTGATTCAAGCGGCGATGACATCGATAGCTTGCATTCTCAATTGAATCCGTTTCACATCTTTCACTCGTTCACCTCTGCGACAGTTCTCGTGACTCAACCCCTTCTTGGTGCCGAAACTACACTTCTTGGAAACAAGGGATGGCGATTGCCCTATCCGGCAAGAACAAAGAGGGCTTCATCAATGGAGACATCAAGAAGCCAGATCCCACGTCCAATAAGAAGTTATTGGCTTCCTGGAAGTGTAACAACGAAATAATTGCCTATTGGATCCTTAATTCCATCTCCAAAAGCATTGCAGCAAGCATCATATACACAGGATGTGTGAGGACATTTGGGACGAATTAGGCGAGTAGTTCAAAGAAAGCAATGACCCAAGGATTTACAAACTCAGATAATCCCTAGTCACGACTGTTCAAGGTAACCTCTCAGTCGAAGCTTACTTTGTGAAGATGAAAACATGTTGGCAAGATTTTTGCGAATTTCGGCTTGTTAGCGGATGTACCTGTGGGGGTCTTTCACAATTTCTTGAGCACTTACAAATCGAATACGTTTTTCTCTTCCTAATGAGGTTGAATGACTCGTATTCTAGTATTAGAACTCAGATCCTTCTCATGGACCCTTTGCCAACTATCAACAGGACTTTTTCGTTTGTGGTTCAAGAAGAAAGACAACGGGCTGTGAACATTTCTAGTTCCTCAGTCATTAGACTCATCACCAAACCAATTGCTCTCCTAACCACTGATGGATCCAAGAATCGCAAAGGTGAGGCCCCTCGGCCAGTGTGTTTTAACTATTACAACAAGGGCCACACCGTTGAGAAGTGTTATAAGCTACACGGATACTGTCCTGGTTATCATCCTAGAAGTCAGGTTATGTGGACACTAGGAACCTAGGTATGAACTCAGTTGTTCATGCCCCTTTTGTTGAATTTTCTCAAGTTTGAATGCAGGGCACTGTTCCCAGTTAATGGGATTGTTAAATAACCGAGTCCAAGGGGTGAAATCAGAGTCAATGAACCACAACTCAGGTATTTTTACTGCCTCTTCTACTATATCTAAATCAGAAAATGTGTGGATAATAGACTGGTGAAAGATGGAATTCAAATTCTTCTAATTCTTCATTTAATAATGAACTCACAATTGGGTTTAAATAGACTACAAGAGATGACCTAATTATAAAATGAAAATATAATATCTAATTATAAAAAGAATAGGTTACCTAATCATAAAAGAAAAATATAATACCTAGCCTAGTAAAGATATAAAATAATATTTAATTTAATCATAAAAGGAAAAAATAATTAAAAAGATAAAAAATGCTATTTTACTAAAATTAACATTAACCAACATAGACTCAGGTGCATCTCGTCACGTTTTGTTTTGCAAATCTTTATTTCATTACTGGCGTAAAGTTTCGGGTGTGGCTATTTTGTTACCAACCTTCTATAGTGTTGGTGTGGACTATATTGGAGATGTGCAAGCTAACCCCAATTTGGTTTTACATAATGTATTTTTCGCACCCAATTTAGCTTTCAACTTGCTTTCAGTCAGTTGTTTGTTAAGGAGTGATCAAGCTATCTTACAGTTTCATGATACTCACTGCATAATATAGTACATTTCACAATCGATGACAATTGGCAAGGCTAGCTGCCATGATGGTCTGTACTTTCTTCAGCTGGAGATCTCTGTTGTTTCATGCTTAGTCTCTGCCAGTGTTTTAAAAAGTGCTAGCCACACTAAGGCGCAATGGACCTTTGGAGCATGAGGCACAAGGCGTACCAAAAGGCGTGGGCTTTTTTACTTAAGCCACACTATATAAAAAAAACACTTAAAATTTATATATATGTGTGTATACACAATATAAACACTTATCATGGACATAAATGAAGTTTTAACCAAGAATAATATATAAAACATATGTAATATTTAACTATCAACCTTCACGCGCTTTGAATGACTTAGTACGGGGATTTGAAACACAAAAAATGCTAAGGAAAATTAAAAATCCCACGAGGCGCACGCCTTTTAGCGCCCGGGGCTTCACGTAAGGCGCCATAAGGCGTGCGCCTTATTACACGTGTCTCGCCTGGGACAAGCGAGGCACAAAAGGTGGGACTTGAGCTCAGGCGCCCCTTTTAAAACACTGGTCTCTGCAACTACATGGCACAACCAGCTTGGACACTTAGCCTCCCAAAGACTCAAAATGATGAGGCACACATTAGGATTTTCTTATTTTCCTTCAAAATTAGCTATTCTTTTAAAAATAATGTAGCAGCACACCCCTTTGATATTATACATTGTGATACTTGGGGCCCTTTTCAAACCCCTACATATAATGGATACAGATTCTTCTTAACACTTGTTGATGACTCGTCTCGCTTTACTTGGGTTTTTTTCATGAAATCAAAATCTGATGACTTGCAAATAGTTCCTCGATTTTTCAAATTAGTGCAAACACAATATTCAATCACGATTAAGATCTTTCGGTTTGATAATGCCCCAGAACTTGTGTTTCGTGAGTTTTTTGAGTCCATAGGAACTATCCATTAGTATACATGTGTAGAAACCCCCTAGCAAAACTTTTTTGTTGTGAGAAAGCATCTACACCTGTTAAATGTAGCTAGGTCCCTTCTATTTCAATCAAAGGTGCCTATTCGATTTTGGGGTGAGTGTGTTCTAATAGTGGCATATATAGTCAACAAAATTCCTATGTCGCTTATAGTGAACAAGACACCTTTTGAAGTTTTGACTAAGAAGGTATTGATTATACTACATTGCGTAGCTTCAGATGCTTTTTTTTTGCGTCTACTTTGTAGACTGGTAGGAGCAAGTTTTCTCCTCGAGCTTCTTCTTGTGCATTTATGGACTATCCACCAAGTATTAAAGGATATCGCCTATTCGATACACAAACCAATCGGGTTTTTCTGTCATGTGATGTAATATTCCACGAAGACAAGTTTTCCTTTCACAGTTTGAACAGGATGACGATTGAAATTGGCCAGGACATTGAAATTGTAGCTATGGAATGGACACACACATGGGACATTGTTTCCCTACCTCTTCATCATGCCATTGGGTGCAAATGGGTCTTTCGGATTAAGTACCAGCCTGATGGAACCATTGATCGCTTCAAGGCAAGATGGGTAGCCAAAGGATACAATCAAATGGAAGGAATAGATTACATTGACACATTTTCTCCGGTAGCCAAGATTACATTGATGCAATTGCTTCTGTCTCTTTCCTCTACGTATTAATGGTCGTTAGCCCAGATGAACATAAAAAACGCATTCCTAATAGCGACTTGTTTGAGGAAGTGTGCATGAGTCTCCCACTGAGGTATTACTCATCTGAGTCCAAGCAGCTCATGAACCTGGTTTGCAAACTCAATCGCTCCATATACGGTCTAAAGTAGGCCTTATGGCTATGGTTTTTAAAATTTTTTGGTGTACTTTTAACCCATGGATTTTCTCAATCACGTGCGGCCTACTCCCTATTCACCAAAGGTATTGGCTCCACATTCATTGCCCTCCTCTTTTATGTTGACGACATATTGCTCACCGGTCCTTTCATCAATGAGCTAGTCACTATTAAAGCAATCCTATGATCTCAATTCATGCTCAAAGACTTGGGGGATGCTCGATACTTTCTTGGTCTTGAGCTACTACGTTCAACCAAAGGAATCTCCATTTCCCAAAGAAAGTACTGCTTACATATCTTAGAAGATCACGACATGCTTGCTACCAAACTCGTGGCCTGCCCTATGGTTCCCAACACCAAGTTAACATCCTTCTCGTGCACAATCCTAAGTGATGATGGTGCATCTGACCATCGTCGTTTAATTGGTTGTACCTGCAAATATCTCGGGCTCATGCATTGACACTAGACAATCAGTCACAGGTTTTTGTGTGTATTTGGGTCATTCTCTCATCTCGTGGAAAACAAAAAAGCAACTTGCAGTCTCTAAGTCTTTAGCTGAAGCAGAGTACCGGGCTTTGGCCCATGTCTCCAGCGAACTCACCTGGATTGGTTATCTCTGCACGATCTACAAGTCGAATCCGCCTCACCAGCTCTTGTTTCTGTGATAACCGTGCTGCAATTTCTATAGCCTCCAACCCAACATTTCACGAATGGACAAAACATATCGAAATCGACTACCACTTCGTTCGTGAAAAGTTCGATAAAGGGCTCATACATATCCTCCCTGTTCGTTCTGTAGACCAGCTGGTTGATGTATTCACCAAGCCCTTCCAGCATACTTACTCCGGTCCTTTTTGGTCAAGTTGGGCAATCCATAACCTTCATTCCTGCCCAACTTGAGGGGGCAATAAAAGAATACCAGCCCTTAGTCACCTATCTCTGTTAAATCAGTTTGTATAATTAGTTTGTACGGTTGTTCCTTCAGCTCTATTTAAAAGGAGTTTTATCTCAATGCATAAACAAGCTAAGTATTCTCCTTGCATTCATAAAATTTAACTTCAGACTTATTCAAGGACTAAAGAAAAGAGCAAAGACCGAAATGCAATGAAGGCTATGGCAGAAGACTAGTATTTTAACAAAGAAAAGAAGAAAAAAATACAAATAGCTCTTTTTGCAATATCTTTTTTTCAAAAGAGGAACCTTCTTATCCTTGTAAGCTATAGCTTTTATTTCTCAGGGGCTAGGTGTAAGAGAGTATTTCGCTCATTTATTTATTAATTCACTTTTACTTGCCAACATGGGCATAGTTCAATGGGTTAAGGTATAGAAGTCAGATGCTCACTTCACTCCTCCCATACACATATGTTGTGTTGTACTGTAATTAAAAGAACTGATTTTAGTTCTACGTCAATAAGGACCATGTATATAATTGTTACCAAAGAAACGGGGCCTAGTGGTCAAAAGAGTCTTAAGAAACCAAAAGAGTACGGTTCGTTCCATGATGACCACCTTTTAATTTTCTATGGATTTTCCATGAGAATAGTTGAGCTGCGAGGAAGTTGATACAAACACAAGAATATCAAATAGAATAAGATAACGCGAGACAAAGAATACATCGGTTTATGTGGTTCTGATTATATCGAAGCACAATACCGAAATATAAAACATAATTAACATATTTCAAGACATTTCAAAGGGTTGAGCGAGAATGAGTTCAAGCTATGAAGATGAACAATGATCACTTAACTAGGATTTTATATCTTAAGATAGTCGAGGTGCGAACAAGGTGGTTTGACCGTGCTCATGGATATAAGTTCCTTTTTTTGTGTGTTTTTTTTATAGGAAACAAAAAGACTTCATTAATAAAGGTGGAAGTTATAACGGTTTTGGGCCAGGTTCTGAATTTTTTATACAATGAGATAATGCGGTAAATACAAATCAGAAACTTTCAAGAAGTCCGAACATCCAACTTGCATTGTTGTTGGACGCAACTCATAGAGCAACTTTAAGATGATTGGTGGTCAATTTTAGAATGGCATAGTGAACTTTGAACTTTTAACACTGTCTTGGGCTTTATATATCTGAAAATTTCTTTCTAAGTTCTTATTTTTGTGTTTATTTTTTATAAGAAACGAAAACATTTTCATTGATATAGATGGAAGCGTTACCGAGATTGAGTTTTTTGTACAATAAATCAAAAAAAAAAATTCAAGAAGGTGAATACCCAACTTTTAGGTCCTAAAAAGGGAAAAGATTTGTACATTCGAGGGATTATCTCAACTGTACTTTTGAGGGAGAGCTCGTTTGTCGAGAGATCTCCAACAGAACTGGCACAGAGGGAATAGGGGACAAAATCTTGACTCATCCCATATCGATGTCAGATGGTGGAGTGTGTGGAGAAGACACATGGCTTATCACTGATTAGGATCAATGGCTGAGAAAGGCGTGCCATCAAAGTTGTAGAAGGAGCACTACTCTGTTTGCTTCTTTGCCTGAAAGAGGTTACAAGGGAAGAAAATTGCCGAGAAGAGATGCATCCTGGCAGCAAACTCACACGATGTTCCCGCACACGAGTTGATACACGTCTTCGACACTCGATCCAACAAGCGATGTCGAGGAGCAGCTGTCACTAGGCACATTTTTCTTGTCTTACAAAAATGCTTTTTTTTGTGCATTTTTCTTGTCTTGCAAGTGAAACTTGGGGACTTTTATCAGCTTTATCTTATGAATTTCCATAACATAGTTTTAACTTGTTTGTGACCAGTAAAAGCCAAGTCACAAGATTCGGAAGCAACATTAGTTTCTGGCTCCTTCACCGAATTCAAACACCTGCTGCTTCCAATAACTGATCGCAATCCTTATCTTTCTGAGGGAACGAGACAGGTGATCTTTCTATTGTCACACCAAATTTTGTTATTCTTCAAGAGATTTGATTTAGACATGTATGAAATTTTCCTGTAGCCAATCTGGTTGTGAAATTATTGGGAACTGTAGTTTCTGTGGTTCCATATAAGCCATATGTCTTGTCCCAAGGAGTGGCGCGGTGGCTGAAGGCTTGAGCTTTGAAGTTGTGTTCCGACATTAATTTGTAGACACCTCTCATATCTTCATTCTTTCTCCCGGTGCCGGATCTTGGGACGGGCGTTGTTACTCCGAGTTTAGTGGAGTGGAGGTCCGATTTTTTGGTTTCTAAAAAAAACAAAATAAATAATATAGGCATATGTCTTGGTCAGAATTTTAATTTCTAGTATCATTCTATTTATTATAATTGTTCAATAGCTTATTTCATCTATAAGTAAGGAAGAAGCTGTTGAGTAAAATTTCTAATATCATTTTCAGAGTTTGACCTTCTCTGATGTCAATATGAAGAGCTTTCTTTGAACCTACCTTTAGGTGTTTGGAGTATTTTTCACACTGTAAATTCGTTCATCAATGACATTTGCTTCTCTTCCCTAAAATCACTTACTCTCTTTGGCCAAGTAGCTCAATCCCTTTCGCTCAGTCAATTCCTCAGTCCTTCGGGAAATCTATAAGCAACAAAGGAGCGACTAATTAAGGCTCCTTTGATAACCATTTCATTTTTTGTTTTTACTTTTTTTAAAACAGGTTTATTTGATAATCAATTTTGGTTTTTGTTTTTAAAATTTTAAAAATATTAAAGAAATTCTAAAAACTAAAAAAAAAAAACAAAGTAGGAAAAGAACAAAAGAACAAGAATAAATAGTAAAAAACTAAAAAATCCAAACAAAATATGATAATTAAAAACAAAAAACAGTTATCAAACATGTTTTTTGGTTTTTTATTTTTAAAAACATAAAACTAAAATGAATTATCAAACATACACAGTTTTTATTTTTTAAAACAAAAAACGAAAAACGAAATGATTATCAAACGGGGTCTAAAGTTTCATCATCGACCTCATCTTCTATGCTGAAACAATCTCTCACATACCCAAGGTTTTTAAGTACTAAGTTGGCTTTGGATCCATATTTTGAACAGGCTATTGCTACTACTGCTGCATTGGCAAAGAACAATGGGGCTGACATAACAGTAATCCGTATGTTCATTCATTGTTCATTTCATCTTAGGATACAGAAAACTTGAAATTGTATATCCATGATTTCCACAGTGATTGATGAAAAGCAGAAAGAATCATTTCCGGAGCACGAGAACCAACTCTCTAGCATTCGTTGGCATTTGTCTGAAGGTATGTAGTTGTACATAACTCTTTAAGTTAGGACTTCACTTTGATGTTGCAATACTCATCCAGTTAAAGGGGCAGGCAGTGTCTCAGCCTCTCTTTTAACTCCCAGAGTAGCTCTCTATTTAGTTGGTATTATTACACATTCAACGATTAGTTGAGGCGTAAGCAAACTGATCCGAGACATCAAGTTTTGAAAATGTCAGGTGGATTCCAAGAGTTTAAACTGTTAGAGCGACTCGGGGAAGGGAGCAAGCCAACAGCAATCATTGGAGAGGTGGCTGATGATCTGAACTTAGATTTAGTAGTTCTAAGCATGGAAGCTGTTCATTCTAAGCATGTGGATGCAAACCGGTTGGCTGAGTTCATTCCATGCCCTGTTATGCTCTTGCCACTTTGATTTTGTAAATTTTGTGATGACCAATATCAGAGTTTTATGTAATCTTGTGTTCATGTCTTTTCTGTAGTAATGAACTGGTTGCACTTGTGATTTTTGTATATATGAAGTGCTTTTTGGAGTTAAATTAGGCCCTGTTTTTTTTTTTTGGAGAAAATTAAGGCCCTGTTAATACTACATAATAGTTGGGTTCAAAAGTCTATTACAGAGGTTGCCTTTGAACTTTAATGACAAATTTATTTTCTCAACTTTTTGAATTTTCAGTTAAGTCTATAAACCTTCAAACATCAATTTTATTAATGTTACATATTATGCAAATTTTTAAGTATAGCGTCAAGGAGTGTTTTTTTTTTTTGAAAATCAGCGTCAAGGAAATTGAAAGTCTTTTAATATTTTGTTTTGTAATAATTTAGATTTTTGCAATATTTACACATTCAATTAGTTATTTTTTGGCTTTTTTACTAGTTATTATTCTTAATTTCAAACTTATTAGTTTTAGTTTTAGAGTAGTTTATAATGTTAATCTAAATATTTCCCCACATTTTTTTATGGTGACAATTATCTAGGTGAGTATGGTGTCTAGGGGCTCTTTGTTTGACATATTTAGGTAGGATTTAGTTTTAGGATTTATTAACTCTTCGAAAATCTATATCCAAACGAGTTCTTACTAACTCTTCATTTTTACTTTTAAAAATAACTCTCATTTCTAATCATTCATTTTTAATCATTTATTTATAACTACTCAATCATTTTTAACCGTTCGTTTATTTTCATTCATTTCAAATCAATCAAAATAACTCATTTTAACTACTCATTTTTAATCATTTCTTTTTTAACTGTTAAAAATAACTATTCATTTCAAATCTACGTCCAAACAAGGTTTTGACTTTTACTCTACACAAAAACTATATCCAAACAAGTTTTGGGCACAACTCTCAATTTTTAACTACTAAATATAATTTCTTAGCCTAAATCCTATTTAAATATGTCAAACAAACACCCCCCCTAAGGTTTACATGACTCAAATGTCCTTAGAACAAAAGATAACCTTAGTCTTCCTACGACAAGGTTCCTAAGGTCCCTCTAAGATCAATTGAGTAAATTAAGACCTCTTTGGGAACCTTAGGAAACCTCAAAAGTCAATAAAATTAAGAAGGAAAGTTCGAGTTGTTATGTTTATAAATTATGATGATTTGATTGTTATTTCAGTAGCAAAAATGCAAAATCCATAATGGCAATTTGATATCAGTGAAGAAAGTCAAGACGTTTTTACACAAGTGTTAGTCATGTCAGAACAAGTAACATAATGGCTTATTTAGTATAGTTGATAGGAATGCATGTATAGTTTGATAGACTGGGTAGCTAGAGACTTGTATTATATAGTCCAATAAATGTAATCAATCTTCATTGTACTAATTTCTTTTAATGATGACTTTGGATGTTGGACATTTTTAACTAGTCATTGAAGAGGAAACATGTCAAACATTTGTGCCAGTCTTGAAAGAGGAAAGATATCGAGCATGAATGCGCATCATAGAAGAGAAAAGATGTTAGGCCGCACCCAACATCTTAAATACCCATAATTTATCCTCCAATTTGTAGTAGTGATTCGACACTGTCTTAATATTAAGCAACCATAATATTTTCAAAGCACGTCATTTATGACAAATGATTTATGTGAAAGATGACATATTAAATTTGTTGTTAATTTGACATTAAAATTCATTTGTGATGAAGAACTTTGCATGTTATATTTTTTTAAGAAACCAAAAAATATTTATAAAAAAAATCAAGAAATGGCAGTCAAACAATTTTTGTATATATTTTTTAATTTTGTTTTTGTAAGAAAAAAAAAAGTTATTAAACATATTCTTATTTCTTTGTTCTCAAAAAATAAAAAACGAAAAAGAAGATAGCATTTATTAATTATAATTTCCTTTAAAAACATGAGAATCCAAAGGAATTCTTTTAAAGGTAAATCCTGCCAAAAAAAAGAAAGAAAGAGCATCTTAGGTACTATATTAGAAAAGACAAATCTACAATAGAACCCAAAACATAAACATTGTTCTAATAAGTTACACAAAGGACAATAAACCCTATTTTGTCAACAAAAAAAGCCCCTCTTCTCACAATCAATATACCACTATTACATCTTTTGTAAAGAAGATTAATATTGAACTTGCAAAAAAAGGGTTTAGTTCAAATGATAGGAAAAGAAAGAGGGTTTGAGGTGTAATTTAAAATAGAAAAGGAAAAATAGAGTTGAAAGAAGAATGAATGGAATAGATTTGGTGATCTAAGAAAGGTTGGGAGTAGGTGGTGGGGTTTTTTTTAGAGTAATTAAAGAAGTGAGAGATTGATGAAGAAGAATAACAAAGATGGGAGGGTGGGTTTGCAGACAAAGCACTGTGCAAAGTGAAACAAAGTTTTGGGACAGAGCTATCTTCAGCTGACAGCTGTCCCTTTGCTAAAGACTACACTATTAAACTCTGATATTTCTTTTTCTCTCCTTTTTTTCCTTTATAATTTTATGTACTTTTTTCTTATAATTTTTTTGTTTACTTGTTTTTTTGTTCATTTGGTTTCTTTCCAATTTCAGAGTTTTTCCCCCTTTCTCTAGTTAAAATTTTCACTTTGGTGAGTTTTCTCAAGGACTCCAAATTAGGATGTTTTTTAAGAACTTAATTTTGATTGGTTTTGAGTTTTAGGGATGCTAGGGTTTTTGACTGATTTGTTTGTTTGTTTATTGGGTGTTTAGGGTTTTTTAACTGTTTTTTTTGTTTTGTTTTAAATTTGTATATGGAGAATGTTGTTGTTCTAATTATTATAACCGTAAAGATTTAATATTTATGAATATAGTCAATTTGAATATAACGTTTAGGATGTGTTTGGAGTAAGGAAAATGGTAATGATTAAGGAGGAATAGTAATGAAGAGGAGAATAAGGAGGAGAATGATTATAGGGTAATGGTTATTTGTATTTGTGGTGAAGGTAATAATTATTGAGAGAATGATTATTTTTGTTTGAGATAAAGATAATGATTATGAGAAATATAAAATAATAAAATGATGTGAGTATATAATAGTGATGTGATGTATGAAAAGTTGTTGGAAGAAGAATAAAAAGTAATTAAGGGTAGAATAAAAAAAAGTAGTTTTTGGAAAGTGTGATTATGGGAGGAATAATTCCCAGTGGCCCAAACACAAACACAGGGAATCATTCTCATTCCCATTCTCATTCTCTCCCTTAATCCTGGTGGCCCAAACACTCCCTCACTGATCTTCTTCTACTTGTTCATTTCAACCACTTTTATAATTAGCGACTTATTATAGTTTAATGAAAAAAATGAATAAATTCAAGTATTTAATGAAAGTTAAATCTTGTTAAGACTTCTTAAGAAGTTTTTTCTTTAAAGTATATAGTAAATTAATAAAATAAAAAATAAGAGACTTCATGGATTTTCAACCACGTGAATACTCACCTGTTTGGCTAGAATGATTATGTATGTGATCAAGTTCTAAAATGTTTATAGACATGGATACATTCAACAATATTATGATTGTACAATAGAAATCGATCTCACCTCTAAATCTAATTAGTCTCGACTACATACATAAAAAAACAATCTTAGCTTTGTTTTTTATTAGATTAAAATTCATACATTGACAGTTTAGACTACCATTTAAAAAATTAAATACAATTGTGCAACCACACAAGATCATACATAAAGTCATAATCAACATTTTAGAGCTAGAATAAAGAAAACTAGTGAAAGATATTATATTCTCCGTCTTCATCCCCGAAATCAAACCAAATAATTCACATACAGGTTTAGGGTTTAGGATTTAGGGTGGATGAAATCCAAAAGGAGAAAAAGAAGGAGAAAATGAAAAGGGAAAGTAATGATTAAGTTAGTCCACTATGAAGAAACTGTAGGAGATAAGACCAGATTCTAGGGAAAGCAATGAACTTTTCCAAGAAACTAATTACATTTTTTTTTTCTATTGCAAAATCAAAAACCACAAAAGAAGGTCCCCCACCACACCAAACTCCACAAATTTTCTTCTCAACAATCCTTAAAGAATCTCCAAGAAAATATGTAATATTTTTTAATACAAATTTAAATGGTTAAATTATTGATTTTGTACATATGAATTAAATACCTAGTATTAAATTATTCATGTATAAATAAGATAAACTTGTATATATTGTTGATGATATAAATTAAAATAACATTTTGATCTCTACATTTGAGATTTGTTTAATTTTTTTCAGTAAACTTTTAAAATGTCTAATTTTACTTTTTATATTAAAAAAAAAATTAAACTTTTGTGATAGACTTAATTTTAATGAAGATTGATTCAATAATATTAATATAAAAAACGTGTTAATATATTAATAAATTTTAGAGATGAAAATTTAATTAAAAAAACGTGTTTTAAAAAATTTTAGCAGGAACAATTTTTAATTAACTGATTTTAAATAAATTTGTTAAAAATTAGAGAAGTTTGAAAAAGAAAATAGAATAGATCGCAAAGTGGACCAAAATGGTATTATACATAATAATTTGTTAGATAAAAATTGAGTAGCCAAATTTCAAAGAATTTGTGTTAAATTTCTTATTTTCAACTCATTTTTATCCCGTCAACTACTCAACTCAGGTTGTCATTTATTTTATTAAAAAATGCTTAATTTGATCGCATGGGAGATCCTTATCTTTTGGAAACGAATTGATAATATATCTATAAAGGTAATTTTGAGGTGAGACTCTATATTATATGATACAATATCATAACTTCAAATGAATAATTGGTCCATATAATTAGATTCACTATAAAATCTGAGTATTTGATTAAAACATTTATATATAATCTAAGTGGGTAATTTAGTTCACAAATTTAGATATACTTGAGATTTGTGAACATAAAAAAAATGACATGTTGAAGGTTAAGAAGTTTTTACTACCTTTATAAGATATATGGCTATTTCCCTTCTAGCAAACTAATTTTGAAGTAAAATTTTAATTATACTATCAAATAAATTGTAATTAAGTATTTTTATATAGTAAATTACAAATATAATCCTTACATTTGAAGAAAGTTAAAATTTAATATATATAGTTCTATAAATTAAAATTTAATCCTTATTGTTTGGGAAAAGTTTGAATTTAGTTATTATAATTTTATAAACTATAATTTGATCTTTATGATGTTGATAAAACTTAAAGCTAATCTATGTCATTTGTAATTGCTGGCCAATTAAGTGTGTAGATATAACTTTCATGAGTAAATTATATGTTATTTGTCCAACGAATTATTTTTTAGATTTGATTAATTATATAAACTAATTTCAAACATTTTCCAAATTATAAAAACTCTATTCTAATTTTAAAATCAATTAAATTCTAACATCTTTTGAATCATAATTTAACATATTTTAAAATATTAATAAAACCATGAAAACTCTGTAACTATTTTCCATCTACTTCCTAAAAAAATAAAGGTGTTGGTGTTTTATCATGGTTTGGTAATTTTAAAACCAGGTGTCGAGTTCTAAAAAGTTATGTTTAATAGTCATTATTAACTTCACACACCGAAGAATCTTTTTTTTTTTTGTTTTTGTTGATGGATTTATATTGTTATTATTATTATTATTATTATTATTCTGTGTTTTGTGGTGTCCAATGGCGGCAAAGCCATATCTGATTATGTTCTTTTGTGGCAGACTGAAACTGGTAGGGGATTGTACAATTCTTGTAGGAGTTCCAAAACCCACTTCTTTTTCACTTACCCACAAGATTAAATCAATCAAATCACCTTTTCTAATCAGAGTTTTAATTCATATTCTTTTCAAACAAATTTAAAATCAATTTGTAACTATAAATTTGAAATTAATTTTAATATTCAATACTACAAATAAACAGTAAAATATGAGCTTAGTCCTTATGATTTAAAGAAAAGTAGAGTTTGATTTTCAAGATTTCAAAAAATAGAGTTTAATTCTTATGATTTTTAGAGAATTATAGAATAGAGTATATTTTTATAAAGTAGAATTTAGTCCACATGGAGGTATTTTGCTTATCCAATTCATGGAGGATTTAAAATCAACATTTACTAACTACTAATCGAAAGATTAAATTCAAACGACTTTTTGTAACTATTCAAAATAATTCAACGTTTTTACTTCCTAAAAACAACTCATCATTTATAACTATTCATTTATAATCATTTTTATAACTACTCAAAATAACTCTTCATTTCTAAATACTCATTTTTAATCATGCTTTTTTCAACTACTCAAAATAACTACTTATTTTAAATCTACATTCAAATAAGTTATTTTCTCTAATTCCCATAAAAAAAAAATTACATCCAAACAAGTTTTTTGTTACAACTCCAATTAACTATTCAAAATAACTTCTTAAACTAACTGCTCATCTACAATCTCATCCAAACACCTCCTATGGTTTGATAAAACCTAAAAGACTAATACAACATATGAGAAGAAGAGAAGATGGATTTTTGATCCATGAAAGAATTGAATATTAACTTATTAATATATAGGTGCACTAGTAACAACTAATACAATAGAAGATCCTACTAGAAGAAAAATAGTTTTTGCCGACAGAATTTCATGTCGCCTTAGACCTGTATTTTCGTCTACATCCTATGCCGACGAAAGAAAGTTCGTTGCCGTAAGCAATCTATGCCGACGGGGTTTTTTTTTTTAAAAAATTCCTAGATTTGTTTTATTTTTAGAATAATATTAACATTCGAAATAAATCTCCAAATGAACCCATAAACAGTATTCAACATCCAAAATAAATTCATACATTCAACAAATTAAACAATGTTAAAGTTTCCATATAACTTAAAGAAAAAGATCCATAATTCATTCATGTTTACAAACTTCATCATTCAAAATAACATAATCAAATGTTAGAAATGAAAAACGTACCCCTAAGTAATACAAAAAGAAGACTAAAATGTAACCCTAATAACATAATCTCATTCACGTCTATATTGTAGCAACAAAATACATGAAATAGAGAAAAAAAATGTGATTAGAATCTTAAACTTTTATAAGTGAACCTAGAACTATAACTTGTAAGTTCTACCTTAAAACAAAACAAATAAAAAAAACTCTATATCAATTTTGACAGCATAACGATGTATTTTAAGTCTACCCAAAAATTGTAAATATGTGAAAACATTTATATATTAACAATTGTGGCTATCTTTGCTTCATGATACCCAAAATACAAACAAATTCAAAACATATTTGTATCAAAATGTAAGTACTAATGTGGCTATCATTGTTGCAAGATAGGCACAACCAAATAGATTTGAAAAGTACCTAGCTATTTAGACGAACTACTGCCATAAGCGATGGCGCGGGCTGGCGACCTGGGCTGGGCTACGGCGCGACCTAGGCGCGGGGACGCGCGGGGGCTGGGCTCGGGCGACCAAGAGGGTCAATTTGCTCGCTGGTCATTGGAAATCTGCTCTAGGTGGGGGCTAGGTGGGGGCTGCAGAGAGAGAGAGAGAGAGAGAGAGAGAGAGAGAGAGAGAGAGAGAGAGAGAGAGAGAGAGAGAGAGAGAGAGAGAGAGAGAGAGAGAGAGAGAGAGAGAGAGAGAGAGAGAAAATGGAAAAATAAAAGGAAAATGGGGATTTTATCCAAAAATCCATCCTTATCCACTTTTATCCAAATCAAAACCTTAAAATCCCATTTCTCGGCTTCCTCCTTCGAGACCCGACCGAAGCAATCTTTTCCAACAAATAAAACTGTAACGACCCGACCCAAATGGGGTTCTAAATAGGCCATTACCTCAATGCATGCATACAAATCTACAGAAAATTTGCAAGATGGTGTTTGGATTCTAAGTAAAAGCTAAAACATGAAAACATCCATTTAAAAATCAACATAAATTCCTGAAACCAGTCCCTGTTTCCAAGCACCTGTTTCAAGGCAAATACATTTCCAAAACTTACTCTGACAAGAGATTTATTTAAAACATACAAGCTTTACAACAATGCTAGAATCCGGGAAAACATTCAGAAAACACCCTAGGGCTTCGTGCCCAACTACATGCATTCAGAGGACATTTAAATCATAAACATAAACATAAGACTCAGAGTTGAACAACGGGTTTCCATGATCACAGCTCCTCCTCCAGTCATCCTGTCTCGCACCATGGTTACCTGTGGAAAACCACATAATAAGGGTGAGTAACCAATTACTCAGTAAGAATCCCCAACCGGGGTACAATACGATATACATGGTCATCTCGATGAGCGTATGCAAGCTATGAATATAAACACAGAATAGAGCACATAGCTTAGCCCACACTTGGGCCTCGGATGCCAACTTAGGGTTTTAGTCCGGAAATCAATCACCACATCCACACAATACACAAGTCGTCCTATACGAGAAACAAGTCCCGGCCTCAGCCTGTCTACTGTCGACGAAAGGTACACTAGCTCAAGATCCCGAGGAGCTCTCCGGTCGGCGCTGTAATGAGCGTAAGCATGCACCGCGTGCTCTTTGCGGACTATGAAGTGCCGGGTCTAGAGGCAAGCCGCCCATGTCCACCACCAAGCCTAACTAATTCTTTGGATCGGTGTCAGCGACATAGGGGTGTGAGACACTGGACACGTAAACTATGTCGGCTGAACCACCGCGCACCGAGGCTAAGGAAACGGGTCGTGGTAGGCTTACACCAGGAAGCCACCCTTACCTTAACAGGTGGCAATCAGGGGCTACGGCCGAACACGCTGAGGACGTGCCGACTGCCGGGGACGAGGCAATGCCAAGTCATCATCCCGACGGTTGTGGCATTTAACAGTCTGCCACCCTCACCCAAGATTGCATGGCCTACCGCTCGGGTTAGCTAATCCCTCACGGGGTCCAGGGACGGAATGACTTACTCGACGTCCCTGCCATGGATGCAAGGTACTTTATGCATCGAGCCGGATGATGCTATCTACCCGCAATTCTAACTCGCCTAGCAAACAAGCAAGCAATTCCATAAAATCCAATACGTGCTCAATAAGAATACAACGGGCCTAGCATGATACTACGAAGCAAGGAACAGATACAAGCATGCTAGAAAGGATCAACCTAGCATGGATTAACATGAGAATTAATCAGAACAACATGCTAATCGGGAATTCGAGAATTGAGTACCTAGCTATACATGTCAATAAACACAAACAAGCAATCAATCGGCAATCACATATAATATCGCGAGGTCCACACAACTCGGTAAGAAATCCTTACCTTGGCGGGGACAATTTGACAAGAAATCCTAAGCGGCGAACGAACCCGAACTAGCTACCGAGAACCTATCAATCACAACAAAAATCACACAATAGGCCTAAATATAATAAAACAAACAAGGCTCGGCTCGGGAGCAACTCACACGGGCGCGATTTAACGCACGAACGGGCCGATTGCACGAACGGCAAAGCAACGGGTGGGGGCGCGCGAGAGTGGCGCGTGGGAGCGCTGGCGCGTGATGGACGCGCGCGGCGTAAGCCGCGAGCGGACGAACGAGGCGTTAGCGGCGCGCTCGGCCGGTAGCGGTGGCAAAGACGCGCGCGCGTGCGCGAACGCGAGCGACATCGGGCGATCGCGGACAACTTTCAGCGCGAGCAGGGGCTCGAGCGACGCGATCTGGCCGGGCGCCGAGGCAAGCCTGCGCGCGCGAGCTCGGCGACAGGAGCTCTGTTTTTGCGCGCGAACAGGGGCGAAGGGGAAACTCGAATTCGAGCGATCCGAGAGGTTTCAACGGGCGATTTGTTGATGGCGAACTCCCTACACTAGTTGCACAAAACCCATACCTCAAATTACCTCGACTCACGGAAATGGCGGCCCAAGCAGGAGAAGAGCTCGAATTTTGAAGGAGAAGAAGAAGAAGAAGATGTACCTGCTGCTCGGGGTGAGATCGACTTCGAATTTGGGAGAGAAGCTCGGCTGAATTCGAGGTTGGCGAGGGAGAAACGCGAGAGGGAGCTCAGGTCGGTCGAAGAAGAAAAGAGAAGGAAGAAGAAGAAATCGGGGAAGAAGCCTCGGGCGGCCTGGCTTTATACCCGGAGGCACGAAACAAGGGTTAAGTAATAGATTGCGCGTTTAGATTAACAAACGCGCGCGGTGGCTCGGCTGGCAGCGCCCCCTGCCTAGCACGCGACACGTCCTTGGCTCGAATCTCACTCGACGCGCTATTTAATTCCTTATTTATTTCCACATTCTTCCAAGCCCAAATGCCTTCACCAAAATTCCCGATCCCATTCAAATCGACTCATAATTTTTCCGGCAATTAACAAATACAAAACCGGCCCGGCCCAAAATTACCAAAATGCCCCTGGGCCTCCTGCGAAGACCGGGATGAAATTTCCGGGCCGTTACACGGCTGGGGCGCACGGTCGCTGAGCGTGCGGCGCGGACACGGCGAGCTCGGCATTGGGCAACGCGGCGCGACTCGGCAGGGACGGCACGACGCGGACGAGAGCGACACGGCGCGAGGGCGCGCGATCTGGAGCTGGGACGCGCGACTCGAGCGCGGACGACACGCGATCTAGAAATTTGAGCTTCGGCTTTGTCGCGCGACGCGACTGGGCGACATCTTGCGCGAGGCGCAGGGCTCTGGTGACACGAGCTGGGCGACGCGAACTAGGGCAGGGCGAGCTCGGGCTGGCGACGCGACCGCTTGGGCAAGGGCGAGGGCACGCGGGTTGGGCGACGCTCGGGCTGGGGCTGGCGACGCTGGGCTCGGGCTGGCTGGGCTTGGGTGACGCTGGGCTCGGGCTGGCTGGGGTTGGGCGAGCCAAGGGGGCTGGGCTAGGGGCTAGGTCGGGGAGAGAGAGAGAGAGAGAGAAAATTGATTTTGGGAAAAAAAAGAAAAGAAAAAAAGGGAAAATGGGAAAAAGGGAAAAATGGGATTTTTATCTCATTTTTCCATCCTTATCCACTTTTAAAACCTCAAAATCCCATTTCCCGGCTTCCTCCTTCGAGACCCGACCGAAGCAATCTTTTCCAATGAATCAAACTCACTTAAATCTAACTTCCAAAGCAACACTAAGGGCCCGGGCTCGAATCCCAAAGGAAACACACAACCAACCAACACTTTGCCAAAGCCCAAACCACAACCGAGCATCCAACCGACTAGCCCAAACATCTCGGGACTCGCAAGAAACAACAAACAATCCTCGACAAAGGCAGAAGCTACCTCGAAGCCCTGAAAACCACAAATCCTGCCCGGAGAGCCAAAAGACCAAAATACCCCTAAGGAACAAAACAGCTCTAACGGCCCAACCTGAACCACTGAACCGAACCAAAGCACCTCGAGAACCAGGAATAGAAAAGCTCAACATTACAATACTCCCTCCTTTTAAGACTTTCGTCCTCGAAAGTCCTAAGACGAAACAGCTCCAGGAAAACTCCACAGGAACCAAACCAACTGAACTTCTCGACTAAAACAGCACCAACCTTCTTCGAAAACCAAACCCTCTTGGGTCCTAAAAAAAAACTCAAAGGCAGAATGCCATCCAGACTGCCAAACACTGAACACCGAAGGAAAACAAATGCGAAAAAACTAGACGGCAAACCACGTCCTCAACTTGCACCAACTCTCAAACGGTGCCACTCTCAACAAACTCGAGGACCTTCCACAAGCTCTGAAACTCTACACCACGCACTGGCAAAACTCCTCTGGAAGCTCACAGCTGACAACAGACAAACTCAACCCTACAACAAACTGGCCAAACAACTGAACCTTCCAGATTCCAAAACTAAACGGCCTACTCTTACTTCACAAGAGACCAACAAACCTCAAACCTTGACTACAGCCTTAACGAGATACAAACGAACCACCAACTGGCAACTGATCCAAAAAGACAAACTTCTCCAACTAGAACACGACCACAACACTTAAGCAACCATCTTAAGGAGAAATCGCCGAACCAAAGGCAAGGGGCACCATTCTGGTACACCAGACGGCTAACAACACTCACACCAGCTGAAACTTCAGCTACGGCCACCTTAAAAAGACAAGGGCCAAGCACAGACTCCACTCGGCCAAGCCAACAAACTAGAACTCCTCATCGGCCGAACGCAACATTTCGGAGCAAGCCTACCAGCAACTGGCCAAAGAGAACACCGCCAGGCAAGGAACAACAACCATTCCTCTCAAAATCTCAAGGAGCAAGGACTAAACCATCACGCAGCTATCTGCGACACAACACCCTGAGGAAAACAGCTCAACAGCTTACCAACCAACGCCACGGCACCTCTGTGCCAACTCACTCAAACGCGGCTCTGCTAATGCCAACTGCGAACGCACAACAACTAGGAACAAAGCCCGAGAAGGGCTTGCTCAGCAGAACTCAACCCAAACTTATAACGAGCAACGCTCGCCTCCAAGCTACCACTCAACTCTTAAAATCCAACTGGCTACTTAAAGGACTTCTCCTTTAAGCTTAGGCCTAACTCAACTTCCAACCAGAAGCTCCACTCCCGAAACCTCACAAGGAAAACAGATGACGACAACCTCAAAGCTTACGGGTCCTGAGCCACCCGAATCCGAAAGACTACCTCGCAAGCTAACACTCGAGGCTGGCATCCAAGGAGCAACTCAACCACCACAGAGGCTAGGGGAAAGGAAATCATCACTCCCCAAAGGACCAACAACTTGCACGAACAACTCAACTCGGTGGCTAGCCTCCGCTCTTGCGGGAACAAACAACTTTGCTTGCTAACAACACAAAGCAGGACCTCACGTTTGGGTGACCATCGCGCTACTCGATCAACTACACAACTCAGGAGCTAAGCTGACTCCTGCCAAACGGGAAACGACTTCCCAGCAAGCAATCTCCAGAAGGGCAGCGAACTCCACACACGCTCGCTGACTTGCTCAAACCAAGGCAACAACAACCAACTCTCTCTTGGAAGCAACACCCAAGGGAAATCTCAACCAATCGAATCACCAATCCAGAACTAACATTACTTACTCAACTGCCGAGGGAGAGGTCAACTCCCAAGACTTTCTGACTAGGAACAAGACCTCAGGGCAACGCCCTCCAGCTAGAACCGAACTAGCTCTCGAAACAACAAAAGAACCAAATCTTGGCCAAACATTCACAAGAGGCAAAACAACCCTTACTGCAGCCTCTAGAACACCATCAAAGAGTCCACCTATCTGGACAAACAACTGCTTCCAAGCAACCAACAAACTTTTCCTTCTTGCTAGCACCTCCACCATCGACTCATGGCTACGGGAGAAACCTAACAACTCCCAGAAGGAAAACCGCTCTTACAAGCAGACAACCAAAGGACAGAGGCTCCACATATGCTCACTGTCTTGCTCCACTAGAGTAACAACAGGGGTCCAACACAAACTGAACCTCTAAATGCCAAACGGGGCAACTTAACATCCTATAAACAGGAAAACAACCAACAGGGCACGAACCATTCGCCCCGCGAGCGAAACTAATCTCTAGCAACTCTAATCCACACCTTGGTCAACACCAAGCATCAACTTGCCACCACACCGGAACCAATCCGGACTCTACTCCAAACAACCACTAGTCTGCTAGCCTACCAAGACTGCTAGCAACTCACCTGAGGCTACAAACTACACGCCTCCAGCTTGCCAACTGAAACTCACTACCTGGGCCTGACTGAGCTCTGAAGAGGCTCTCCACAACCTAGGATTCTCCGACAACCCTCGACACACACACTGCCGGAAAAACGATCTAACAGACAACTGCCTAAATAAACAACTCCAATTTCCAGCATCCCAACCATGCTGGCCAACTCCAACTCCTTGGGAACCTAGAGGACCCGAAACGCTACAGAATGCGTCATCCTCCTACTCAAAGCATCGACCACAACATAACTTCTACCCAAGGAAAGATCCAAACAACTCTCTTAGCCATGACGCTCAGAAACCACGCGGCTTAGCTACCACCGCTCTTGTTCAGTTTCCAACTGAACTCCAACCAACAATCAACAAGAAGATCCGCCAACCAAGCTTAGGTCCAACCCAACAACACTTGCCTAAGCAACAACCTGATACCACGAGCACGGTATCCTTACCACCTCGACTAAAGCCTTGCAACAACCACCTGGAGTCCAACTTCTCCAGGAACTGAGCACTAGATCTCCAAAGCAAACCCTACATGGATCTGAAACTCTCGCCACGGAACGAACCACACAAAACACACTTGTGTGCACAACTCTCAACCTTCCTTCAGAGATCCAAGACTAACAAGCGCTTTTCCAAAAAGCAACGCTAACTCCTGGCAGAGATACAAACAATCCAAGGAACACAAAAAGTTCCATCTCCACACGATACACGAAGCTGAGGCAAGCTTGCTCTACCAAAGCATAACAATGCCAAACCGAACTTACTTTATACCAAGCCTCTACCAAGGGTGCTTACCCAAAAAGGCATCCGAAACCTCTCCCAAGGCATCCAACTCGCCTCATCGACATCCAACTCATGGTCACTCAGCTGGACCAAACTCGCATCTACAACGCTCAACTCTCCTCAGATTTAGGCACTCGAAGGTAGTTGACCGCACTACCAACCACAAAGAAAATCTCTTGGCCTTAACACTAGCGTGAGAATCACGCCCACAAACAATTACCAACCGCCAACTTGCTGACTTACTCAACCTCCAGTAACACTGGGAAAAGGCTCCGGCTCCGGCTCCTCTCGAGCATCCTCTCGCTTGTAGTCAATCGACTACCACTGAACTAGCCCTCTCGCACGACCTAAACAGGTGCAACTGCCATAAACGGATCCAAGGCTAAAGGAGTGCGCTGAACTCCGGACGGCATAGAACCATCTGCTATACCCAAGCCAAACTCAAGCCTAAACCAGACTTAGTGCCAAAGCGGCACACCAACCAATGCACCTCAGTGCCACCACTAAAAAATCCACATCTTACTACCAACGGGGCCAACAAGGTCACAACCTCAAGTGACAAGAACTCTGACTAGGCATACAAGGGCTCCAACTCAAAAACCATGCCTATGGCCTCTCATCAAACCTAAGGCTCACGGCCTACACTTGCATCTCCACATGATGCTCAACAAAACTCTGGTCGGCTCTCTCAACATGCAGCAGCTAGCTCCACTCCAGGAGCTCACCAAAAGAAGAGTGCTCAACTCTACCAAACATCTGAGGAAAACACCAACGGATCCAATCCGAAGGGAACACTGCTCACTGCACTCTTAACCACAGGGTTCCGGCTTACTGGCTGCAAACAACAACACTTTACAGAAGCACAAAGATTCCTCAACAATCTCCTCGAAGGCTGCCAACTCTGCAGCTACTCACTGGGCAATCAAACAATCTGCTAAGGCTCAAGATCAACACTTGAGCTATCCAGGCTAGTCCACACGGGGACCTGCTCCACAAGCATCCACATAAGCACAGCCATAGCTAACTCCTCTCTTGGAGTGGCACTCCAAGGCAAAGCACCTCCACCCTTTCACTAGGGGAAAACCAACAACTGGGCCACAATTGGCCACGGAGTCCAAGCTCGCTCCCACGGGGACGATGTCCCTGGGGCATCCGAATCTATCTGGATACCTCAACAAGCCACAACAAACATCACACACTGCGGGAAGTTGGCATGATGGCGCTCTAAACCCAAACCAACAACGAGTCAGAACCTGCTCGTCGCTCCACAACACTACACAAGGCATACACTAGATGACAGGTATTGTAAATTCTTAACCCTTTTTTTTTCAACAACAAATAGTAAACTTAGGCGTACCTGATGACTGTCGGAGTGCTGATGATCATGGAAAAATGACCTACAACAAAAGGTCAGTCTACAGAATCTATGACTCTAAGCTCTGATACCAACTATAACGACCCGACCCGAATGGGGTTCTAAATAGGCCATTACCTCAATGCATGCATACAAATCTACAGAAAATTTGCAAGATGGTGTTTGGATTCTAAGTAAAAGCTAAAACATGAAAACATCCATTTAAAAATCAACATAAATTCCTGAAACCTGTCCCTGTTTCCAAGCACCTGTTTCAAGGCAAATACATTTCCAAAACTTACTCTGATAAGAGATTTATTTAAAACATACAAGCTTTACAACAATGCTAGAATCCGGGAAAACATTCAGAAAACACCCTAGGGCTTCGTGCCCAACTACATGCATTCAGAGGACATTTAAATCATAAACATAAACATAAGACTCAGAGTTGAACAACGGGTTTCATTATCACAGCTCCTCCTCCAGCCATCCTGTCTCGTACCATGGTTACCTGTGGAAAACCACATAATAAGGGTGAGTAACGAATTACTTAGTAAGAATCCCCAACCGGGGTACAATACGATATACATGGTCATCTCGATGAGCGTATGCAAGCTATGAATATAAACACAGAATAGAGCACATAGCTTAGCCCACACTTGGGCCTCGGATGCCAACTTAGGGTCTTAGTCCGGAAATCAATCACCACATCCACACAATACACAAGTCGCCCTATACGAGAAACAAGTCCCGGCCTCACCGCTTCATCGTCGTCGACGAAAGGTACACTAGCTCAAGATCCCGAGGAGCTCTCCGGTCATTTGTAATGAGCGTAAACATGCACCGCGTACTCACTGCAGACTATGGGGGTGCTTGGGTCTCAGAGGCAAGTTGCCCATGTCCATCCACCACGCCTAACTAATTCTTTGGATCGGTGTCACCGACATAGGGGTGTGTGAGACGGACACGTAAACTATGTCAGCCTGAACCACCGCACCTGGGGCTAAGGAACGGGTCGTGGTAGGCTTACACCAGGAAGCCGTCCTTACCTTAACAGGTGGCAATTAAGTGCTACGGCCGAACACGCTGAGGACGTGCCGACTGCCGGGGACGAGGCAATGCCAAGTCATCATCCCGACCGTTGGGGCATTTAACAGTCTGCCACCCTCACCCAAGATTGCAGGGCCTACCGGTCGGGTTAGCTAAACCCTAACGGGGTCTAGGGACGAAGAACTGTCTCGACGTCCCTGCCATGGTTGCAAGGTGCTTTATGCATCAGGCCCGGATGATGCTATCTACCTGCAACTCTAACCTGCCTTAACAATCAGCACACAATTCCATAAAATTCAATACGTGCTCAATAAGAATACAACGAGCCTAGCATGATACTACGAAGCAAGGCAGACACGAGCATGCCGAAAGAAACAACCTAGCATGGACTAACATGAGAAACAACATAGGAAATCATGCCAGTCGGGAATTCAGAATAGAGCACTTATCAGGAAACATGTCAATAAACACAAACAAGCATACAATCAGCAATCACATAATATATCGCAGGGTCCACACAACTCCGGTAAGAAATCCTTACCTGGCCGGAAGACCTCTAAACACAAGAAACCTAAGCAGCGATCGAACCCGAGCTAGCTAGCGAGAACCTAACAAAAACAACAATAATTACAATCAAAAGGCCCAAATATAATAAAATAAACAGGGCTCAGCTCGGGAGCAACTCACGAGGCGCGACAGACACACGAACGAGCCGGCCAGGCGGGCAGAGATACCGTTGAAGCTGGCTGGGCGCGATCGCGCGCGCGACACGCCACTGGGCACGCATTGGGCGCGACGGGCGCCGAAGCGCAGCGGAGCGGAGCGGACACGGCGAGCTTGGCACTGGGCGACGCGGCGCGGCTCGGCAGGGACGGCACGGCGCGGACGAGAGCGACACGACGCGAGGGCGCGCAATTTGGCGCTGGGACGCGCGACTCGAGCGCGAACGACACGATCCGGGCCGAGCTCTCAGATCTTGCGACGCGACCGCGGCGACATCAGGCGAGGCAGGGGCTCGGGCGACACGAGCTGGGCGACGCGAACTAGGGCAGGGCGAGCTCGGGCTGGCGACGCGACAGCCTGGGGGAGGGCGAGGGCACGCGGGCTGGGCGACGACACTGTGCGACGCTCGGGCTGGGGTTGGCGACGCTGGGCTCGGGCTGGCTGGGCTTGGGCGACGCTGGGCTCGGGCTGGCTGGGCTTGGGCGACGCTGGGCTCGGGCTGGCTGGGCTTGGGCGAGCTGTGGGTCGACGTGGGCTGGGCAAGCGAGCTGGTGGGCTAGGGGGCTAGGTAGGGAGAGAGAGAGAGAGAGAGAGAGAGAGAGAGAGAGAGAGAGAGAGAGAGAGAGAGAGAGAGAGAGAGAGAGAGAGAGAGAGAGAGAGAGAGAGAGAGAGAGAGAGAGAGAGAAAATTGATTTTGGGAAAAAAAAGAAAAGAAAAAAAGGGAAAATGGGAAAAAGGGAAAAATGGGATTTTTATCTCATTTTTCCATCCTTATCCACTTTTAAAACCTCAAAATCCCATTTCCCGGCTTCCTCCTTCGAGACCCGACCGAAGCAATCTTTTCCAATGAATCAAACTCACTTAAATCCAACTCCCAAAGCAACACTAAGGGCCCGGGCTCGAATCCCAAAGGAAACACACAACCAACCAACACTTTGCCAAAGCCCAAACCACAACCGAGCATCCAACCGACTAGCCCAAACATCTCGGGACTCGCAAGCAACAACAAACAAGCCTCGACAAAGGCAGGAGCTACCTCGAAGCTCTGAAAACCACAAATCCTGCCCGGAGAGCCAAAAGACCAAAATACCCCTAAGGAACAAAACAGCTCTAACGGCCCAACCGAACCACTGAATCTGAACCGAAAGCACCTCTAGAACCGGAATAGAAAACTGGGCTGTTACAAAAACTCACTTAAATCCAACTCCCAAAGCAACACTAAGGGCCCGGGCTCAAATCCCAAAGGAAACACCCAACAACCAACACTTTGCCAAAGCCCAAACCACAACCGAGCATCCAACCGACTAGCCCAAACACCTCGGGACTCGCAGCCAACAACAAACAAGCCTCGACAAAGGCAGGAGCTACCTCGAAGCCCTGAAAACCACAAATCCTGCCCGGGGAGCCAAAAGACCAAAATACCCCCAAGGGTCCAAACGGCTCTAAAACCCAACCAAACAACCGAATCTTGACCCGAAGGCACCTCAAAAACTGGAATAGGAAACTGGGCTGTTACATAAGGTTAAGAGAATCATGAGACTAAAGAAGATAAGCCCATGTCAAAAATTTGACATAAAGTTTACGTTCGTCTGTCTGATTTTGTTAGGAAGTATGGAGATAAGAAAATTTACGTTCAATCCCTTATGATTTTAGGTTAAGAGTGAGTATTGGAAACGTTTAGTGCATTTTCCAATCAGTATCTCAACATGAATCTTAAACATAAGAGAAGTATTGGAAAACTTCATACTTGGAAGATAGAAAAAAAAAATTCAAGCTAAAATTAGATAAAGTGAATTAGTGATGCAAATCAATTGTGGTGTATAAATATTATAATGATTAATCTTAAGAGTGAGACTAAGTCCTACACTTTTGAATTGCATTTTACGTAAGTATACATAGTTGAGTATGCAGCAAGTGATAAATACTTATTTATCGTTCTCCACAATGAATTGTGTTAATCAATAGTATATACCTAAGAGTCAAACAGAAGAAAAAAGATTGTTTAATTGGTTGGTGGTTTGGTTCCTAAGTCTAATGGAATATTTTATTAAAGCGCAAGTTCAAATTCGTAAAGCGATTAATGATAGTTCAAGATAGATATTGGTAAGAAGGTTAATCCATGCTACACTATAACTTAATGCTCCCTTTTGGGAATCAATATAGTAAACACCAAAACTTCACTCGAGAGTTTGGAATTAAAATAAGTGATTTTCAAACGAATAGTGGGGTGATTATTTCTAATCCTTTCCCTAACTATGCAAGAGATTAAGCATAATCTAACATTCACAATTGGGTTAATCTCTTATCACCCCTTCTTTCGAAGTGGACGAAAAGCGAGTCACAGATGGGTTGTCAATTGATTCGAGCTAGTTAAAACAATCTCCTAACGCATCTTCCTTTATCATAAACTACAGTTAACTACTTACTTGTTCTTTAACCTTTGCTTAGCATGCATTTTGATTAAAACATACTACTTACATAAAGATTCAAAAATTTTCATTACAACCTACTCCTAAGAACTTAAAGAAAAACATAAGGGAAATCTTATCTACGAAAACAGTAGAGAAAAGCATTAAAGAAACAATGAAGGAAAACAATAAAGAAAGCAAATAAATAGGCTGCTGAAAAACTGATTTGTCGTCACTTGCAATCTCTGGACTTTGACAGACAACTTGATACTAGCTTGCTTGGGCTCTACAAACAATATACATGATCGAAGGTTCAATCGATACCACTCGACAACCTCACAATCCATCATTGACGAAACCGTAACAAACCATCACACTTTGAATCTTAATTCTTCGTGTATTTATAAGTGTCTGTCTTCCTTGTAGCCCAAGTTTTGATCTTCGGAAGATTCTGAAGTTTTTGCATTATCTTTGGGGTGCTATAAAAGATCTTCCTTTATTTCCCCAGTTTTGCCTAAAAGATATTCTTGATTTGTGTTCAGCAAATCGTCGGTCTTTCCACTCTTGCATCCTTCGCGACGTGTGAAACGTTCCCAAATCCTACACATAAAACAATATATCACCGTGACTTGGGTTCTTGACTTGTTTTTGCTCAAAGCATCGAACATTCTCAATTTTTACACAAAATGTTATTAATTTATCCTAGTTTTATCTTTTAAGCTTTTTAGACTCTTTATGCATAACTTATACAATTATCTTTAATCCTAATATCATTTAACTTTAAGACTTATCTATTCAATGCAAGGATTGTTAAAATGTACTAGAAATAAGGCCAAATAAGTCTAGTATTTAGAGTTATGAATTAGCATTAAGTGCCATAGAAGAGAGGAATAATAAAGAGTGTACTTTGCTCACAACACATGAAGAAAAAGTTTTATTTTTATTAATATAAAAAGAAATATTATTAATATTGCTATACATGTTTGCCAATATTATAGGTAGGGAACTCTAAATGAGTATGCTAGGGAACAATTTTAGATATATCACTAGAAGAACTAGAATTTGAAGGCTCTATATTCAGTAAATGTGCAGTACTTTGAGAAACAAATAAAATTAATTTTGAAGAGGTCTCAACTGGACATGCCTTGTCTAAAGAGAAAGAATGCAAGTTATCAATTTACTTCTAAACACGGGCGAAACTAAAAAAATGCATCATGATCATTAGCAAACAAACTTACACTAACAAATTTCTTGGTAATTTTAGGCACACATAATGTAGATTTTTTCATATATCCTAAAAGTCACACTATTACCGGGCTATCTTGCCTCCTCCAAAGATCATACACTAGATTTATCGCTCTATTTACTTAGCGTGTTTTCCAAACAAGGAAGTTTCAAAGGAATCTCACCAGCTTCTGTGATGTGTTGAAATAGACCATGCCTTTTTATAACTTCCATAGAAGAAAGTTTGCTTCATCCAATTTCACTATTGTAATCTTGTTTCCAAGACTCTCCACTTTATGAATCGAAATCATATTGAGCAGATATGAGGAACTTCTTTCTGGCCATGAAGATTTCATTTCCTTACTCCTTTCTCTCTTCATCTATATGTCGATTAAATTAATGTAACTCTGATACTAGGACAAATTCACTCTTCATTGTGGAAATATAGAAAGAAAAGAGTTACACAACAAATGAAAAATTAAACAATTGAATAGTGACCTCTCAATATATAAGTTCACTACTGACAATTAGTACAACAAAAATACTATATTTAACAAACAATAATTATCTATTTAATGAGAAACTAAACAACTAAAGCTCGACAATTTATTACTTAGTGTGCTTTCTTCACATTTGAAAATATATGAACTAATATCTATATATATATATATATATTGAACAATATATGAATTAAAATAGAATGAAGTTCAAAATTACGTTAAATGACCGTGGAGTTGAAATAGATTAACACCAGACAAAATAATCAATTATGCTATTTTAGTACAATAATAATAATATATTAACACTCGAATTATAATGCTAAGAAAATTCAAAATTAGTATCTCAATGATATCAATTACCTATGGACGATAAGATTATGAGTTAATACCTCACCGTAAAAGAAAAAAAAAACATTAAATTTTAAGTTGTTTAGAGTTTTTTTTTTTTTATTTAGAAAAAATCTCTTAATTGTCAGTTAGCTTAATTAACACGATGGTAATGTGACTGACAGTTACCACATGTTCAGTGAATTTTGGAGCACCTATTTTTCAAAGCAGTTATTATTTTCTTTTATCTTTTCTTAAGTTTTTTTTCTTTTTTGAAACAAAGTAATCACGCCAGTATTTGCTTGACACCAAACACATTGAAGAAAGCAAAAAGTTATTATTTTTAATTGAAAGAAAAGAAAATGTGATTTTTTATTTTTTATATTAAAGAATGCGAAATGGTAATTTACGCCGTAGTGACAGATGGTGAACCACCGGACAAGTATGTGCTGTTGACTGTCGTGTCGTCGTCTTCATTTTAGCAGTCTCGTACGACATGTCGTCTCCATTACCAACCAAACCCCACTTTTATTTTAAATAAATAAAAAAAAGAACATCATATTTGAATGAAAAGTTTATAAATAGATGTTGCATAAATCCTGTTTGAATGGGGATAGTCATAAAGGGGTTTAAGGTTTAGCTTATGAAATTATATTTAAATTTTTTTATAAATAGTTAAAAATAGAGAGTTGTACTTAAAAATTTGTTTGGCTATATTTTTTGTATAGATAAATTAGAATCAAAACCTTACTTTTATGTAGAAAATGAATAGTTATCTTGAATACTTAAAAAACCTTTTCAAAAAATAAAATAAAATTATTAAAATGAGTTATTTTGATTGATATGAAATAAATGATTAAAAATGAGTGGTTAAATATTATTTAGTAGCTATAAATTAATTAGAATTATTTTTAATAATATAAAAGAATAAAATTAATAAAAACTCATTTGAATGTAAATTTTTTATGAAAAATTGGTAAATCCTCCAACTATGACAAACAAACAACCCCAAATGGTTGTTGCAGACAACTAGGATTTAGATTGAAAGGATTATGAATGGTTGGTGTAAAAACTAAAACTATTTCAAAAGATTTATGAAAGTTCTATAGAAGATTTTATAATAATCTTTTAGTTTCTTTTAGAGATATTTCATCTAAACATGAAATTAGACCAACTTCTAAATAAGCATTTTATCCCAACAAGTCTTAGTACCTTAAATTTTAGAACACTTTTTAACCTGCTTATTTATTTATTTATAGTTACAAAATTGATTTATGGAAAATTATAATAAAATCTAATAAATAGTCATTATTACTATTAATACTTTTTTTTTTTTTTTTTTTTTTTGTATTCTTGAATAGTTTGTGCCTATCTTCATTATTTTAATGAAACAATTTTTGGATTCACTTTCGATGTTAGGATGTCTCCAAAAATGTTAGGATGGAGACATCGAAAGTGAATTTATACTTGCATACCTAAACTTTTTCTTATTTTCGAATGTTTGAGAGTTATAAGACAAACAAATTAAACTAATCCACGTAGACTTCTTCTTTATTTGCTCAATTTATAGCCTATCAAAGGCATCGACTAGGTGTTTGGAAAGAAGATTTGAGTCTAAACTTAAAATGTGTAGATGAAAGATTTCAAGTCCACACACACATGTTAAGTTTAACCCGTTCTCCTTTAATCTAAGCCTTTCTAAGCTAACACCCCAAATATAAATTTCCCATTTTTTTTGGGATTGGTTGAGGTAAATAATGGTTATTTGGGTAATAATTATTAGTTCAGTCAATAGTTAATGCTGGAGTACTTGAGAGATGATTAATCATCCACATAACTATTACATATAGCTTTAAACATAGATAATGATAACATATACCAATTAATGCTTGATCATAGTTTTTGAAGTAGAGGCGTAACTAAATATAATGTAGTGTTAGAAATGAAATGTTTCCTAAACTTACTTGTTACCTATCTATGTTCAGAAAAACCGAGTACTTTTTACCTTCGCCACCTATCTTTCTCTTTCTCTCTCTCTCTCTTTCATTATTCTAAGTTTGAAAGGCCACCATAAAAATCCTCCATTTCTCTTCCCTTTTTATCTATCTTTCTTCTAATTCCCTGTAATGGAAGAAGTTTGGAAAGACATCAACGAGCATGATTTCCCCACCTCCGGCAGCAACTTCCGCCACCTCGTCCTCCAAGACTTCCTCTCTTCTTCCGCCGTCACTACGCCGCCGCCCACTCTGGTGACCTTGAATTCAGCCCGGGAGTTGCATCTCCCGGATAACGCCTCTTCCTCCCTCCCCTTCCACCGGCTTTTCGATCAGGTGCTCGCCCCGTCGCCCTTCCAGAACAGAAGGCTTCCTGATTTGGACCCCATTAACCCCGGCGATCGCCGCCAGAAGCGCATGATCAAGAATCGGGAATCTGCCGCGCGATCCCGGGCCCGAAAACAGGTTCCATAACAAACAACTTCCTCCTTTCCATCCCATTCATTTCATAAATTTTATGGGGTCTTCATTTGGTCCACAGGCTCACGCACTTGAGCTGGAGCTTGAAGTCAAACATTTGTCACATGAAAATGCACTACTCAAGAGGCAACAACAAGAGGTAAATTATAACATACTTACTTCTATTTTTATTCTATTATATTAGAAACAAGAAACAAAAATTGTAATTGTTTTTTCAGTTGCAAGCAGCAATGGCAGCACAAGTCCCCAGAAAGTACAGGCTGCAGAGGACATCAACGGCGCCATTTTAGTCGGGTTATGCATTTAATTAGCAATATTTAGTTCAAGGTCGGGTTTTTTGATATTCAGAATTGGAAGTGTTTTGAGGGATGTAGTTAATTCTGATGTTTTTGCATAAACCCTTTTGTGATTAGGAGACATTTTAACACACAACTAATTTTCAACCTGATGATGCTGAAACTGACTTTTTCTTTACACATCTTTGAAGCTAGCAACTTTCTTAGAATCTTTGACTTTTGTTTTATTTTGTTCAAAACGCTTTTGGACTTTTTGTACAAGTATACAGCATCTTAATTTTTGTATAGTAGTGAAAATTATCAATGTGAGTTATAGTTTGATTGATTAACATAATAGGTAAGACGACATAAAAATAGAAATTTTAATGATTAATTACAGTGTGACTCAAATAGTAAAAGTATCAATGGTCATTAAAAAATGTTTAAATTCTCATCTTTATTGTTGTAATATAACATTTGAGCCAACATAAGCATAATCATACTGACATAAAAATGTGTTTAGATTAATAGATTTTATATTTTAATTCTCTATGCCAAAATGTTACAAAAAAAAGTGTGCAGTTCAAGTTTTAGTTTGTTAAAGTAAAACAAAACATATGTAAATCATAAATGTTAGTTTTCTTTGTTTGTTTTACTCAAGAGTTTTATTTATTTATTTATTTTTCATATGACTATTACATAGTCAATATATATTTATAAAAAATTCTATTAAAAAGAACGTAAATATAAAATAAATGTGTAGATTATAATTTAATGAGGGGTCGAGGTGTTTTCATTACTCACCTAATACTTTTTTTTTTTTTTGAGAAACAACTCACCTAATACATATATCGTAGGAATGGAATTGTGATTTTATTATTTTTAAGAATATTATTTAAGAAATGAGGAGAGACGAAAATTTATAACTTATATCTAGTACTGAATGGACATGATTCCATAAGAAAAAAAGAAGCATTTGCCTAGCTAAAGTGGCTAACGATATCAATTTTGATAATTGGATTCAAACCGACATACATTAATATCCTTAACTTGATTTAGCGTAAAAGGATGGGAAAGGAAAAGAACTAAAAAAAAAAAAAAAAAAAGGAAGCAACATGTGCAATGACATTCATGGTATAAACAAGTACCATCATATTCAAAACCATGAAAAAACTATCCACTTATATGATCATACAGTGATAAATATTTATTCATATTTCTTACAACTACATATAAAGCTACATTTTTTTTTCAAAAAAGTAAAGTTGCTTGGAAATATAAATTCATGTATTTATATATGTATATTTAAGTATGCTCTGTTGTATGTATGTGTGGGATGTGTTCCTAAAAAAAAAAAAAAAAAAATTAAAGAAACCGAAGGTTGTTAGCTTGGCCCAAAAGTGATACCACGTGTAAATTGAAAGGGAGAAAGAAGGGATCGACGAACTAGAAAGGATTATTCACGACAAATTTAGGGTTAAGGAGGGACATTCTTGGCTATGCTTCAACAAAAAATGGGATGAGGATCGTGTTGTATTGAGATGAATGAGTTTGAGAAACTTGTCGGAGTTGATGGAAGTTGAGGTCGAGGGTATAGTTGGGGAGAACAGAAGACGAAGGAAGAGGAAGAAGGGAGACGAACCGATGAAGGAAATTGTAAGTCCTAATTCGTGAAATTGATGGGGTGAGTGATAGGGTTCTGGGTTGGTGAGTAGGGTTACTCATGCCTGAATTTAGGGGGTGGGTTGATCATTCACAAACCATCATTTCGGTCACTAATAGCCCCAAATGATCAGTGTTATGTCTCCCACTTATTAGTGATGGTGAGTTTTTGTGTGGGATTTATCATATAATGTTCTTTTTGTATATGTAAGGGATACAATAGTAGTTAGATTCGAGCAACATAGTCGGGATCTACCCCACAACATGTGAGAGGCCATTTGAGCAAGTCTGTTTTCTTATTGGATATTCAGATAACAGTAGAAAGTCAAGCTAGTTAGAGCTCATTCCTTTTATTTTTCCTTCTATTTCTCTAACTTAATTGAGATAATCGAAATTCTATAATTAGAGAGGTTAGTTTACATTCAATTATTAGGGAGGTTAGTTTAAAACTCTATTGTATAAATATGTATGTTACTTCACTTGAATGAATAAGAAAGAATAATAATTTGTTCTCATACATAGCTTCATGGTATTAGAGCCTTGAAACTCTTTTAACCCTAGCCATTGTTGTATTCACAGTTATTAGACCATCAAGACATAGCTAATCATCAAGTTATTTTCACATCATACGTCTTTGACTCCCAACAGCCTCTCACGGGTCTCATCGGCGATTGTTTGCAGCCTAGTCACTCATACCACTCAAATCGGTTCATCTTCACAACTAGTTTTTCTTTTAACTGGTTTATTCAAGGCCGATTCAGTACGATTCAAATTCAATCAGACCAATTTAACCAAATCAATTCAAACTGGTCAACTAAACCAACCAGTCAACTAGATAGTCAATAGTCATCAGTCAACAACCAACGATCAACTGTAAAAAAATCAATTTACTTTTTTTTTTCTCAATTCAACCCATCTTCAAATAAGTTTCAGCTTTTATTCTTCATATTTAAATATGATGTTTCTCAAGTTAGCAAGTTTGGCGACTTTGCTTTACACATACAAATTTCTTCATCAGAATGGATAGTCGACTTTAGAGCCTTAGATCATATGACAGGTGATAAATCATTGTTCGAGACTTACACACCATAAAATGGAGATCTTTTAGTTTTCATTGTTGACGGCAGTCCTACCAAAGTTCTCGGTATTAGGAGTATTCAAGTATCAGAATCTTTTCTCCTTCAATTAGTTTTTTTTGTACTACAACTTGAATACAATCTATTGTTTGTGAGTAAAATGAGTAAAGATTTGAATTGTGAGACTAAATTGCGTGCATATTCATGTATTTTTATCGGGGAGGGTGATTGGGAGTACTGAATTATGTGGCGGGTTGTATAGTCATGTCATGATGTGGCATTATCCTTTAGGTTATCCAAACTTTTTCTTCTTTATTTCCATCACCTATTTGCCCATACAAATAGAAATGTTTCTAATGTAAATTTGTCAACTCTCCAAATATACTCGCACTCAATATGTTTCGTGCCCTTATATCCTATCTCAACCTTTCTCACTTATCCATGGGGACATTATGAGACTGTCAAAAGTAAAAAAAAAATATTACTAGGGCACGTTGGTTTCTATTGTTGGTAAATGATCATATTCGATTAAGCTGAACATTTCTTATGAAAGATAAGTATGAAACTGGTCATATATTCATTGTGTTTCATAAAATGATTCAAAACCAATTTCAAACCAAAATCAATGCCCTTCAGGCAGATAATGCTCGCGACTTCTTTCATTTAATCCTTGACACCTTTCTTCAATCTAAAGACATTGTTCAACAAGGTTCTTGTGTCTACACACCTCAACAAAATGGTATAGTTGAAATGTAAGAATTGTCATCTTCTTAATGTGACTAGATCCCTCATGCTCACTTCAAAAGTTGTAAAGACGTTTTGGGGTAAAACTATTCTGGCAGCTACATACCTAATTAATCACATGTCATCCCATATTCTCAAGTTTCAAACTCCTTTGCAAAGTTTACTTACTTTGTATTCTACATCTCACCTTGTGTTCCACATCCCATTTAAAATATTTGGATGCACATTGATAGCGCTAAATAATAGCACTATTTAAGCCTCTGAAACATTGCATTTTATTCAAAAGTAAACAACATGAAAAGGGCAATTAATCGACTACATTCGCATTTATCTAGCATGTTAACCAACAACACGTGCATAATAGAAGTTTGATAATATTGCAGTTTTAAGATGCAAAATGCGCTCATAAGTGCATAAACTATGACTATTACTCAAAACTCACTGACGTATTCAAATTCACAGGAAACATATTTCAAATGCAGATGATGAATGAAACGGACGAGTCAATGGAACAGAAAGGGAAAGACTGGACGGGAATCAAATTACGGAATCACTGGAATAAGGATGGAAAGAATCGACCATAGAATATTCCAAACAGAGATCTGTGCAAAGATTGAACGTGATCAACAAGAAACCTTGGGCACTATAAATGAAGAAACAATCGAAAGAATCAGGTGTGATGGTTCGAAGAGGATACGACCGTTGATGGGCGATGAAGGCGTCAAGGTCTCTTAAGAGATCTTGGTGAATTCTATTCATGTCTATCCTTAACTTCGTACTAAACTTGATGCGTGGTGGTCTGCGATCTGAGTGCTAATATAAATGTTCGATAATTCATTCGGAGCTAACCTATTGCAAAGTGTAACTCAAAATCACTTACGTGCAAGTATACGCAACCATAATGTAGTAAGTGATAAGTATTTATATTTTATCGTTCTCCACAAGGATTTATGTCTAGAACTAGTATCTTTAACTTGAGAGTTATGCATAAAGTAAAAATTGAATTGGAGTTGGTTTTGTAGTTGATTTTGAATTCTAAAAGTAAGTAAATATGAATGTAAGGTTATTTCGATGCTTGCATTCACGGTATTTATAGAGCATATTTTAGGTTGTCTTAATTTGCATTATTCTAGAATTAAAGGGAAAAAGTAAGCGCTAATAGAAGAAATACGATTAAATAACTTAGAAAATCAACATGGATTCATAAAGTAGCATCGGAAGCACAACTTCGTTTTTTAGCATAAATCTTGAGTAAACTGTGCCTAATCAATGCTAATGGTAGGACATATTGAGTTATACTGCAGGAAGGACAATCAGCGCGAATGATGACCAGCAGCGCAAAAATGCGTAAACTCAAAATGAAAACATGTTCGAAAATGACACGCTAACAAGGAATTAATCGAGAATCAATCAAGTAATCAAGACGACGTCAATCAAATAAATTCCAGTGGGAATCAAGAAATTCTGCATTTATGAAGATTTCACAACTTACCTCGACTTGTCGACCAAGTAATTCAACTCTATAAATACCAAGACAGGGAGTCGAGAAAAGTGAGTTGTTCGGTTAGCCATGAAGCCTATAGCGGAAAGAAGTAAATTATGGTGGTCGTAGGAGCCGATGACAAGGGGACTGCACATCTTCAGCCGTGTTAATTCTATTTTACTGTTTTATTAGGAGTAGCTTGTAGTTTTAAACATTTCGTAGTTGCAATAAAAACCTCTTGTTTAGCTTATATTTGATGTTTATTTCTATGGTTGCGCTACATGAGTTTATGTTTACTATTCATGAATAGAAGCACGCTAGAAGCGTAGGACATTGAGTTTTACACTGCTGTATGTTAATTTATATATATATGTGTGTGTGTGTGTGTTTGTGTGTGCATCCATTAACTACCCACACATGTACCTTGTGGTGAGTTTGAAAGAAGAAACCGCATGTTTACCCATTATGCTACATTAGGTTGTGTGAACGTCTGTTCACCGCATAGAGTATTCGGAATAACCTTACTAATGCTTGCGTTGCCATGTTTCTAAGTATGGCGTTCACAGCGGAAGCGGGCCCTGCCATAAATCATTAAGTGTGATAGTACTTATTTGTTAGGGAATGAAGACTCTCTGTGACTAGCCTACGCACTTAGGATTTTCTAGGATCGTTAGTTAGCATTATTCATTGCATCATATTTATTTTCTGCATCATATTTATTTGTAATATCATATTTATTTAATTGCAACAAAACCACAACAACTTATACATTAGCCCTAGACATCAATCTCTATGAGATCGATAAATTCATATACTCATTACTTGTTGTAATTCCCGACCGCTTATACTTGTGCGTAAGTGATTTCGAGTTACACTTAGCGTAAGTTGAATTTGAATTAATTACTGTACAATATAATAACACTTGGATGACACCCGATCAACAATAAACACAAGTAGAAAGCTAAAATCAGCCAATTTTTTATTACCACTTATAAATGTTCAGAACTTGGCCCAGTTTCATCGCCCGGTTCTCGAGGAGCTTCTGCCTGATTGATGGTTGAGATGGGCCGTTAGATTTGTTTGGACCCTTAGGGGCATTTTGGTCTATTTGCTCCCCGGGCAGGATTTGTGGTTTTTCAGGGCTTCGAGGCAGCTCCTGCCTTTGTTGAGGCTTGTTTGTTGTGGACTGCGAGTCCCGAGATGTTTGGGCTTTTCGTTTGGGAGTTCGATTGTGATTTGGGTTTTGGGCAAAGTGATGGTTATTTGGGTGTTTCCTTTGGGATTCGAGCCCGGGCCTTCAGTGTTGATTTGGGAGGTTCATTTCAGAGAGATTTGTTGTTTGAAAAGGTTTCTTCAGTCGGGTCTCGAAGGAGGAAGCCGGGAAATGAGATTTAAGGATTTTAAGGATTTTTGGAAAAATTTGAAAATGGATAAAGTTGGATTTAATTTTGGATAAGGTTGGAAATTTAAATAAAAGAGAAAAGAAAAAGAAAAAAAGGAAAAATCTCATTTTTCCCCCATTGTTTCCTTTCTCTCTCCTCCAACCCTCCCAGCCCCTCCGGCCCCCAGTCGCCTTCACCAGCCAGCCCGAGAGCCCCGCCGCCGCCTTGACCATTTCGCCCAGTTTTCGCCGCGCTGTGCTGAGCCTCGCCCTGCTGCGTCGCCCAGGTCGCGCCGTGTCGCCCAGCTCGCCCTCGCCCAAGCCCGCGTCGCCCGACCTCGCCCAGGTCCGTGTCGCCCTGCTGCGCAAGGCTTGAGCGAGCAGCAACAGATGTGTCGTCGCATCGCCGTCCCTCGCATGATCTTTGTGGCGATTGAGGGCCCCGAGCCCGTCGCGTCGCGTCGCCTCGCACGCGCCAATGTGCTTGCCGAGCTCGAGCCCACGCGCGTCCCCTCTGTGGCCGAGCCGCTCGCGGCGCCCGACCAGTACTCTCCTCGCCCGCGCGCCCTCACCTCTCTCACCCGCGCCAGCGCGTGCGGCTCACGCGCCCAGTAGCGCGCCTGCGCCAAACCCGACTTTGTTGTGTGTTGGCTTGGCCCGAGCCTTGTGGTTTCTCGGATGGTATTTCCCGAGTCTTTTCTTCGTTGGGCCCGGATTTATTGGTTGCTGGTTATGATTTATTGGGCTGTTTTATTGTATTTGATTTGGGTGCTTTGTTTGATGTTCAGGTTGTTCGGGATCGTTTAGAGGCTCGAGGATTCGCTCGTAGATTTATTATTATTATTGTTTTCCTGCTTGTTCCAGGTAAGGATTTCTTACCGTGGTTGTGTGGACCATGCGATATATCTCGATTGTGCCTTGTATGCTTGTTTACTGTTATGAGCATGTTAGAGATAGAGCAGTTGATTGATTTCTTGCTAGCATGTTTGCCTGATTTTACATGTTAGTGCCATGCTAGGTTAGTTCTGCCAGCATGCTTGTGATTCCTGCTTAAGTTGTAGTATCATGCTAGGTAATGTGATTTATGTCGGTCATTGCTTGCTAGCCAGGAATCATTGATTTTGCTCTGTACTCTTAGATAGAGTTGTAGGGTTTGTCATCATCCAGAGGCTGAGCGGACATAACGTACTTTGTCCCCACTGATCGGGAGTAGTGTGCGAAGCATAACGTATCTTGCTTCCCCCCCCTCCCGGTCGCTAAGGTGGATTTAGCTCAGGTCGGGAGTAAAGTGTGCGAAGCATAACGTATCTTGCTACCCCGACCCGCCGGTTGTGGACTTAGCTACCCACGCCGCCGAGCCTAGTTTGTAGCCTGCTAGAGCGGAACCCTGCCATCGGTGTAAGCATGCCCTGGCCGGTTCTTAGCTTCAGGTCGGTGGATCATGCTGCACAGATGAGCGCCGAGGGCCTCGCGCTAGTGTTGGTTCTCGAAGAAGGGCTAGTGTTGTCTTAGCCGAGAAGTTCAGTTGGCTAGGAATCAGTGGAGTATTCCTAGAGCAGTTTCGTCTTAGGACTTTCGAGGACAAAAGTCTTATAAGAAGGGAGTATTGTAACGGCCCAGGTTTCTGTCCCGGTTCTCGAGGAGCTTCCGGTTCAGATTCAGTGGTTCAGATGGGCCGTTAGAGATGTTTGGACCCTTAGAGGCATTTTGGTCTTTTTGCTCCCCGGGCAGGATTTGTGGTTTTTCAGGGCTTCGAGGCAGCTCCTGCCTTTGTTGAGGCTTGTTTGTTGTGGACTGTGAGTCCCGAGATGTTTGGGCTTTTCGTTTGGGAGTTCGGTTGTGATTTGGGTTTTGGGAAAAGTGATGGTTATTTGGGTGTTTCCTTTGGGATTCGAGCCCGGGCCTTCAGTGTTGATTTGGGAGGTTGATTTCAGTGAGATTTGTTGTTTGAAAAGGTTGCTTCAGTCGGGTCTCGAAGGAGGAAGCCGGGAAATGAGATTTAAGGATTTTAAGGATTTTTGGAAAAATTGGAAAATGGATAAAGTTGGATTTAATTTTGGATAAGGTTGGAAATTTAAATAAAAGAGAAAAGAAAAAGAAAAAAAAAAGGAAAATCTCATATTTCCCCCATTTTTTCCTTTCTCTCTCCTCCAACCCGAGCAGCCCCTCCCAGCCCCTTGGTCGCCCCAGCCCGAGCCAGCCCGAGCCCCCTGGCCACCCAGCTCGCCCGACCCCAGCGCTCAGCTCGCCTGTGCGCGCCGAGTCCCTGCCCTGTGTTGATCGCCCCTGCCCTAGCTTCGCCCAAGTCGCACCGTGTCGCCCAGCTCGCCCTCGCCCAGGCCCGCGTCGCCCGACCTCGCCCATGTCCGTGTCGCCCTGCTGCGCACTGTGCCGAGCAACGCACAGTGTCGCGTCGTCGTCCCTCGCACAGTGCCCAGCCAGATCGAGCGCCCTGAGCCTGTCGCGTCTCGTCGCCTCGCGCGTGCCCCTATGCTTGCCGAGCTCGCGCCCGCGCGCCGTCCCCTGTGCCGAGCCGCGCCTCGCGCCAGCGCCCAGCCAGCTGCTCTTTCGCTCCCGCGCGCCCTCGCCTCGCCCCAACTCGCGCACCAGCTGTCGCCCGTAGCGCGCGCCTGCGCCCATCGGCATGACAGCTTGCGCCCGGCCCGGCTTGTTGTGTGTTGGCTTGGCCCGAGCCTTGTGGCTTCTCGGATGGTATTTCCCGAGTCTTTTCTTCGTTGGGCCCGAATTTATTGGCTGCTGGTTATGATTTATTGGGCTGTTTTATTGTATTTGATTTGGGTGCTTTGTTTGATGTTCAGGCTGTTCTGGATCGTTTAGAGGCTCGAGGATTCGCTCGTAGATTTATTATTATTATTATTGTTTTCCTGCTTGTTCCAGGTAAGGATTTCTTACCGTGGTTGTGTGGACCCTGCGATATATCTCGATTGTGCCTTGTATGCTTGTTTACTGTTATGAGCATGTTAGAGATAGAGCAGTTGATTGATTTCTTGCTAGCATGTTTGCCTAATTTTACATGTTAGTGCCATGCTAGGTTTGTTCTGCCAGCATGCTTGTGATTCCTGCTTAAGTTGTAGTATCATGCTAGGTAATGTGATTTATGTCGGTCATTGCTTGCTAGCCAGGAATCATTGATTTTGCTCTGTACTCTTAGATAGAGTTGTAGGGTTTGTCATCATCCAGAGGCTGAGCGGACATAACGTACTTTGTCCCCACTGATCGGGAGTAGTGTGCGAAGCATAACGTATCTTGCTTCCCCCCCCCGGTCGCTAAGGTGGATTTAGCTCAGGTCGGGAGTAAAGTGTGCGAAGCATAACGTATCTTGCTACCCCCCCCGACCCGCCAGTTGTGGACTTAGCTACCCACTTCGGCCAGAGCCTAGTTTGTAGCCTGCTAGAGCGGAACCCTGCCATCGGTGTAAGCATGCCCCGGCGGTTCTTAGCTTCGTGTCGGTGGATCATGCCGCATGATGAGCGCCGAGGGCCTCGCGCATCGTGATCGGTGACACCGCTCCGAGTCATAGGCATGTGCACGCCCGCGTAGTTTGCCCTTAGGCCCCGCATTTACGCTGGGTTGAGGAGCATGCGGTGTGCGTGCACACTGCCGCGTTAGTTGCCGGTTCGGAGAGCTCCCCCGGGCTAATGTCGTGAGTACACCATTCCTTCCGTTAGAGCCTGACTTCGGGTACTCTCCCGTAAGTCCAGATTAGTGCAAGGGCAAGGAGGCCCTTGAGGACATTTTAGGGATCAGTGTATTCCCCCCGAGTGACAGATACCTCGGCGATGTCCTATGATTGGTCAGTGTATCCAATCCCAGTTAGGCCAGAAGAAAGTGACTTTCGATGGCTCCAGATCTTGTTTTATGAGCTCGTTGAGCTATGATCTGTGTTGATAGTTGTTTGCTTGCATGTTGAGGTGCTAGATGACTGATGTATCGTATTGTACCCCGGTTGGGGATTCTTACTGAGTATCTTTATACTCACCCTTATTTATCTTTCAGGTAACTTGGGACAACACCAGGAGGGCTAGCGGAGGGAGCTGATTGATCATGGGGAGCCGCCGGCACTCTGTCATTTATTGTTTATTCAGCATGTAGATGGACAGGAGTCCTAGGGGAACATTTCTTAAAAAGTTGTTTAAATTGTATTGTATGATTTTATAAATACTGGCCAGGTGGTTTTACTTCGTTGGATGGTTTAAATGAAAATTGTTGATTATGTTTTAAGGGTTCCCTCTTCTCATATGTTTTGAATGGTTTTTAAATATGAGCACTAAACCGCTTGATATCATATTTACTTGCATGCTGAGTGAAAACCCCGGTTTAGGACCATGTTTTGGGTCGGGTTCGTCACATGTTCACAACTATAAACTACTCGTAAGAAAAACAATAAAAAGTTAGAATTGGTGCGGTTGTGAAGTGTGCAACCCCCTTGTCATCGGCCTCCACAAACACCACCGGTTCCTTTTCCTTAAGATTGGCTTTTGACCAATCGACTAACTCACCCAACCTTGGCTTCCCTCTTGCTATTTATAGAGATGAATTTCTTGGTCAAAAAGTTTAGGGGAACTTAAAATCTTCATTAATACAGGATCTCTTGATTTTCGCTGGGATTTATTTGATTGACGTCAACTTAATTGCTCGATTGATTCTTTGTCATTTCTTGTTGGTGTGATTCTGCGAACGTGTTTGCATTATGGTTTGGCGCCTTCCTACGCTGGTTGTGACCGTTTGTACTAATTTATGCATTTCGTGTTAATTTAGCCCAGTTTATTCAATATTTATATTAAAATTGCAAAATTGTGTTTTCTGATGCCAATTCATGAATGCATGCGGTTTCTAGTAGTTTTTACCTGCAATTTACATATTATGGCCCAGTTTTTTCCCTTGAACCTTAGAATAATGCATAATATAATAGCCTTCAATGTGCTCTATTTGGGCGTCATCGCATCCCCAAACTTAAATAATTGCTTGTCCCTGATAATGCATAGTCTATCTATTAGTTATTGTAAGGACCCGGCCCAAATTAGGGTCTAAACCTAAGTCCTTGACTCTAAATGCATGAAAACAACGTTCGACACTTAGGGCATGTATAATTAAATTTGGTAAAACAATGTTATTGAAATACACTAAAGAAAAAGTTTATAAAAACCATAGAATTTGATCAAAATTTCATTGGGTACCCAAGAGTCAAAACATAAAAGCTCGAGTAAATATGTACAACTTATCATGCCCCTAAATAGTTCATGCAGAAGGAATAAATTAAAAAGACTCTACATAAAGTAATGCAGCAGGTCGCATGGTCATCTCCAGCTCCGTTGATCATCTATCTCGGTACAATCTAGTAGTACCTGTGCGGATTTCACAGTGGAAAGGGTGAGTTTTTGCAAACTCAGTAAGGTTTCTCCAGCTCGGGGACAAACATGCACAAAAATATACAAACATCAGCAAACAAGTATGATCAGCAACATAACTGAAGGGTGTACAAAACTCAAGCTCCTAGGTGCTAGGTCAAGAAACTTCATCCTTGACGAGCACCACGCAGAGCAGTCTAAAGATCGTAGACCCAACACCAATAGTTCACAAGAATCTTCTAACTCGAGAGCAATCTGGCATCCTACTCTAGAGGGAACTGGTGAGTCGATCAACCTGTTGGCCCCAGGCCTTGCACTCACCGTGAAAGGTGGTGCCACACCAATAACCATGGAACCATATGAGGCTCCTACCACCTACCTAGAGTACCAATAGTTCACAAAAATCCTCCAACTCGAGAGCAATCTGGCATCCTACTCTAGAGGGAACTGGTGGGTCGAGCAACTTGTTGGCCCAAGGCCTCGTACTCACGATGAGAGGTGGTGCCACACCAATCACCATGGAACCATATCAGGCTCCTACCACCTACCTAGAGAGAGCCTAGGCTACTAGTAGAAACCATCCAGGGTCGTGAGCCTGGTCGGCCGACATTCCACGGTCCTCGAGAAGGGGGTATAGGGTCCTTTATCTTGGTCATTCCCCTAACAGCTCTCCAAGAATCCACTAGAAGCTCGAAATAGCCAAACAAAACTTCGAGCCCTGAAATGAACAAACCGGTCAAAACTAGCACCTTAGACCATAAAAAATGGATAAAGAATATCGAATTTAACAAATAATGAAGAACCTCGAAAAACGTGTCCTAAAAATCTCGTGTGCCCCTCAAACTCGGCTCGAAGAATGAGAAACAGCCTGGGTCAAATCTGGTCAATAAGAAATCAATGGGTCAAAATCTACCATTTGACCAAAGCCAAACACACACTAAACTTGAAACCAAGCAACCATTAATCCACACTTAGATAATTTTAAACCGCCCGCCAAACAACCTCAAATCACAACTTTAAATATCCATAAACTTGAATATTCTTAAACTAGAAAACAAACAGCCTCAAATCTCTAAATGAATGGTTTTAATCCACAAGCCAAACAAGCAGAAACCACATTTTAACTAACTCTAAACCAGCAGCCAAACAAGTTTAATCCATCATTTAACCATCCATACACTTGCAAACAAACACCATAAACCACAACTTAAATAAACTTAAACTTGGAACAAACAACCCTTATTCACAACTTGAATGAGTTTAAACTACAACCAAGCAAAGCTTATTCTCAACTTAAATAGAATTTTAACCTTAACTAAACAAGGGTCTTCTTCAACCTTGAGACATCAACTTCAAACTAAACAAAAGAACAGAACCTTTTTACCTTAACTATGGCAACAACAGCGGTGACCAGCTCCAACCCCCGACAGCGTTGCGACCACGACTCACGATATAGTTGTTGCTACGCGACGCTACCGATGTTGACAACGATCGTGACCGACCCATCTTCTTGAAAGTGTACAACAATCCCACGATAACGGCTGCTCGAAGATTCGTGAACCTGGCGGAACGAAACCACGCAAACCCAGCGCCTGCGGCGGCAACACCCACAAACCCACACCGTCGAACCCCTCCTCAAGTAGAACCTCGAACCCGCGACTCGTCGGCGCTCCTCCTCAACGCAACGTGCGACAACGACGGCGATGCAACCACCGCTACAATCTGTTGCAACGACCTCCCACGCGAGCGAAGCTTGTGTAGACGAACTCAGGCGGTGAAATCTCCTTGAGGAAGACGATGAACAGTAACCCCTACTCCTTAGGGTTTAGAAAAGCTATAAATATCAAGCTAAAGAGACCAAAACATCCTTTCTCTTCAACATAACTACAAAAATGCCCTTCCTTTAAGCCAAGAGCACATTTTCCTTCTTTTCATTTTAATATTTTAAATAATGAAACTTAGGGGTTATTACAGTTATCCATGTTCAACTAAATCAACATTTCCTCTCGAGTCTTAACTCTAGCAAGTCTTATCGCAACTCATAATCTTATCATGAAATATCTTTCACTTTTTAGTTTTCAAACCTTCCCAAAGAGTCAGGTTTTTGCCTTTGAATCTTCCCTATCATGATTGACAGATTTTTCCTCTCCACAATTATTTCTCTTCGCTTAATCTATTGTATGCAATCACTTCTACAACGAAGTTGTCCCAACTTACTTCGCTAAAGGTATTTATCCAGGCCTTTATATTCGTCAAGGATTTCAGCTTATTCTTTTCACATTCCTTTCGGGTTGCACTCATATCTACTAAATTATGTAGCTCTCAAAATGGATCGCTTTAGCATAAAGCAACTCACCTAAGCAAAAGAATTTCAAGCTTGCAGTTATTCGTAGACAGTGGAATACTTAAGGTTTGCCTCAAGCTTATCGTACTTCTTTTTCCTTTGTATTTTTCCAGAGTAGATTGATCTTTATTTTCTACACTCAATTTTTTTTTAAGCTAAAATCTCTCTTTGCTGCATTTTCCTCTCTTTCGCTCTTTTCTTATATCAACAATTCACTCCATGGGCATCCCTCCCCCCAAACTTAAAGTCTTTATTGTCCTTAATGAAGGTGAGGCTTAGTTCTCCCAAACTTAGCTATTTTCGTGATTGTGATATTCTATCTTAATCTCTAAGAATTCCTCGCAAATTTTTGTTCTTTCTGACATTTATGATTAAATTTTCAAGGAAAATGGTGATTCTAATAATTAATAAAGGAAGATAGAACACGAAAGTTCATCTATAAACTTGTTACATGAAAGTTCAAAAGATTCAAAAAATTGGTATGAATTTGTTAAATATGCAACTTTTTTTTTTGTGAGTATAGCTTCTTTCGAAATATTCATAGCCTTTTTCTTCTATAAGCTTGCTTACTCCTCTTTACAAAATTTGAATTTTGTAATTACAAAGTTTTACTAATAATTTTTTTTTTTAAATTATAAATATAATATATAATTCGTCTGTAAGTTGTGATTACATATATGCTTTCTACACAATATCCTAAATTGGAAGTATACGATTATTAACTTAATTAACTTATTTTTTGATCGACGGATAATTTATGGAATTACCATTGAAAATGGAATTGCAATGGACACATGGGTAGAAAAGCAAGATGGCATAAATAAATTGCATCCTTTTTATTTGTACCAATTTCCACCAACGTCACTTTTAACTTATTATTATTATCATCATTTTTTTCTTTTTCTTTTTCTTTTTTTGTGGCATTATGAGTTATATATTGCCCTTTTTTTAATCCTATCCACCACTATCACATTTCTCTTCGCAAAATTAATATAACATTTCTTTCACTTTATTATTTCATTTTACACTTCATATTCTTCTATGCTCTTCTTTTTCTTCCATAAAGTATAACAAAGATTCAACTGACTCATCTACTTCACAGAGAATGCTGTAAAAAAAAAAAAAAAAAAAAGACTTCCATTATTCTATCATATCACGTGGTTAAAAAAGTGTTCTGTAAAAGTAAGTTTAGATAAGAATTCAACTTTTATTCTATCAATTATTTGTGTTCTTTTGTAAATGTGTTTAAAGGGATACTCGTGGATTTATTATAGAGATTAAGAATAATAAAATTGACATTTTAAACCTTCAAAATAATAAATTGACATTTAAATTATATAATTCAAATATTGGTGAACAACAACAAAATGGATGGCATTTGTTTGTCAAATTTAAGAAAGATTTAGATTGAGCATTTATATATTAATTACTCCTAAAAAAATTACATTCAAACATGTTATTGTAATTACTCAAAATAACGCATCATTTCTAGCTAATCAAAATAACTCTTCATTTTAACCACTCATTTTAATCATTTATTTCCAGCTACTCAAAATAACTTCTCATTTCTAACCACTCATTTTTAACCATCAATTTTTAATCATTCATTTTTAACTATTCAAAATAACTCCTCATTTCAAATCCATATCGAAACAAGTTATTGCTTTTTAACTCTACAAACAAATCACATCCAAATGAGTTTTTTTTTTTGCAACTCCTCTATAAAATCTACATTCAAACGAACTATTATGAAAACTTGAATTTTCTAACTATTCAAAATAAGTTCTCAAACTAACTTCTCATCCAAAATCTCATTCAAACACCTCCAACTAGTCTAATAAAATTCAAACTAGTTAGGCGATGGACCTAACTTGAAATAGAGAAAAACTTTTCTTCTTGTTCATGTATATGTGTAACGGCCCAGATTTTCGTTCTGGTTTCCCAGGTACGTTCGGTTCAATATTCGGTTGTTCGGTTGGGCCTTAGGGCTTTTTAACTCTGAAGGGCATTTTGGACATTTTGCTCTTAGGGCTGGCCTTGTGGAATCTTAGGGTTTTGAGGCTGTTTTAGTCTTTTGTTGAGCTGAGAGATTTTATTCAAGCTTCAGGTTCTTGGAATTGGAGTCTATTCTGGTGTTTTGGTGGCTTGGTTCAGAAAAGGAAAATTTAAATTTAAGTGCTCGTTCTAGGATTCGAACCCAGGTGGCTGAGAGTGGGAGTTGGATGTTGTTTAAAATTATAAATTAAAAGAACATCCGTTGGGATTCGAACCTGGGTGGATTTGGGATGCTTTTGCTTAAGTGTTTTGTTTAGTAGAAAATAAAAGTGCTACTGCCAAGGCTCGAACCTTGGTTGTTTTGGAGTTGGGAGCTTAGTTTAAAAGAGTTTTAAAAAGAGGAAAAAAAAGGTGTTGCTTGTGGGATTCGAACCTTGCAAGGGAGTTTGGAGGCTTGGGTTAAAAAGGATTAATTAAGAAGAAATTTTTGTTGCAGCTGCGACTCGAAGGGGAGACGCCCAGGATTTCTATCGACAAAAAAAAAAGGAAATAATCGTTTTTCTTTTCTCCTTTTGGCCGAGACCTAGTCGCATCTATCTTCCCCATTCTTGCGATTTCTTCTTCTCCTTCTCCCTTCTTCTCCAAGCTCTTGTGACTTTGCTTCTAGGTTGAACCATTGCCGAGCTCTTCATCTCTCCTATTCCTTCACCCTTTGCCGAATTTAACTTCCTCATCCTCCATCTTCTTGTCGTTTCTCCAAGAACCAAGATCAAGAACCGAGTAAGTCTTCTTCTCTTTCTTCTTTTTTCCTAGCCGAGAGTTACTCTCCTTGTTGCTTGGACAAACCCTAACCGAGTAAGGGTTCTTTCTTCTTCTTGTAGCCGAGACCTTGGATCTCCTCTTGGGAATCGCCGAAAACTCCATCCAAGTTGAAGCCCTTGTTGCAGCACACTCCTTAAAGAAACCCCTACAAGCCGAGATCCTTCTTTCTTTTCACCTTGCCTAGCCGCAAACTCCTAGCCGAGGACTACTTTGGAGCTTGTTGCAGCCGAGTTCTGTGTGGTAAGTCCCTCACCTAGCCGAGACCACTAGTTGGTTGGTTGGTGGCTTCTATAATCTTGGTTTTCTTTCCCTTTGGCCGAGAGTTTACCTTGCTGGTCGAGTGTGCCCTAAGTGTTTCCTTGTTGCTTTGCAAGCTCCAATCGAAGCCGAGAGAGTTCCCGCATCAAGCCCTAGCAGCCGTGATCATTGCCTAACCGAGCACACTCCCGAGGTGAGTTTCCCAACCCTAGCCAAAAGCATGGTTGTGTGGTTGGAGAGTGTTGTTTGGTTTTTGTTCGAGCTAACCTGTGTTCTGTTCCTGTTGAGGTGAAGCCGAGCTAGCTCCAGGAGGTTGTTAATGTATTCATGTATGTTTTGCAAGGTTGTGTGAATCTGTAGCTCAAGGAGCGTAGTGTTTATTTACTGCTTGTTTCCAGGTATGGATTCCTTACTGGGGTTGTGTGGACCCTGCGATATTATCATGATTGTGACTTGTATGCTTGTTGACTGTTATGAGCATGTTAGAGATAGGACAACTTATGTTTGATCTCTTGCTAGCTTGTTTTCATGTTTGTACATGTTAGTGCCATGCTAGGTTTGTTCTTCCAGCATGCTTGTGATTGCTACTTTAAGTTCGTAGTACCATGCTAGGTTATGTGTTTGATTTATTGAGCATGTATGTTTAGTCAGGAATCATTTACTCTGTATTTTTATATAGAGCCATTATGGTTTGTCATCATCTAGAGGCTGAGAGCAGACATAACGTACTTTGTCCCCACCGGTCGGGGTCCAGTGCGAAGCATAACGTACTTTGCTTCCACCCTAGCAGCCGATGCAGATTTGCTCCCGCATCGGCATAAGCCTAGTTTGTAGCTTGCTAGAGCGGAACCTTGCCAACGGTGTAAGCCTACCTTGGCCGGTTCTTAGCTTCAGGTCGGTGGTACAGGTTGTATAGATGAGTGTCGAGGGCCTCACACTACCGTATTCAGTGACACCGCTTTCGAGTCATTAGGCATGCGTACCTAGCCCGCGTAGTTTGTCCCTAGGCCCCCACATTTACGCCGGTTGCAGTAGCATGCGGTGTGCGCGCACATGCGTTGGTCGTCGGTTCAGAGCGCTCCCCCGGGCTAATGTTCGTGAGTACACCACTTCCGTTCCAGTTTAGAGCCAGACTTTGGGTACTCTCCCGTTAGTCAAGTTTTAGCTATCCGAGGGCATGAGGCCCTCGAGGACACCTAAGTTGGGATCGGTTTTTGAGCTGATCAATTGGCCGAGGGAGATAGACCCTCGAGGATGTCTTTGGGATTGGCTAGGAGAGCCAATCATTAGGCCGGAAGTAGGATACTTTCGAGGATTCCGGATTTGCCCTGGAAGCTCGTTGAGCAATGTTCTGTGTTGGTAACTGTTTGTTTGTATACTAAGGTGCTAGATGACTGATGTATCGTATTGTACCCCAGTTGGGGATTCTTACTGAGTATGTTTGTACTCACCCTTATTTATGTGGTTTTCCACCAGGTAACTTGGGACAGCACCAGGACGGCCAGCGGAGGGAGTTGTTTGATCATGGGAGCTGCCGGCACTCTGTCGTGTCTTCTTAATATTGCATTGTTATTCAACATGTAGTTGGATTTGGAGTCCTTAGGGGAACTTGGTTGTTTGAAGCTCTTAAACTATTTTGAATGTTTTTCTTTATAAATACTGGCCAGGCATGTTTTAGCTTCTTTTGCTTTATGATTTATGAAAACTGTGGATTATGTTTAAATGTTCCCCGCCCTTTGGAATTTTGAAAAGTTTTTAATTTGAGCACTTTATGTCTGAGTAAATGTTTTTACTTGCATGCTGAGTGTGAACCTAGGTTTAGGACCGTATTTCGGGTCCGGTTCTCACAATATGACACCTATATTTTACCTATGTGGCAAGTTTTATCTGTTGTTATTCATATTATTAGATGACATGGAGTTGCACTTCGAATTCGATTGGTTTAGGAGAGTAATCCATATCTCTTTTACATATGTGGAATACTCCTTACCCTTCTAGTATGACAAAGGCCACAAGGTAAGTATCTCCAACATATATCCGTATAGTGTACAAAAGAATGCTTTTAAAGTCTTTTTTTGGTTTGATTCTTATGTCGGTAGTTTCTTATGTTATTAGATATAACTTGTCCCCTAGGAGGGGTACAGTGGTCGAGCGTCTAGGTTTTGGGGGCGTGCTCCCCTCAAGATCCCAAATTCGAGGTGATTGTGGGGACTAATTTCTTAGGCAACTCCTATTTTCGATTCCGGTCCTACAATGTATTCTTCAAGTTTTCGAGTCATAAAAAAAATTGTTAGAGATAACTCCAAAAATATGTCTAATGGATCTTTGGTTCCTAATCTTGGTATTAACTCTTTTTTTTAATTGTAATAGGTGTTGTAACAATATAGTAAACCATTGTTCTAAGTCGTTGAGATGTCTCTGAACTGTCTTCTTGCCATTATTTAATTAAGACTTTTATGTATTAGATCATATGTTATGTTATATTAAGATTTTATGAAAGTGTTGTCAAAGATCCTATATTAATAAGTGAAGAGCTTCTTAACAATATATAAAATAGGTGAGCTACTCAACCACATAAATCACTGGTTGAGACTCCGTTTGATAACTATTTCGTTTTTTATTTTTTTATTTTTGTTTTTCATTTTTAGTTTTAAACAATAAAAATCGTAAGTGTTTGATAACTGATTTTAGTTTCATGTTTTAAAATTTAAAACCAAAAAACATGTTTGATAACTATTTTTTGTTTTTAAACATCACATTTTGTTTTGATTTTTTTAGTTTTTTATTTTTTCACACTTTTTTTAGTTTTTAAATTTTATTTACTATTTTAAAAATATTTTAAAATTTTAAAAATAAAAACCAAAATTTGTTATCAAACAAACTTATTTAAAAAAAATTAAAAATAGAAACAAAAAACCAAAAATGAAATAATTATTAAAGCAGGCCTTAGTTTCCAATTTCTTTTATTTTGTTTACCGTTGATTATTTATTTCACAATAACATTAGTAATTGTATAGATTGGTTCGGATCTGACATGTGAATCGAAATTGATTCTCCATGTTTGGCATATAAATCATTAGGGAAGTGTTTTGGTTGGTCATTTGCTTTTTTTTATTTCTTTTTAGTTTTAATTTTAAGAAGTCAATTGGTGGAGAGAAAGAGAAAAAAAAAGATGGCTAAAAGTTGAATTGAACTGGTTGAACACTTTACATAGTGGGAAAAGAGATGAGACACCATGTCTGCATAGCATCAAATGGTGGGTTTTAATTTGCCTCTTTCTCATCTTTGGAATCATTTGATTTGACCCAACTAGATTTAGATTTTTAGAGGATGAAAAGTTAAAAAAAAAATTAAGGTTGAAATAATATTTTCATCCATGTAGTTTTAAAGTTTGTTTTATAGTTTTTAATTTTAATTGATGTATTTTCAAAGAAATTTAAAATTGACTTCTATAATAAATTTTTATTTTTTCTTTAAAAATTTTACTATCTTCTTCTATAAAATTTAGAAATATATTCCCAAGTTTGTATTGAAATATTAATATTATTGAACCAATTTCAATTAATATCATTTATCATAACGACTCAATTTAGGGGATCGTTTACTTTGTGGTAATTAGGATAATTAGAATCTTCTTAGATGTCCGAAATTTAAGATGTCCAACATTCTTAGATCACCATGTTTGTTTTGCAATAATATTTTTATGGCTATTTTGAAAACTGTATTTATTTAATAAATTTTGTTCACGGAAGTGTCTTAAATGCCCTCATAACTTAATGTACACATTAATTTGTATAATTAAAATCTATATATCGTTTTTTTTTTATTAATTTGAATATTATATTTTAAAATAAATTTCCTTAGAAAAAATCTAAAATTCATTTATTAGTTAAACAAGTAAAAATTTGTTATATATAGAAAGTGAGGATAATTATATTTAAAACATATTTAAATCGGCTCAGCGATCGATTCCGCGGGAGTTTAGACCGAACAGAGGTAGAAACGAAAGGAGATTCGATTCGGAGGGCGATGAGTCTTCGAGCGACTGCGGCGATATCGACGGAGTTGGCAATGAGGAAGGATTTGATTACAGAGCTCTGCCGCATGAATTGATAGCAAAGAGACTGGCTAGGGCTCAGATTTCGTCGTTTTCTGTGGTCGAAGGAGTTGGAAGAACTTTGAAAGGAAGAGATCTGAGTAGAGTTAGAAATGTCGTTCTTATCAAAACTGGTTTTCTCGAATTATGTTAACGCATCATAGTTTATATCTGTTTCTTACAAATTTGGTGACATTTTTCTACCTATGTTAGAATTTAGATTATCAACATTTATAAATTAAGAGTCAAATGGGAGACACTGAATCGATGAGTGACACAATGATTATCTTGGGTGATATTAATTCATTTTCAGTCCATGTTCATGAGGTCGACCCTTGAAACTGTATGTGTAATCCCCAATTTCTATTAAAAAGAAAGAGTTAGAAGGGAGATATTATACTTGAATAAAAATTAGAACTTAGCACTAGGGTGCAACGAAAAACCGAAAAATCAAACCAATCCAATTCAATGGATCATATCGATTTTGTAACGGCCCGGAAATTTCATCCCGGTCTTCCCGGGAGGCCCAGGGGCATTTTGGTAATTTTGGGTCGGGCCAACAGGGCCGGTTTTGAAATTGAAAATTGCCGGAATAATTATGAGTCAATTTGAATAGGATCGGGATTTTTGGTGAAGGCATTTGGGCTTGGGAAAGAGTAAAATTAAATGAGAAATTATATAGCGCGTCGAGTGAGATTCGAACCAGATACGTGTCGCGTGCTAGGCAAGGGGCGCTGCCAGCCGAGCCACTGGGCGAGTTAGTTAAACTACGCGCGCGATCTGGTATATATGCCGTGCGCAGTGGGATTTTTATATAAAAGCAGAATTTCGCCCGATTTCTTCCCCATTTCTCTTTTTCTTCTTCGCGATTTTTCCTCCGACCGACTCACTTCTCCCTCGCGATTTCTTCTCCTTTCCCCTCGACCGATCGCAACTCCTCACCTCGCGGAGCTCCTCGCCGATCGCCCAACACAAGTAAGTTCCTTCTTTCTTCTTCTCCTTCAATTCGTTTCCCTGTTTTGGTTTCGTAGTTGTTGCCGCCAAGACGAAGTGAGCTTCTTGTGGATTTTGTGTAGCTAGTGTAGGGGAGATCGTCCATCAACGAATCGGCCGTCGAATCCTTCCCAATCGCTCGAATTCGCTTCCCTCCAATCGCCCATGTTCGCCCATGTTCGCGTCGTCGCGCATGCAGAAGAAGCAGCCAGCCCGCCGAGCCTCGCCTCCCATCGAAGCCGTGCGCGCGGCGCCAGCCGCCAAGCGCCGTGTCGTCGGCGCGCTGCATCATCGCCGCGCGCGCGCGCGCGCGCGCCGGCCACGCGCGCGCAGCGCGCCGCGCGCGCCAGCGCGCCAAAGACAAGCCCTATTGCTTCCCGTTCGTGCAATCGGCTCGTTCGTGCGTTAAATCGTGCCTCGTGAGTTGCTCCCCAGGTGAGCCTCATTTATTTTATTATATTTAGGCCTATTGTGTGATTTTTGTTGTGATTGATAGGTTCTCGGTAGCTTGTTCTGGTTCGTTCGCAATTTAGGATTTCGTGTCAAATCGTCCCCCGACCAAGGTAAGGATTTCTTCACCAGGAGTTGTGTGGACCCTACGATATTATATGTGATTCTTGATTGATTGCTTGTTTGTGTTTATTGACATGTATAGCTAGCTATTCTATTCTCAATTCCCGATTAACATGATTTTCTGGTTTAATTCTCATGTTAATCCATGCTAGGTTGTTCCTCTCTAGCATGCTCGTGATCATTCCTTGCTTCGTAGTATCATGCTAGGCTCGTTGTATTCTTATTGCGCACGTATTGGATTTTATGGAATTGTTTCTTTGTTTGCTAGGCGAGTTAGAATTGCGGTAGATAGCATCATCCGGCCCGATGCATAAAGAACCTTGCATCCATGGCGGGGACGTCGAGCAAGTCATTCCGCCCCTGGACCCCGTGAGGGATTAGCTAACCAAGCGGTAGGCCCCGCAATCTTGGGTGAGGTGGCGGTTGTTAATGCCCCAACGGTCGGGATGATGACTTGGCATTGCCTCGCCCCGGCGGCCGGCATGTCCTCGGCATGTTTGGCAAGTAGCCCCCGATTGCCACTGTTAAGGCAAGGACGGCTTCACGGTGTAAGCCTACCACGACCGTTCTTGGCCCCAGTGCGGTGGTTCAGCCGACATAGTTTACGTGTCCGGATCTCACACCCTATGTCGGTGACACCGATCCAAAGATTTAGTTAGGCGTGGTGATTGGATATGGGCGGCTTGCCTCCGCACGGCAACCCCCCATAGTTCGCAGAGCACGCGGTGCATGCTTACGCTCATTACAGCGCCGATCGAGAGCTCCTCGGGATTGTGAACCAAAGTGTACCTTTCGTCGGCAGTAGAGAGAGCAGCCGAGGCCGAGACTTGTTTCTCGTATAGGGCGACTCATGTATTGGACTGTGTGATGATACTATTCCAGACTAAGAACCCGAGTCGGCATCCGAGGCCCAAGTGTGGGCTAAGCTATGTGCTCTATTCTCGTGTTTATATTCATAGCTTGCATACACTCATCGAGATGACCATGTATATCGTATTGTACCCGGTTGGGGATTCTTACTTGAGTAATTCGTTACTCACCCTTATTCTCGTGGTTTTCCACGGTGTAATCGTGGTGCGCGACAGGATGCCCGAAGGAGGAGCCGTGATCATGGGGCCCAGATCTTCCAACTCGATTTTTGTATTATGACTCTTTGTGTTTTGTTTTTCTCCGAATGCATGTAGCAAGCACTGAGCCCTAGGATGTTTTGTAAATATTTGTGGATTCCAAGCATTTTGTATCCGAACGAGTTTTGAATGACTTTTAGTAAATCTCGATCGAGTAAACTTTGGAAATGTATTTATCTTGGAGCAGTGCTTGGAAACAGGGATGAGTTCCAGGAAATTGTCTAGTTTTTAAAGGGGTTATTTTGAATGTTTTTGTTTTAATTGGAATCAAATCATGTCTGTTTAAATGTCCTTTACTTTGAATGCATGCATTGGGATAAGGACCCATTTAGTGCCCCACTCTGGTCGGTCCTTACTGATTGGTATCGAGCTCGAGTCATAAATTCAGTAGTATGACTGTTGTTGTAGGTCGTTTTCCCATGATCACTAGCACTCGGCGGTCATCAGTACGCCTAAGTTTACTATTTGTTGTTAAAAAAAAAGGGTTAAGAATTTACAATACCTGTCATCTAGTGTATGCCTTGTGTAGTATTGTGGAGCGGAGACGAGCGGAGTTCTTGACTCGTTATTGGTTTGGGTGTAGATCGCCAAAGATGCCGATTACACCCGCAGGAAGAGGACGCCCGAGAGGAGGCCGAGGTGTGTCGGATCGGATCGACACCGCAGGACATCGTCCCAAGCCGAGACTCGATAGCATTCCGCTTTGTAGCTCCCCTTGTCAAGCCCAGAGTAGACATTGAGGCGATCGCGGCGCCGTGAGATCGCTTCTCTGGAGCGAGAATTTGCTAATTCTATGAGGTCTATGGTGGTCGACACTGTTGAGTGGCGGAGGCGAGACCGAGCTTTGTTGGCGCGTAGCGGTAGGAAGAGTCCCGAGCTCGGATCGAGCGGTGACTCGTTTGGTTCAAAGAGGCGCAAAGAAGACACCCGACTCCGCAGAGCAGCAGCCTTTGAGGCGTAGTGGCGGAAGGTGCCGATGAGCTTGGTAAATGGTTGAAGAATTTCGTAAAATGGAACCCTGATAAGTTTGACGCCATAGGTGATGCTTTAGCAAAGAGCGGATGGATTGCCCATTTGGAGTACACCTTCACGATTATGGTGTGCCCCGATGTGCAGAGGTCGAGGTGTGCGACCCATGTGTTAGGGGCGTAGCTAGATGGTGGTGGGAGTCCACCACGAGTGAGAGACCGGTGGGTCTCCACTGCTGCACGGGAGTTCTTCAAGACGAATTTAAAGCCAAGTACATTAGCGATGAGGCTCAAGAGAAGATGGTAGCGCTTTTCAGAATCTGCAGCAGGGTTACGATTCTATAGAGGAGTACGAGAGGAAGTTTTCTGAGTATGGCTATTTTGCTCGCGGTGATAGCAACCCCGAGTTGAAAATTCGGAAGTTCATTTCTGGTCTGAGGCAGGGTGTGTCTCAAGATGTCAGGACTCTGGCCCCTACCACTTATGCTAAAGCTGTTCAGCTGGCCACTATTTACAATGGAAAGTATCCTGTTGAGCGTACTGGCGCCGCTCCGGTGCAGCGTCCTGGCCAAGATGTAGTGGGGCGTAAGAGGAGGTTTGAGTTCGTGAGGAGGCGGCGGCGTCGCCAAGGCGATTCGCAGCGAGGATCAGCGAGGATTCGGCCCGATTCGGCCTCGCCAGAGGCGGTCCTAAGCAGACACGCCTATGCCACTTGTGGAAGAGTCCACTTTGGAGCTTGTCAGACCGGGCCCAGGCGGTGTTTTCGATGTGGAAAGAAGGGGCATATGATCCGTTCTTGTGATCAGCCAGCTATGGCGATTCACTGTGCAGCAAAGAGCAGGCCGGGTGTTCGCTCTGAACCGTCGGGAGGGTCGAGCGTGCGATGCCGCATGATGGGTGCACGCTTCTTATTTTGGATCATTGTGCATTTGTCTTGTTTCACTCTGTTCCTACGCACTCGTTTGTATCATTTTTGTTTCTTCGAGCATGCTAGGTTGAGATTAGAGCCTCTAGGTTTTGAATTGTCTGTTGCAACTCCTTCGGGAGTTAATATGTTAGCAAAAGATAAGGTTAAGGATGGCCGGATCGAGATATCCGGGGAATGCTGGTAGCTACGCTCATAGTTCTACCCATGAGTGGTTTCGATGTGATTCTTGGTATGGAGTGGTTAGCCGCTAACCACGCATTGATTGATCGCCACCGGAAGGAAGTAGTGTTCAGCCGGCGGGTCGGCCCGACTTCAAGTTTCGTGGAGTTCGGGGTGGAGTTTGCCCGCCGATGGTGTCATTGTGAAATCCCGTCATTTGCTAGCTCATGGAGCTTGGGCTACCTAGCCAAATTGTCCGAGAAAGCCGTCCCTCACCGACTATTGATCAAGTGCCGGCGAAGCGAGAGTTTGCTTGATGTGTTTCTGAGGAGTTACCGGGGTTGCCCGAAGAGAGAGGTTGACTTCACAATTGAGCTCGAGGCCGGGGACCCTCCCTATCTCGAAGGCTCCGTGATCGTATGGCGCCGGCCGAGCTAAAGGAATCAAGGTTCATTGCAGGAAATGTTAGATAGAGGATTCATCCGTCCGAGTGTGTCCCCGTGGGGAGCGCCGATGTTGTTTGTGAAGAAAAAGGATGGTTCGATGCGCCTATGCATTGACTATCGTGAGCTTAATAAGGTGTGATGAAGAATAAGTATTCGTTGCCCCGTAACGATGATTTGTTCGATCAGCTTCAGGGAGCTTCCGTGTTCTCCAAGATAGATTTGAGATCGGGTATCATCGGGCTGCGGATTAGGGACGCCGACATTCCTAAGACAGCGTTGTGTCTAGATATGGGCACTACGAGTTTGGGGTCATGTCGTTTGGGTTGACGAATGCACCAAAGCGACTTTCATGGACATGATGGATAGGGTGTTCAAAGCATTTTTGGACAGCTTCGTCATCGTGTTCATTGACGATATTCTGATCTATTCACGGACCAGGGAGGATCATGCAGAACATTTGAGACAAGTGTTGACAGCCTTGAAGGAAAACCAGCTTTATGCGAAATTTTCCAAATGTGAGTTCTGGTTGGAACAAGTGGCCTTCTTAGGTCACGTAGTCTCGAGAGATGGTATAGTTGTGGATCCTGCAAAGATTGAGGTCGTGAGTTCGTGGGCCAGCAGCCGACTTGAAGCAGAGATACAGCGACTTTACGAGCTGGCGAGTTACTACCGTCGGTTTGTTAAGGAATTTTCCGCCATAGCCTCGCCCCTCACTCGTCTGACGAGGAAGGGTGTCGAGTTTGTTTGGGACGGTAGGTGTGATGAGAGCTTTGCCCGGCTCAAGCGCAGTTTGACTTCAGCACCAGTGTTGGCAGTCCCGGAGGGGATAGGTGGTTTCGTGATTTACAGCGATGCTTCCAAGTTCGGGTTGGGCTGTGTGTTGATGCAGCACGGGAAGGTCATTGCTTATGCTTCCCGTCAGCTAAAGCCATATGAGCAGAACTATCCGACTCATGATATGGAATTGGCAGCAGTGGTGTTTGCACTGAAGATTTGGAGGCATTACCTGTACGGTGAGCGGATCCAGATGTTTACCGATCACCAGAGCCTCAAGTATATGTTTACTCAGAAGGAGCTGAATATGAGGCAGAGGAGATGGTTAGAGTTAGTAAAAGATTATGACTGCGAGATTCTGTACCATCCGGGAAAAGCCAATGTTGTAGCAGATGCTCTGAGTAGGAAGACGTCCCACTCCGCGGTGTTGTTGAGCTCCCAGCCCAGATTACGGAGAGAGTTCGAGCGGGCTGAGATTGCAGTGTTGTTGCGTGAGGTTACGGCCAGAGTGGCTCAGTTGACAATCCAACCATCGATTAGACAGCGGATTGTTGATAGTCAGCTGAGTGACCCCTCACTTAAAAGATTATTTGACAGAGTTAGTGCTGATGAAGATTTTGACTTTGTATATTCACGCATAGCAATGACGACGTGACAGAGTCGGTTGTGTGTTTTGGATGTTGCGGGATTGCGAGCGAGTTGCTCTCGAGGCCACATTCTCCGTTTGCTTGGCACCCCGGGGTACCAAGATGTATCGAGATCTTAAGCGGACATTCGGTGGATGGGTATGAAAAGAGATGTTGCGGAGTTTGTCATCGATGTCTCACTTGTCGCCAAGTGAAGGCACCAGCAGAGACCACCCGGTTTGTTGTTGTACCACTGAGTGTACCTTAGTGGAAATGGGAAGAGATCTCCATGGACTTTATTTCTGGCTTGCCGAGGACTCCGAGAAAGTTCTCTCATATTTGGGTGATAGTCGATCGATTGACTAAGAGTGCAAACTTCATTCCCGGTAGAGACACTTATACCGTGGAACAGTGGGCGCAGTTGTTTTTGGAGCAGATCATTCGCTATCACGGTGTTCCTGTGAGGATCGTATCTGACCATGATTCAAGGTTCACTTCTCGTTTCTGGAGAGCGCTCGTAGAAGGGTTTAGGCAACCGAGTGCGGCTTCAAGATGACTTTTCACCCTCGGGCCGATGGATGATGAGAGAGGTGAACCGATTCTCGAAGATATGTTGAGGGCTTGTGTGTTAGATTTCCGGCGATTGGGACCGAGATCAGATTCGATGGAGTTTGCATATAACAACGATTATCGATCGGCGATTGAGATGGCTCCATTCGAGGCTTTGTATGGTAAGCGTTTGCGATCTCCTGTGTTCTGGGAAGAGGTTGGTGATAGGCAGGTTTTGGGTCCCGAGTTGTTGCAGTTGACCAATGGTGCCGTGCAGAAGATTAGAGCTCGTATGTTGACAGCTCAGAGCAGACAGAAGAGTTACGCCGATGTTCGACGTCGGGATTTGGAGTTTGAGGTTTGTCAGCATGTATTCCTAAAGGTCGCACCGATGCGAGGTGTTTTGAGGTTTGGCAAGCGTGGAAAGCTGAGTCCCCGTTTTGTTGGTCCATTTGAGATTACGGAGAGGATTGGCGAGTCGCCATCGGTTGGCCCTACCTCCGTCATTGTCAGCGGTGCACAGTGTTTTTCAGGTTTCGATGTTGAGGCAGTATGTGCCGGACCCATCGCACATTGTGGATTTTGAGCCTTTGCAGCTGAATGAGGAGTTGAGCTTCGAGGAAAAACCAGTGGGGATCCTTGCTTTTGAGCCAAAGACACTGCGTAATCGTGAAATCCGGCTGGTAAAGGTTCAGTGGAGGAGTCAGAGTTCAGAGGAAGCCACTTGGGAGCGGGAGGATGAGATGATATTGCATTATCCCGACTGTTTCAATCTTAAGTGACTTTTGAGGACGAAAGTCTTATAAGGGGGGAGTATCGTAACGGCCCGAAAATTTCATCCCAGTCTTCCCGAGAGGCCCAGGGGAATTTTGGTAATTTTGGGTCAGGCCGACAGGGCCGGTTTTGAAATTGAAAATTGCCGGAATAATTATGAGTCAATTTGAATAGGATCGGGATTTTTGGTGAAGGCATTTGGGCTTGGGAAAGAGTAAAATTAAATGAGAAATTAAATAGCGCGTCGAGTGAAATTCGAACCAGGGACGTGTCGCCTGCTAGGCAAGGGGCGCTGCCAGCCGAGCCACTGGGCGTGTTTGTTAAACTACGCGCGCGATTTGGTATATATGCCGTGCGCAGTGGGATTTTTATATAAAAGCAGAATTTCGCCCGATTTCTTCCCCATTTCTCTTCTTCTTCTTCGCGATTTTTCCTCCGACCGACTCACTTCTCCCTCGCGATTTCTTCTCCTTTCCCCTCGACCGACTGCAACTCCTCACCCTCGCCGGAGCTCCCTCGCCGATCGCCCAACACCGGTAAGTTTCTTCTTTCTTCTTCTCCTTCCAATTCGTTTCCCCTGTTTTGGTTTCGCGTTGTTGCGGCCAAGGCAGTGAGCTTCTTGTGGATTTTGTGTAGCTAGTGTAGGGAGTTCGTCCATCAACGAATCGGCCGTCGAATCCTTCCCAATCGCTCGAATTCGCTTCCTCCAATCGCCCTGCTCGCGCTCGATTCGCCGCCGCGCGCATGTGACGAGCAGCCAGCCGCGAACCTCGCCGCCAAGATCGAGCCGTGCCAGCGCGCGCCCCCTCGCCCAAGCGTCGTGTCGTCCGCGCTCTTGCATCGCCCGCGCGCCCGTCGCACACAGCCAGCGCCCACGCGCCCAGCCTCGCGCACCAGCGCGCCCAGCAAGCCCTATTGCTTCCCCGTTCCTGCAATCGGCTCGTTCGTGCGTTCGTCGTGCCTCGTGAGTTGCTTCCGAGCTGAGCCTCATTTATTTTATTATATTTAGGCCTATTGTGTGATTTGTTTTGTGATTGATAGGTTCTCGGTAGCTAGTTCGGGTTCGTTCGCAATTTAGGATTTCGTGTCAAATCGTCCCCGACCAAGGTAAGGATTTCTTACCGGAGTTGTGTGGACCCTGCGATATTATATGTGATTGCTGATTGATTGCTTGTTTGTGTTTATTGACATGTATAGCTAGGTATTCTATTCTGAATTCCCGATTAGCATGATTTTCCTGGTTTAATTCTCAAGTTAATCCATGCTAGGTTGTTCCTCTCTAGCATGCTCGTATGTGTTCCTTGCTTCGTAGTATCATGCTAGGCTCGTTGTATTCTTATTGCGCACGTATTGGATTTTATGGAATTGTTTGCTGTTTGCTAGGGCAGGTTAGAATTGCAGGTAGATAGCATCATCCGGGCCTGATGCATAAAGAACCTTGCATCCATGGCAGGGACGTCAAGCAAGTCATTCCGTCCCTGGACCCCGTGAGGGATTAGCTAACCCAAGCGGTAGGCCCTGCAATCTTGAGTGAGGGTGGCAGTTGTTAATGCCCCAACGGTCGGGATGATGACTTGGCATTGCCTCGTCCCCGGCAGCCGACATGTCCTCAGCATGTTTGGCAGTAGCCCCTGATTGCCACCTGTTAAGGCAAGGACGGCTTCCTGGTGTAAGCCTACCACGACCGTTCCTTGGCCCCGGTGCGGTGGTTCAGCCGACATAGTTTACGTGTCCGTGTCTCACACCCCTATGTCGGTGACACCGATCCAAAGATTTAGTTAGGCGTGGTGACTGGATATGGGCGACTTGCCTCCGCACTCCAGCACCCCCATAGTCTCGGCAGAGCACGCGGTGCATGCTTACGCTCATTACTGGCGCCGATGGAGAGCTCCTCGGGATTGTGAGCCAGTGTACCTTTCGTCGATGATGAGACAAAGCCGAGCCGGACTTGTTTCTCGTATAGGGCGACTCATGTATTGGTGTGTGATGATACTATTCCGGACTAAGACCCGAGTCGGCATCCGAGGCCCAAGTGTGGGCTAAGCTATGTGCTCTATTCGTGTTTATATTCATAGCTTGCATACGCTCATCGAGATGACCATGTATATCGTATTGTACCCCGGTTGGGGATTCTTCTTGAGTAATTCGTTACTCACCCTTATTCGTGGTTTTCCACGGTAATCGTGGGTGCTTGTGACGACAGATGCCGAAGGAGGAGCTGTGATCATAGGGCCCGATCTTCCAACTCGATTTTTGTATTATGACTCTTTGTGTTTTGTTTTTCCCCGAATGCATGTAGAAGGCACTGAGAGCCCTAGGATATTTTGTAAATATTTGTGGATTCCAAGCATTTTGTATCCGAACAGTTTTGAATGACTTTTAGTAAATCTCTCGATCGAGTAAACTTTGGAAATGTATTTATCTTGGAACAGGTGCTTGGAAACAGGGACAAGTTCCAGGGAAATTGTCTAGTTTTTAAAGGGGTTATTTTGAATGTTTTTGTTTTAATTGGAATCCGAAATCATGTCTGTTTAAATGTCCTTTACTTTGAATGCATGCATTGGGATAAGGGCCCATTTAGTGCCCCACTCGGGTCGGTCCCTTACAGATTTATTAGCTTAAAGTTGGACATATTTATAATTTGAAAAAACTGAAAATTTTGGATCGGTTTAAATATAATTAATTATACATGTTTAGTAGTTAATACATAATAATTATGTACTAAAAAATATATATTATTATTTTTTAAGATACAAACTACACACAAAATATCGAGAAAAATTGATAAAAATTTTAAAAAATTTTAAAAAAAAATTGTAAGGGCAAAAGTGTCATTCAAGGATGCCCTCTACATGGGTATCCTAAAAACCCATGATGGAGGAAGGCATCCAGATGACTCTTAAATGGGCATCTCAGGATGCCTGGATTTTTTTTCATTCCTAAAAAAAAACGTGGTAATTCATATATACATCTCATGAGAATTATGGATTACCACGAAGTGTTTAAGTATAAAGATTGATCATTGAAATTTATAGATCAAAATAAAATGAGTCTAAAAATATGTGGACCAGAATATTATGTTAACAAAAAGTTAATAAAGTTTTTTTACAAGACTAAGACATCTATAGAATGTAATTACAAATATGTTCACATTCAAAAGTATTAATAAAAAATTAGTATTAATAAAAGTAATTTTTTATTAATAATTTAGAAATTAGTTTTAATGGAAAAAGGCAAACTTACCCTCCAACCTTAATTAATACTCTTAAATGTAAAAATTAAAAAAATATAAATTAATAATAATAAAAACTATTAAAAACAACCACCTTCGAGCTTTCATGCATTGTCAGAGGGCACCATCATGGTGCTCCGCCTTAAATATGACATCGACCATCGTAAAAAATGCTTACACTTCTAGTCATTATTGAACAAGAAGTCAAGATTCTAAACCTCTCCATGGTTAAAAATGAAGATAAAAAACTTCACCATCATCTGCAAACAAAGCTCCAAATATTAGAAAATATAGGGTTCCACCTCAAAACTAATCAATTGGCAATGAGAGGAATCCATATCTCTTTTATATTGATGTTGAACTCTCTCACTTTCCAATGTGGGACATTTGTAAGATCATAACAAGGAAAATACGTACATCACCGCCATGTACTAACAAAATAGAATTTTTAGTATATTGTTAATGAGCATGCACAGATTGTTTGTACATGGTCGGTGATGCACGTATGTCCCTTGTTATACTAGTACATGTTCAATTTACCCATATCTAGTTTATTGGTAAAGAACATGTACTAATAAAATAAAATTTTTAGTATATTGTTAATGAACATGAATTGAGTCTTAAACAGAAAATAGGAGATTAACACAACCATATAACATAATCCATTCGAAAATATATGAATTTGGTTGCTCTAATACATGGGTTGGTAGATTGACCGATCCAAAAATTTGAGTCCGTTAAAAAACTTCCTCTAGGTCAACCCAAGACCATGTTCACCCCTAGATTTAATATTGTATTAGTCGTTAACATCGAATGTTAATATCATATATATTGTTAATAGTGTACCTAACTAAGATATCATAGTGTTTCCATGTAATTATTTGATGTATTATATTTATATATAAGAATCATTATTTCAAAAAAATGTATCATTTATTCATAACATTGGTATTGATTAAATGGATGAAACTTCAACAAGATATTTATAATAATTAAGATATTTATAATAATTATGGTATCAATAAGTGATACGCATAATAATTATGGTATTAAATATTTTTGATACATTGGATACAATATTTACAAATACTAACTAAATACATCATATCATAACAACAAATTGGTATTAAATATAAAATGTAATAAATACATTTTTTAAGATATAAATGGTTTCAACATATTTATTGTTATTAAAAAGTCACAAATAATACAGATGGTGTATTATAATAAATACAATGCAATTTTAGTAGGCCCAAAGGCAAGCCCGGGAAAAGCATAAAAAGGAGACCAGGAAGGCAAGATTGGCCCAAAATCTGTGAATCCGACCCTCGAAAAGAGGATCGGACACGTGGGGGCCCTCGATGGGAGGGTCAGACATGTGTCCGACCCCTTGTGCGTGTGCGAGTGTGGGCCGAGCGTAGGTTCGACCCTTGTGTGCGTGTGCGAGTGCGGGCCGAAAGTGTGTCCAGCCTGTTTGAACGTCGCTCGTGGACCAGATTCGAGTCCAGCCCATGAGTGCGTCCAAGCACTAACTCGATGCCCAGGAGGCCCACCCGAGGAGAGCGGAAAGTTCAGTTCGACTTGGTCGACTCCACTACTTCCAGGTGGCGAGAAAGGCTCATTCGGGGGTGCGGTTTTAGTCGCGTAACGACACCCAATGCCGAAAGTTGCGTTCATAGACAGAAGGGAAGAAAACCATACTCTATAAGAGGACTCCAAAATGATGCCACAAGTAAGTGACTTTCAATCTAGAACTTTGAACCCGACACATACTGTACAGACTTAGGCATCGGAGTCCTCGTGGCTTGTACCACACTGGTGCCCATTTTTATTCCTCTATTTTGCAAGCACAACGTCCCCGTCCCTAAACAAATTCACTGTTGATACGGAGAACCAAAGTTCGACATCAACATTTGGCGTCATCTGTGGGGATGATACGTGTTCTACCCAAGGGTAAGCTGCGAAACGTCAAAGTTCGGACTGAAGGATGAATAGCGCAAGTCACAGTAATCATGTGAACGATGGGGAATCTGATAACAAGAGAGCCCCTAGAAGGGTACCCACCCGGCACGATGCGGTGGAAAACCCGAAGACCCAACCTGTGGTCGAAATGGAAAAAAGATTAGCGGTGGAAAACTTGGAGGACCCGAAGGTAGGTGCGCTTGAGTGAAAAGTGCAAGAAAAGGCCGCAATCAGCTGTGGAATTTAATCGATCAACCCCAAGTTGTTGCTGCAGTAGGCAGAGATATGCCCTCGGCAAGGATCCCGCCTCGAAACGAGATGGATCTTCAGGTCAGGGGCAAACCGCAAACAAGGGCACGACCCTTTCCTAGGGAATAGCCCGTTGCTAGAGAACAACGCCCAGATGTTGGGAGACCAGTCGTTGTGAGGCAGAACGCGACGCATTAACGTGTAGGATACAACCCAGAACCTCGCTCAAAAGCTCCATCGCTTGTACGCGATCCTTCTAGAGGAAAGGCCCCGGTGGTAAGAGAATCTATTGAGACCGCAGCACCTTGCCAAAGACCCGTGGAGCGATTAGTGCTTAGGGGCAATGATAAAAGGAGGGGGCACCCTGAACCTACCCAAACTGTGTAGCGAGTGAAAGACTCTCGTACCTGTACCAGGCCTGTATCTAGTAGGTACCTTGCCTCTAGGTTGTCTCTGCAACGACAAAAATTGAGCAAATGCCCCGACCTACGTTGGTAAGAGCTGAGGAGTCAGACATAGGGACCGACCTCCGGGCCCTTATAAACCTCTGAAAGAAGGATCTGCTAGACCAGGAGGTTGAAAGCCAGCCTTGGGCTACGAGCTACGGTAACTCCAAAACCAACTGGGAGACATGTGGAAAGCATAGGACCAAGACAGCCTCGACTTGGAAAATCTCGTAGACTAAGTCGACCCGCCCTTCACAGACAAAATTATGGTTGAAGAAGTGTCTGCCAAATTTAAACCACCAACCATAAAGGCCTACGACAGGTCAAAAGATCTAGTCGATCATCTTGATACTTTTCGGTTCTGGATGGAGATCCACGGAGTTCAAGATGCTATCAAGTGCCAAGCATTTTCCTTAACTCTTACAGGGTCAGCCCGTCGATGGTTTCGGCAGCTAAAAAGGAAGTCAATTAAGTCCTTCCGAGAGTTGGTCCAGGCTTCCATCATACAGTTCCTAGGAGGAAAAGATCAGAAAAAAACCAGCTACTCATCTACTAACTATAAGACAAGGAAGTCACGAAAGCATGAGAGAATATATGGCTCGCTTCAACAACAAAGCATTACAGGTAAAAGGGTACACCGATAGGGCGCCCTTACAGCCATTGTTGTTGGATTGAAGGACGAAAAATTCCTATGGTCCCTGGGAAAAAATGCCCCCACAACCAACGTAAATGTGCTTACCCGTGCGTAGAAGTATATGAGCGCCGGGGAGCTTCTCAAATCTAGGCACGCTCCATAAGAAAAGCGTGTATCGATTGATAGAGAACGAATGGCAAACAGAGCATAATTGAATCATGCAGAATCTCAAAAAAGGCACTTGAACGACCGACCTAACGATTGAGAAATGCATGCTCGTAAGGGGTTGCCCCCAAGAAAGTTCAAAAAATATACCCCTACTGTGGTACCTAGAGAGCAGATTTTGATGGAGATCCAAAATAAAGGACTGCTGAAATGGATTGAAAGTAGGATCTCATCGACGTAACAAGGACAAATACTGTCTATTCCACTGAGATCACGGCACACCACCTCCGATTGTTATGACTTGAAAGAAACCATTGAGGCCCTGATCCAAAAGAGGCGGTTGAAGGAATATGTTGAAAATAAGCAAACATTCATCAAACGCCTGAGTAAGAAACAAAATGTCGGGGATTCCCTACCTCTGTAAGAAATTTTCACCATTCAAGGTGGTCCAACAAGAGGCGCCTCGAACAAGAAGAGAAAAACATGTGCTCGAGAAGCTCAAGAATCACCAAATCCTGAGGAGGTGCAAATCATAGCAGCAGTAGACGATGCCATCAATTTCCTACCAACGAATGCATGTAGGTTGCACCGACCTCACAACGATGCATTGGTGGTAACTCTAACAGTGGCCAATATCAAAGTTCGAAAAATATTAATCGATGGTGGAAGATCAACAAACATTCTGTCACTGCAAGCGTACGATGCTATGAAACTGGGCACGAGAGGTTGTCTCCGAGCTGCCTCACTAGTTAGGTTCAGAGGCAGCACTATATATCCCGAAGGAAGTATTGAGCTCCCAAAAAACCTTCGGCGAAGGTGACCATTCGGTGCTCTTTTTCGTCACCTTCTTAGTAGCTCCAAACGGTTCGGCATACAATGCCATCATCAGGAGGTCCACCATTCACCAGCTCCGTGCAGTACCGTCAACGTACCACCAACTTATGAAGTTCCCAACCTCAACAGGGATTAGGGGCGTACGAGGAGAACAACAAATCTTGAGGGAATGCTACCATACTACTCTGCAAGGGACAACCAGGTTAACAGATGTTCAAATGGTGGAAATAGACCCACAAAATCTCCCCTTGGGAAAGGTCGCACCCCACAAAACGGGCGCGACACCTGAGAAGAGGCATTGTTTCAACCACTCCAGCCACGACCTAAAGAATAGTCACCGACCGAACAGTTAGAAAAATTGCAACTGCTATCAGAGGGTCAAGTGGTACAGATATGGTTGAGTTTGAGCAACAAACACCAAACAAGCCTTATCACGTTCCTTCGGAACAACAGCATCCTCCTTATCGAGAGGCGGCAGAAGGTCAGAAGAAAATCCACTAGGCCCAAAATTCGGCTTCTCCCAGCACTGGAGTCACCAACAAACCAGGTACCAGGAGTCTGATTTCAGCTCGTACCTAGGGGGACCGTGGGAACTTCCCCAACACCTAGGGCATAGCAAGAGCTCTCCACCCCGGCACTTTCGTAGTCTAGATAAGTTGGATGGTCAAAACCGTCAACTCCTCCCCCCGTTGAATCTTGAGGCGTGGTTTGTTCCAGACCTGCATGAGCAATAAATAAAGGTCACAAATCAAATAGCAAATTGACATCCTGATACATGCCAAGAATGTCTCTTACCCGGCAGAAGGTTGCTAGCAAGTAGTGATCGGAAAGTTACAAGCTTTAGACTTTTACGTTCCTCGATAGGTAGCGATCGGCACCAGCAGTAAAACTCTCGCACAGGCTCTCGAATCTCCAGTCGACAGCGAACTGCAATCGGCCCAACACAAATGTTAGGAGTAGCGCAAAAACGAGAATAAATTAACCACCAACATGATGGTTCTGCTAAGAGTCACATCACATAATCCTCATAAAAGCACTCAACAAGAGAAGCTTTACCGCCCCCGGTAAAGGTGGACGTAACACTAGAAGAGTAGGGGCATGGGGTCAACCAAGCCCTCCCGAAAAAGATTCATTGGTGATGCCATCTCCTTACGGAGTCAGGAGCAAAGAGAATACATCTCCTACGAGGCGAAACATCAGGGCTCTCATGAAAACGATAGAGAGACAAAAATTCGTCAACTAAAAATGGACCCTCTAGACAAAGGCGATTCCAAAGGCAAAGGCAACCAAAGAAAATATTCAACACATTTGGAGAAAATTGGCCCGGAGCCAAGTCCACCGTACATAACAACTCTTGGAAAATAGGTAGCATGGAAAACCGAAAACCCCGTCTCAACATCATCACATAAGTCGTGATCCATCCCTGAGGAGGATTATAGGCCGACTCCTTAGCAACCGGTAGTCGGAGAAGAACATGTGAAGGGTAATCCTCCCTAAGTTTTATCAAATCTCTTTCGCTTAGGCATGAAACTTCATGAGGGGAAGAATCAGCCCACAGGTCAAAGGCTTACGATTGTTGCATTTCAATTGGGAATCACTCACAAAACATGGCCGAACACTACTGCCCCGAGATTCTTTTGCAATCGACTCACTAGAACAAGACCCTTCCTCACTCGACTCATTGTCATCTACATCCTCGCTAGCCACAAGCTCGTAATCAGGATTAGAGTTCATCTTTCACAAGAGCCACAAAGGGAAATAGAGAGAAACAAAAACCAACTCTAGCAAAAAACAAAAAGAGTTAAGCCCGTTTGAAAGAACAAAATAAAAACTCTCTCAGAGGGACTTACCGTGGAATAGAGAAACTTGGGATGAGTAGGGAAAGGAATGAAAAGTCTTCATTTTATAGATTTTTTCCAATGAGAGCTGGGGGAGGAATCAATATGTGGCGTAGGAACAGGGACGACGACGACAGCGGTACACTGCCTGACAACAACTACTCTTGTTGCCTCAATGAGTCCCACCGAGGTATACTAGAGTAAGGGCAACTGTTGTAGGAGGTTTTCCAGTCTCGCAATGCAATTTTAGTAGGCCCAAAGGCAAGCCCGAGAAAAGCCCAAAAAGGAGACCGGGAAGGCAAGATTGGGCCAAAACCCGCGAATCCGTCCCTCGAGAAGAGGACCGGACACTTAGGGGACCTCGAAGGGAGGGTCAGACACGTGTCTGAACCCCGTGCGCGTGTGCAGGTGTGGGCCAAACGTAGGTCCAGCCCCTATGCGAGTGTGCGAGTGCGAACCAAACATGTGTCCAGCCCGTTTGAACTTTGCTTGTGGGCCGGATTCGAGTCCAGCCCATGAGTGCTTCTAGGCACTAACTCGGTGCCCATGATGCCCACCTGAGGAGAGCGAGAAGTCCAGTTCGACTTGGTCGACTCCACTACTTCCAGGTGCGCGAGAAAGGCTCATCTAGGGGTGAGGTTTTGGTCACGCAACGACACCCGCTCTCAAAAGTTGCGTTCATGGACAGAAGGGCAGGAAACCATACTCTATAAGAGGACTCCAGAACGATGTCACAAGTAAGTGACCTTCGATCTAGATATTTGAACCTGACACATACTGTACTGACTTAGGCATTGGAGTCCACGTGGCATGTACCACACCGGTGCACAGTCTTATTCCTCTATTTTGCAGGCATGACGTCTCCGTCCCTAAACAAATTCACCGTTGATACGGAGAACCAAAATCCAGCATCAACAAATATTTATGCTATGAATATTATAACATGGTACTATGTTGTATATGCATATTAATCTCATATTTCACATCCATACAAACTTATGGTTCCAATGTAAATGAATCCACGCATTTTATATTATATAATAACTAAAAAATATTATAGTTCAAGTATTATAACAAATACAACAATCAAATGGATGACTTGTTACATCAATCCACACAACAATTCCAAATCAATTATAAATAATAAAAGTTCATTGGATAATGTTCTTGTTTTTTGTTTGTCATTTCTTACTTCTTGTTTCTTATATTTTATAATAAAAGATAGAATAAGTTTTATAATTATTTTTGTTTCTTAAAAAAAATAAGAATAAAAAAATAAAGAATCAATTGATAACAATTTCTCGCCTTGTTTTGTTTTTTTTTTTTAATTTGGATGAATAATTAACAACAATTTTGATATGTTATTATTTACAAACATTCATCTAAAATCAAACTCAATTATATTGCTTTGCAAATGTGATGCTGGTAAAATATATGACACAAATTAAAATATTAAAAACCAAATAAGTATCAAAAGTTCATATAATCTAGTGTCAATATTTTATTTTTAAAATACAAATAAATTTCAATGCAAATTAACAATAAATTTGATTGTCTTTTTTCTAAGCAAATGATGTTAACTCAAATCCATTACAATTATATTTGGTTGTAATGTTGTTGCAAAATATTAAAGTAATGTCCAATGTTAATAGAATAATTTTTCAAAAAAAAACTAATTGAATAACATAATAATATATAAATACACCGATTAAAAAAGTTAAAGAATATATAAATATACAAATTTCCAGATTTAAATTTAAAGTTTAAAGTATATATAAATTTTTTAAAAAAATTAAAACTAAAATAACATTAAAAAAATTAAATTAAAATTGAATATTCAAAATTCTAATAACACATAAATAGCATAATTTAAAGTTTATAATTAAAAATTTAAAAATTATGAATATATAGTTCAAAATCAGGAAATACAATAAAATTAAATTAAAAAATACCTATCACAAAAATAAAAAAATATATAAATATAAATATAGTTTATGATATTATTATCATCCATAAAATTTAAAATATTACACATTGCAAAAATAAGAAATTAAATAAAAGTATTAAGAATTGCTGATATATATGGAAAAATTGCAGAAATTAAATATAAATATATGCATGTATAACTAATAATATCAATATATTATGATTAGGGGCTTTTGCCTTGTATATTACAAAATGACTAAAATATTTCATGAATAGCACAATAATAAAAATAATTGTACACATAGTAAAAAATGTAAATTGATAAACTTCCATATTAATAGATTCTATCAACAGAGATTGATAAAATCAATTACTAATAAACAAAGTAAATTGATACACTTCTATTAGATTCTATCAATAAGGGTCGAAAGAATCAATCACTGATAAAATTGATAGACTTCCATCAATGATAGATTCTATCAAAATTTTCGATCAAAAAGGTAAATAGAGATTTTTTAAAAAAATAAATAGAATTTTCTATAATTGTAAACTTGGGTCAAAATGTTGCTATACAGTGAAAATTCTCGTATGATTGTTATTATTTATTAAAAAAATAATGTAAAATATCTATATTACAAAATTGCGATATTATATATATAATGAAAAAAAGAATGTACATGATTTTAGGTTTGAAGGCAAACTAATCCATGCAAGCAGCTACAGAAATGGAAGAAAAAAGAAATGAAACAAAGAGAAACTTTTTTTTTTTTTTTTTTTTGTAGTTTCTCAAATTTTGGAAACAAGAAACATGAAATAGGATAACTGATCAAACAAGTCTGTTTCCTAAATAATGTAAACAAAAAAAACGAGGCTTTAGAGACTCATTCTATGTTGGTCATATACCTATGAATTAACTTCATAAATATTACCTTAATAATCAAATATGAGCAAAACTTACCTACTTGTTGATAAATATGATATTCATACTTACCAATATATGATCCACATATTTGATGAAAGAGAAAATGAAATGTGCTTTTAAATATGTTAAATCAATCTTTTCATCAAATATTTCTCTTTTTCTTAGTAAAAAATATTTGATTTATGTGTTGGTTAGTATAGACACATACTTACCAACAAATAGGTAAGTTTTCCTCGTCAAATATTGAAAAATCAGACATCACGCAAAAATAGTCGAAGTGTGAACTATAAGTTGAGAGGGATCTCATGAAACTCAATTCTCTATTCTGCTACGAGAGGGAACTCATGAAACCAAATTCCACAAAAGTACATATCCGAATTAATACTATACAACTAAAACTGTGTTTAGATTTTCTTGAAATGCATATTCAATAGGACAGAGAAGCCAACATGGTATCAATGACATTCCATGATCAAAAGTATATAAGTTCGAATCTATCTTATAATAAAATTCAAAAAGTAAAAGTGGAAAAAAAAAGAAGGTATTTTCATATACCAATCTTTGGCTCCGACGCTAAGACAAAGGTGTGAGTAGAGTAGAGTCACATGGGCAGAAAAAGCAATTCCAGTCGAACCCGATAAACATAGCCCAATCAAATCTCGTAGATCGGAGTTATTTCTTTCTTGGTATAACAGAGGTAACAAGAATGCGAATGATTTTCTTACGCACATTTTGGGTCATCCAAAATAGTTTTGTTTTAAATGAACATTCATTCCCAACCTATAATCGTTTACTTACCTCTCTTTCTCTTCATAACTACTTTTCATTCTTTCTATACTTACTATTTTGTTTCTTCTGCAAAATTAATAATTTCTCCTAATTCTTGCCTTCACCCTAGTATTCTCAATCTCTTTATCATAGGTAAAGAGACCCCTCTAGTCCCTTCAACAAGTCAGTTGAACTAAGGTTTTGGATGGAAAAACTACTAAATGTGGCGGTTACAATATGATTGGCTCTCTAATTCAACAAAATCGTTAAATCCTCATTTGATAACCATTTTGTTTTTAGTTTTTCATTTTTAAAATATAAGTCTACAACAACTACTATACTTTACTTGATATTTGTTCTTATTTGGATATCTACATCTTGCCTATATTTTTATAAACCAAACTAAAATTTGAAAACAAAAAAAGTAGTTTCCAAAAGCTTGTTTTTTTCTTTAAAATTTAGTTAACATTCATATACTTTCTAAAGGAAAGATGAATACATTGTAAGAAATTTGAGAACAAATAGACTTAAACTTAAAAAATTAAAAATCAAAAACCAAATAGTTATTGTAAGAAATTTGAGTAAAAATAGACTAAAACTGCAAAAATTAAAAATAAAAAACCAATTAGTTATCGAACAGGGCCTAAGCTTCCCTCAAAGATTGCATTTATGAGAAACAAGATAACTAAACAAAGGCTACAATCTAAACAATCTGTTGTAGTTTGAGACAACTTGGTAGCCAACCTCACAGAAACTTGATCATGCAAAAAAGTTGGTACAACAAAGATTAAGTTCAATATCGTTTCACAAACAATAAGACTGCAACACAGTGATTGAAAACATACTACTAACATGTACCACCTACCTGTCGATTAAGATCCTTGCGCCCTCGTAGTTGAGATCATTCAAAAGCCCACTGATTCTCCCTGCGAACTTCCTCCTCCTCCTCCGGTGTGAAATCGTTCTTGATGTTAAAGGTCTTTCGGATCTCCTCTGGGGTCTTTCCCTTGATCATGTCAGCTACAGTTTGGCATGTCAGGTCTAAAAGGCTCTTGATGTTCAGATAATTTGCAGCCTGCAGTGTAGGGTAAAATAGAATTTTATACTATGAACATAAATAATGGTAAGATATCCCCAGGCTGCTTAAAATTCTTTGCATTATGATGGCTGAAATGTAGAACTCAAGTCGTTAACATATAGAACCTTGAAAAACAAACCAAGTCTATGTATGAAATATACATAAAAGTAAGCAAAGAACATTTGACAATGGTTCCAAGTTAACACACGAAAAACAAAAACACTGAAATCTAGACAACCGGACTGTTGAGATATGCCTTGAACGCCCCAATGCCATGCGATTAGTGCATCCTACGCACAAACGCATATCGCATTGCTACAATGCGTTCTGCATCAGCATTTGTGTTTAATGCCTACGCATTCTATAATAGGGTTTAATGAGAGTGCATATATAAACTCGAATTAAACCCTAGTCATAATATGATGTTCATTTTGTAACTCTGTAATTCACCTCTCCTAAATAAAATTGTTCTCCCTCTCTGCCCGTGGACTAGCTAACAGCATGTTAGTGAACCATGTAAATCCGTATGTATTCCTTATTCTTCTTCTTTTGCATTTATCGTTGTCTATTTTCATATCTCCGTATCAGTTGTTACCGACATAGCCATACACATATGTCTATTGATCCAAATCGAGTAACAATACCTATTTGCATCACAGGCTGCAATCATCACAGTGGCTCATTCTATTGAATCTTTTTTTATATAATTGGAGACAAAAATATGGACGAGCAAGAATCAAATCGCTAACCGATAACAAAGGACGACAGGAACGATACCTCGCTGTTCTTCGAGCCATTCTATTGAATCTTAATCCATTGTTTAGATTTTAGCCACTATACAGAGTAACCAAACAACAGAACTTAAATACTAAATCATTCCAGTAGAGCAATAACAATACAAAACATCAAACAGTAGAAATACCTAACAGCACAAATGCGCAATCGTCCTACACAGTAACGTGAGTAATCAAAGCGGTTGATAAGAAAATGGCAGAAAACAGGAACCCTAGAAAAGCGAAGGGAGAAGCGATTGGTGGTACCAGAATGAGATCGAAGAGCGTGGCCTGATCGACATTGACGAAGTCGTGGTCCCAGGCCTTGAGGTCGTCATCGGAGGGGCGAGGGTCGGCAGCGGAGGAAGCGTGGACGTGGAAGCGGCAGTACTCGATGACCTTGGCGAGGATGTTGCTGCTGACGTTGGGGATGGGGATGCCGTGATCGGCGCAGGTGTCCTCGATCATGTGGCGGATGGTCTGAGATTCGAGGGCCACGGCCTCGTCCACCTCGAAAGACTCGCCATCGGAGCTCTTCAGGACGATCTTCTTGGAGGAAGACATGGATTTGGATTTGGATCTGCAGAAACTGGGGATTGTGAATTTTAGTGGAGAGGATGGAGAAGAATCGGATGAATGAGGATTTTGTATTAGGGGAATGCGTGTTCACACGCGCCGGCACTTATTATCCATTTCTTATTTTATTTTACTTTTAGAAAATTTCTCATGATGCTTCTATCTTCCTTAATTGTAATATTTATTAAATTTCAAAAGTGATAATTGCTCAAATTAAATATTTAAATACTTAGTTATTACAAAAAAAATCACTAATTCTTCTCCCAATAAAAATATTTATTAATTCTATTCTATTTTTAAATTATTTCTTTTTTAAAACATAATAGTATGTATGGATACCGAAAGAAGTTTGTTGTGACAATTCATTGTTTCTTAATGGGAAAAGAATTTTAGAACATTTGTACCCTTATTCTTCTTCTTCTTCTTCTTTTTTTAATCTCCATACCTATTCTTCCATGTAGAAAACACACCACATTTCAGTTTAAAAGAGTGAAGGTGGAAATTAATCAACAACTTGACAGCGAGTTCGTTTCGCCGTCATTATTGTGCTTGTTGTGTTGTCGTGGTTGTTGTCTTTCATCTCATCTATTTTGATGCTTTTGCTTTTGGTAATTAATTAGGGAGTAAATCGTAGAATCGGTATGACAACCCTAAATGGGTAAATGTGGTTTCTTAATCGTTTATAAAAAAAAAATTCCTAATGTAAACCCAATTAAACAAATCAATTTACTTTTGACTAAACAATCAATTTAATCAAAAATACCATAGAAATTACAAAGACCAATTTCAAGTACCTATTTAATTCTAACATTAAGATTGGTAAAGAATATGTCAACATAAAATTATACCAATCAAAAAACAATTAATATTACATAGCAATAAATTAATTGAAAAAGTAAAAGAAGTTAGGGATAGAGAAATTGACATTGTGAATTTATCGTTACAACATTCCTTTTGCGAGAGCAACAACAAACCCGATCTTTTCTACGGCTCAAGATCAAACCGTTATAACCTCTCTTTTTCATGATCAAGAAAAACCTTTACAATAATTTGGAAATGAAGGAACAAGATGAACAAACTCTCGCAAATAGTGAATTTACAAATTTAACTTTTACAAGTCAATTTTCACATTACAATAATTTATCTCTCAAGAATAAAATAAAAATAAAAAATTGAAAGCTTGGAGAGAGCAATAATGAAAACTTCTTTATTTTGAAGGATTTATGAAACTTGGTGTCTTCATTTGGAGAAAAAGGTGAAGGTTAAACAGACACAAAGATGCAAAGTTACCATTAGACACAATCAATAATAATATTATAATATTTAAAGTTACCGTTAGACATAATGTGTAATAATATTATGATTTAAAAAATTGCATTTAGACAAACACATAAAAGTAATATAACAACTTATAACTTTTTTTCTCTTTTTAAAAAGTTACTGTTAAACACATTCTTAAATAATGATATAATAATGTATACTATTGTCTTTTCCTTGTTATTTTCCTTTTTACCTTTAACTTTTTAAAATTCAAAAAGTATTATGTGTCAAATATCCAACGTTTTACATGTCACTCTTGGATTGACCTATTTTTGCTACGTCATCATGTCGGAATTTACCATTCAAACTCATTTAGGTCATAACTTTTTTGTTTCAACTTCAATTTGAGTAATTCAAAATGCATTTAATTTTTTATTCCAAGGTGTAAATATTGGATATTTCATAACACTAAATTTGTTAGCAAATAAGTTTTAAATTTGTTATCATCAAAACATCAATTCATTAATTAATTAAAATTAATTAATTTAAGATACCAAAAAATCTAACATAAATTTTATCCTATTTCTTCCTCCCTTTTCCAATTATCCTTGCGTGCCTTAACTCAAATAATTTAATTAGAAAAATTTGGCATTCAAATGGGTACTTTTTATTTTTTAGAATCTACGGTGGAATCAAAATAATTTTGTTGAATTTACCTCACCATTTAAATTTTTTTCAAGATAAAAAATGAAATTTCAAAATTATTTCATGACATGCCTAATTTTTTTTAAAACACATTCGCTAGAAATTATCTTAAGAGTCAATCTTATGCTAAGTCTTAGTCCCGAACTTAACATAAAAAGAAATGAGACTCAAACTTATAATCTTAAAAAAGGGATTTTGCATGTATAATTAAAAAAAATGCAAAGTATTTTCATCTATTCAAAACTAATTCATTGGTAGCATGGAATTTAAATTGAGTTCTATTACTAATAGACTCATTCTATCCCTAGTTGAGTGCTATTAGTGATAAATAAAATAAAATAAAATAAATCATGTGTTATAGATGCATTATTTTAAAAATTGTGTTGCATATATAATATAAGATGTAGAATGTGTTATTGATGGTAAATTCATATCTTAAAATCTACCTTGGATATTTCTAAACTCTTTTTTTTTTTTTATCTCTATAAGATTTATGAACTTTACAAATATTCACTCTCTAAATTTTCACTTATGAATCAATTGGTTCTATGGTGTAGTGGTTAGCACTTTGGACTTTGAATCCAGCGACCTGGGTTCGACTCCCAGTAGGACCTCATTTTAAAATCACTATGTCCCTCCAATTAGGGGACTTGTTCCAAGTATAAACCAAATGTGCATTGGGTCCTTAGATATTTTTCGAGAGCCATTTTCCATGGGAGTTCTCTTCGCCACCGCGAATTTTAATGCTCATGCATTTTTGCTACGGCAAACAATTAAAATGATATCCTAGACATGCATTTTACCTTCGTCCTAAAACATGATGCTACAACGAACATGCAAGTAGATTCTTTATTAAATGTAGCGAAATTCAAGCGAAAAGTTATTGGCCTAAGCTACTAAATATCAATTCTTGAGAGTTATCTTCAAAAAAATTACCTATAACCTAATCATTTTTTTTATTCCATTATTATTTTTAGAGGCTTTTGCATATATATTACAAAAAGACTAAAATATTCTATGAATAATAATGAAAATATTTGCACATATAGCAAAAAATGTAAATTGATTGACTTCTATATTGATAGATTCTATCAATAGAGACTGATAGAATCAATTACTACTAAATAAAGTAAATTGATGGACTTTCATTAGATTCTATCAATAAGGACTGATAGAATCAATTACTGATAAAATTGATAGACTTTCATCACTAGAAAATGATAGATTCTATCAAAGTCTTCGATAAAAAAAGGGTAAATAGAGATTTTTTTTAAAATAGGCAGAATTTGCTATAAACGAAGTATATTCTATGAATAATAATGAAAATATTTGCACATATAGCAAAAAATGTAAATTGATTGACTTCTATATTGATAGATTCTATCAATAGAGACTGATAGAATCAATTACTACTAAATAAAGTAAAATTATTATTTGTAGACTTTTTATTTTCCAACATTCTTTAATATTTTTTAAACTATTTTTTAGTTCAAATTGGGGAGAGAGACCAACAAACTCTTTTTTTAGGTCAAAGTGTAACTAAAAGTAACAAATAACAATTAAATAAATAAAAGTCAACACATTAATTATTCATTATCAGTGAATTTGTTGTTGTTTATTTACATAACTACAAGTTTTATGACATTATTTTTAACAATCGTCCACTTGCACTAAAACATTATAGTGAGACCATTAATGAAATAACATAGTACATTTTTGCTCCCTTGCTCTAGATTGAGTGAGATCTATCTCATAGACTTATACTCTATAGGTAACTCTCGAACATCTCAACTTAGAGAACCTTTGTAAATAGGTTCGCATAATTGTCTTTAGAGGTTGTGTCTGTGACTCTCACATAACCTCCATTTAGTACCTCTCTAATTGATGATACTTCCTATATAAGAAGCACTCTCTAAATAGTCATGAACGTGAATTCTTACTAAGCGAGTCAATAAAATCAGCCATTAACCAAAAAAATTCAAAGTTTATAAAACAAAACATGCTTCAGCTCTTATTCATATCAATCAAGTCTAAATCTAATAAAATGGGTTAGGGTAATTCAAATGGTTAACTTCTCAAAAACGTGCAACATTTATTTCAAATAAAATAGACGAACGTACCAAATCTCCAAAAACATGTTGGAAGAACAATCAAATATAAAATTGACTATGCACAGCTCTTTCCCATAATCCTCTTAGCCACCTAGTAGAATTCATATTTACCTAATTGAAAACCATTAAAAAAAAAGAAAAAGAGGAGAACCTCCAACTGAGTACAGTATGCACAATCACTAATTATAGTACACTAGCACATACTTGAATACAACTAAGCTCTAACATTTGTTTTCATAATCAGTTTTGTTTTGATAAAAATCATTTGTATTTTTTCAACAACTTAGTATAATTCATAATTAATTAGAAAGATATAATATCATATTTTTAAAAGGGGATCTTGCTTGTATAATAAAAAATGGCAAAATATTTCTCTCTATAATATAAAACCAAAACTAATTCATTCTATCACTACTTTGAATTCTGCTTGAAGTCTATAACCGATAAAAATTCATGTGCTATAGATGAATGATTTTAGAAATTATGTTGCACATATAATATAAGAAGTAGAATGTGGGTAAATTCTCTTAATAAAATTCATTTCATAATTTATTTTGTTTTGTTTTAATATTTTTCTATCTATTTAATATCATTAATTTTAATATTTAGTTCACAATTATTCTCATTCACATTATATCACATTTTAAAAATAGAATTCATCATTTGAAAGTAAGGCTAGTTTGCAATCAACTTTTTTTAATATATATATGTATTTACCTTTTTTCATCTATTTAGTATTATTAATTTTGAACTAATTAATTAAAAAATATCCCAAAAAGAGACATTAAAAAGAAAAATAAATGATATGATATTATCAAAAATAAATAAATAAATGAGATGCTATTATCATATAAAAATAAATAAGGTGATATTATCAAAGAAAAATAAAAGATATTCTCATGAAAAAAAACAGTAAATAAAAAATAAAAATAATAGAAGTAATATTTTAAAGGAAAATCTAAAGCATAAAAAATGGTTTGAAATTAGGAATAATAAATAAATAAATTGAAATTATTATAGATTAAAAATTCAAACAATGTCCCACCATTAAAAAAAAATTAGCAAACCTCTCTCATGAATCCTTAATTAAAAAAAAGGAGAATTGTACTTATGACTTCTTATTGCAAAATAATTATAAATATAGACAAATTTTAAAGTATTTATATCAACAATTATTAATACATTATAAATATTTATTTTCGTATTGTGAATAATCATTAATAATAATATTATAAGAAAGTAGGTAACAATACTCATTAATACAAATAATTACATTTACTATTTTTTTAAAAAAAATAACCATATTTCTAGTTATTTTATAGATTTGACTAATCTTATAAGTTTCTCCTAAAAAGACCGCATTCAAACCGACTATTAACAACTCCTAAAAAAAACTAGGTTTATAAGAGAGAATAAACATTTGTATTGGTTTGAAACTTTTCGGGAGAAACAAAAAACAAATTGTAAGACCTTATGTTAATTGATAATATCATACAAATATAGAGATATCTTGAGGATGTGTCGGCTTCTTTTAACAAATGGAATCAAAGTAGTCCTCCTAACTTAACCATATTAGTAGAATACTTGGGTGTCAAACAAAGAATATGAACCACGAATGACATATGTCATGGTCATAATGAAATGTTGTTGGTCAACATGTGAACTGCTCTGGTTAGGAGTGCTTATGGTAAGTGCTCAAGTGGGGGAGGATGCTAATAAAATGCCCTCTCGATGAGGAAGTGGATTATATGCTCAAATGTAAATTTCATGAATTAATATGCCCCAACGTACATTTGATGGATTATAGGCTGAAACGTAAATTTGTGGTTAGGCTTTCCCATTTTCTCTTTGGGTAATTTAGAAGAAATGACTATTCGATAAATAAAAATAAAAGGGTAAATGTGGTACTTAGTCCGAGGGAAAGATTTTTGGAAAACAAAATGTAATTCTACATTGGTCAAAAAATGAGTAGATCTTAAATTTATGAGAAAAATCAAAAGTCTTATTTGTATGAGATTTTTGGATAAAACCAAAAATAAAGTCACAAGAGTTCATATTATAGTCGAAATTCTTGAGTTGTAAGAATTTTTTGTTAGAATGTTGGACAAAAAGTTGGGTGGTAGAACAATGTTCTTAATCCACGGTTTTGGTCCACCATTCTAATAGTTTTTTTTTTTTTTTTTTTTTTTGAAACCAATCTAAAGATTCTTATTTCAAATCAAAAGAACTCCAAGACATCTTGTACAACCTAGCTTAGTTTTGAAACGTTAACTTTGCAACCATTGAAAGGATTGGAGTATTATGAAACAAAGTTCAATGTATTTTTCATAATTAAGAATATTATCTAAAGTCAATCATTTCAATATAGGCAAAAAAAAAAACAAATAGCAAGTTTAATTATCATAAAAGGAAAATGAACAATATAATTTCCAACTGTAAAATGCAACTTTGAATTTCAGTTTTCAATCAGGAAAAAAATAGCAAGTTTGAACTCATAAAAGAGAGAAAAATTACCAAAACTAAGCTGAAGAAACAGCTGACCATTAATGGGAGTAAGAGATTCCAAACACTGTAAAAGATTTAAAACAAATCTATGATACAGCAAGGACAGAGTTAACTATACAAAAGGAGGGCTTGAGTATAGTAATAAGTAATAACATAAAAACATGCCAATATAAGGAGTAAGCTTTCAGTTACATACCAACTAGATTCTTACCTGTATCCATTACATAACTCTATCATGAATCCAAACTACTAGGCGACTGTGTGACAGTTGAATATACGTCGACTGTACTTTAGGATTCCATGTATTGAGACGGCGGAGGGCTTGTTTTCGTCTTTTCAGGACCTGCACGTTGGCTTTTTACATCAGACACTCGACACTCAACTGTAAGTTTCTGTATCCAGAAAGGTAAATGAAGACTGAAGGAAACAATGCTTAGAATAACGTATTCAATGCAATGTAAAGTAGAATTGTTGTTGAAGAAACTCTTTAGAGTACCAAAGTACCTACCATAAACCCCGCGTATCTCGACTTCTCGCCATTCTTGAACCAAGGCGCAGCAGCAGCACATAACATGAGAGAGAAAGTCATCAACAAAACCTCCCTGTCAGTTGCCACACAGATTTCAGTTCCTGTTTAAACAGTTCTTTTTGGAGATAATATTTTTTTTTAAACAAGGTACCCACACCCGTCCTTAAGGCCATGTACTAGAGATATCGAAGGAGTAATGTCACAGGTGAGTCTTGAACCCGAGATCTTGAGGGGAGCATACCCTCAAAGTCCAAGTCTTTAGCCACTGCACCACCCCTTGGAGATAATATTGTGCAAATAATCTTATTGATTATTATTAATGATTTAAGGGTCAAGTTTATTCAGTTTAAAACTGAGATTGTTGTTTCATAAAAAAAACACTGTAAACAGGCATTTACAATCCCATTGGCATGAATATATACATATACTTCTTTTTTCGATAACCGTTCCAATGGTCTGGATCCAGGAGACAACAACGAACGGGCAGAATAATTGTAATTTGCAAAACATTTGAACTGTTGGATCTCCAATTATATAATTTTTTTTTTATATTTACAAGTGTCCAGGCTAGTGTATACATTTGGACCATTTTCACGAGACAACCGTCTAACCCTACTACTACTATATTTGGTTGCCAAGGTAACCCGTAAAAAAGATAATTCTTACGTAAGTGGTCACTATGGATTGAACTTATACTCTCTCTAAGCACTTTATGATTTACAAGGCAATAGGTCAAGCTATGATGGTTAGATCTCCACTAATATAATACTAACAGCCTAATCTCTGTGTAAACAATCAATTATTCACGTTTCTAAAAGGAAGGTTTGAAAACCAAAAATTCTAATGAAAAAAGACACAAAAACGGATCATAACAAGAGAAACATCTCTCAAATATGCAACTGAACTGGCAATGTAACAGAAGATAAATCAATCAGGCAGAAAAGAAAACTACCGTGATGTTCAACATCTTGCGAAGCTTTCTTCTAACACAGCAAGTATAGCAACAGCACGACAGTATCAATGTATATGCCATCAAATCATTACATGCTTCTCCTGGTGCTGATGGTTAATTCAAATACTCCAATTCAGGAAAAGGAAGAAACAAGAAGTAATACGGGTGAATATTATGTTCTTGTTCTAACTTGTTACGGAGATTCGAAGACACGTAGCCAACTTACATGTATGCCTATCAGTTGCAACAGTAGCAATCCTCGAAAAAGTCCCACAAGGGTAGAAAAAAGTCTTAAGACCTGCAAAAACAGAAAACTGAGTAGTGTGACTTGCGCTGAGACCTTGCTATTAAAGGAAGAAAACAGAGTTTTCAAGCATCATCAGTCAGCTAGTCTAAGTCTATCAAAATAATGGAAACAGTAGTTCAAGAACTTGAACCTTCGATGTCAAATTCATCAATTAAGTCATGCATAATACCCCTATTGATTAGATAATTTATGCCAAGTGAAGCCAGCCCGCTCCCTTTGGAACCCACCCTTCATACTCAAACCAATCTAAATGAACCTTTAAATTTCATAAGGAGGATAACATACACAGAGAAGGTTCTGCACAACAATCAAGCAAGTCAGTGTGCCATTCACCATACCGATCAGAACCTCTGGTTGAGAGAAGATCATGTCCTGATGATACCGAAGAGCTTTTTCTGCAACACAAAAAAAATCAATATCAAATTCTGATTAACCACGTAGATTGATAATATTTGACATGCATGCAGTAGTAGTTATACATAGAGAGAAAGATTTAGGAGCAATTTGGAAGTGTTTTTTATAGTGGTTTCTAAACAATACTGTTCTTTTATGCAGAAAACCCCGTAGGCAGGACAATGATCAAAAACAATTTCCAAAACAAAAAAATAGCAAAACACAGATATAACTTTTTTGGAATCTTTGTGATTTTGAGTAACTAAAAGGCGATCTGGTTTCATGATTGTGATTTAAAACCTTGTTATTGAAATGCCAAAAACAGAAAATTGCAGACCTTGAGGTTGTCCGAGTATCAGTATTCTTATAGTAACTTTCATCAGATGAATGGTGTTCCTTGTTGGAATCTACATATGTATCTTCCACTACTTTACGGGGTTTTTCAGGAGAGTTCTTCTCATGAAGAGAAGTTGCAGCCACAGATTCAGTGACATCTATCAAACGTTGAATAACCTCACATTCACCCACATTCAGATTAGCTTGAGACCGTTGTAGTTCTAGCTGAAGCTTCTCATTTTCTTTTTGCAGCGCTTTGTTGAAGGGCATGTTTGGATAAGAACAAGAAAGAGATTTCTTCAACACCATTGCCTCATCTGTCGAAGGATCTGGGTTCAGAATTACTTCATGAATCCTTTTGTCATCGTCATCCAGAGTATATTCACGCTGATCCTTCTCAATATCCTCCAGTCTCTCCTGAGAATTCGAAGTTAATCAGATTATCAATGAGCAAAGACACTATGACAAATAAATTTTTAAAAAAAACAGTCAGTCCCAGTGTTCAACAATGAAACATTGATCAACTTAGAGAAAATATCTTTTCTTTTTTGTTGTAAACCATTCGAAAGAGTCATACGAAAAAAAAAGCAGCCCAAGAAAACAAAACATAGACCAGTTACAAAAACGATTACCAATCTAAAGAAACTACACTTAAGGGATAATCAGAATTGAATGAATTATTCAAATTCAAATGACAAGAATACTGCAGAATCAGACTTTCCCTATGGTTATCCTTCAATGACGGGTTTTAATTTCCAAAGCACACAAGCATCAAGCAATTATTTACAGCTTCACTTTGTTTAAGAAATAAAGTTCTCAAGCTCCCCATTTATAAAGAAGAAAACAATTTCATTGAAAGCAAACGAACGAACAAGAAAGTCAACATGCATGGGCCAAATGCTGTCGAAATGCATCTTTCAAGATCCTACTTTACAAATAAACAATAACACTTGGAGCAAACCAAAAAAAACATAATCAAATACCCTGACTCTGGCATTGTCAACGAGCGTAATCAGAGGAACAAGCCGCAGATATCTGTCAATTTCGTTCTGGGCCTTTCTGAATTGATATACAATGTTCCATCCCATAGCAAGCAGATAGAGATAGCTACGATCCTGGCAGCTGTTGACCAAAATAAACGACCTTCTTAAAGCATCTTCAAGCTGCTCGAGAGGCTCCCGAGTCTCGGGATACCTCTTAAGCTCCGAGATCTTGAGCTGCTCCAGCAGGTTTCCAATCAACTTCAAATGCTGAGCAAATTGCCTGCAGTTCTTCTTGTGCATACGCGCAGTGCTCGCCGTTTTCACTATCATCGAAATCAAACGAACCGCATCAATGCCCGTAAGCTGGGCCACATTTGCTATCTCCCCAAGCGTTTCCCACGAAGACATGTTTGGCTCTCAGAAGTCTCAACCACAAGAATAAAAAACTCCAACAACAAAGTTTCTGTTTAATCTCAAACTCAATCCATAAAAATCAACTAAACTCTGAATCTCAAAGCACCGCCACCGTCAGCAATGGATCTTCAAAAGCAAACAAACAAACAAAACAATCGGTAGAGATACAAAGCCGAATCAGAAGATCAAGAACAAGATCTTCAACGTCGGTGCTCCAAACTCACCAAAATGCATGTCGGCTACAACAGGAAAAAAAAATACAAATCAGGAAAAAAAAATCTACACAAAAACACCATCGCTCACCACAAACAATACTAAAAAAAAACAGAAGATTTAACTCTCCTTTTCTCTTTACTCTTTACTCTTTAGTATATCCTTTTTTTTCCTTTTCAACGTAATAAATCAACCATAAAAAAGAATATTCAAAAGATAAACAAACAGCATTCGAATCTACAAAAAGCATTCAAAGCAAACAACGCAAAAACACAAAACATTAAATCCGCCATTAACACTACTTCACCTACACAGTAACACGAACGTGATCATCATAAAATACACAGAAACAACAGATTAAGCAATATCCGACGGTGAGAATCAAGAGATTTGTCGATTGATTACCGGAGAGAGGAAATGGATGGTCAGAAGTCACAGGTCACAGGTCACAGGTCACAGGTCTGCATTGCTTTGCGGAAAATTGTATTGTGTTTCTTCTCAATCCGCTTCGTCCGCCATGGAAATTCGGAAAATCTCTATTGCTTTCTCTCTCTTGAGTTCAGTTTCGGTGTGGTTTGTCGGAGGAGAGAGAATGGTGTGGTTGCAGCACCACAGCACAGTGACAACGCTCATTACAGACAAGGAAGAAGAAAGGGCAGTGAGTGGCTTCCATGTGAATGCGGATTTACGATTTTGCCCCCTTGTCTCCTTCACGGACTGGAGATAATTAATTTCTGTAATAAATGGGTTCATTTATTTTATTTTTTTTATTTACAGGCTGGAAGTGGACTTCTTTTGCTACCTACATTAGGGTTAAAAGGTTTGGAATTAGGAGTGGTCATGTACCAATTGTGTTAGTTTTGATTTTTTATTATTTCTTGTTACCAAAAATGTTCCTCCATAAATATGGATTCTCAACTCCAACTTGTGATGTTGGTGTTGAACTGATTTACAACCAAACAATAAAATTATTATGTTAATGACTCATTCCGGTCTCAATTGTTTGTTTTCACAACAAACAATAAACAATTATTATTTCAAAATGTCATTGTTTTCTTCTATCATCTAGGTTGGGGAAAAATACTTTCCTCTTTATGTCTAAGGAGGAGAGTCATCCTTAGTACATATATGGCATCATTTCGTACCACAAAAATTTTTGCTTCTTTTCTTTTTAATATTATTCAAACCAAAAATTTGGGACACCAAATAGTGCCACATATGTGTAAAAAATGGATTCCATAAGTATTTCTCTGGGTTGGATTTGTGTTTGAGGAACAAGAATGAAATGAATTAGAGTTTAATCCCTTGTGTTAGGATGGGTGGTAAATAATTTCCTATTAAATTTTCCACCAAATTTATCACTACTAACCACTCAACTACTATTAACACTGATCTTGAATAGTTAGTTATTCCAACAAATACAAACAACAATTTTCAAACGAGTACTCAGTAACTTTAATTATCATTAACTTTCTCACTCCACTCTATTCCACTATTTTCAACCAAATTTGAATAGATTCATAAATCATGCATCGTGTAGTTATTATGTTAATTGTCTAGCGCTAATTTAACATATATCTTTGACCATAAATTTGCAAATTTGAATGTCAATCACCATATTGAAAAACATACATTTTAGTCTAAAATTTAAAGAGTCAATACAAGCATAACTCAAAAGCATAATGTTATTTCAAGAAAAATAATAGATTATATGTATGAAACCTTCACTTGTTGAATTTTTATAAAAAAAGAAGAAAACTAATATTTGAAGTAATGTTTAATTTAAAAAGTTGATGCAATTATTGTGGTTTGGTTTGGTCAAACCTTATCAATTTTCATTATTATGTATGATTTTAGAGTAGAGTGAAATGGGGGAAACTAATCAATCTTTTGTGTAAAAGATGGGATTGGGAGACAATTTTGTGATATTTAATGACAAGACTTAAAAAATTAATCAAACTCTTGTTATATTTCTATCTAAAAAAAACTCTTGTGATATTCTAAAATCTCACAATCAAACTGAATATTGGAACTTGGTGTAGCAAGTATTACACAAGTGTACAAAAAATATATATATTATTTAAACATTTGTATGTAAGTCATGTTCTTTCCACTTTGATATAAAATGATCATTATTATTGTATGAAGTGAAATAAGTTTATTCATCCAAATTTTGACAACAACAAAATATAAAATTAAGAACTCGTTTATAACTATTTTTATTTTTTAAAATAAGGCTTTCAACAACAACTTTTTCTTTGAAAATTAAGGTCAAATAAGTTTCTTGGTCCAAATTTGGCAACAGGAAAATTTAAAAGTTCAGAACCTAGACAAGAAAATTGTCAATACTTGAAATTAAAATAAAACAAAAAGATGGGGGTTGAGAATTATGAATAATAATAATAAGAATAATAGGAAATTAAAAAAAGCTAAAAAAGAGCAAACATTTGGAACTGCAAGAAGCATAATTGTAATAATTAGGGTTAATGAGTTGGTATTGTTAATGGGACATTCGCACCAAACAACCACTAGCTCTGCCACTTATCGCGCATCACATGCCCACCGTCATCTGAGTGCCACCTCTTATTTGCTTTTCTTTTTTTTTTCTTTTTTTTTTCAATTTAGAATGTTTTTTTAATTTTGAATCAATAACAACACTAGCTCAAATGATATAATAATTAAAAGATTATTAATTTTAATAATACACCTCAATTATATTTAACTCAAAAAACAGACTTATAATCTTTAAAAATATATATATATTATTATCGAAAGAGTTAGTGATCTAATAATTTTATTGTTTGTTGATAATTTGATTCATGATTGGTTCTCTTCCCTAATTTGAATTCAATATATATAATATGTCATTGATTTTTTTTTTTTAATTCGTGAATTTACTGGATACAAAAGCAACGGACTATGGTCAAAGTTATGTAACAATTGATTTGTCACCTTATTTTTCTATACCACCAATTTTACTAATCCCATGGCTTGTTATGAACTACATTCACATCCTAAGATACTAATTTTTATAATCAATATATTATTGCTACTAAAAGGGTGTCTAACGTAAATAGAATGAAAATGATTATAAGAAAGATGAAAATTGTTATAGAACATGAAGAAAAATGATTATAAGAAAGAACGATTGTTTATGTTTTAGTGAAAAGAATGATATAAAGATAACTATTACTAATGTTTAGGATTGAAAAAATCATCATGGAGAGAATAAGTAGTGAATGTAAGGAAGAATGACAAGTAGTTAATGAAGAGTAAAAGTGGTTAATAAAGAATAGAAAATGGTTACAGAAAAATGTGACTGAAAGAATAATTTTCGGTAGCTCAAATATAGTAAGAGGATCATTCTTCTCATGGACTTTCTAATTCTTCTTCCTTCAAACTTCCTCAAGAGATATTGAGTCTATTGAAGATTTCACATTGAAAAGAAAGGAGTCCTCCTAACAATTTTATAGGATATGTAGTCTATTTCTCTTATCACCAATTGATTTTGAGATGGATATTAACACTATGTGATATGATATCTGTTGATGCCGAAATTTGGTCTTCGAGATCAACGGTGAATTTGTATGGTATAGGGACGAATTACTTGCAAAACAAACAAAAGCTAGACACCGGTGTGGTGTGAGCCACGCCGCCTACGATGCCTAAGTCAGTCGAGATTGAAGGAGATGAGTAGGTTAGTCGAGTTTAGGGTTTTCCAATTGCTTACCTCAAGACTAATTGGCTTAGATATATATAGGAGGCGAGTAGGTGGTCACTTTTGGTAAAAATATTATAATAATGGAAATATCTCCTTTTTAAGTGGATATTTCCATTTTAGGAAAATATTTCTTATTGGTCGAGCCCTAAATAGGGTCTAACCGTAGATAAGAAAAATATCAAGAATGTTGGCGAAAACGGCATGCAACTCGGATCTAGAACGAGGGAGATACAACAAAAAAGGCGAAGCGGGTGGAACCGGGTTCGACCGACCCAACCCTATCGGGTCACAGTGCGACCCGCCCCAGGTGCCCAAGTGGGCACGCCCGCGCGTGTGCGCTGAGGAGGGTCGGTGCACCCGTGCGTGCGTGCTGAGGCGGGCTAAAGCGTCCTGGTTGCCTCGCATGGGTGGACGCATCCCGGTTGCCTCGCCTAGGCGGCCTAGTTGCCTCCTCTAGGCGTCCTAGTGACCTCGCCTAGGCATCCTGGTGGCCTAGCCTACGTGGCCTGGTTGCCTTCTCTGGGCATCCTAGTGAACTCCCCTAGACATCCTATTGGCCTCGCATGGGTGGAGGCATTTTGGTGGCTTCGCCTAGGTGGCCTCGCTTAGGTGACCTGGTTGCCTCGCCTAGGCAGCCTGGTTGTCTCTTCTGGGCGCCTCGGTGACCTCGCCTAGGCATCCTGGTGACCTCGCCTAGGCATCTTGATGACCTCGCCTAGCGGCTTGGTTGCCTCATCTAGGCATCCTAGTGAGCTCGCCTAGGCATCCTGGTGGCCTCGCCTAGGTGGAGGCATCCTGGTGGCTTCGCCTAGGTGGCCTGGTTGCCTCGCCTAGGCGGCCTGGTTGCCTCATCTGGGCGCCCTAGTGACCTCGCCTATGCATTCTGGTGACCTCGCCTAGGCGTCCTGGTGGCCTCGCTTTGGCAGCCTGGTTGCCTCCACTGGGCACCCCGGTGACCTCGCCTAGCGGCTTGGTTGCCTCCTCTGGGCATCCTAGTGAGTTCGCCTAGGCATCCTGGTGGCCTCGCCTTGGCAGCCTGGTTGCCTCGTCTCAGTGTCCTGGTGGCCTCCTCTAGGCGTCCTAGTGGTCTCACCTTGGTGGTTTGGTCTTTGGGCCTCCTACCGACCCCCTTGGGCTTTTTACCCCCGAGCCCGATTCTGCCCATAACAATTGCCCCCACTTTTAGGCTTCAACTTCTCGACATAATGTTGAGTCTAAAAGTGTTCATGGGTTCTTCGAGGTGATGCTATCAAGGTTGGTCGAGCATCCACCAAGTGACCTATGTTGCTTGCTTTTATTGCTCAAACACTAATTAGGTGACTTGGGTGTTGGTTTTCTTTGTTGTCACTAAGGACGAATGTTTGACTTTGGATAATTACTTTGACCCTATCTGTCCAAGTGGCCTATTTGGCCTTACTCACCTGGTTAGACTTGGATAGCCAACTTGGCCTTACCCACGTGGGTAGCCTAGGTTGCCTTACCATCATAGTAGACTTGGATAGCCGTTTCGGCCTTTTCCATCTAGGTAGTCTAGTTGGCCTTACCTTCGTAGTCGAACTTGGATAGCCGGTTCGGCTTTCTCCATCTGGGTAGCCTAGTTGGCCTTACCCTTATAGTAAACTTGGATAGCTTTTTGGGCCTTATCCATCTAGGTAGTCGTTGGCCTTATCCTTATTGTAGACTTGGATAGTCCTTTCGGCCTTATCCATCTAGGTAGCCTAGTTGGCTTTACCTTCATAGTCGAACTTGGATAGCCGTTTCGGCCTTCTCCATCTAGGTAGCCTAGTTGGCCTTACCCTTATAGTAGACGGATAGCCGTTTCGGCCTTATCCATCTAGGTAGCCTAGTTGGCCTTACCCTTATAGTAGACTTGGATAGCCGTTTCGGCCTTATCCATCTAGGTAGCCTGGTTGGCCTTACCTTCGTAGTCGAATTTGGATAGCCGTTTCGACCTTATCCATCTAGGTAGTTGCCCTCATTCAAGACTGTTTTTCTTAAACACGCTCAGTAGAAGTAGAAATGGCATGAAATGTATTAATAAGTAATGAAAACAATATGTTGAACTAATATTGTTTTACATTTTGCTAATGGAATGAAATGCAAGCAACAAAACCTATCAGCTACTCTAAGCAATAAATGTTGTAGTTCGAACTACTCGTTCAGTATTGCTATATACTACTTGCAGTATTTCCTGAGATGCTCAGCATGCCATGGATATAGTATTGCTGCACCCTTTAACATTTGAAGGTACTAGATGCATTGACGTCAGAGTTTTTGTTTCTAGTTTCTTAACCGGCTCTCCTCTACCCCACTCAGAATCTTTAACATGGTTGATGAGCTTTATCTCTTCTTTGAGCGTTTTGGCTTCCTCAGGTGCTGCACCTGGTTGGGTGGGTGCAGCATGTCCTGGCCCCGAAACATCACCTGGAAAGGTGGTGACCATATTTACTTCTGATGTACTAGGTATGCTTCTCAAAGCGGCGTGATAGCATTCTCGTGAGATTTTCTGCTCACCACTGACAGCCTACCCCCGTGAGGGTTGGGAACTTCATCATCTGATGGTATGTAGACGGGATGGCTCGCAGTCGATGCAGCGATGGACATCCGAGTATTGCGTTGTAGGATGATCTATCATTCACCACCAAAAAATTAACAAAAGCTAAAACCATATTATCATCTTCACCAAAGGTGACTGGAAGTTCAATGTTACCTTCTGAATACACAGTGTTGCCTCCAAACCCCACCAACGGTGTCGAACAAGGAGACAACTTGTTTCGCCCTAGTTTCATTGCGTCGAATTCTCGCAATGAGAGTATGTCAGCAGAGCTGCCCCCATCGACCAGTATTCTTCGGACCTTGATATTCGATATAACCAGCGAGACCACTAGGACGTCATTGTGAGGCTGGTGAACCTTTCTTGCATCCTCATTAGAAAAGTTGATGTCATCGTCAGCTGCAGCCATTATTCTCACTTCTTCACATCCGGGTGTTTCACGAGCTTGCCTCACATTTGCCTTTCATTTTCTATTGGAGTTGCACCATGCAGGTCCACCCAAGATGGTTTGAATCTCTTGGGGAGGCGGCGAGTTCCTGGTGTCTTGCTTCTTGTTGGGGCGCTCATGTGACTTTTGTCTCTCACCCACATACTCTTTTAGATGCCTCTTTTGGATGAGGGATTCTATGGCCTCCTTCAAGTCGTAGCATTCAGACGTAGTGTGCCCATGATCTTAGTGAAATAGGCAGTACTTCTCTTGGTTTCTCCTATGCGACCCTATCTTCATTTTGTTGGGCCACTTGAGAGCTTCGTTATCCTTAATTTCCATCAATATCTGCTCCAACGAAACCACGGTGGGGGTGTACTTTTCGAACCTGCTAGGTGGCATTCCCTGGCAGCCGGATTTGTCTCGACTTTCTGATCTATCATTCAGATGTCTTTTTCGAGATTCTGTTCGTTCTGGTTAGTGCTGATCGATGTGCCTTTTCCGTTCGTTATGGGGATGTTTCTCTTCCGGCGCCTTTCGTGACTTTAGTCATTCTCATGCGCTCATGTATTTTTGAGCCCGTGTCAGCACCTCAACATAGGTGGCAGGCGCCTTCTTACCTTGTGGCCACATAAATTTTTCATCTTTCAACCCCGTGACGATCGCAGTCAGTGCCACCCCATCAGTGTATCCTTCAATTTGCAATCCCTCATTGTTGAACTGTGCCACATACTCTCGAAGTATTTCATAGCTACTTTGTTTCACCGTGAGTAGATGCGTAGCTGGCTTCTTCTGGTCGCGACCTCCTAAGAACTGGGTAATGAAAGCCCTTGCCAGTTCTCAAAAGGATGCGATAGACTTTCGCTTCAGTTGTTTGAACCACCTACGAGCGGCTCCGGTATAGGTGAAAGAGAACGACCTGCACTTGATGGCGTTTCGGACTCCATGGAGTTCCATCCATGACTGGAACGTATCGAGGTGTTCCACCGGATCCCTTGAACTGTCGTACGCATTTATTGTGGGCAGCTTGAACTTGGTCGGTACCTCCTCAGCCATTATTTCGTCGGTAAATGGTGGGTCTACCTGGTCCACTAGGCTGTCTAGGTTGAGTCCATTCTGATCTTGAGCCTTCTTCATGTCTCCTAGCTGGTCTTGGATGTTTTTTAACTTAACCATCCACGGCTGGCTTTCCACTTTACTTCTTAGTGCCTTCCGACGAAGGTTGATCAACTCTCTCAGGTAGGTTATTAGATCGGTTTGGCTACTCTTCACTTCTATTGACTTGGTTTTCCTTCCTGATATTGACCTGCTCAGTGAGCTACGAGAGTACCTGCTGTGGTCCGGGATCGACCTAGTATGTGACTGAGATTCTCCTACTTCAGAGGCAACTCGGGGTCGCTCTATGGGTTCTCTACGCCGATAGTTTCCCCCTAGGGTTAATCTTTCAGCATGCCTCACTCTCGCGCTTGTTGTCCTGGTCGGCCTGTCAGTCATAGACGCTTTTCCTTTCGCTAGATCTCTGCACATAGGTGATGTGGCAAGCTCCTTTAGGGTATCCTCCTGGTCAGGTTCATCACACGCTCCGCTCATCTTGGTGCGGTCCTTCCTTGGGTGTTCCGTCTTTCGCGTGCTCTCTAATTCTGCCATTGGCTCCACTCTAATGAGTGGTTGTGCCGTTGGTAGAGCACGCTTCTGGTGCTTCGTGACCGCTAGGGTGATAGGTGTCTGCGTTCGGAACAACTCGGTCAGTCGGCTAATCGCCTCTGACATGTCGTGCACCCTCTTTTCCAACACAACTACCTTTGAATCTAATGGGCTCTCCTCGATAGCGGTCTGGGTAACCTCGCCAACTCCTTGGCTGCGTTCGGTCTCAATATTGTCTCGGATAGGCACCCTCCTAGGGTGCCTTTCGTCGTCAGACTCGACCTCCTGACCTCGTGTATCGGGACACAAACTCATCTTTGTTGGTGAAGAGCGGCGTTAGCAATGTTTTTTTGGTTAAAGCATGAACTCGTCCCCACAGACGGCGCCAACTGTTGATGCTGAAATTTGGTCTTCGAGATCAACGGTGAATTTGTACGGTATAGGGACGAATTACCTGCAAAAAAAAACAAAAGTTAGGCACCGGTGTGGTGTGAGCCACGCCACCTCCGATGCCTAAGTCAGTCGAGATTGAAGGAGGTGAGTAGGTTAGTCGCGTTTAGGGTTTTCCAATTGCTTACCTCAAGACTAATTGGCTTAGATATATATAGGAGGCGAGTAGGTGGTCACTTTTGGTAAAAATATTATAATAATGGAAATATCTCCTTTTTAAGTGGATATTTCCATTTTAGGAAAATATTTCTTATTGGCCGAGCCCTAAATAGGGTCTAACCGTAGATAAGAAAAATATCAAGAATGTTGGCGAAAACGGCATGCAACTCGGATCAAGAACGAGGGAGATACAACAAAAAAAAAAGCGGCGGGTGGAACCGGGTTCGGCCGACCCAACCCTATCGGGTCACGGTGCGACCCCCAGTGCCCAGTGTGAGGCGCGCGCGCCGCGCGTGTCTTGGCCCGAGGAGGTCGGTGCACCCGTGCGTGCGTGCTGAGGCGGGCTAAAGCGTCCTGGTTGCCTCGCATGGGTGGACGCATCCCGGTTGCCTCGCCTAGGCGGCCTAGTTGCCTCCTCTAGGCGTCCTAGTGACCTCGCCTAGGCATCCTGGTGGCCTAGCCTACGTGGCCTGGTTGCCTTCTCTCGGGCATCCTAGTGAACTCCCTAGACATCCTATTGGCCTCGCATGGGTGGAGGCATTTTGGTGGCTTCGCCAGGTGGCCCTCGCGCAGGTGACTGGTTGCCTCGCCTAGGCAGCCTGGTTGTCTCTTCTGGGCGCCTCGGTGACCTCGCCTAGGCATCCTGGTGACCTCGCCTAGGCATCTTGATGACCTCGCCTAGCGGCTTGGTTGCCTCATCTAGGCATCCTAGTGAGCTCGCCTAGGCATCCTGGTGGCCTCGCCTAGGTGGAGGCATCCTGGTGGCTTCGCCTAGGTGGCCTGGTTGCCTCGCCTAGGCGGCCTGGTTGCCTCATCTGGGCGCCCTAGTGACCTCGCCTATGCATTCTGGTGACCTCGCCTAGGCGTCCTGGTGGCCTCGCTTTGGCAGCCTGGTTGCCTCCACTGGGCACCCCGGTGACCTCGCCTAGCGGCTTGGTTGCCTCCTCTGGGCATCCTAGTGAGTTCGCCTAGGCATCCTGGTGGCCTCGCCTTGGCAGCCTGGTTGCCTCGTCTAGGTGTCCTGGTGGCCTCCTCTAAGCGTCCTAGTGGTCTCACCTGGGTGGTTTGATCTTTGGGCCTCCTACCGACCCCCTTGGGCTTTTTACCCTCGAGCCCGATTCTGCCCATAACAATATCAAAGCCCATAAATTTTAAATATAGATGAGCGGTTTAAAAAAATGAAATTGAAATCCGATCATATTGTAATCTAAAATTAAAACTATCATGAAAAGATATGTTGAACTAATCTTCTCGAGATCGTTCACATTATCTGATATGGCAATGGGAAAAGCAACCCCCGTTTAGGCAACACAGAAGAACTTATTGTTTATCAAAATCTTCATGATGTCACTTATTTTTCATATTTTATTTCATTAGAAATTTGTGTTGTCTTAAAAAAAAACCACTATTACATTTGTATATGCCAAAAAATTGGAAAAAAAAATGACTTCAATCAAGCTTATTTTCCTAAATAATTTTTTCTTATCATCGATCATTCATTCGAACACCATTTTCCAAAACCACTCAAAGCCTTCATCTCAAATGTTGTCATAATTAAGAGAAAAGTTGATTGTTTCTAAAAAAAGAAAGAAAAAGGAGAAAAGTTGATTTTTTTTTATTATTATTTAAAAAAAATGTGGATCGAATATTATGTGTAAGCTTTTTTAAAAAAGAAATATCAAACATATATTGATTTGTTACTTTGATAAAGTGCTTGCAAAAAAACTTTAACAAAAGTGCTAATACAATAGAATTAACTTTTTATTATGTAACTCTAATAAATAAATAGAACTTTTTGTTTTGTCTCAAAAAAAAATAGAACTTTTTGTTATAGTTAAATTTATTGTATTTGCTTCAACTTTTTATTATGGAATTTAATTAAAGAGTCGTAGCTCATTAATATTAATGTGTAGACTCAAATTTCTACTTCTTCAATGACTCAATGATTTCACACCAGCAATTTAATCTCAATAATCGGTATTTATCCCCCTTCCCTCAATATATACTAAAAAAATGTTTCTAAAAAAATTGTTATAAAAAAATAATATGATATGCACAAAAGAAAACATTATATATACATATATATACTTCTTAAAAATAACAAAGTTGACATATCTTTGAAGTCTTTTTCTGACGAATTCTAACATACCAAATACTATTCAGAAAAAAAATTATAATACAGTTATATGAGGACTACTCTTATTAAAGTGGCTTAGCTTAATCTTAGTAAGAGGGGAATTTGTATGTATATTAAAAAAAATAAAATAATTCCACGTATAGCATAATATTTAAATTTATTCATTTGGGGTATAAAAATGATTGAAATCTATCAGTTTGCACTATTCAATCACTTAAAATTGATTGAAGTCTATATGTTCAAGAAGTCTAAAGTCTATCAGTTGAACTGATAGAAGTCTATTGGTTGAACTAATAGAAGTCTAAAGTTTATCAGTTGAACTGATTTTTATTACTTTAACTGATAGAAGTCTAATTATGTTAGAATAGGAATTTTGGGCAAAATGTACTATGAATGAAATTATTATTTTAAAATGTGTTGCAATTGTAATGAAGAGCCAAAAATAGGCTATGAAGGGCAAATTCCCTTAGTCATAACTAATAGTATATTCTTGATAAAAAAAACATAGTAATTCGAATCTTTTAATTTTTAAATATTGCTTTTTTATAAAAAATATATGACGATGGAATATATAATAAATTGTTAAGAACTAATATATGGTTTATTTTTCATACAAGAAGAATGTCACTAAAATATTAAGGTGGTATCTGATTCGTTGGTTTATCATCGTATTATTCGGGATCTAATATCGTAATCAAATTCTCGAAAATCTAAGGTTATGATATTAGGTTTGCTCGATTTTAATTTTAGAGTAAGAATGTTGTTTGGTTCGTTGTATTCTTGCACCATAATGAAATTATAAAAATAAATATTAAAAATAATGTTAATAGAACAATTTTATAATTAAAAATTATTATTATAATACTTAAATTTATATTTTATTATTTAAATCTTAATTATTTTTCAACATCATTCAATTTCTTAGACAACTTTATGATAATTAAAAAAATAGATTTATAAATGAATAAAAATTAATAATAATTATGTATACTGTTTTAAAACAATATTATATTTTATTATTAATATTATATACATTATTTTTATATAAAGTTAAAACAATATTACTTATAGTGACTTATTTTATTTTATTATTGGTATATTATTTTTATAATTAATATATTATTATAAAGATAAAAAAAAATTAATATTAATAGAAACAATATTACATGTATAGAATTTTAAGAAAATCTATATGATACTATAGTAATAAGGATAAAATAATTTCAATAAAATCTGTTTAGGAGAAAAACAATAAGCCTGTTATACTGCATATTCTTACTTGGAAGGTTATGGTGTTTCGTTTGCTATACTTAAATCTTAAATATTTATTATTTTATTTTTTAATCAATTTTTATGCAATAAAATAAGGATTTCACTAAATTAAAGATTCAAAATTATAAATTCATATTAATAAAAAAAAAATCTCTTATAACAATTATATAACTTTTATATATTGAAGCTTATAATAAATAATATTATACTAATAAAAATTAAAATTGTTATAATAGTCGACTATCAAAAAAAAAATTGTTATAATAGTCTAAATTTTAAAAACTTTATATTATATTAATTAAAATTCTTTAAAAGTTGTCAATTTCATAGCGATCAAATATACATCATTATTATTATTTTAAATAACAATAATAATAAATATTAATCAAATGTATAAAAAAGAAAGAGATAATAGGAAAGATGAATAAAATAATGAGTCTAGGGATTTGCAAAACCATTCTTAATCTTGGAATTTTAAGAGGTTTTGAATGAATTCCAAACTGATATTTGATTTGTTGTACCTATTCCAAACCAACACATCCCATTAAGACAAATCAAACCAAGCCTAATAACACACATATAATTTTTTTTTTTTTTAAGTATGCTTTAAAATCAAGTAATTGGGGTTTATTATTATTATTATTGTTATTATTATGGATAATAGTACTGTTTGGCCTTCGAATTATGGAGGCCGAAAAAGTAGCCGCAATTATCGGATAGGGATATGATGTGTTTGGATATTGTTGTTCACGTGGCTTTCGATTTCACCCCTCTCGTAGAATCTTCAAAGAATTTCAACTATAGTTTAACTCAAAAATAATAATAATAAATAACTATGATTCTATTATTACAAAATAATTTTTTTTTTGAAGAACTCAATATTCATAAACCATCCATCAACAAACACATACAATCAACCTCCAAAATGGAGCAAATATATATCGGGGGGATTCCCCCTCCAAAAGCCACTACTATCATCCACCGAAGCGGAGCAAGAGTTCCAACTAAAGTACGAAACATTTTTTTGTTTGGCTAAGGCATCAGCAACTCTATTACAAGACCTGGTGAACAATGTTCACAACTCCTAGAGCACAACTCTTCTATATCAACAATGATATTGCTGAACTCAGAAAAATCTAGGGAGTCACCACAAAAAGAATTAACAACCTCTAAAGCATTAGACCCTCTCTAATAGTTTCCCCTTCCAAAAACTTGACACACAAGTTCTTGATACCGGCCTCCATCCAGCTAGCTTGGAATTTCCTTTCCAGTCAAGCACAATCCATCCAACTCCTCATATACCATTCATAGATGACAAAGAAGCATCAACATTCAACTTCCAGCATCCATGAAGAGGCGCTTTCCACTTTTCCGAACCAGCTAGCTTATGTTGCTTCGTCTTCAACGGGAGACCTGCAATCATCCAACAATGAGAGTTAATTGCCCTGTTCATCATAGCGCAGAGATTATGGAACTTCATCCAACCATTATGATTTAAACCTAAATTTCTCCAAATTATAATAATAGCTTTAAACAACTCCTCTTTTCGGATTTTAGAAATGATGCCCTCTCAAAAATCAATTCCTTTCTCTGCATTCCTGAAAAAAAAAATTCAAAGTCAGTAAACCAAGGAAAAATATACTTCCAAGCACGAATGAAGATTTTACAACTTTTAAGCAGGTGCATACTAGATTCTCTACTCTTCCCACACAGGATACAACGCACATCAGTGTCAATCCCTCTACTATAAATATTGCACTTGGAGGGAATAGCATTCGAGAGCACTGCCCAAGCCCCTAGCCTAATCTTTGGGGATATATTAGGCTTCCAAAAACTATTCCACATCCTAGAGCGAGAATTTGGCTCCGAAGAAGAGGCCTTATGAGCATTGGCCAGATTTAAGGCCAAATGGTAAGCACTTTTCACCGAGAAGATCTCATTAGGATTTTGATTCCATATGATCTCATCAGGGGTACCAATCAAACTTAGCGGGGTATCAACAATAACGTCAGCATCTTCCAAGCTGAAAATATTTTCAATAAGCTCAACATTCCATTTATTCTCATCCATAATTAACTCCGCAACCAAGTTATCCTTCCAATCAGGTCTGACACCATAAACAAATGGATTTCCTTCTCTTCTTAACCAAGCGTCATTTCCAATTGAGATTCTTCTACCATTCCCAATCTTCCATCTATAACCCTTCTGAAATAAATCACTTCCCCAAATGATATTCCTCCAAGCATACGAAGGCTTGCTTCCAAGAGGAGCTTTGAGAAAACTCTCCATTGGAGAAATATTTTCCCTTAAAGACCCTGCTCAACAGGCTATTAGGGTTTCTAAGGATCCTCCAACTGTGCTTAGCTAGGAGAGCTTGGTTGAAAAGGTTGAGATCCCTAAAGCCCAGGCCCCCCTATCTTTACTGATCCCCAAGTTCTTCCAACTCATCCAATGCATCTTCTTTTTAAAATTAGAATCTTCCCCCCACCAAAACCTAGCACAAAGGCTCTCAAGATCCTCATTAAAGTCGGGGCGAATGAGGAAGAATGCTTTAAAATGAAATATTTATTAAATTGTTATAAAGAGGCTTCGGGCTAGGTTGTTAACTATGATAAGTCTGCTATGTTGTTTAGTGGGAACGTGGGTAATAGTGAAAGATTGAAACTAAGCAAAGTCTTGGGGTGTGAAAGTGAATAACAATCTTGGTGTCCATTTGGGTATGCCCTTATAGAATAGTAGAAATAAGAAGGCTCTTTTCCAATCTATTAAAGGAAGGCTGGAAAAATGTCTCCAATCTTGGAAAGGAAAGATACTTTCTAGAGGTGGAAAAGAAGTTTTAATTAAGGTTGCTGGTCAAGCCATCCCCACCTATATGATGAGTTGCTTTAGACTTATTACAATATAATTAAACTTATATAATTTATACCAATCTCTATCAATATCTATTAAAAATATAAAAAGAAAAACGATCATGTTTCAATTACATCACACAAATTTTGCAATTTTAACAATAGTTACATTTTTAACATTTTGATTAGCTTTCTTTCAAAATACCGTTAAATGTATATTCATATATGTGTCAATAAATAATTAAAACACATTTAGCACAACATTAGTAGATTTTAAAGAAAAACTGCATTAAACCTTTTTTGTTGTACCCACAAGATCAATAATTCTGAGGTATAAAGTAGAAATTGATGATTAAAAACTTTTGTGATCGAATCCACCTTCTCGAATAGTTGAGAAAAAAAACATTTTTGTGGTTGAAATTTGTAAATTTTGCAAAGTTATTTAACAGTTAACTTGTGCACTAGCCAAAGTTCACAATTATTTTGTGCATAAGTTTTTTTTTATTGAAATTAGTAGGTTTATTAACAAATATTGAACTTTATATTTATTTATTTTGTACAAAATTAGTGGGTGAATTAACAAAAATTGGATAGAAAGTAAATAGTATTGTGATCCTAAATTAGAAAAGTGTGAGAGTAACCTTACCATTTGTGACTCCTCATTGTCGATTGATTTCAAGGTTAGTGTGTTTTTATAAAATACAAGTTGAAGATCTCAAGTTGAAAATTTGATGAAAACTTGTATAATTCTCATTTATATATTAATTAGCACTACAATTTCTAAAAAAACAAGCCAACATAAGTAATAGCCTAAACCAATATATACACGATCAAGTTAATAGTTCAATCAATACAACTCTGTGATCATGACTAAAATGTCATAAATTTAAATTTTTCATTCCTGATTATTGTTGAACTAAAAAAATATCAAACTCATCATCATTTATACTTCATATCAATAAAAACAACATTAATAAATATGACCATTCAATTAAATTATTTTTAAAATGTCATTTTGATTCGTCTATTTTTAAATATTCAACTTTTAAGTCACATAATTTTAATAGACTTTAAACTTGATCTATATAATGAAATTCAACATTAATTAGCATTCATTTTCGAAAGACTCGATTATGCACACTATGTATTTTGGCATTTTTTAAATCTCACTTTTCCTCCGATTGCATAAGCTAGGGTGGATATATAGATGGAAAGATTCCAATAAATTGATGAAAATATTCAATCGCTAGGAAAGTTGCATGTCCTAAATTTAATATGGTGCGTAATTTGCAAATAAATAAATAAATAAAAATCAAGTATTTATTACTTTAATCAATGTTACTCTTTCTCAAATAGTACTCTTTTATGTGATTGCAAAGTGTTTAAGTGATTTAAAAACCTCTAAAGAAACACTTCTCACCTTCACACGTACAAATGTCATAGGACTTAAAGACTCAAAATATATTATTTATTTTAAGATCGTTATTTTATGCAATAAGAATTAAGATGAACATGATAATTGTTATATGATTTGGTGATCGAAATTATTGGTTGGGACCTTTCCCATTCAAATACTGTCGAGCTTAAGGGGAATACATTAAAAAAGACTTTTTATTTTATTACAAAATAGAAAAATGTCAAAATCGCAACGATGTGGAAATCGAATGAGATTGAAAGTTGGAAGGGAAAAGGACCAATTTATAGTTTGCCTGTGACTCCCTTTCTTTTTGTTATTATCATTTTAATATTTATTAGGCAATTAAATTATAGCTGGCAAAGTTTAGTTTTTGTTGAACTAACGAATTGACCAATAGTGTACGACCATTGATTTTATTTATATTATTTTTAACATCAAAATATATTTATTAAACATGTAATTTATATACCTAACCCTTCGTTCTAATACCATGTTTCTTGTCGTATTTCATTTTAGTTGGGAATGTCATATTTTGGATAAGAAATATGAGGTATCCTTTCCTTCTTAATTGATTTCGAAATGAATTTTCTTATTAACTAATCTATATTTTTTTTAATATCATTAAATTCAAATGAATATTCTATTTAATATAATGACCAATAGGCTATCAAATAATCATGAATGGATATTTTTTAGGAGATGATTCCTATCATTTTCTTTGTTTAACAGATTTAGGAGCTGTTTGTTTCGCATAGTAGGATTTAGTTTTATGATTTATTAATTCTTTCTAAAAAATTTATATCCAAACGAGTTTTTATTAATCTTTTCTTATTTTTATTTTTAAAAATAATTCTTATTTTTAATGATTCATTTATAACTACTCAATTATTTATAACTATTCATTTTTAATTATTCCTTTCAAATCAATCAAAATAACTCATTTTTAATCATTCATTTTTAATTATTTCTTTTTTAACTACTAAAAATAATTATTCATTTTAAATCTACATCCAAATAAGATTTTGACTCTAACTTCTCTATACAAAAATTCTATCCAAACGAGTTTTTGACACAATTCTCAATTTTTAACAATTCAACACAACTCCTCAATATAACTTCTTAACCTAAATCCTACATAAATATGTCAAACAAACACCCTCAGAATAATTAAACAACTAGCCTTTAAAATAATAAATACTATTATCTACTTTGCTCTCTCTCTATATATATATCATAATAAGGTTCATGATTTCATCATTTTTATTGCACCATAATTTGCAAAAATAAAGACAAAAACAAAATAAAACAAGATGTTTATATAATTATTGCTATCTAACATAATTCTTTGATCGTTTTAACATATTATATGATAACCTCTTAATTGTTTAAAGCGAAATTATAGAAAATATGACATCTGTTACTTAATATTGAACATTAAATCTTACAAAATGTCAATGAGTTATGTTTAAAGTCTCGATAGATCAAATTCATGCAAATAAATTCTTCATATTTGTCCAATGTATATATAATGGTACTTAATTTAAATAATATATAGACACTCTGCTTCCTTTTTCTTCCTCTTTGAGAACATTCCCATCACTCTCTTAGCTGCAATAAAAAAAGGGTATAATAATGATAAAATAATAATAAAAACAATATTATTATTATTGTTGTTGTTCTAGTTAGTTATTTTTATTTTGTTTTCTTAAATTTTGTACTTAACTAGCCAATGAATATATCAACGTTCCCATGGAAAAAGGTGCTAAAATTAATTAATTAAGGTATATATTTAACTAAAAAATTGATGTTTTAATCTCAATCTCTACCCATTGAACTAACAAAAAACTTTTAAAAAAAATGTCGACTTCTTTCCACCACTACAAGCATGTTTGCTCTAAAGGAAACATTAGGGAGAGAATGAGTTTAGTCATGAAAGAGATTTTCATTATATCAAATGAATGACTAAGACCACGTTTGATAACCATTTGATTTTTTGCTTTTTTTAAAAAAAAATTTAAGCTTATTTCTAGTCAAATTTTCTACTATGTTCTCTATCTTTCCTACAATGTATTCATCTTTCCTTAAGAAAGTAGATGAATACTAACCAAATTTCAAAAACAAAAACAAGTTTTTGGAAGCTACTTTTTTTGTTTCCAAATTTTGGTTTTGTTTCTTAAAATATAGGTAAGATGTAGATATCCAAATAAGAAAAAAGCTATGGTAATATAGTTGTTGTAGGCTTAAATTTCAAAAACAAAAAATGAAAAACAAAATGGTTATCAAATAGGACATAAATGATCTGTTTGATATGCACAAAGTAGCTTGAACAAATATAACAATTATAACAACCTTTTGGCTTAACAAAAATAACCACCAGTTGGGCTAAGGCACAACCTTGAGCTAGCTGTTGCAACACTCTTAATGGGTTGCCTTAATATCCCCCCTCAATTCGATGTCAGATGCGTCATGGATACACAATTTATTGCGAATGGATAGAAATGAGTGAGACGACAGCGAATTGATAAATATATCAGCAATCTGAGAAGTTGCGGGAAGATGGAACACATATATACAGTGTTGCAGTACCAAGTCTCGGAGAAAGTAAATGTTGATTTCAACATGTTTTGTGCAAGAGTGAAGTTTAGGATTAACACTCAGATGAACCGCACTCAAATTGTCTCACAAAAGAACTGGTGGTTTCACAAGGTTCATGCGTAATTCTTTAAACAAAGATGTTAGCCATACTAATTTTGTAGCTGCTTAAGCTAGGCAACAAAACTTTGCTTCCGTACCCGAGCGAGAAATGTGTGTTGCTTCTTTGATCCCCAAGTAATCAGATTTCCTCCAATGTAGACACATAGGTTGATCTTCTATCGTCGAGGTCAGAAGCCTAATCAGCATTTGCAAAGGCTTAGGGTAGAAGATTTTGAGGAGAGGACAAGAGCAGTCCATGGTGAGTTGTACCTTTAAAATACCTTAGGATTCTTTTTATAGCCTTCAAATGCGATAGTTTCGGACGTTGCATACATTGACAAACTTTATTGATTGCATATGCTATCTCCGATTGAGTTATTGTGGCATATTGGAGAGCTCCAACCACACTCATGTATAGTTTTGTATCTACAAAGTCTTCACTTTCAGTAGCTGATAATATACTTAAACTAATCATTGGAGTAGCTACATTTTTAGTAGAAGACATGTTAATTTTCTCTAGTAAGTCTGCAACATATTTGGTTTGCGGGAGTAGCATACCACCCGAGTTTGGGTACAAAACCTTAATGCCGAGGAAAAAATTAAGCTTCCTAATATCCTATAATGCAAATGTAGTATTAAGAGTAGTGATCAGAGACTGAATCTTAGCTGAAGATGAGCCAATTATTACAATATCATCTACATTATGGGTGTTCAAACAACCCGACAACCCGAACCAACCCAACCCAAATTGACGTGTTGGGTTGGGTTAAATACATTTTTGGGTTGGGTTGGGTTGAAAATCATGAATTTTTCATGGGTTGGGTTGGGTCAAGGTTTACCTAAAATGAACCCAACTCAACCCGACCAACCCGAATTGATTTTTAAGTTTAAAAAACATTTTTTTTTACATATAACATAATTATATATGCGTACATTTATTTAATTTAATTATTGTTTTTAGACTTTTTTATTTTCTAATATTTTTATATATTTTTTTCGGTCTTTATAATCTATATATCATGTTAAAAATATATAATCAAATCATGTCATTTATTTTTGTTGGTTTAATTTTCTATTTGCTTTATGGAAGTCGAATTATGTCTTGTTATGTTACCTATCTATTTGTTTTATGTTCTATAATTGAGATCTTCAATATGAACCATCATTGTAGGATTAATGGTGGATGACTTTTGATTTAAATATTTTGCATATTTAATGTTTATATTAAATTTATTTCCTTAATATGATAATGATTAGAAATTGTATTTTGTTTATGCATAGTGTAGGACTAATTTGATAAAAGATATTTATATTTGCAATGTATTGATGAACCCGATAACCCAACCCGAAAATATAGGGTTGGGTTGGGTTGGAAAAGTGACTAACCCGAAAAGTTGGATTAGGTTGAAAACCTCCCTCAACCCAACCCAACCCAACCCATGTTCACCCCTAATCTACATAAATGAGTATATAGTACGTGGAGGATGAAGTGAAGTTCATGAACAATAATACATAAGCTTTTGAGTTGCAAAATCCTTGTAATATCAAGAAATATTGAAGCCTTTCAAACCAGGCTCGAGAAGTCTATTTAAGTCCATAGAGTGTTTTGCATAGTCGACACATCAGGGGTATAGAGTTAGAACTCTAAGTGACAAAGCCTTGAGGTTGTTCCATATATACTTCATCATCCAAAGTGCCATGAAGGAAAGCATTGTTTATGTCTAGTTGCCTGATTTTCCATTTGTTTGTTAATGCAACTGTCAACAGCACTCGAATAGTAATAGGCTTGACCACATAGCTGTAGGTTTCTGAATAGTCGTGTCTGCTGACTGATGAAACCCTTTTGCAGCAAGCCTTACTTTATACCTTGAAATAGAGACATCAAAGTTTCTTTTGATCTTGTAGACCTATTTACATTCAACAACTTTTTTGCCAATTGTTAAAGGAACACAGTCCCAAGTGCGATTTTTCTGTAGGGCAGAATATTTTGTTTCTATAGTAGTTTTCCAAGGAGCACACATCAAGGCATCCTTTACTCTAGAGGCTTTTTCTATAAGAACTCATGCATAAATGATTTTGGCCTAAAAATACCATTCTTCGCTCTAGTTATCATGGTTTGAGTATTCAAACCATATCCATTTATTCTTTTATTCTGAGGTGTAGGACCAATTACTCTATTTAATATTCAGTCTGTTGAATTATTATCAATTAAAACAAGTACAATACATTAATCACAAAATAGTTGCATTGTAACGGCCCGGAAATTTCATCCCGGTCTTCCCGAGAGGCCCAGGGGCATTTTGGTAATTTTGGTCGGGCCGGCAGGGCCGGTTTTGTATTTGTTAATTGCCGGAAAAATTATGAGTCGATTTGAATAGGATCGGGAATTTTGGTGAAGACATTTGGGCTTGGAAAAAGGTAAAAATAAATAGGGAATTAAATAGCGCGTCGAGTGAGATTCAAGCCAAGGACGTGTCACATGCTAGGCAGGGGGCGCTGCCAGCCGAGCCACTGGGCGCGTTTGTTAATCTAAACGCGCGATCTAATACATATCCCTTGTTTCGTGCCTTCGGATTTAAAAGCCAAAATCGCCCGAGCTTCTTCCTCATTTCTTCTTCTTCCTTCGCGAAATTCTCCTCCAACCGACAACGTTTTCCTTCGCGATTTTTCCTCCCTCTAGCTCCATTTTCGACCGAGTTCCTCTCCCAAATTCGAAGTCGATCTCCCCCGAGCAGCAGGTACATCTTCTCTTCTTCTTCTCCTTCCTTTTTTCCGTCGAAGCTCTCCCCTGTTTCCGTCTTCCATTTTCCGGCCGAGTCGAGGTGAAATGCTGGGTGGGTTTTGTGCAGATAGAGTAGGGGAGTTCGTCCATCAAAGAATCGCTCGTCGAATCCCCTCGGATCGCTCGAATTCGAGTTTCCCCTTCGCCCCTGTTCGCGCGCAGAAACAGAGCCTCTGCCTCCGAGCCGCGCCGTGCATCGCCTCGCCCAGCTCTGTGTCACGCCCAGCGCCGTCCCAGCTGTGCCGCTCGCCCGCGCGCGCCCTCGCGCCTCTGCATCGCTCGCGCGCCCGCGTCCGCGCCCAACGCCCTGTTCGTCTGCGCTCAGCTCACGCCCCAGCGCCCGCACCCAGCACGCCCATTTCTGCGCCCCAGCGCGCCCAGCCAGCCCTGTTGCTGCCCCGTTCATGCAATCGCCTCGTTCGTGCGTTCGTCGCGCCTCGTGAGTTGCTCCCGAGCTAAGCCTCGTTTATTTTATTATATTTAGGCCTATTGTGTGATTTTTGTTGTGATTGATAGGTTCTCGGTAGCTAGTTCGGGTTCGTTCGCCACTTAGGTTTTCGTGTCAATTCGTCCCCGACCAAGGTAAGGATTTCTTACCGGAGTTGTGTGGACCTGCGATATATTATGCGATTGCTTTGATTGATCGCTTGTTTGTGTTTATTGACATGTGTAGCTAGGTATTCTATTCTCGAATTCCCGATTAGGATGATTTTCCTGATTTAATTCTCATGTTAATCCATGCTAGGTTGTTCCTTTCTAGCATGCTCGTACTCATTCCTTGCTTCGTAGTATCATGCTAGGCTCGTTGTATTCTTATTGAGCACGTATTGGATTTTATGGATTTGTTTGCTTGATTGCTAGGGCGGGGTTAGAGTTGCGGGTAGATAGCATCATCCGGGCCCGATGCATAAAGTACCTTGCATCCATGGCGGGGACGTCGAGCAAGTCATTCCGCCCCTAGACCCCGTGAGGATTAGCTAACAAGCGGTAGGCCCCGCAATCTTGGGTGAGGGTGGCGATCGTTAAATGCCCCAACGGTTGGGATGATGACTTGGCATTGCCTCGCCCCGGCGGCCGGCATGTCCTCAACATGTTTGGCAAGAGCCACGATTGCCACTGTTAAGGCAGGGGCGGCTTCTGGTGTAAGCCTACCACGAACGTTCCTTGGCCCCAGTGCGGTGGTTCAGGTGACATAGTTTACGTGTCGGTCTCACACACCCTATGTCGGTGACACCGATCCAAAAATTTAGTTAGGCGTGGTGACTAGATATGGGCAGCTTGCCTCTGCGGACGGCAACCCCCATAGTTCTGCGCAGAGCACGCGGTGCATGCTTACGCTCATTACTGGCGCGCCGTGGAGAGCTCCTCGGGATTGTGAGCCAGTGTACCTTTCGTCGACGATGATGAAGCAGCCGAGGCGGGACTTGTTTCTCGTATAGGCGACTCATGTATTGGATGTGTGATGATACTATTCGGACTAAGACCACGAGTTGGCATCCGAGGCCCAAGTGTGGGCTAAGCTATGTGCTCTATTACGTGTTTATATTCATAGCTTGCATACGCTCATCGAGATGACCATGTATATCGTATTGTACCCCGGTTGGGGATTCTTCTTCGAGTAATTCGTTACTCACCCTTATTCTCGTGGTTTTCCACGGAGGTAATCGTGGTCTTGCGACAGGATGTCTGAAGGAGGAGCTGTGATCATGGGGCCCAGTCTTCCAACTCTGATTTTTGTATTATGACTCTCGTGTGTTTTGTTTTCCCCTGAATGCATGTAGTCGGGCAAGGAGCCCTAGGATGTTTGTAAATATTTGTGGATTCCAAGCATTTTGTATCCGAACAGTTTTGAATGGCTTTTAGTAAATCTACGATCGAGTAAACTTTGGAAATGTATTTATCTTGGAGCAGTGCTTGGAAACAGGGGGGAGTTCCAGGAAATTGTCTAGTTTTTAAAGGAGTTATTTTGAATGTTTTTGTTTTAATTGGAATCCGAAATCATGTCTGTTTAAATGTCCTTTACTTTGAATGCATGCATTGGGATAAAGGCCCATTTAGTGCCCCATTCGGGTCGGTCCCTTACATGTATGAACTGGCATAATAGTTTCACAACCATTTATATCCTTACCACATCTCCAAAATGTTCTAGCTCAGGCATATATGTTGTATTACTCGTTGTAGGAGACAAATTGTCATTAACATGTGGTGCACAAGTTTTAGTAGATAATGGTAATATAGGTTCACTTACAATGGCATTACTGATAGGACGCATATATAAGGAGTTGGGGGAATTAGAACCAGACTCAGCAAGAGGAATTAAGATATTTGTTTTACCGATGTTGTTAGTCTGGTTATTAATAATAGGAAGAATTTGAGTAGTTATTGTAGGAGACATATGTGAAGAGTTTGGACAAGCAACCGAGGCAAAAAGAAACCTTGACGCATCAAATTTGGCATGTCTAGATACGAACAACCTGTCTGATGCATCAAGACATTTATAGCCACAATGGGAATTACTATATCGAGGGAACGTAAAAGAGGAAGAATGAAACTGAAGTTTGTATCGATTATAAGATCGAAGGTAAGGATAACAAACATATCCAAAGACCCTAAGAGAATTATAGTCAAGTTTAGTTTCAAACAAGATTTCAACAAGACTTTTTTCTCCAAGAACAGGTGTTGGTAGTCGATTAATAAAGAATACTGAAGTAGAAAAAGTATCATCCAAAAAACGAAGAAGTAAAGATGCATGAGAGAGAAGGATTAGTCTCATATCTACTATGTGTCTATGCTTCCTTTCAACAACCCTGTTTTGTTCAGAGGTATAAGGGGAAGTGAATCGATGATTGATTCCTTGAGTTTGAAGAAAAGGTGTAAAGGCTCTAAATTCACCACCCCCATCAATTTGAACAACTTTATTGGGTTGATTAAATTATTTTTCAACAAGAGTTTTGAAGTATTTAAAGGTAGATAGTGTTTCAGATTTAGCATATAGAAAAAATATCCATGTGTGTTGTGATAGCATATCAATGAATATCATATATTATCGAAATCCATTGTTTGTAACCGTGTTAGCAGGTCCCCAAAGATCATTTTCAATCAACTCTAAAGGAGCTTTATACAGAGTATTGGAATGAGAAAAGAGAATTTTACACAATTTTCCAATGGCACAAGATTCAAAAATTTCACTCATTTTATTAGATGAATTAACAGAGATATTACAAGAACGTAAAATTTGATATTCAACTCTAGAGGACGGATGTCCCAACCTATGCTACTAGAATTTAAAATTTTTGCAATACATGGTATAAAAGCAACACACACATTTTTTTTGTTGAGGAAGAGACTTAGAAGATGTTGACACATGCAGATTTGAATAAGTCTTGGCAAAAGAGAGTCTGTAGAGCCCATCATGAAGGTGGCCTTGAAGCAAAGGTCTCCCAGTTTCCTGATCCTTCACAAAGCAAGCATGACGATGAAATTCAAAGAAACAGTCATTATCTCTTGGGAATTGACTAAAACTTAATAGACTTTTAGTAATGAAAGGAACATGAAGAAGTCTAGGGACATTAAACATATGAATGGATTTAGATTCAATCACAAAAATATCAGATGGAACAAAGAAAGATTAACCAGTATGAAAGATTTGTAAACCTTTACCATTGCCTACTTGCACTTGATCATTTCCATTATAGTTGTTGCTAATGGATAAATTTCCAATAGCATGTGTTAGATGATTTGTAGCCCCTGAGTCAGAATACCATTCATTAGCATCTTGGTTTTAAAAGGTCGAGGCAGTGAAAGCTTGATCATTTAAGTTGGAGGCTTGATTGTTTTGTCCATAGTTTCTTTGTGTCCCTAATCCATTGCCAAAGTTTCTTGGTGCAAGCTGTCTCACAAATAGACTCTAGAAATTAGGATCATATAGAGTACATCATTTGAGTGAGGTATATCCTATTTTGTTGCATATTTGACATTGAGGCTTATTAGAATTCCAATTATTAGAATTCCAAGAATAACTCCCTCAGCCTCGACCTCTACTTCTTCCTCCTCTGTTACCATTTAGATTTTGACCTTGCCATTGATTATCCCACTGATTTTGACTCTGATTATTGCCTTTGTAAGTTTGATTCTGATTATACGATTGATTTTTCTTTTCATTGCTGGTCGATACCAAGTTCACATTTGGGAGATTTCCATCTGTGTTGATCATTGTGCTACTTTCAAGAATCTGTGATTCATGAGTCATGAGTAGTGAGTTTGTGTCATGAAGTGGTTTAGTCTTAGATTTCACAGAAATCATAGATATAATAGAATCAAAATCTGGCCCTAATCTAGAAAGAATGTAAACAACATGGTCTTGTAGAGATATTGAACAACCTACTTATTTAAGAGCACCTACCCAGTTCTTGATCTTGGCGACATATTCTTTGACCATAGAGACTCATTTATTTACATTCTGAAGTTCTCTTTTGATCTGCATAATTTTCGCAGTGTTTGAAGAAGAAAATGTTTGTTCCAGACTCACCGAGATTTCTCTTGAAGTTTCACTACCTACTATTTGAAGGACTAAATCCTCGCTCATCGATCCAATTAGTCGGGCGCAGAGTAATTGATCTTGACGCATCCATAAAAGATATTTTGGGTTGTCGATTGAGGAGTTTCTTGGGTCACCTTTTGAAGTACCTTCTTCGCTATCAATGGTTCTTTGAATCTTTTTCTCTGGTCTTTCATCAATGAGTATGTATTCTTCAAGAGAATGGTCGTAAATTGCATTCAGAACTTGCAATTTCCAAGTTAGGTAGTTTCTTTCTATCAATTTGAAAATTGATATGTGATGTCTAGAATTGATCACCACCATACTCTATGTGTATTTGTCGATCCTCCATTGTTCTTTTGTTGAGAGTTTAGCGAAGCCATTATACCACCTAAAGGAAACAATAGAGAGAGAATACAAAGAGTTCAGTGATGAGAGAGATTTTTATTATATCAAATGCATGACTAAATGAGCTACTTTATATACACAAAGTAGCTTGAACAAATATTACAATTATAACAACCATTTGGCTTAACAAAAATAACCACTAGTTGGCCTAATACAGAGCCTTAAGCTAGCCGTTGCAACACTCTTAATGTGATATTTGCAAGTAATTTTATAATGATGAATTATATAGTTTAATCCATATTTTTTCTCGTTTATATCCATTTAGTTCACAATTTTTAATCAGGTAATATCAGTTGTTGAGTTTTGAAATTAGTTTACATGATTACTTATCTATTCACCATAGTAATGTATCGTTTACATCAATATTCAACCAAACTCTCATTTTAAAATAGGAAAATTTACCAAATTATATAATTCTAAAAAATAATTATAAATACATCCATTTAAAAAAAATCAAGTATAGTTATTGGTACTCATGAGTATTATCACATGCTTCTTGTAATACTCTAGTATTAATGAGTATTTATAATATACTAATAAAATCTATTAATAATTAAATATGCAATTTTTTTAGAATTTACCTTCATTTATAATTGGAGATTTTGCATGTATAACAAAAAAAAGGGCAAAATATTTCCATGTATAGCACAAAATCAAAATTAATTCATTTGTAGAAGAAAATTTAAATTGAGTTTTATCACTGGTTGAGTTCTATTAGTGATAGAATTCAATCAATGATAGACTAATTCTATCGCTGCTTGAGTTTTCTATCAGTGATAGAAATCCAAATTGAGTTCTATCAATAGTTGAGTGATAGAAATGAATGTGCTATAGATGAGTTATTTTATAAATTTTGCTGCAAATATAATACAAGAATTGAAATGTGTTGTTGATGGTAAATTCTCTTTATAATTATATTACGAGAAGAATTTATTCAATACAATCTCACTTTAAAATATCATTGAATTGTGGCCTTTTAGATATGTCAAAGACTTGGATTTTGGAGTTTGGGAAGGAGAGGAGAGGAAGTGGAAGTGGAGTGAATGAAATGATGAAATATTTGTTTGGGAATTGGTGTTTTGAAGAGAAGGTATTAGAATTTTTTTGGGAGGGATTTGTACTTCGGAAAGAAGACGTTGGAAAAACTTTTTGTGGATTGGTATTAAGAGAAGATTCTTATTTTATATATTTTTATTATTATTATTATTGTAATGAAATTTAATTTGAAGTTATAAGGAAGAATTAAGGAGGAGTTGGGAGAAGTTATAATGTACTAGAAACAAACAAGAAATTGATAATTCCTCCTCTTCTCTCCCAACCTCTAAATCCAATCATATATTACTATGAACTTAATTTCGAGAGAAATTATTCAACATAATTGCCACACTGATCTTTCCCAGCTTTTAGATATATAGGTTTTTTTAAATAGTTTATTTCTAATTAATAATAATAATAATTAATAATAAAACAATACTTTTTTAGTTCTACATATCATTGTTTTTAAATATTAGTGAGTGTTTTTTTTTAAAACAAGATAAAATGCATGTCCCTAAGCCAAACACCGGAGACATGAAAGGAGTAATGTCACAAATGAGTCTCGAACTCGGGAGCTTGAGGAAAGCATACCCTCAAAGTCCAAGTCTTCAACCACTGTGGTACCCATCAAGGACAAATATTAATGGGTGTTTTAGTCCATCTTTTTATGCGTATTTCAACTATAATTATAAAATGTCTGACTCTAAATATGTGAATGACGAAAAAAATTGATTAGAAAAATTAATCTTTAAGCAGATAATTATCATGAATTAAATTTATACCAATCTCTTACTTCTTCACGGCTCTACCAACAAAAACATAACTCAGTGGTATCAATGTACAACCATGAACTAAAAGATTATGAATTTGATTTCGATCGTTGAACTTAAAAAGAAAATTCTCCACGACCCTAATCATATAAATTAATTCTTTAACCCACTAGTCATATAAATTAATTTCTCAAAGACCTAACAAAACAAAATGAATTAATAAATAAAAGGGCATTGAGAATATTTTAAAGAGGGAGTCAATAAGAACTTTGGTGCCTATGACAAGAATTTCCACTAGAAAACAAGCCCACATGTGAGTGGAGTTTGTTTCAAACATCCATATAAATAACTTACTGGCACTGAAAAAGTAGCAAAAACTAGTAGTTTAACTTTATTAAACACATTAGTTTAAGGCTGCAAAATGTTGCAAGTTTATGCAAACAAACAAGAACAAACAAAACATGACAGTCATTTTTTTTCTCTTTAGTGCTAATTTTAAACACCTCGAAATAATGCTTTACCTTTTTTCTTTTACCACTATATAGGAATTTTAGGTAAAAGATTATGTTGAATTTTAGATGACAGTATTTTAAATGGATAATTCATAATTATTATTTTTGTTTGAAATATGGTTTAAGAAATTGTGGTTGAAATAAAAAGATCGTTTCTTTTAGTATAATAGGAAAAAAAAGGGGTTCGAACTTTAAATCTCGTACGTGCTAGGAGATTATTTTAAACTTAAAAGTAAAATTAAATTAAGTTTCTATTATAACTGACATACAATCTTGAGTTGTTTTTAAAAAAAAAGGCATACAATCTTGAGTTTTGATTTTTGAGTTTTGATTAAGAGATTAAAGTTTAAATAATTTATTTTTTAATCAAATGGCATTGTAGCTTGATGGCCAACAATTTAAAATTAAATTTAATTTGATTTGATATTATTGGTCTCAAGATCGAATCCTAGTAGGTACATTCAAAATAATAATAATTTATTTTTAAATTCTGTTAAACTAATTTTTTTAAAAAAAAGTTTTATAGGCGGGTCTAGTATTAATTTATAGTTTCCTTTCAATAAATAAATATATAATATAACTTAAAATTATAAATAGATTGAAGGACATGATTTTTTTTGTTTAGGGACAATTAGAAAAAATGTCTACGATAATAATCAAGCAAATTTCTACAATTTCAAAAAAATTCAATGAAAGTTCAAATATGATTTTCTATAAATAATTAAATAATTAATTAGATTATAATTGATTATTGTGCCCTTATTAATATTTTTAATTTATGTAAATTATTAAATTGAGTTTATTGAGTTTAGATTCATTTTTAACCATCCATAATAATTTAAATATCTAAATAAAATAAGATCTAAATTTTCAACAACCCAAAAAATTATTTATTATTTAAACAATATTTAAACTCTTATGTTTTGTTTTTTTTTTTAAATAAAAAAGTTCTTATTTAGAAATCCTAAAAGCAAAACAAGAACAATAGTACACAATTGCACACAGTCTTAATTTAATAAGCAACAAAAAGTAACATAGTATCTAACATATGATGGTTGGAATCATAACTTTTGTTGGAATTCACTATATATTAATTTGTACAACGAAGATGCATGTTAAACATGTTTACATTCTGGTGTGTACTCGTGGATAGCATTGGTTTCACCTAAAACTTTGTAAAATTAGAAAGTATATATGTTGGAGGAATACACAACAATAGTTTATACTAAATATAGGTTTGAGGAGTACACAATATTGATAGAAAGAATGAGATCAATGGTTGTGTGATCTAAATGATGTGATAATAGAATTTAGATATGAAGTAGTTGATTCAAATATTTGAGAAGAAATATTTTAGAATATACATTAGAAAATATATATTTTTTTAAAAGTTTAGAATTTTCATCAAACAACGAATACAATGAACGATATGAGTTGTGATATGGTTGCTAAGTAACTTCAACCATGCTTATCTTATAATTCCAATATGCATTTCTCTCATCTCAATCTCATTAAACACGATTGTGATATGTGTAACATTCATCCATAATTATCAAACTCCCAAATCGCAGGCCCCACAAACATAATGAGCAAATTAAGTACAATGGTGCTATGCATAATAAGGCTACTGCCTAAACCCAAAAATCCCATAATGATGCCTAAACTATGAGAAGATTAAGGGATCAACCATGACCGTGAAGTGAACATGGATTAATACCAAATCAGATAATCAATTGCGTCATTCGGTATATTTACTTCTTATTTAATGGATCATAATAACATTTCTTTTTTATATACATTTAATGTGTAACCTATGTAAATAGGGTGAGGGGGTATTTTCTTTTAAACAATCTTGTAATGTTTTTTTGTAAAAGTAGCCATTTAGTTTATTCTGGTCAAACAAGCTTGTGTGTTTTGGTATATCCAATGGGCCAGCCCAATTTTAAGATGAGGATCATCCTAGAAGTTTCAGTAGAAAACTTTTTTGTCATTTTTCATTAATGTATTCCTTTTTATCCGCTAGCCTCCTCTTCTCTCCCTTATACTTTTTTTTTTTTTTTGTAAAAAAGATAAATGCTAATAAATGCTATTTTTTTGCTTTTGCAAATACTTTCACTTCTAATTACTAATTACTCCTTTTTCGTTCCAATTTTTTTTTTCATTAATGAAAAAATATAAAATAATTATTTTATCTTTTTTATGTTGACAATAATTGATAGAATTATTTTTTACAACTTTCACAATTATATAGTTAGCTGAGCATATTTTCATTTTTTATAACTGTATTTTTTTAAAGAATAATATTTTCTTGTAATACTATATTAATAAATTTTTTTGGAGTACGATATTCATCATATAAAATAATGTATTAATGAGTACTTATAATAGTATTATTGACTATAATTGTAAATACAGAATTAACATAATTCTTGAATACTTGTATATATTCAACTTTAAATTAATAAATATTGTATTTATTTAAATATTACTATTATTAATATTGTATTTAGATATGAAAATATTCTTCAATGTCTTTTAATATTAAATTATTAAACTATTTTCACTAATATATTTTAGTTTTTTAATTAAAAAAGAAAGAAAAGAAAAACTTGCAAAAAAATAATTATAAAAATTATCACTTTTAAAAAAACTCAGCAATCATAATCATAGGTATTAATAATACATAATACTATCATAACACACAATAATGTATTAATAACATATAATATTGTTTTAATAACTTATAACATTGTATTAATACTATAATACTCTATTAATAACATATAATACTGTATTAATAAGTCTTAATAATACATAATATTGTAAGTATTAATAATACACTATTAATAATAGATAATATTGTAAGTATTAATAATATATAATATTGTATTAATGAGTATTGGTAATACAATATTGAATCATATTAAAACTATGCAAATATTTTTAAATTTAACTACATTTGTAATTATTTTATTAAAATAAATCATCCATTACAATTTTTAATGAAAAATAGTCATTTGGAAAGTCCATTTGCATGTTGAGACATATTACCTTAATGTACTATTAAATAATGGAATCTTGAACATTTAGTTAATTTCATCATTCGTAAATTGCCTTTTCTTTTCTAGAGTCATTATTCGAGTTGTTTAGTTTCTTTAATTTACCCGTAATAGAAATTAGATCTACCTGTATTTATGGTAAAATTAGTGTCAAATAATCAACAAACAATACAAATTAAATAAATATAAAGTAGGATGAATTAATAATGAGTATGCAAGACATCTTAATCATACAATATGGTATTAATAAGACACTACTCATGTAAAAAAATCTTGTATTAATATATTTTAGAATTACTTATACATTACATGACTTACTTCATTTGGTCCATACTAAAAAAATAATAATTATCCAGAAATTTGTATTTATTTATTAATACATGATGGTAATATTTTAGAATATCCTGTGATTCCCATTGACATGAGGATTTTTAAGAAGATACATTTTAGTTGAAAAGTGCACAGATAGGAAGATTTTTTTTTGGTTGAAATTTGGGTACTTTTTATTTCAATAAATGTTGGTTTAATGACTAACATATTTGTGTAATTTCCATATAAAATGAATTTCATTTTTTTAAGGGATGACTTACTTTTGCTAAATGTTGTAAATGTGAATATGAAATAAAAAAAACTACTAATCATTTAGGAGTGGAGAGACTCAAACACAAGATCTCTGGTCATTGGACATACACCAATGTCACTGAGCAACTACTCATGTTGGCAACTTGAAACGACTTACTTGCGTTTAATTTTAAATGTCAATATTATCATCGCCATCTTTCTTAAATTACAAAGGCACACAATTGCTACAAAATAATAATAATAATAATAAGATAAGGGATAAAGCTAGTAACCAAACAAAAAAAAACATAAGACAATTCAAGACACTAATAATTAATAATAGAGAATAAATTTTAAAAAGTACATCATCATTAGAGATTAAAGAAAACTTAAATTTGATAAAAAAAAATGTGGAATGATAGCTTTTATATGTATATATAGTTCTATGAGTAAGAAGTTACAAAATCTTTAATTTCTCCATTAAATGTAATAATAATAAGTTTATAGGTTAAGAAAATTAAGATATAACTCATTGTATTTCAGCCTCTTCATTCATTATTTATATATATATATATATATATGATATTTTACGATAATTTTATTAGCATTACGTGTGAAGAGTAAGATTTCGTATTGGTTGAGAAAATATGACTATTTTTCATTATTTACCTATATATATGTGAGAATATGAAAATGAGTTTAGTAATAATAACAATTTATTTAGTATACTTTGTAACTAAAAGAAACATAAGTGATTAAAATAGCAATTTCTGTTGTTTTTTTTTAAAAAAGAAAAATATAAGCTTTTTTCGATAATCATTTCGTTTTTTATTTTCTATTTTTATTTTTAAGTTTTTAAAAACAGATTTGTTTGATAACTAATTTTGATTTTTGTTTTTTAAATTTTAAAAATATTAAACGAATTTTAAAAACTAAAAAAATAGCTTTTTGAAAACAAATTTTTGTTTTTAAAAAAGCATGAAAAAATCAAGAATAAAAAATAAAAAACTAAAAAAATTCAAATAAATTGTGAAATTTGAAAACAAAAAACACTTATCAAACATTACTATTTTTATTTTTTAAACAAAAAACTAAAAAACCAATTCTCAAAAACTAAAAAAAAATGGTTATCAAAATGAAGTCATGATAACATGAGTTTAAAGAAGGGGACGTGAAGTGTGTGTTTTTTCGGTTTAAAAATAATAAATGGTTAGAAACTATTTAAGTTCCGTTTCATAAATATTTTGTTTTTTCTTTTTTTGTTTCTAGTTTTTTATTTTTAATTTTGGTTTTTTGTTTTAAAAAATAAAAACGGTATATTTTTAATAACTCATTTTAGTTATATGTTTTTAAAAAATAGAATTTTAACACATCGTTATATGTGATAATATATATATATATATATATATATATATTTTTTTTTTTTTTTTTTTTTACGATCACGTGCAACGCCATGTTAAAATTCTAGTTCTTTTTAATAAAACTTAATAAAATATGTTAAAATATGTCAATTGAGTGCAATAAATATAGGTGTTATTATTATTATTATTTTAAACAAACTTAATAAAACTTATTGCATTAAAGTTAAAATTTATTTTTTATTTTAAAAAATCGACACTCTTTAGTTTTTTTTAATTTATCTATTAATAGACCAATTATTTTTTAATTATAAAATTTTTAAGAGTTATATCATTATTATAAATATAAATATAAATAATATCTATAAACTTACATTTAACCTCAAATGATAATTTTATCATTCCTAAAAAAAATTCACATCTTCAAATTAACAATTAAGCAACAAAAGATACCTACAAAATTATTGCAACAAATTAAAAAAGAAAAAAGAAAAGTTACAACAAAAAGAAAAAGGAAAAGTCAGATCAAAGTTAAGGTAAATAATCCAACAAAAATAAGATAACTACATTTTTTTTATTATAAAATAAAAAGAAACCAAGAAAAATAACCTAACCAAATAGAAAGTTTCAAATGTGTTTGTAAACAAAATATAGAGAACTATGTAATAGTAGAAAATCATTGTTACCATACTTTTGAAACTGATGCACTTTATCCTCAAATGATGATCTTATCATTCTTTAAACTTTTTTTTTCTAGATCTCCAAGTCTTTTTTTGAAAGGCAACAATTATGCAAAAAAGACCCCTACAAAAATTATTGCAACAAATGAAAAATTAGATGAAAATTAAGGTAAACAATCCAACAAAAAGTAGATAACTTATTATAAAAAAAACAAAGAAAAGTAAATTCAAGCAAACAGAAAGTGTTCTCATATACAAAACGTAGATAACTATTTATAGAATTGGAAAATTTCATTTATTATTTTCTACATTTTTTATTATAAAAGAAAAAACAAAAAGAAACTAAGAAAAGTAACCTAAACAAGTAGAAAGTTTCAAATGTGTTTGTAAACAAAATATAGATAATTATGTAATAGTAGAAAATCATTGTTACCATACTTTTTAACTGATGCACTTTATCCTCAAATGATAATCTTATCATTCTTCAAAAAAAATTTCTAGATTTTCAAGTCTTTTTTTTTAAAGACAACAATTATGCAAAAAACGATCTCTACAAAAATTATTGCAACAAAAGAAAAATTAGATGAAAATTAAGGTAAACAATCCAACAAAAATAAGATAACTTATTATAAAAAAAAACAAAGAAAAGTAGATTCAAGCAAACAGAAAGTGTTCTCATATACAAAACGTAGAGAACTATTTATAGGATTGGAAAATTATATTTATTATTTTAATTATTTTAAGTAGAATATAAAATTTCAAATAAAATCTATGAGATTTTGTAAAAATATCTTATTTTCTAAGTTATCAAATAATGAAAATTTAAATGATATTGTAAATATCTTCATTTATGGTTGAAATCTCTAATCTTCTAACTTAGTCATAAAATCTATCAGATTTGATAAAAATATCTTATCTACATATGAAAATCTAAATGATATTGTAAATATCGTCTACGTTATTTGTATTTAATTTTTTTTATATTCCAATAAATGGTATGTTTGTAATTTAGAGTATGACTTATGGATAAAATTATCAAAAAATGATTTTCTCTATGATTAAAAACCAAAAAACATATTTGACAATTATTTTTTGTTGTCAAATATTACATTTTGTTTTGATTTTTTACTAATTATTCGTGATCTTTTCATACTTAAAAAAATTGTTTTTAAAAGTTGTTTTTTAGTTTTTAAAATTTCTTTGATATTTTAAAAATATTTTAAAAATTTTAAAAACTAAAACTAAAATTTATTATCGAGTCTAAATATCTCACAAACAGTCGTTTAATGTATATTTTAAATGTTATAACTTGGTCATACGTGGGTATAACTGAAAGCATCTGGTCAGTGATTAATTGCTTCAAAAACTCAAAATTTATAATGTGTAAATTAATGGTAAATGTGCAAATTTATAGCATGGTTTAAGGGTAAGTTCGTCTAAAAATTATTCTTTCTTAAGTCATACTTTAAGATAGTAAGATTGAACACAATTAAATGATTAAATATAGACTTTGACCCAACTCTCTCCTTCATATCACAAAGCCAATATAATTAAATTTGCATGGATTCATATAATTAAATTTATTTCAACCCATCAATTTAAATTTTGTTGGTTGATTTTTCAAAAAAAAAATTAATTGACCTCGACTACTGTTACAAGAGCACGAAGATGATTCAATAAGACATCGAAGTAAAAAGTCATATATTCAAATTTCTTTCAAATCATTTCATCTTCAATTATATATTGATTTTACTTTTTTTTATAGTTAATATTGACGTTTTACTTGTGATCAAATACTCAAATAAAAATAATTTATTGGCATTTAAAATTTTATTTATTGGCTTTTTTTTGCAGAAACAGTTATTTTTTATTTTAAAATTTGTATCATTTGGGGTGGAATATTCCAACACGTTTTGATCACTAGCTTTTGCACAAAAACTTAATTATTTTTATTACTGTTATTACTTTTGGTTTAGCTATAGCATGTTTAATTCGAAGACATTTTTGTAATTGAGCTCTTTCAATGTTTTATTATTGTTATTTTAAATTTTCCTTGGGTGTCTAATGAGTATATTATCAATTTGACATTTACTTATTATTGATTATTTTAATTCAATGGTATAGTTAAAAATAAATATAAATTTAAAAAATAAAAATACTTTTTAAACTAGATATGAATTAATAAGTTGAAGTTTGTTTTTTTTTAATTATTATTTTTAAATATATGAATTAAATAGAAATAGTATCCAAAGATTTCTTTTTCTTTTTCCTTTTTTTGTCCACAATTGAGATGAAAATTATGAATTGATAATATATATATATATATATATATTTTTTTTTTTTTTTTTAATTAGGAGTGGAGAAGTTAAACTTAAGACATTTTAATAATTATATGTACATTAATGCCGCTCAACTTCTACTTTGATGTGAGTCTATAACTTTTTAATTTCAAAGTAATACATTTTATCGTTGAAGTTATACTCACATGGATAATAATAACTCAACGCTTATGGATGAGAAATGAAACTCCACACAAATAAAAAAGGTTTGGTTAGTGTTTGAATTCGGTAAAATTTTGAATTTTTTTTTATCTATAAATTTTTAAATATCAAATTTTAGTGTATATACTTAAAAATAAAATTAAAATTGATTCTTATAATAAATATGAAGTTACTTATTATCAACTTAATAATGTTAATACAAATTGATACGAAGTATAGAAGAGTACACTTTTCAAAAGAAAAGTTGGCAAAAATATTTATTCTTTGAAACAAAAATTTCCAAAAATCTATCATAAGAATCCATTTATTATTACTAGAATTTTAACAAGACTTTGCACGCGATAATTTTTTAAATAATAAATTATATATATATATATATAGTTAATCAAATATGTAATTAAGTGCAATAAATAGTAAGTATATATATATACACTAAATTTAAATCACCAAATAATAATAATTTCAATATACTATTGAATTTTATAACCATTTTTTCACGTTAGTTAAATTTATTAAAATTCACATTTATGTTAAAAATGAGTTTTTTTTAGCTTAAAAAATAATATGTATTATTATTTAAAAAAACACTTAATAAAATTTCTCGCATTATAATTAAATTTTATGTTAAAAATTAATGTTCTTTAGTTTTTCTCAATTTATCTATTAATAGACAAATTATTCTTAAATTATAAAATTTATAAGAGTTAATTATAAATATAAATAAATTAAATATATTTATTAGTATAAATTTACCTTTTAACCTCAAATGATAATTTTATTATTCTTCAAAAAAAAAATCACTTCTCCCCAAGTCAACAATAAGAAACAAAAGATTTCTACAAAAATTATTGCAACAAAAGAAAATTTAGATGAAAGTTGAGGTAAATAATCCAACAAAAATAAGATAACTAAATTTTTTATTATAAAACAAAAAAATAAAATAAAAAGAAACCAAGAAATATAACCTCAAGCAAAGAGAAAGTTTCAAATGTGTTTGTAAACAAAATATAGAGAACTCACATGATAATCTTATCATTCTTCAAACTTTTTTTCCAGATTATCGTAATAGTAGGAAATCATTGTTACCAAACTTTTGAAACTGAAGAACTCATGCACTAACCTCAGAGGATAATCTTATCATTTTTCAAACCTTTTTTTTCCAGATGTCCAAGTATTTTTTTGAAAGGCAACAGTTATATAAAAAAGATCCCTACAAAAATTATTACAACAAAAGGGAAATTAGATGAAAGTTAAAGTAAATAATCCAACAAAAATAAGATAACTCATTATAAAACAAAAAAAAACACAAAGAAAAAAAGCAATTCCAAGCAAACAAAAACATAAAACTTCTTCTAAACAAAATATAGAGAATTATTTATAGGATTGGAAAATTCAATTTATTATTTTAATTAGAATATAAAATTTCAAATAAAATCTATGAGATTTGTAAAAATATCTTATTTTTTACGTTATAAAGATGATGAAAATTTAAATGATACTGTATTATCTTCATTTGATTGTTGAAATCTCTCATCTTCTAACTTAGTCATAAAATTTATGAGATTTAATAAAAATATCTTATCTTCTACTGATGAAAATCTAAATGATATTGTAAATATCTTCTACTTTATTTGAATTTAATGTTTTTTTTATATTCTCATAGATGACATGTTTGTAATTTAGAATATGACTTAAGAGAGAAATCATAAAAAAATAATTTTTTTCTTAAGTCACACCTTAAGATAGTATGATTTTTTAATTTCAGAAAAAGATAAGAAAGTGTGGCTGCTGGGATTCGAGCCCAGGTCTCCACGGCCACAACGTGGAATTCTTACCACTAAACTATAGCCACTTTGTTGTTTATTTTCGGCCAAAGTTTTTAAATAAACTTAAACTAATTTAAACACAGATCATTTTTTTATTAAAAAAATAACACATCAGATTGGTTAGATATATTTAATAAACCATTTTATTTTACTTTTTTTAATACCTATTTTTCTTATAAAAAACAGCATAATGATTTCAAAAAAATAATAATAAAAAATAGCATAATAATGAAGTGGGGTTTTTTTCCTTGAAAAACATTAATAATTAAGAAGTTACTTATTCAATTTTTCTATGATAAAATAAATAAATAGACTTTTGGTATAATGTCCGAGCACTTAGCAAATTGCTTTGCAATTTTGACTATAAAAGTAGGCTATGAGATTCAAAGATTTTTTGGAGACTAATTTAGATTTGCAGAAAAGAAGAAATACAAAGTTTTAAACAAAAAAATAATTTAATTTTAGACCCTCCCTTTGATATAAGGTTGTAAATCAAGGTCACATGTGTTTTAACCATCTTTTTCTAACTTGGGCTTAATTTAACTGATTAAAACTATATATACATAGGTTGGAAATTTCTGACACATCCCTCCCGATTTTCCTCTAGTTTTGGTCTTTTAACATCTTTATTGTTTGTTAAGGGTGTGTTTAGATTGGGTAGAAAATAGTGGAAGGATTGAAGATTTATGTGTTACAATAGTGGAGAGGATTAACTACTCGTTTGAAAATTATTGTTAATAGTGATTGGGATAGTCAACTACCTGTTTAAGAATTGATGTTATTAGTGATTGAGTGATGAATTTGATAAAGTGTGAGATGCGTGGTTTAATGATGATTGTTTACCATCAAATGCAAACAAAGAGTTCTATTGAAGGGTGGTTGTTTACTACTCATTTTTCTAAAAGACATACCATAAAGAGATGCATGGATAAGAGGGAAGTTGAGGGAGAAATGTAGGGTAAGATTTAACTTAGTTTATTTAGGATAGAAAAAACTCCACAAACTCTGCATTTTAACCTCTACTCTAAGATGGTGTTTGGTTGCACATGAGATAAGAAGAAATGTTGATAGCAGAAAAACCTTGTTTGAGGTGAAATGAGATAACAGAGATGCAGAAGATGAAATGAAATGACAGAAAAATCTTATTTGGGATAGAGGGACAGGAGATGAGATGTTAAGATATGTTTTTATTATTATTACTATTATTATTATTATTATTATTTGTTCTTATATTTTTTTAACAATAGAATTGTTTTTTTTTTTTGAAAATAATTATTCTCAAATATTTAGCTATTAATTAATATAATAAGAATGTAAATATAACCACTATCATAAATAAAATGTAAGTAATATAAAATTAATATTAAACACCCTTTATCATATTAATGTTTATATTAAAAAAAACATAATTTCAATGATATTATGTGCGTTAAAAGTTTCTAATATTTCATACTTAAATATTGTTTAATAAAAAAAGTAATTATGAGAAAAAAAATTTCACACCACAAAAATAAAGTTTGACTAATCTAAAAGATTTGTAGATGATTGATAACTTTTTTTAAAGATTTGTTAGACTTAAATAATAAAAAAAATATATAAAATACCAAGATTCTATTTATTAAAAAATAAAAATAAAACCATTTGGTTAAACTAGTCATTATAAAATCTTGATAACAATTTTTATTTTATTTAAAAAAAAAACTATTTTCTTATACCTTTTATACATTCATATTCATATTCATATTCATAATTACCGAAACTCAAAGAATTGTTAATAAAATACACTAATTAATAGGTAATAATAAATTAAATATATTTATCTTATTAGTCATTGATACTTTTACGGAACCATAAACACTCCTAAAAAAATTTATTATTATTTTTTTTGTAGTTAAAAGAGAACTCAATCACATTTTGATAATAATTATTACACGTGAGCAATAAAATATCCTTCAAATTTTGGAATTTACTGTTTTTTTATTAGATATAATAGATCTCCATTCCTATGACTCATACAACTCTTGAAACTTATAGTTGTTTTTTGTATATACAATCAAAACTCTCAAAATTATTTAAATTAATTTATCCCTTAAAAAAAATTTACTCCTACTATTATTTCAAAATGTAACCGAATACAAGAGTATAAAATTTAAATCTCATTTTTTTAACAAACAAAATAAGTTCAATATTTTTAAGTTTATTGAAAATAAATTCATATTTTTAAATTTATTGAAACTACGAATAAAAATTCAATGTGTATAAATTATTTAAATTTAATTTTTTTTTCATAATAAATTGATGTATTTGTTGTTAATATTAAAAAGAAACACATTATTTTATTACAATAATTTTTAATTATAAATTTTTAAATACGATAATTATAGTCCATCTCTAAACAATTGAAATTTTATAACTTTTTTTGTTATTAAGGACGATTGAAAAATGAATAAAGATATACAAATTTAACATCATATATTAAGAGATAATATATATATCTATTTATTTTAATTTTTTAAATTAAAATTTATTTAAATAAACAATTGATATAATAATAATATAATTATTATAATTATATATTGATATATTAAAATAATATTATTATTATAATAAAAATATATCAAACATAAAATAAGTAATATATATATATTAAAGATGAAAAAAATGTTAAAAAGTTATTTTTAAAAAAAATGAGAGAGAAGACGAGAGGAGATAAAATTGAGATGAAGAACATATTAGGCCAAACAAGATGTTCAGCTTCAACACTCCACCTCATTTCATCTTAAACCAAACACACCCTAAATAACATTTTTCGAAACAATTCCTCAAAACAATTATATATATATATATATCATAATTTTCGTGCAACAATTTATTTAAACGCCATTAATTAAAACACTCCGTCTTAGATAGAGGAATGCATATGGCATTGGCTTATGAACTGGATAGTGTTGAGTTTGAATTAGATGAAAGAAAAAATCCTCCTAATTGGTTAAAAAAAAAAAAAAAAGAACACAAACCAACATTTAGTCTGATTATTGGATAAAAATTAAAATTCGATCCATACATTTTAAAAAGTATATTTAGTCTCTATAGTTTGAATAATGAAAATCTAAAATTTAGTAATATAATTTTAAAAATCAAAATTTAATCTATACTATTTGATAAAATAAAAAAAAAATAATATTATCATTTATAATTAATGGCAAATTAAATATATAAAAATTATTTTTATTTTTTATATTTTGAGTAAAAAATACATATACATGATTATTTATATATCAATAATCATAATGTGACTGAAGTGATTAAATAAACAAAATATTCTATCTATAAACCATGTAAAAAAAAGAAACCCTAAAAATTAACTTGTAGTTATTTAATCAAAAGTAGTAAATTGTAAACTCTTTTTCTTCAAAACACCGAAAGTACAATTTTTAGCCATACATATTTTTGAAAGATCACAGTTTCTATATCTGAGCAACGCAATCACCGCAATTCCCATGGGCCCACACTTCCACGTGGCAGACGCTACAACGAATAATATCACAACACGCGTCCATCTAAATATACCTACAGTTTTTGTTCCAATTGCAGAACTGTGGCTTCGCAACAACATTTTGGCGGGCATTTCTTGAAATTCAAATCAAAGATCGAGTTGTAATTTTCAATCCCTTCTTCTTCACGAATTTGGCGGAGTTTTTCAATTCGCTCGATTCGCAGGTTTGTTTCGATTTCGTCCATTTCCATTTCTCTGTTTCGTTTCGATTCGATTCTCGCTGCATTTCTTGAATGTTTCTGATTTGCAATACATTCATGTGTTTTAGGGTTTACTTTTAGCATCTTTTTCGAGGTGGGATTTTCTTTTTTCCGCCGTTCTTGATGTTTCTGATGAATTTCACTTGTAGTTTGAATGTTCAAGAACTCATTTACGTGTTTGAATTTTTCCGTGGCAGGTTGTTTCTTTTTTAATTATTGATGTTTAGGGTTTATTGAAGTAGTTGCAAAGGCGTTTAGGGTTTTTGTTTTTTGGTGAATGGGGAAAGTGAGTGAAGGGATGGGGAAGGTGTTTTCGGATGGTAGGGAGTCGAAATTGAAGAGGGGAAGGCGGCCGCAGCTGCGGTGCTCTAAGGGCCCGGTTGCTAAATCTTGTACTGATCTTGGGAAGAAAAGGGTGGCTGTATTGGATGCTGTAAATACAAAGAGGAACAATGTGGTGTTTGAGGATACGGCTTCTGATACAAGTCCTTTGATGTTGTCCCCTGTGAAATTGGTGATGCATATCAATCATATTGGCACCCCAAGAACTCCTCGAGTCGAAGACTGCGAATCGGAGTCACGATTGGAATCTCTGCCTATAGATCTATTGGTATTGTTGCTATACATCTTATTATTTTTTTTATTCCTAGACAAAAACGTGTTAATCTTGAAGCTATGTCAATTGCACTAAATCAAACATTTTCCGTCTTTATTTTCAAAATGTAAGAATTTTCTGTTGCCTTTTGCTTATACTCTAAGAAGCACGGACACGAGATATGGATACGACATGACACGGACATGTAGATACACCATTCGGATACGTCGTGTTATCGATCATTTGAAACAAACAAGTTTTAAATGAGGTGTCCGCAAAATGTCTGAAATTAAAAATAATAATAATGAAGGAGGACACGGAATTTCGAGTGCCGGACATGTGTCCGAAGAGTGTCGGGAGGTATCGTTGTTGGACACGTTTTCGATACAGATACTTTGTCAAAATAGAAGTGTCTGTGCTTCCTAGCTTATACTAGCCTATCATTTGAGCTGTTACTTTTGAAACGTTTGTTCGTTTAATAGTTGATGGCCTTTTAGTTTTGTTCTAGTGTTAAGCAGATGTCTCTTATCTTCAAAGTGAAGAGTCGGAATAAATTTCTTGCGTGCCATCTCATTATGTGAAGATTATGTAAGAACAGAGTAGCCATGACCTACTTTTAGTAAAAATGACAAAACCTTTTCCTGTGCTAGTCGGCAACTTAAAGCTAAAACTCTAGCAACCATGGTGACTTGCCTTAGTGATGAAATAAGGGTCTCATAAGTGTTTATAGGTTAGGCATTCATTCTATGGTGGCTACCTATTTAAGAAGTTCCCTAGGGGGGGTGCTATGGTCAAAGTCTTGAACTTTGAAGGTGTGTTCCCTTCAAGGTTTCAGGTTCGAAACTCACTTGTGACATTAATTTGTAGACACCTCCTGTGTCTTCATTCCTTTGATGTCTCCTAATTTCTGGCCTAGGGACGAGCGTGGTTATCCTGAATATAGTGGTGCGAAGCTCCGATTTCTCGGTTTCTATAAAAAAAACTACAAGTTACCTTGGCATACAAATGTTGTAGGTGGTTTGTCTTGTGAGATTATTCAAGATGTGCGTAAGCTAACCTATATACTCGCGATATAAAAAAAAATTATCAACTTATAAAAGCCAAGTTCTTTTGATCTGTGAATAAAAAAATTCTTTGATCCGTGAATACAAAAAGTTCTTTGATCTTGATGGAGATGCTTCACTATGCATAGAAATTTGATGCACTCATAATGATTAATTTCTTAATATTTTTTTACATCCAAATGTTGTATGATTAGGCCGATGTCCCATGAGAATAGTTGAGATGCGTGTACACTAGACCAAACACTCACGGATATAAATAATAATAATAAAATAATGACCTGATCTGATATCTGTGTCTGTACTATTTGAACATGATTTGATAAGAAATGAGATTTGCACTGTAATGGATATTAATCTTAAGATCTGTTTTGCTGCTGATCTAATGTTTTCAATTTATAACTCGAAGGTGAAAGTACTTTGCCATTTACACCACGACCAACTGAAGGCTGTGTTCCATGTCTCTCGACGGATCATAAAGGCTGTAAGTCTTAGTCTCTGTCTGCCAGAAATTCATCACAATCACATCTCTTGGAGGTTGATGACCCTTTTTCTTAAACAGGCTTTGATGGCTAGACAATTCTACTTTAACTACACAACTCCAGATCGATCCAGACAGGAGATGTTGAAATCAACCACCCCTCGACCCGCTGAACAGCTTCCCTTACTAAGGTTGATATTCTTTGTGTTCATTTAAACATTTACTTTCATTTGTTCTATAATTTTACTACGATTTTGGGCGGTTAAGTCATATGCCTTTTGTTGAATTATGTTAAACCACCAATCAATCCAAAAGCCTAAGCTGATGGATTGGGGTAAATTTAATTATATCAACCAACACTCCCCCTCACTTGTGGGCTTTGAAATTTGAGAAATGCCCTACAAGTGGACTTTTAATTTTAATTGGGGATGAAATGACTTGGCAGGGATTCGAACTCATGACCTTCTGCTCTGATACCATGTTGAATTATGTTAAACCACCAATCAATCCAAAAGCCTAAGCTGATGGATTGGGGTAAATTTAATTATATCAACCAACACCTTTCACCTAGAGTTAAGAGTTCAAATTCTCGCGTTCATATTAATCTGACTTGAAACAATGATGCACAGCAAGGGAGATGGCAAAGGCTTGTCATTGCCGAGCCCTCGCACTCCCAAAGCACCAAGACATGGCCCTCGTCCACCATCTCGTCTCAAAGTTTCAGAGACGAGGCAGGTTGCTGCTGTTCTGTTTCAAGAATCAGCCTTTCCTCCAAAATGCACGGTTCCATCTGTTATATCTAAACCTCTATGCAAATCCTTGGCTTCCAACCGGGTTCTGTTTTACGAGGACGAGTTGTGCCAAGCTGTTGATCAAAACAAACTTCTTTGAATGATGTAGTTGGCAAGTTGGCTGCTGTTTTCTGTATATAGGCTTTTCTCTTTTTGCCTGTAGCAGGTTGGTTGGGGTTCAGCCAATATAGGAATTCTGCAAATTTTATAGCTGCATTTGATGCAGACTTAGGTATCATCTCATGGAACTTCTTGTTCTCTTGGAGTGATGGTTGGAATGATTGTTTCTGACTGTAGCTGTGGGAATAATCTATTCCAAACTGGTTACTTGTATAGTTTTATATATGTCTAGATTCTGAAGATTGGTTTTCTGCTTGTTCTGTTTTTCCATTTTTATGGTTTTGGCATTACTATTTTCTTAATCAACCTATAATTACCATAGCATTTTTCTTCTTGAAGAAACCATTGTTGGGATTAAAATGCTATCCACACAAATTATTATGCATAAGCAGCACTTTAATTCCCCCACATGAATTATATAAAAAAAGTAGCGAATCATTAGCGGAAAAATGGCATATGAGTATCAGTTGGTGAATTAGTCTAACATCCAACAGTTGTTACATATGAATTCAATTAAGTTTGAAATTAGTATTTGAGTATTTCAATGTAGTTGCATATACAACTGTTATGTCTTGCAATTGATTCAAGGGTGGTGGCTGTACTCTCTACCATGAAGGGATTGATTATTCAAAAGAGTGTCTTCCCCCAAATGTTGAATACAAGATCATTCATAAGATGTTTTGGCTCTACTTATGAAATTGTAGTGGTATAACCAAAAACTTGAATAATCTTATTTAAGTGTATTAGATAGTATGAGATTCCATTTCAAAATTAATTAGTGATAAAAAAAAAGTAGTCTATCTTTCTTATAAATGTTGTGAGACATCTTTACTTTTTCAATATGAGTTCTTCAAAATATGGTGCTTTATTGGGTTTACCTAATTTGGATTGGATCCCAATTTTATTTTTTAGGTGCTTTATTGGGTTTATCGAATTTGGATTAAATCTTAATTTCATTTTTTGTTTGGCCGAATATCCGTTTGAATCTAAAGATGTGTTTGGATGTGTGGATTTTGGTTTTTTGTAGAGCAATTAGAGATAATAACTTATTTGGATGTAGATTTGAATTGAATAGCTAAAAAATAATAATTGGAAATGAGTGGTTTAAAATGAGTTATTTTTAGTAGTTAGAAATGAATATGTAGTAAGAAATCAATAATTAAGGTCCCCTTTAAAAAACATTTGGTTTTTTTGTTTTTGGTTTTTGAAATTTAAGCTTATTTCTACTCAAATGTTTCAAATGTTTCTACTACTTCATCTTGTCTATAATGTATCATATTTTTTTAAGAAAGTAGGTGAATATTAACTAAATTTTAAAAACAAAAGTAAGCTTTTAGAAACTACTTTTTTTTTGTTTCCAAATTTTTTATTTTGTTTCTTAAAATACAGGTAAGATGTACATATCAAAATTGGAAAAAACCAAAAATCAAACAGTAAATTTTTTGTTTTCTTTCTTAAATTTCAAAAATAAAAAATAAAAAACAAAATAGTTTTCAAACATAGTCTAAGTAGTTAGAAATGATGATTTATTTTTAATAATAAGAATGAGAAGTTGTGTTTGAGTAGTTATGAAAACTTGCTTGGAAATAATTTTTTAAAGAGTAATTAGTAAATACTCATTTTAAATCCTTCATAAATTCAACAAACAATTACCCCTCGATAGACTAATAGTGTATTAGATTAATAGGATGTTTAAGGGAAAAATATTTTTATTTTCTTAAGTTGGGAAGGCTCTTCACCTCAACAAAGTGCCCTTCAGTTCACCGAAAAGGACGGTGACAATTTTATTGTTTGATGAAAATTCAGTTCAATATTATGATCATGGATTCGATCCTGAAAATTGGTATTTGACTCTCATTTATTTGAGAGTAGTAGTAGGTTTGTCCATTTTGGGAATACAATTCCTATGTATTGAAGTTTTCACGTGTAAATTTTTAAGGCTCTCTTGATTATTAGGTCATTCCTAGTGATTTATTCTCAAATATATTATTCAACTATTTGATGCAAATTTTGTTTAATTTATTTCACTTCATTTTATTTGGAGAAGGAGAAGAAATGTAGTGTAGCAAGATACAGTCACCGGATCAACTGTGAAGCAGTTGTAAGTTATTTTTCCACAATTTAAGAAGACTATAATTATTTGTTGGTAGACAGAGAAAAGAATGAGAGATGAGCAGAAAAACCCTAAACACCTTTAACCAAATATTTATTTTTAAGTTTTATTTTGACAGATTTATATTAGAGTTTGGTCGTCGTGCTTTGTTTATTTTTATTTTAAAATTTTGGTAAAAACGGTTGTCGTGCTTTGCATAAGAGGGCGCATACGGTGCGTGCCGCATATCATGGTCATGCCTGTGATATGATCCATGATCTAGATTAATATCAAAAGTAAAAGATAAATGATAAGCCAAGATTTGATAACTCTTGGAACCTCCCTTCTCAAGAGAATCTCTTGAGCCCTACAATAAATCACTCAATAACTCACTTCATAATTTGGATGCCTAAACCCTACCCTAAACCTCTCTATTTATAATAAAATATTCTAACTTACTCTCAAAGTAATTGCAACTTACTCCCTAAGTAATTGCTTACATACCCTTATATTATTCCTATTTCTACTAAGACCCAATCCTATCACTACCGGCCCCTAAAAAAAATACACATTGTCCTCAAGGTGTTGGTAAACAAATAACTAAGATAAAATTCTTAGTTTTTTTTTCCTTGTGGCAGCGGCTGCAGAGGCGGCAGTGGCAACGACGGTGCATCGGCAACGACAATGGCAGTAGTGGTGGTGGTGCGTTGGTGGCAGCGACGGCGGTGTGTCGATGGTGGTGGCGGAGTTGGAAGAGTTGGCGGAGGTGGAGGTGGAGATGGTGGCAACGACAGTGTTGAAGGTGGTCGCAGCGATGGTGGTGGCGGTGTCAAAACCATAACCATCACTGTTTCTTCCACAACCTCCCTTCTTCCTCGAATCCGAGCTTCCATCTCTAAGTACCATTGTTCCCTTGCCTTGGACTACTCCTCCCTTTCTAATCTTCTTCGTTCTCGCTCCTTGACACTCTCCTCCCTTATCTCTCTAAAACAACTTTTTATGTCATTGTAAAAACTTTGCCACATCTCTTGAAATAAGCGAACATTTTCTTGATTCATCTCTACAACCAAGAATCGAAATGACTCTGATACCAATTGATATGATCCAGGATCTAGATTAATATCAAAAGTAAAAGATACATGATAAGCGAAGATTTGATAGGTCTTGGAATCTCCCCTCAATCTCTTGAGCCCTACAATAAATCACTCAATAATTTGGATGCCTAAACTCTAACCTAACCATCTCTATTTATAATAAAATATCCTAACTTACTCCCAAAGTAATTGCAACTTACTCCCCAAGTAATGGCTAACATACCCTTATATTATTCCTATTTCTACTAAGACCCAAACCTATCAGTTTGTCCAATGCGTGTTGCACGTGGCCGCATACGTATTTAGACCCTTTTTTATCATGCGTAGTATAGTATTTACTTTGAATGTTGTTGTCATTTTCTTGTACTTTTGTTAGTGTATGTCTTCTCGTCATTTTGATGTGCAAGTCTGCCACATAAATAATGGCCCAAAATGTACTATATAGGTATGACTTCTTGAAACTTCATTCTTACCAAGTAATATGAGCATGTGATATAGTTGATGTGGTCCTTATTGCAATGTTGTATAACCGTTCGGAATTTCTAAAATCTTTTTCTCCCTTTTTCAAAACCTTTTCTTAAGTCTCGAGATAGAGGTTGCACCCAGTTGTGCCACCTGCTTTGCATTTTTGTTTGGCTAATTTGCCCGCCAGGTTAGAGCAATGCCTTACAATCCCTTCACAAAGGCCAATTAAGTCGGACCGTGATACCGCATGTACAGTCGCGTGCTTTCCAATTATTGATAACTATATTGTATTTGTAATACTTATATCATTAATATCCCTACTATATTATTGTAATGGTCTAATAATCCAAATTTATTAATTCATTATTGAAAATTACATTTTATTTGAAATTATTTTCTCTTTTTTAAAAGACAAATTCGAGGTAGAATTAATTCTAAATATGATCGACAATTGATATTTTGATTTTGATCTCAAATAAACTCTCTTTTTTTTTTTCTTTTTTTTTGAAACAATCTCAAATAAACTTGTTACCCAAGAGTGGAAGAAGAAGAGAAAAAAAAAAAGCCCAACAGAATAGCAGTTCGGATCCATTTCGACAACCGAAGGAGGCCTCTCGATCTCTCTCGCTGACCCGAAACTACATTCACCGTAGCTGAATTGCAACTCTGCAGTGGAAGATTTGTGCAGTGAAGGCGACAACGATGATCACAGACGGAGTTGAGGACGAAGAGAAGTGGCTTGCTGCTGGGATCGCCGGCCTCCAGCAGAATGCCTTCTACATGCACCGATCTCTGGTATTGCTATTCAATTCTTGCAACTCTAATTCTTTCTGTGCGTAGATCCACGGGGAGTTGGGAAAATTGTAATGTTTTTGATGTAGAGATGGGGTTTTCCATTAGAACCCTAATTTTGATTTGGTGTGGGAGCAGGACTCGAACAATCTCAAAGATGCGTTGAAGTATTCTGCGCAGATGCTGTCTGAGTTAAGGACTTCGAAGCTTTCCCCTCATAAATACTACGACTTATGTGAGCTGTTTCTCTCTGTCTTCGCCTTGGGATTTGAAGGAAATTATAGAATTTGTGAGTTTTTATTGGTTTTTTTCATCTTCCCATATGTTTCAGATATGCGAGCGTTTGATGAGCTGAGGAAGCTAGAGATTTTCTTTATGGAGGAGACGAAGCGGGGTTGCTCGATAATTGACTTGTACGAACTTGTGCAGCACGCGGGCAATATATTACCCAGATTGTGAGTGATTTTTACCCTGAAATCTGATTCAGTACCATTGCCACAGCTAATTAGGTTTTTGTTTTTCTCCTTCTCTTTGAAAGATTGATGTTATTTTCTGAAGAATGAGTTTTAGTTTTTTTTTGTCATGGTTATTCATGGATGTTATTATAAGCTGGGTTATTGATGCATGAGATTCCATCATAGAACTCCTAATTCTAAACTCAAAACTTAGTATGATCCCGTAGGTGTACTTAGAGAATGGGTATGGACATGATACGCTAGCAAATATTCACTATTCGTTCTTGGCTTCTTACTACCCCAACATAGGGTTGAAGTATTTAGAGAAGGGTTACTTATTTGAGATGAGTTCATGAGGGGGTTCATGTAGTCTTATGAAGGATTGAGCGTGTGAAGGGCTTCATTGAGTCGTATGAGTTTTCTCTATTTGATTGTGGTTAGTGTGCAAGGGTTCTTGGGTAAGAAAAACTGAACGTGATTAAAGTAGGGTAGAGATGCTAGTAGACACATGTAATTGCTGTCGTGGGTTCCTCAAATTTTCCAAGCTTAAGGTGAAAGTTCTACCTTAGTGAGTGTGCTACTTGGATAGAGTGATGCCAACAACTCACAAATTTTATAATTTTCTATGAGTTTTGTAGACAACCAAATGTAGTAGGGTTAGACAGTTGTCTCGTGGGGGATTAGTCAACGTAAGCCGCTCAAACATTTACAAATTAAAAAATACAACTCACAAATTAAAAAAATGGAAGAAAATGGAATTAGACTGGTATTTTTGGAAAAAGACCATCCACTAGTCTAGGATTTAAAATCTACTAGTCAATGATGGGAAAACCTTTAATTTTTTTGTAATCACCTGAATGAACCTTAATCAACACCTTATGTAGACATTGATTTGGGTTTTGCATTACCCTTTGTTTGGGAGACTACATGGTTTTTGGTCTTTTCTTGATTGGGAGATTTTGCTTCCCATTCAGGAAGGAGAGATGTTCATTTTGAGCCCTTCCTATAAGTTTCTTACAAGGTCCCTAAGGGGTGGCACAATGGTTGAAGACTTGGGCTTTGAAGGAATGCTCCCCTCAAGGTCACAAGTTCGAGACTCACCTGTGACATTACTCTTTCGATGTCTTCCAGTGCCTGGCCTAGGGACAGGCGTGGTTACCCTTGTTTAAAAAAAAAAAAGTTTCTTACAATATTCTTTCGGTGCACGGTGGTCACTTCTCCAATCTCTCCACGTACCCCGCTTTTGTCACTTTGGAATGCTTCCAAGAAGGTCAAGTTTAGCCGTTAATTAGGATTAGAACAACTATAGCAAAAGTTTTTAGGCCAGGAACATTGAAAGGACAAGTCCCTCGTGAATACCATTGAAGATAAAGTCCTCCTTTATGAACCTTATGGCTATTTTTTTTAATCATTCGTGAGGCAATGTCGGGTCTCTTTGGCCGGGTGTGAGGTGGGTTGACTTTCTTCTTTTTTTCTTAGGTTGCCTTTGGGAGGTAACTCAAGAAGCATTGTGTTATGGAACCTGGTCCTAGATAAGATTCAAAAGTGGTTATCTTCATGAAAGGTATTTTCCTTTAAAAGAGGTATACCCTTATCCAAGAAGTAATGGGATTTCATGTTCCAATGAGATCTTATCTCAACAAGAAGGAAATTCATCTTCTTTTCTTGTCGAGTTGCCACCAACCTTTCTACAGCCTGAACCACCAAAAGGCCTATTTCCCCCCGCTTTTAATGACCTAATTGATTTCAGCACGACTCTTTCTACCATTGTTCCTAGCACCGCTCCAAATTCCAACTCTTCTAAACCGAAGGCTTGCCCTCCCATTGTCCCTCAAATTGTTCCTCGAATCCAACCTCTCAACTTAAATCTTAAACTCCCAATTAAAGAGATTCCTTTGTGTTACCTCATCGCGTGCATCATAAGAACCTAGTTGACCTCATTAACCCAAATATTCTGGATGACTGTGGTGCTCAGTTGTTGGCTGGCCCTTTTAATAAGATTCATGATGGGCTCATTCTCCCATCTCAATCCTATGCTTCAGTTGTTCTTAAACCAAAAAACAGTTAAGGCTCCTCGGGTCACCCAAATGAGGTGGTGATTTATTCTGGTGACACCTCTGCTATACAATCCAATGAAGAGCTTCAACTTCCTTGTGAGGAATCAGATGACAAATCAATATTCAGTGTAGTTCTTTTGATTCAACTATACTTATGTCTAAGACAGAGAACATCTTTCCTTCGAAGGAAGTCTTCCCCTCGAACTAAAAAGAATTTTCATTACATCACGAAGATAAAAGTTAAGAGTCAGAAGTGACAAATTTTTAAACATTGTTCAAATTAGTGGTCTACAATTAAAGATTTAAGATAGTTCATGCTAAATTTGCTTAAGCTCGAGATTTTGTGGTATCCGTTTTGCAGCCTTGTTTGCTTTGGAAGATAAAGTATCAATCTCTTAAACATTGTTCAAATTAGAGGTTTACAGTTCAAGCATATTACTACCAAATTTGCATAAGTTCTTGTTCTTGTGGCTTCAGAATTGCAGTGTTTTTTAGTTTTTGGGGTGTCAGCTTTCAATGTTTTTGCTTGCTTCATCTTCAAGCAAAGTTATTTTGTTGGGGCTTTTTGATTGCAAGTTCATTTTTTATTTTTTGTTGTTCAAAGATCAGAGTTTGCTCCAGGGGATTCAAAGTTTTATCTCTGTCAGATTGAAGACCTCTACTTGTTTTTGTCCTTATGGCTGATAGTTTATTTATTTTTCCTGGTTTTGGTGTTTTCAATTTTTGTTCATGTTTGATGTTCTTTGATTCAGTTTTTGTTTTTTTTTTAAACAAGGGTAACCACGGTCCACGCCCATCGCTAGGCCAGGCACCAGGAGACATCGAAGGAGTAATGTCACAACTGAATCTCGAACTTGGGACCTTGAGGGGAGCATACCCTAAAAGCCCAAGTCTTCAACCACTGAGCCACCCCTTGGGGACTTTCTCTTGTATCATGTACTTTGTTCCCTTTTCAGTCTACCTCTTTTAAAGGAAAATATCTTTTGCGAAGATAACCACTTCTCATCCACCCTTTCCCACAATAAATTCCTTATCACTCGTTCAATATTGTCTCTAATGAAAATTGGAATTCAGAACATGGAATCCCATCTTTTTTTGAAACAGAAACAACGTTTTCTAAGAATTTTGAGTCAATTCGGGTTGTATGACCCACACCATCTTCTAAAAACGTTGGAAAGCGATTTCCTTTTGCTTCCCGCCTTTTGCTGCAAGTGTTGGATGTTCTATTGGGGATGGGTACACGATGGGTGGGTGAGAAGCTCTTTTGTGAGTTCTACCCTCGTTTATCATGGGGTTTCTGTTTTTGTCGCCATCTTTTTGACATAGATACTGTAAATGTGGTGGGCATCCTTTCTATCATCCATGACCTGTGTGTTCTCCAAGGAGGAGCAAGTTTGAAGGTTTGGACCTCAGATTCTTCTAGGGATTTTCTTGTTGCTCTTTCTTTTGGTTGTTGTTGATTCCTTTGATGTCTCTAACCACCTCTTATTTTCATCTCTTTCATAGGTTAAAGTTCCTAAGAAGGTGTTTTTTTGTGTGAAAAGTTTTACATTAAGAGTCAACACTGGCTTGTGTTTGGAGACATTCTTCTTGAGTGTAGAATCACATTGGACCATGGCGCATTTTGTTTAGATGTTAGGCTGAGGAGCTTCTCGATAGAATCACTTCCTCATTCATTGTGGGGTTGCCGGCTAGGTGTCCATCCTACTTTGGCTTAAGTTGGGTTGGAATGATGGTTGTTTTGTTTCGATCGAGAAGGTGTTCTTGGATTCTCCTTTTACGGAGAGTGACACTATTTTGTGGCACACCGATTTTTTGCTATTTTGTGGGGGTTGGGATTGAAAGAAACAACTTTTAGAGATGTGGAGCAGTCTTGATTTGGTTTGGGAGGTTGTTAGGTTCAATACTTCTTAGTGGGCATCAGTCATGAAGCTTTTTTGTAATAGTAGTCTTGGCTTGGTTTTGTTAGATTGGAGTCCCTTTATGTAGCTTTGGATGTTTGTTTTGTTGGGCTAGTTTTTTACTTTTTTTTCCCCTTGAACATTCTTTGATTTTCTCAATAAAAGCTTGGTTTCTTACCAAACAAAAAGTTTGTGAAATGCATCCACCCTTTGCTTTTGGCTGTGGAATTTTTAAGCATGCCCTAATTAATTTTATCTATGTTTAGTGATCAATGATATGCATGATACGTCAGGTGTGATACATGTGTAAATTCAGGTTTTGACTACCTTGCTTCTCTCTTTTGATTGGTTTGAACTTGGTGACTAGGTTGACTGATCTTTATGGAAGAGCTGAAGTTCACTTAAGTTATATTGGTCCATCAGTTTTTGGAATTGTATATTTGCTATTAGTGTGTATGTACTGTTTTGTTAAACTATTTCTTGATCTATGGAACTTTCCAGGTACCTTCTTTGTACTGTTGGATCAGTGTATATCAAGTCCAAGGAGGCTCCTGCAAAAGATATTCTTAAAGATCTGGTTGAGATGTGCCGTGGTATTCAACATCCCTTACGTGGGCTATTTTTAAGAAGTTATCTTTCTCAAGTCAGTAGGGACAAGCTACCTGATATTGGTTCAGAATATGAAGGGTAAGGAATTCAAGTATTCATTGACTTGGGATGGTTAATACTTAATAGGCCACTGGATTTAGTTAACTGGCAATACGATGAATGCATACTTGTGCTATCAAGTTTGAATGAACGATCCACACATTGTTGTTAAATATTGCCTGGCAAAGGTCCTCATCTATAAGTAAATGACCTTCAGATTTTTAAGTGTCAGATGTAAATTCTTAAAATTTGATGGGGTACTAAAATAGTAAAAAAAAAATAGTAAATACAAAGGAATATGCAAATACCTTGAGAAATTGAAGAGACCAATTATCTATTTCTAATCAATGTCACGTTGCCCTTATCATGCATCAAATATTAAAAAATCATCCAAACTGAACTATCAATTTTTGAAGGATTCAACATTGTGTAAAATTAAAGTCATCAGTCTTATGCATTTAATATTTTTCACTATCACTTAAAAAAGAAGAAAAATATCACTTTGAAAATTTGTTATTTTAGTTCTATATTTCTTGCTATGTTAATCATTTTGTTTAAAAGTAAATAAATAAATAGAAGTCTAGACACATCAGTGCAAGTGTCTAACGACTGCTGGACATATGACATATATTTATTATGCTTAGCAAGCTTTCAATTTGTGTATAACGGGACCTTGTTCAACTAATGACGTGTCTATGGTGCATTATAAGTGATGGTATGTGTCCAACAAGTATTGGAGTGTTTGATACATCAAACATTAACATGTTATTATCACTCAAGATGTCTTGGACACATACACTCACAAACCATAGTGTTTGTGCTTCACAGCATTGATAGCAGAAAAATTTGTATTTTTAATTTTATCACAACAATATGATTAAGGATTGACGGCCTTTGGTTGCTCCTTATTTTTGAACTAGAACTATAGGGAGATTTCCATGTTTCTCTTGGGGATTGTAATTATTATTTAAGTCTTATTATTTTACTTGGTTGAGTCTTTTTCATAGTTCAGCTCTTTTTTGTAGGCTTTATTTTTGTATCCCCTTGTAGTCTTTCACTTGTTCTCAATGAAAGTTCGGTTCATCATGAATAATTGAGTTAATTGGTGGATGTTTCCTTGACTTCCACAGAGATGCCGACACCGTCAACGATGCAGTTGAATTTGTACTCCAAAATTTCACAGAAATGAACAAACTTTGGGTACGAATGCAGCATCAGGTGGGTTCAGACATTCAATACTGTCACCTACTCTCATGTTTGGACATGCATGGCACAGAGATGATTGCATGTCGTGAGGGGGCAAATAGTTCATGAGTGCATGATTTATGGTCATGCAGGTTATAATGCTTGTGAATCATTCATACTCTTAGCTGACCCTGTGTTGAGGCTTGCTGTCGGGCTTTCTGGTATGCAGGGACCTGCCCGGGACAAGGAGAAACAGGAAAAGGAAAGGAGCGAGCTACGTGATCTTGTAACATCAGAATTCTGAGACTGGTTGCTTTCACTAAAATGGCATTGTGTACTCCATGTAAGCTTATACAAGTTTTGCCCCCCTCTTTTTGTTATTAGGTTGGAAAGAATCTGCATATTCTCAGTCAGGTGGAGGGTGTTGACCTTGAAATGTACAAGGATATTGTACTTCCCAGAGTCTTGGAGCAGGTGTGAATTGTTCAGTTTTTTTTCCTCCCTATTTTTCCGAATCTCACAAGTTCTTAACTTGTCGCTTCCACTCTATTGATCATACTGATGTCTTACAGGTTGTTAATTGTAAGGATGAAATTGCTCAATTTTATTTGATGGAGTGCATTATTCAAGTATTTCCTGATGAGTATCACTTACAAACACTGGATGTTTTGTTGGGTGCCTGCCCGCAGCTTCAGGTGTGGGGCCATACCATCACTTGTGTTACTGCTTAAAAATCCATTTTCATATATGGTAAAACAAATGTAAATACAAAATTTTTCCTGTACTGGATGATAAGCTTCATTATCTAAACTTTCGCTGTGAGTTGTCTCCAAACTCTCAATTCCCAAGCATCTTGTTGGGTGTTCAGCCACAGTTTCAGATTGGTAGCTTTATATTCCTTGCTGTTATCATATCAAACAACTTCCACACCCGTAAAAGATTTATTGTTTTGAACATTCTAAGTTTGTGATGCATTAGTAGGTGAAACTGTCTGAATCATTTGTCTACTTCGATCATTACAATATTGGAGAATCCTGGAATTTAAAATTTTATGTCGGGTTTTGAATAACCTTCAATATCATAATATTGTTTTCTTCAACTTACTGTCGTTTTTTAGTTGAAGTCACTTTAGGATCAAGTGTCTCTATACTGGTGCATCTTAAGTTCTTAACCTTCTGTGTTGGGTGCCGGGTATATCCATCAATGTTGCGGCACGGTTATGTTTATGGGACATGCTTTGATTCCTAGTTTCTCTCTAATGCATGCATGTGGACTTTTCTTTGGCGCATTTAATTTTGAGGATGTTCTTTGCAACACCTAATTTGTAGGATGTTTTAAGTCTTGTGAAGCATCGCCATCCATCAACAAGCAGGATAGATGTGCTTCTAAGAGCACATTGAGCTCGTGTCACTGCACGTGTAAAAGTAGGCACAAGCTAAGATTTTGATGGCCTGTGCTTACTCAATTAAAGTGAAAAGATGCATCACATTCAGAAATTGGATTTTACAAATGCTTGATATTTTACTTCTATTATAGTTTACTTCACTTTACATTTTAGGAAGTTGTTTAGCCTTATACCTCCCTTTCATGATTGTATTCCTCAGCCATCTGTTGATATCAAGACGGTGTTGTCCCAATTAATGGAAAGGCTTTCAAATTATGCTGCTTCAAGTGCTGAAGTGTTACCAGAATTCTTGCAAGTGGAAGCTTTTGCAAAATTGAGCAAAGCAATTGGGAAGGTAATTCTTGTCTTCTAGCCTTATAGATTTGTGGTAATTTAATAAATTAAATTCTTATAAATAAAATTTACCAGATGAATAAAATAAACCCTTTAGTTGAGTATACAACTTGATAACCTTAATGAGGAGAATACTTCACATTATTCATTAGAATGACTCATATATATGGATATGAGAAAACCTGGAGATATAAGGAAAACCTATCTAGAATAGGAAATACAAGAAAACCTAGAGATACAAGGAAACCCTAACCAGAATAGGAAACCCTAACTTGAATATGTACAAATACGAAAAATGATAAATACAAATAAAATTCTAAATATGTACATATTATAACAAGCTAATGTCTGGAGTTGGGCTTATTTTTGTTTAAACATTATTGCTTTTAAACGTTTTTTTCCCCCCAAAATAGTTATAAAAATCTGAAAATAAATGCTTGCTTGTCCCTGCTTATGGAGGATGGATTTAAACTAGAAACCAAAAAAAGTCTTCTTATGGAGGGTGAATTTAAGCTATAAACCAGAATTTTTTGTCAGAAGAATGGACTTGATGGATGTTAGCTTGGTGAATTTAAAGCCAATGTTTACGGGCATTCCTTGTGCGTATTGCTTTACCTTCATCTTTGTGTGTATTGCTCTATCTGCATCTTTGTGTGTATTGCTCTTCCTTCATCTTTGTGTATATTTCTCTACCTTCATCTTTGTGCGTATCCTTACAGGCTCTCCTCTCAGTGTTCATTCATGTTGACCCATTCTTAAGCCTTTATTTCCACCAAGAGAAGCTTACTAGTATCCATAGATCTTTCACCAGTTAAAGCGCCTTGACCTTTGTATTTGAGGAAGTTAGTCATTTATGGTGTTGCTCCATAAGTTTTAACTCTTAAGACCAGTGGACAAAAGGCAGTGTTGCTCTGACGGTCAAAATACCCTAACAAGGTGTGGGCAGTTAACAGAAACGGACAAAAGACTACATCTCGTGATATTTCAAACAGACGGACAAAACCCACCCAAACAATGTTTTGTTCCACTTCCAACCATTGGAGCCCATATTTTCAGCAACACATTACACTACATCCGGTGATGTTGACCAGTTTGGTTTTTGATGACACATTGCCCAACCCCTTCCTACACTACAACAGAATCACTACTTTTGGTGGTGAGACGTCTCAGCTTTTGTGGGCCCGCCAGTGAAGGATTTGTGGAAGCTTAACAACAATGCTGCTTGGGATAGGAAATCTAGTGTGAGGAGCGTTGGTTGGCTGGTTTGAGATTTTTCTGGTAGGCCTCTTTTGGTGGGCTTCCGTACTGGAATTAGGAGCTCATCAACCCAGGATCTTGAAGGCGTTGTGGTAAGGGGTTGGTTCCTTATTGCAGATGAAGACCGCATCCCTTACCCGATCTTGGTGGAATCTGGTGCTTCTGTCGTTGTGCATGCTATCAATGGGGAAGGTTCTCACGATGTCAGAATTTAACAACTTTTTTGATAAAGAAACTATTTAATTGATGTGTGAAATAATAGGAAGGGGCAAAAGCCCGATAGGATTACAAAAGACCTCTCCAGTTAGATTAGAGGATATTGTAACTATAAGAATCAAATAAAGAGAGCTGTTTACACCAATTTACTACCAAAATGTAAGTTGTCAAAGAGGCGAGCGAAGGGAAGCTTCTTATCTTGAAAAATGCGCCTGTTTCTTTCTAACCACACCACCCAGCTATAAGCACACACAAAAAACTCCCAAAGAACTCTTTTCCTCTTGTTGAAGGGATGGCCGCAGAGTGTTGAATTGAGGAGGCAACTGGTCTCGGCAGGGAGGACAATGGGCCAATTGAAGTCTTCAAACCTTTTAAATAATGAGTATTTAATGCTTTAAAAATACTTGTCTTTTTCATTAATTCAATGAAAAGTTTTTTCTTGTTAAAAAATGCTTTAGAAATACTGGTAGGTGATAGCATCTTCCTTGCATATTTTTGCCAGCTATGCAATCTCATTTAGGGGTTTCTTTTCTGTGTATTTTTACCTTCAAGACATTTTCCTTTTTTTCATTTGAGGCATCTTCCAGGATGGCGATTTATTTGAAATATACTTAATATCTTCTATATTTGATTTCCATTAATTCTTTCCTTTTTCAAATAATTTTTACCATCATCACCTCTTCTCACTCGGAGATCAGCTTTTTGCTGGTTGTAGACAGTGTCTTATGAAAAGTAGTGACCTTAAGATCACTTCAATAAGTTAAATTTATTAAATTTGCAATATTCACTTTGCAGGTGATAGAAGCACAAGTTGATATGCCTACCGTGGGAGTTGTAACTCTATACTCGGCACTTCTCACATTTACGCTTCATGTCCATCCAGATCGACTTGATTATGCAGATCTTGTGTTGGTAATATTTGATTTTCAAGTGCCTTGTTGTAAAGCCTATTAAAGTAAATATCTTCTATTCATGACTCTTTCGTCAATAATCAAGTATCACTTTGTCTTCTGTTTACAGTGTGTAGTTTGAATTTCAAATATGTTATTCAACCACCCATAATAGGCGATCAAATTTACAACCCACTTCAACTTAAGTGTAGGCATGACAATGGATCAATGAATTAAAAATATAAATTGCATTTTTGAAGTTTTTAATCCGAGTAATTCTAGGTTAAGAAACTGCAGACCTGTTAAGGAGTTGAAGTATCTTTCTATTGATCTGTTAAATTTACGGATTTGTAAGATTACAAGTACATAAGCCATTTGGTCACACCTTTCTAGAAGGGTTAATAGAAGCCGTGCTGCAAAGCTAACAGATGGGCCCTGAATTTTCTGGTTTTCAAATTTCCTAGCTGTACTCTCTTGCAGTATGGTACTGTTAATGCTGTTTTGAAGTTGTTATTTTATAATAAAAAGCTTGTGTTATCATCTGTATTTCAGGGAGCATGTGTGAAGAAACTCTCTGGTAAAGGGAAAATTGAAGATAGCAAAGCAACAAAGCAGATTGTTGCCCTTTTGAGTGCCCCATTGGAAAAATATAATGACATTGTCACTACATTGAAGCTATCAAACTATTCGCATGTCATGGAGTACCTTGATGGTGAAACAATCAAAGTCATGGCAACCGTTATTGTACAAAGCATAACAAAAAATAAAACTCAAATATCTACTGCAGAAAATGTACATGATCCCCTTTGTTGTTGGTTTTTAATATTAATTGTGCTTTACTGCTATAAAAAAAATTGTACTTCATAGTTATATGAATTACTTTTATGTAGGTTGAAGCATTATTTGAATTGATAAGAGGGCTTATCAAGGATACAGATGGGTCTCTTCCTGATGAGGTTCACTTGCTTACCTTTTATGAAAAACCTTGTTTCTCATAATAGTTGATACCTTTATACTGATAATCTATAATTCCTTCTTACTGATTCCATTTCGCTCTTTTGTAACTATGACTTATCCTTTCTCAGTGCCATAGTTTTTTGTAATGTTTCCAATAGGATTGTAACTTATCATTCATCAACGAAGGTTTTTGTTTTTTCTTACTGATTGAACTTATTATCCTTTTCTTTTTCTTAGATTTGAGCCAATATTTGGACTTGCTTCCGATTCATGCAGTTTTATCTTTTACTTTATCTTCCTTCCAACTTAATTCTGTAGGTTGATGAAGATGATTTCAAAGAGGAGCAAAGCTCTGTGGCTCGTCTTATTCAGATGCTGTATAATGATGACCCAGATGAAATGTATAAGGTACTTTGTGCCTTATATTCTTTACTTTTTCGTAATGAAAGCTGGTTTGTCTAAAAGGTTTTGAGCCTAGAAAGAAATAAATATTTTTTTTTGGTGTTAATCCCACCATATTGCTCTGGACCTTTTGTTACATTACTTTGTAGAGTAGATGATAGATAGATGAGGAATAAAGCATTGGATCATGTTAAATCACCAATCAACCTGTACTTTATTGAATTGCAGATAATATCTACTGTCAAGAAGCATATCCTGACAGGAGGAATAAAGCGTCTACCATTTACCGTTCCGGCACTTGTTTTTTCATCTCTCAAGGTTTGCCATTTACGATAGACTCTGCAAAGTTGAAATAAAAAACAAAATCAGGAAGGTAGGAAGGGGACAAAGGAGGGGAGAGAGAAGAGAGCATGGGGGGGGGGGGGGCATCGACTAACTACAAGTGAATGAACTCATGAATTGCTTATTATTTTCAGTTGGTTAGGCAGTTGCAAGGCCAAGACGAAAATCCTTTTGGGGATGCGACAGCAACTACCCCAAAGAAAATTTTTCAGCTATTAACTCAGGTACTACATAAATGGAGCTGAGAGGCTCTCTCCCTTTCGTAAGTTTGCTGTCCATCTTTTAATATTTCATTTTTATAGCATGGTATAATCTGTTGCAACTGTGGCTGCATTGTCAAATTGTGAATCTGTGATTAACTTGGAGGTTCTTTTTTCTAAATATGTTTGTTCCCCTAGCTGGTTTTTCTGTGGCACTCTATCGGTTGCAGATGGCTCATGTTTTGTGCATGCTTCAAAGAACTTGTGTGGTCTTGTTCATATTGAATTGAATACTTATAATGTTCGAATATGTTGCTTTAGACCATTGAGATCCTTTCAAGTGTTCCAGCCCCAGAATTGGCGTTTCGGTTGTATTTACAATGTGCGGAGGTATACCAATAAATTTTGTGCGTTATAGTTTGGAGTAATATGATATGTAGCTGTAATTAATGTGCATTGCCATGGATCACAGGCTGCAAATGATTGTGATTTGGAACCTGTTGCTTATGAATTTTTTACCCAAGCATACATTCTTTATGAAGAAGAAATTTCAGTAAGTTGGATTCTTTGTGCTTGTGTTAAATGTTTCATATATCTCTAAGATTCGTCACTTTTTTTTTGTGCTTATGATGTCTTGCAACTTTTCTTTTACAGGATTCAAAAGCTCAAGTGACTGCATTACATTTAATAATCGGCACTCTTCAGAAGATGCACGTTTTTGGTGTTGAAAACAGAGATACTTTAACCCACAAAGCCACAGGGGTACTTTCCACATATCCTTACACTATAATGTTTGTATTTGACATGTAGTGGAATACGGAATATTAACCTGCACCTAAATCTGTTATAACTTCTATCTTTGTTAGGTATACTCATGCACTAAATATTTAACTATTTAAGGATACGTCAGGCATTTATTAGAAATAAATGAGAAAAAAAAAACTTGTAGATTGCTGCATTGTTTTACAAATGTGTTTTTGTGCTTATGATTACATATTTTTAGATCTCTACATTGAGCTCTTTCAAATGAAAACCCTTGTATGTATGTCCAGTCCAGATCCTTATACTTAATTTGAAAATTTTATGTTACGCCATAAAATTGCTCAGAGCCTGTCTCGTAATGTTTCATGTTTATATTCTCTCTGTCTGAAAGATGGCATGGGAACAACTTCATAAATATGAATATTTTCTGCCCAAGACCCTGACAAAGTTACCTCATGGTGCAGTACTCCGCAAAGCTTTTAAAAAAGCCTGATCAATGTCGAGCCGTTTATTCTTGTTCACATCTTTTCTGGCTTGATGATCATGAGAATATGAAGGATGGTGAGAGGTGAGTTACAAATGTACAGTAAGTTTATGTTTATGGTTTTATTTATGTTTTTTAGAATGTGGGTTTTGTAGCAGGCACTTATTGGTATAATGAATTGCTAAAACAATCATGGCAATTGGCATCTTTGTCTTTCTATTTTGGATGGAAGCAACTTTATATTAGACTAACATTGTTCGAGAATCTCTCAAGTGTTTATCCCCTTATCTATTAAGAAATGAAACATTTCATGATCGCCAGGGGTGAATAAAAGCAGTCCCAAAAGGTGGATACTCAGCAACATTGGTCTCAAATTGTTCTTTATATTGACTGCTTTATCAAGTATTTTGTTGTAGTATTGAATGTTTGATTTTGCACATCTTTTCGTGCTTATTTCATCAGTATTCAATCAGTTTTATGTATGACTAAGAATGAGCCAAGTATTCTTTGGTTTTAAGAAGAGCAATACTTAGGTAAGACCAAAATACTTACCCACCTTAGAGCTACATATTTTTACTTTTTTTAACAAAAATTGGCTTTGATTGATGGAGGGAGAAATGCTAAGGTGGAGAGAGAAATGCAAAAAATTAAAAATATGTGATTTTAAGGAAAATACTTATCCACCCTTGCCTAAGTATTTCTTTTTTAAGAATGAGTCACTGTAGCTTGTGGAACATCTGATGTCCTTTGACTGCACTGTCTGAACAGAAAATGAGTAGAAATGAGAGTTTAATGTCATTGTTTTCGTAATGGTTGGGTGTTAATGAAATCTTGTCCACTCTTCTAATTACTCTTTGCCTCCTGATAAACCAGGGTTATGCTGTGCCTAAAGCGTGCATTAAGAATAGCAAATGCTGCTCAGCAAATGTCAAATGCAGCAAGGGGTAGCGCTGGGCCTGTGTCACTTTTCATTGAGATACTGAACAAGTAATTCTTGTTTCTGAAATTGTTCAGAGCCTCATAATGTTTTATGGTTTTCTCGTGGTAGATAGTTCATTTTTGTGTTGTTTGATTGCAGATACTTGTACTTTTTTGAGAAGGGCAACCCACATATCACTGTAGCTACAATTCAGGGCCTAATCGAGTTGATTACCACCGAAATGCAAAGCGACTCGACGACGCCAGATTCATCAGCAGATGCATTCTTTGCCAGCACTCTTCGGTACATTGAGTTCCAAAAGCAGAAAGGTGGTGCAGTGGGCGAGAAATATGAGCCTATTAAGGTGTAACTTAAATTGGATGCCGGTAAACAAATGCCAAGATTGACAATATAGCAATTTTCAACCAGGTTTTGTTGGCTCGCCGTATAGGTCGAGGGTTAATTTAGTCTGGTTATTTTTCTGAAGGAGTCAGTCAGCTAGTTATCGTGCTTTCGATTTCCAGTTAGCTTCTTGCTTCTCTGTTATACAAAATGTCCATGATTCTAAGCTTCCCTGTTCAGTAGAATTTGAAACAATGGTAAAAAGTAACTTTAATCACTTCCTTATTCTGTAAAATCTGTTTCCCTGCTCTGTGATATGTGAGTTGATACAAAGTACTGGCCAGTTTTCGGGTTGGACGCCTGGCATGTTCATCTGATCTGTTGGGGCATTTGTGCATATTTTGGAACTAAGCTTCAGTTTTACCTTCCAGACTGGTCTTATGTTTTGGAAATTGTTGTCTCTTTGATTATGCCTTTCAATTTGCAGTTTATAAGAGTCTTTGCTCTGGAACTTGTGTCATGTTTCTGATGAATTTTATGGGCATTTAACTAGCATACTGATACTTCTCACTTTTATTTGTTGTTATAGTCTTCGTACTTCTATTAACATATTAATGTCGATTACCCTGTTAAGTAATTTCAAATCCCCAACATTTTAACAATGCTTGCCTTTAAAAGTGTGTATATATATATATATATATATATTTGTGAGTATCTGAATCAGCTTGTGTGCATCTTGACTATTATTCTCACAGATGTCAATAAATTTATTTAATTTTTAGTTTGGTAGCAATCATAAATTGAAACTACCAACATTTTGTTTTATTGTTGTTGTCTTTTTGACCATTTGGTGGTTATGCTTGACTTCTATTTTAAAACAGTTCCATGAATTTCATGAACTTGTTTATATTTATATCAGAGTATTTGATTTGCCAGTTTAGAATTAGTTGGTTTGAAATCTCAATTTTAAATCGACGTTTGGTTCGTTGGTTTGGGTATATGGGGGAGAGGCGGTTTTGTAAATAAGTCGATCTCGCGTGTTTTTGTTTTCATACCCTTGACTTTCAATTTTGCAAATATTCGTATGTTTTTTATCTTGTAATTTTTTTTGATAATTTTTTTTTATTATGTAATTAATTACGTTTAAGTTGAAAGTCTTCTATTTGTGTAATGTCATTCTTGAAAGAAATACCAAATACATTGCATAAGAAAATTGACTAACATATCAAAACTATAAATTAGTTCATAATAATTGGGTAACTAAAAAGTTAAATAAATAAGATATTTTTTGAGCCAGAGTTAAATTAAGAAGATGAATTGTTGATATATTTTTATTATAATTATTATAAAATAAAATAATAAAAATAAATAAGTTATATGATCCTGAATTCCTGATAATGTAAGTTATATAATCATAATAAAGTAAAAATTTTAGTTTTTAAAATTATTAACAATATGAATTGTTTGCTGAACTTTATTTATTATTATATTAGTATATTTTGGAATAAGATTCTAGTAAACCATAATCGATGATGTTGGGGAACCGGTTTACAAAAAAAAATAAAAAAAATTGATACACAATATTACAGGCTTAAATTTAAAAATTAAAGGTTAAAATACCATTTGATCCCTCGACTTCGAGATTTATTTTATTTTGGTTCCTCGATTTTTAAATTTCCAATTTTAGTTTTTTGATTTTGCTGTTTGTCCACTTTTGACACCTCAACTTTCAAATATTTTCAAATTTGGTCCTTAGACCGTAAAAAAGTTAAAAAATGGTCATTTAGTCAAATGAATTTTTTTTCATTCCTAAATTATTTTCTCTTTCTTCCATCTTTTATTATTCTTCTCCTTAGAATTTTTACCTCTCTTCAATCCACCTCTCTTCCTCTCTTTTCTTTTCTTTTTTCCTTCTTTTATTCTCTTTCTTGTTCTTCTTGGTTCCATGGTAGACTATGAATTTCGAAAATAAAAAGTGACAAATCAAAGTAGGAAAATGAGTATCGAGAAAAACTATCTCATGTGTAAACAATTTTGATAAGATGGATTGAAGAGAAAATAAGGAAAAAAGAGAAGAAAAAAGGATAAGAAAGCTCGATTTAAGAGAGATAAAATTTGTAGAAAAATAAATGATGAAAGATGAAAAAGAAAGAAATTAATTTAAGAGCAAGAAAAAAATTCATTAGATTAAAGAACCAATTTTGGACTTTTTTGATAATCTAGAGACTAAATTAAGACATTTGAAAGTCGAGGGACCAAAATTAGATGAATAGCAAAGTAAAGAGACCAAAATAATAACAAAATCGAGGTACTAAAACTAGATATTTGAATGTTAAAAAACCAAAATAGAACAAACTTTAGAGTCGAAGAACTAAAATGATATTATTAGCGAAACTTAAAACAATAGTTATCAAAACCAACACGTGAGAATCATAAAATTCTCGCGGTATATTGGAAAGTTCCTTACCAACCTCGAGTCGCCCCCACCCAACCCGCCCGCCACCGTTGAACCTCAACTACGCCTTCTTCTTCATCACAAATGCCTCATTTCTCCACCAACAACTCCACCCATTTCTCCGCCGCCAGCCCAATCCCCCCGCCGTAGATCTCTCCGGTGACCACCCAGATTCCGCTTCATGGCCTCCATCCCCAATTCTCTCTCTCTTTCCCCCGCTGCTGACCTTACCCTCAAATCCCCACCCTCCAGATCCCCCGCCGCCGTCGCCTCCTCTTTTCCGATTCACAATCGTAATTCCATCCATTTCCGATCGCCCCCAGCTGGGCTTGATTTCAACCGAAATGGGCTTTCTGGGTTGAGTTCGAGGCCGATCAGGCCGAAGATTTGGGCGGGCTCTGCTCAGATTATGGATCAATCGCCCACTGAAACTGGCTCCTCTGCTCCTACCGTTGTTGATGTCGATTTGGGTGACCGGAGCTACCCGATTTATATTGGCTCTGGTCTTCTTGATCGTCCTGAGATTCTTCAGAGGTATGTTATTGAATTGAATTTGAAGTTAATTTGTGGAAATGAATTGCTCCTTATTTGTGGTGGTCCTTCAGGCATGTTCATGGGAAGAGAGTTCTCGTAGTCACGAATGATACAGTTGGACCATTGTATTTAGATAAAGTTACTGAAGCTTTAACTGTTGGGAATCCTAATGTTTCTGTTGAAAGTGTGATTTTACCAGATGGTGAGAAGTACAAGAACATGGTGAGTAGTTTACATCACTACTCCCTAAATTTCACTGTTGGAATCCAAGGATTGTATGTATAACTATAAGATTTTAGAATGTAAAAATTTGAGGTTTTGTCACCTTCCTTGAATTGAAACTAATCACAAACTTGAATGGGTAGGACACGCTCATGAAAGTATTTGACAAGGCTATCGAGTCGAGGCTTGATCGGCGATGTACATTTGTGGCCCTTGGAGGTGGTGTCATTGGTGATATGTGTGGTTATGCGGCTGCTTCTTTCCTCCGAGGGGTTAACTTCATTCAGATTCCCACGACTGTTATGGCACAAGTATGCATCTTTTCTGAAGTGTGTTGTTTGGCATTTTCTTGATATGAGCCTTTGTTTAACGTTTCTTGTTCTTATTTTTATGTTTTAGGTGGACTCTTCCGTTGGGGGAAAGACGGGGATAAATCATCGTCTAGGGAAGAACTTGATTGGCGCATTCTACCAGCCTCAATGTGTTGTTGTAGACACGGATACGTTAATGACCCTACCTGATAGGGAACTGGCTTCTGGGTTTGCAGAGGTCATTAAGTATGGGCTAATTAGGGATGCCGAGTTTTTCGAATGGCAGGAGAAGAATATGTCTTCATTAATGGCAAGGTGCGTGTGTAAAATGTTATTGTTTCGTGTCCAATATGCTTCTGTTCCAGCTGAGGAAATTATAATGAAGATAAATTGACCGTATCATATATACATGTTTGATTGAAATTGCCTACTTGAGCCAAAAGTTTTGAGTTGTTAGTAGGTGACTCAGATATTAGTATGATTTATGAGGTTCCAACATGTGGGCTATATGAAATGGTGGAGAAAGAGATACATTAGTAGGAATTGGAATTTAGAGGACCTCATGCTTCTTACTGTTCTTACTCTCCGTTGAAAGCTCTCCCTGTTATTATGGTGTTTGAACTTGTTTTTTAGGTTTTATATAGTTGCCCTTTAATCGGTCATTTTCATCAGCTATTATCTCTTCCTTTCCGCTTATACTGATAGGTTTCTATGTAACATTTTCAATGATCCTTCATCCAAAAAAAAACACTTTCATTGATCAATGAAAATATTTTCGTTTTCTATATAAAAAAGACCTGTTGCTCCTGAACTATGTCAAATCAACACTAAACTCAAAGTTTTAATTCCTTACATTGGTGTGAATGTAGTCCTTTTAATTCATTTTTCATCAAAAGCTGAATTTATACATGTTCTCCTGTTAATCTCTTGACCTATCTGAAAACGAAGTGTTCAGTTTGATATCTATAATATTATGTGTTTCATTTAGGCTCTGAGCTCTTTAGAGTTCTTTCACATGTTACGTTATTTTCATTAGGTATACACTGGTTTTTCTTGTATGAAGGACATTTTTGCTGATTCAATTACCATTCTGTTCAACGTGTTCATCTTGTGTTTTGTTAAACTGTTTCTCTTTGTATCTCCTGATACACATGGATGATTAAAATTGTTGTAATTTGTTGACTTGTTGTAGGGATCCAGCCGCCTTGGCTTATGCGATAAAACGTTCATGTGAGAACAAGGCTGAGGTTGTTTCATTGGATGAGAAGGAAAGTGGACTAAGAGCAACCCTGAACTTGGGCCACACATTTGGACATGTAAGATGGGTTCATCCGCTCTTTTAATATGACTTGAATTTACTGAGGCAATGAATAATATATTGTTGAAATATACTGATTTTCATCTTCGTACCTCATTCAATTCCTCTCTTACTTTAGACACCTCGTTGACCTTGTACTATGAATGTTGAAGAATTTATGATTCTAATAGGATTTGTTAGTCGATTCCAATCCTCTCTCTGTTTATGCTGGGTCAAAACTTTGGACAGTTCAGCAATTTGTAATTGCATTAACTGGCAGCTTTCAAATTCAATTTTTAACTTTGATAAATCTCATTTACTGGTTTGCTCGAAAATGTAATTTTTTTTGTTCATTAATCATGTGTCTTGTTCCTCTTTGAGTACTGTTTGTGGTTGATTGATAAACAGTAAGAGAAATACGAACTAACCAAGTTAAGGTTATTTGGACCTTCTTATTCTTGAGCTCACTCAAGACCCAATACCAAGCTATATAATATTTTATATCCCACTCAGACCCAATACCAAGCTATATAATATTTTATATCCCACTCATTCCTCACTACCTCTATTTATAACCCAAAATACTGTAAGACCTCTAATTCTATTGAATATTCTAGAAAAAGCAAATTTCCTTTGAAGGTGGTTAGTGGGGGAGTGTTGTGGAAGACCCTTATGATTATAAATAAGTCTTGTGGGTAAAAGGAGGGGTTGGTCTTATTCTGGGTAATCTTTGGTGGATTGATTAGGAGAGTTCTAGCCCTCTCTATTGGCTATGATATTGTAATTTCTTCCTTGAGATTGCAATGTAGTTTATCGTCACTATTTTTTGGTCGATTTTAGCATCTGGATACCTTACGAACACCTAACTAACTCTCAACGAATTACTTAATATTCTAGAAAGGACAAATTACTTTCTGTAAGGACCTTAGTTGCTGTCAATATTCTAGAAAGGACAAATTGGGTAATTCCCTAAATAGGATATTGTTGTAAGGGAGAAGAGGGGAGACTCTTGGGGTATAATTATGGTAATGAAGGGAGAGTGAAGTAGGTCTTATTTTGGAGGCTAAGTCATAAGACTTAGAGGAGGTTCCGATTCTCTCGAATTATTGTTGTTTCCCTCTATTATTTTATCTTATTATTTCTACTAGTACTGTTCTATTGGATTTTGGTATTATTTTGTGATTTTCTGGAAATAGTAAGGTATTGGATACCTTACACTTTCTTATTAGCTTCTCATTCTGTGCCATGTTTTATAGGCAATAGAAACCGGGTTCGGGTACGGTCAGTGGCTCCATGGAGAAGCTGTTGCTGTTGGCACGGTATTATGTTATTAAGTTCAAATAGTACCTGCATTATACCTTCTTATATACCAATTCTAAATGTCATTCTGGCTGGGGGTTTCTTTGCCAATTTTCAGGTAATGGCAGTTGACATGTCATATCGTCTCGGATGGATTGATGATACGATTGTGAGCAGAGTTCTTGCCATTCTAAAACAGGCTAGATTACCGACTGCGCCTCCCAAAAGCATGACGGTGGAGATGTTCAAATCAATAATGGCGGTAAGTGATTAACAGTGTTACTCTCTTCTTTTATGTCTTTGGTCTCTGGTATTCTGAGCTTGATTCGCATGGCAGGTCGACAAGAAGGTTGCCGATGGGCTACTAAGACTAATTCTCTTGAAAGGTCCTCTAGGAAACTGTGTTTTTACCGGAGATTACGACAGGAAGGCATTGGATGAGACGCTTAGTTCATTTTGCTAGTCTTGATTTAAAGATCAAGAAGAGAATGTTCCAACCTGCGCGTAGGTTTTGTACCATATCTTCTATGATATTGCCCTTGCTGTGCTACTCCTTAGCTTTTGATTCTTCATTATATTTAATACAAATGCATGTGATGAGTGATTTCTAATCTGGTAATGCCATGTTTTCTTTAGCACAAGATTGATCATTCTAAGGTTGTGAATGAACTGCAGAGTGAAATAAAGTTTTTATCTTGTATTTTATGTCTTGCTTAGAGGTGTATTTGGCAATTGTACTTAAAAACAATACAAATGAGATCGATAATATTGTTGGGATGGTCATTCAAAGTTAAAGGTGGATTCGAGAGTTTCGAACTTATGACAGTTTGATCATGGACACACACTTATGTCAATTGAAATCATGTTTCGAATTCATTTACCCAACTCAATTTATATTGATTCTTCTAAATTACCAACAATGGTATATTTGAGTAAAAAAAAAAGAAAAAAATTATCAAATTCAATTCAATCTAAAAAATATATGGATGTGTTGAGCTGTTCTAACATAGGTTGGTTGACCCATGTATTCTCGTCCATAAAATTCTTAAACCTTAATTTCTTTTGTTAATAGAACATTGTTTTATTTGATATCTTTATTTTATAAATATCATTTTTTAGCTCAAGATTTGAAAAATCTCTAAACATATATGCAAGATGATTGTTATATGAATGGTAAACATATATGCAAGTTGATTGTTATAAAAATACATGGAGAAAAAAAGATTAAGCAAGCACAAAATTCCAATATGTCAAAATATGATTGAAACATATTAAACTTTGGAAAGGGATTCATATCCAACCTGAATAGATGGCAAACTTGATCAATTCAATACAACAATAATTAAAGGTTTGAACATGCAACATCATTACTGGGTTATATATATATATATATATATATATATATATATTACATAAATTTGATTGACTCAACAACTCTAAATTTAGTTCAGTGCCCTCTTGTGGAATGAATGTTACTATTATTATTTTGATACGGTAATGTGTATATCCTTCTAAGATGAAACAAATTGTTAATTAAAACAAAACTGTTTTGCTGTCTTTAGCTTTTAATTATATAATCTAAACTATTATTTTTGTGTTTTCTTAATTAAATATGTAGCATGTTCTAATCATTATAACTAATCATGTGCAATACCTATTTAGAAAAATGAATTAGATACATATTTTTGTAATTGCATTGTTTTTTTTTTTTTTGAAAGAAAATCTTTTTTAGTACATAGGAACTTTAAGATGCATAGATTTTAAATAGAGTAGATTAGTCTAATAGTCAAAAAAAGATTTTAGTTAACTTCAATCCATAAATGCTCATTGGTTTAGAAATTAATTTCTATTTAATAACTAAATATGGCAGAGTTTGATATGTTGTCTCATGAATAATCGAAATATATATAAACAGACTCATACACTCACAAATATAATAAATGAATAAAGCTTATATTATATATATATATATATATATATATATATATATATACTTTTAGTTCAACAATTGCGAAAGGAAGAGTTGGAACAATCGCTTCTTAAAAAAAACAAAAAATAGTTTGTTTTAACCTAATTCGTATGTTATGTATTGATTTATGGTGAAAAAAGAAAACTTATATATATAGATAAAAATGAAATTAATGAGAACCCCATAATAGTAAAAAGAGAGAGAGAGAGAGAAAGGTTTGTTGGGGAAGATTGGTTTAACGAAGGAACGGTTAATAGGCATTATTTTCTGGGTTCAGAGGGTTCTCTCAACGAGAATTATTTAGAAACTGCCCAGGCCTACGAGAATTATTTAGAAACTGCCCAGGCAGCAACTACCAGGCATTAAAAAAATGTAAGCCTCATTTAATTTATTTTTTATTTTTTAATTTTCTATCTTCTTTTATGATCTTTTCTATTTTTAGGTTTTTTTTTTCTCTTTACTTGAGATCGTTCATAATAATTTATGTTCTTTCTTTTTTAATTTTTTTTTTTATAAATTTTTAACTTTTTATTTATTATTTTTATAAATTCGGTTTTTATCATTTACCTAAGATGAATTGATCTTAATTTAATCTTCACAATTGTTGCAATCTCAACAAAAATAAATGGTCTTAATTACACTTTTATTCCATTTGAACATAATATAATTACTAAAATTAATATTAATTCTAAATTTTAGTTAAAAATTATTTATCAATTAATAAAATATTGCATACTAAATTCAATTAATAAAATATCAACAAAATGTTAGTTACACAAATTCATGAATAAAAATTGGCACGTGTTCAATTCCTTCCTTCCTTCCAATAGTTGTTGAGTTAAAAGAATATTAAAAATCTCATGTTAAAAAAAAAAATTAATTTGCATTTTTAACTTTTTTTTATTTTATTTTAAGTTTAACCTGATTTTGATTCAAATTCAAATGTTGTAAAGTTAGATTAATTAATTGAATTGAGTTAGACTAATTAATTGAATTGTGCAATTTTTTTATGAGAAACTGAATTGAGGGTTGCTCACTTAAAGTCTTATTCAATTAAAGAATACATTAGTGACCAACCCATCTAAAACGAAAAAGAAATTAAACTTAAAATTTTTATTAAATTCAAAATTAAGAAAAGAAAGTAAAAAAAAAAAAAAAAGAGAAAATCATAAAAAAGAAACAATAAATAAATAAAAATGAGATTAATTTTTTTTTTCTTTTTTAATAAAAGGTAAAAAGTCATCCCTACCCCAGACACTGGAGACATCGAATGAAATTGGTACAAAAAAGACTCGAACTCGTGATCTTGAAGGGAGTATACTCTCAAAACCCAAGCTTTCAACCACTACGTCACCCCTTGAGAATGTGTAAAGATAGAATTAAACCATGCCAATTTTTGTTCATGAATACACATTTGTGTAACTACTATTTTTGTTGATATTTTATTAATTAAATTTAGTATGCCATATTTTATTAATTGATATATAATTTTCAAATTAAATTTTAGAATAAATATTAATTTTAGTGATTATATTATATTCAAATAAAGTAAAAGTGTAAATTAAGATCATTTTTTTATTGAGATTGCCAACAATTGGGGGTGAGAATTAAATGAAGACTAATTCATCTAATATAAATAGTAAAAATCGAATTTTTAAAAACAATAAAATAAAATAAAAAAGTTTAAAATTTATATAAAAAAATAATTAATATGAACAAAGAAGAAAATCATCCTAAATAAAATGAAAAAAACTTAAAAAATAGAAAATTTGGTAAAAAAAGAGAGAGAGAGAGAGAAAAAGGTTTGTTGGGGAAGATTGGTTTGGCGAAGGAATGGTTCATAGGCATTATCTTTCGGGTTCGGAGGGTTCTCTCAACGAGAATTATTTAGAAACTGCCCAGGCAGCAACTCCCATGCTGCGGCGTTAAAAAAAATGTGAGGCTCATTTAATTATTATTATTTTTTTAATTTTCTATCTTCTTTTATAATCTTTTCTATTTTTAGGTTTTTTTCACTTTACTTGAGATCATTCATAATAATTTATGTTCTTTCTTCTTTAACTTTTTTTTTCTTTATAAATTTTAAACTTTTTATTTATTATTTGTATAAATTCAATTTTTATCATTTAAATAAGATGAATTGATCTTAATTTAATCCTCACAATTGTTGCAATCTCAACAAAAATAAATGGTCTTAATTACACTATTTTTTGTTTATATATACGGTTGAACAACCAATTTTGTTTAATGAGTTATAACACTTATCATAACTATACAATATTGAAAATGACATATTTTATATCGTCCATTCAGAAAAAAAAAATGCTAACGTCTAGCCTATTTCTTTATGATGGTTACTTTTTTTAGTCGGTTTTGTGGATACATAAAGATGTTAGAATTAAAATTCCAAATGAACAAGTAACACAACAACTAAAACACACATAGTCCTTAAGTTATAAATTTATACAGTACATTAATAAGATATAAGAAGATTGTACCATCATATGTATGGCGAATGTTTAAAAAAGGAAATTCGTCTCACATTTTTAATTAGAAACCGCTAATTTATGGTGCATTAATTGCAGGATGGAAGTAGCGACAATACATTGTTAGAGGTCACAGTTGTGATTTATATACAATATAGTTAGTAATGTACATGTTATTTGATTCTAGTAGTTTTATTCATAAATAGACCATATGAGTTGTTGAACGTTTAATTTTATTGATTGAAATCGGAACACGTTTGATAACCACACAGTATTGAAATAACTTGGTATATACAGTACAACCATAATATATCATGTATCATATTGTATTTTAAAACTTTATGTTTTTTAAAAGTGTTTAAGTTGCTGAAATAGATACTTGTAATGTGATTTAATATGTTTGCGACAGCTAACAAGTATTTTTTAATGTATAATACTGTATAGTAAAACATTGAGAAATAATATACGTAATATTTGTGAATTGATAGGGGCTCGTATTGTTGGAACAACTTCACACAAAAATTATTATTCAAAGTGAGATCAATAATAAATAAAAAAAAAGTCTTATGAGTTACAAAATTGAAACTAAAAGTGTTCGACATAAAAAAAGATCGTAATATAAAATCATCATTGAATGCCTTCCTCAATATTTATGCGACACTCTTCAGCTACTTCATAATTATGCTACATCTCATTTTCATCATACTGACCACTATGTACAATATAGATTGAGATGTTTGTTGAACCTAGAAGGAAAAGTTGTATAGTATTACAAAAATGTCCAAACAATACTATTCTATATTATAAGTCATATAATATACATGTATAAACAATACCGTAATATGAGTAAGAAAAATGTATTAAACATGAATATAATGAATAATAAACCATAAATGTACCGTGTAAGATATAAAATATATATGTAGAATGAAATAATGAAACATATAGAATTTTGTATAGTTTATACAATAATATAACAGTACATGGAAAATTACAGTAGATAATGCTCAAATATACCAAGACTTGGACATTTTAGTACGTAGATAATGCTATTTACATATGATTTTAATACATTTCTAAACATGAATATTGACATTGTAAAAAACACTGTGTGCAATTTCAAATGGAATGATTGATGAACCTATAAGGAGAAGATGTACAGTATAACTAACCTAAAAACATAGTATGAACATACGGTATATACTCAATTATACAATTTCTTCGGCTATATAGAAATTGAGGATGTGTGAACATATAATATATACTCAATTATACAGTTTTGTAGATGTGTATACAGTCAATTATACCACAATATAGATTGGAAAGTACGAAGTTACTACTGTTCTACATATGATTTTACTGCATTTTCTAAATATGATTTTTGGCATTATAAAGACTGGAATATAAATGAATTAAATGTACAAAAATGACATAAGTAGGAATAAAACATATCATACTGAACAATCTGAGACATGTCGGATCACGATTATACTGAAAATAAACAGTAACTTGCTAATGGTGATGGATAAAGAACAAAAACGTGATACAAATACGGTGAAAAACGGAAATTATTGAAAGAAAATGACTGAACTCGTATGATTATACCGTCCGATCGAAGCTTCGTGGTTGACAAAAATTTACGTTTTACGTGGTGGACGAAATGTGAAAAGAGAGAATAAATGGAGCTGAAGAAACGAAAATGGAGGAATGGAGAATGTTGGAAGAAAAGTGAAACGGAAAAGGAAAAGGAAGAAAGATGGGAGATAAATGAGAAAAAGAATTAAAATATTTTGCATTAAAAGAGTTGACAATTAAATATGGTATTTTTAAAAGGATGGAAAGTATGTTTTAAATGAGGGTTTTAATTCAAAAATTCAATACTAAATGTGATAAAATGCAAAATGGTATTAATGAAAAATTAATAATTACGAATTTTAATAAAAAAAAAATTAACTTTGCAAAAAAAAAAACTTGAGCGCCTATATTTATAAATATTTTTCGAATGTGGTTTAGTTGCTACAATTTTCCTTTTTTTTTTATTGAGATTACAACAATTAGGGGTGAGAATTAAATTAAGACTAATTCATCTAATATAAATGGTAAAAATCGAATTTTTAAAAACAATAAAATAAAATAAAAAAGTTCAAAATTTATATAATTTTTTTTATATGAATAAAGAAGAAAGTCATCCTAAATAGAATGAAAAAAAAAATTAAAAAATAGAAAATTTCGTTTAAAAAAAAAACTGAGGATGAGATTTTTACACGTTGCCTGGCAGCAACTGAGAATTGCTGCCTAGGCAGTTTGTAAATGATTTATGGTGTAAAAAGAAAACTTATATAAAATGAAAAAACATTATATAGATAAAAATGAAATTAATGAGAACCCCGTAATAGTAAAAATAAAAAAGAGAGAAAACGATTTGTTGGAAAAGATTGGTTTGGCAAAGGAACCATTCATAGGCATTATTTTTCAGGTTTGGAGGGTTCTCTCAACGCGGATTATTTAGAAACTGCCCAGGTAGCAACTCCCAATTGTTGTCGGGCCTTAAAAAAATGTGAGCCTCATTTAATTTTAATTTTTTTTATTTTTAAATTTTCTATTTTCTTTTATGATCTTTTTTATTTTTAGGTTTTTTTTGCTTTACTTGAGATCATTCATAATAATTTATGTTCTTTCTTTTTAATTTTTTTTTATAAATTTTAAACTTTTTATTTATTATTTTTATAAATTCGATTTTTATCATTTACATAAGATGAATTGATCTTAATTTAATCCTCACATTTGTTGCGATCTCAATAAAAATAAATGGTCTTAATTACACTTTTATTCTATTTGAACATAATATAATTACTAAAATTAATATTAATTCTAAATTTTAGTTAAAAATTATTTATCAAGTAATAAAATATTGCATACTAAATTCAATTAATAAAATATCAACAAAAATGTTAGTTACACAAATTCATGAATAAAAATTGGCATGTTTTCAATTCCTTCTTTTCAATAGTTGTTGAGTTAAAATAATATTTAAAATCTCATGTTAAAAAAAAAATTAATTTGCATTTTTAACTTCTTTTTTTTAAGTTTAACCTAATTTGATTCAAATTCAAATGTTGTAAAGTTAAATTAATTAATTGAATTGGGTTAGACTAATTAATTGAATTGAACAATTTTTTTTATGAGAAACTGAATTGAACGTTGCTAACTTAAAGTCTTATTCAATTAAAGAATACACTAGTGACCAACCCATCTAAAATGAAAAAGAAATTAAACTTAAAAATTTTATTAAATTCAAAATTAAGAAAAGAAAGTAAATTTTTATAAATAAAAAACATAATGAATATGATTTCCTAACTGAAAATGGGAATCACGAAATAAAATGGCAATTAAGAATTTGAATTTGAATATGAAAAAAACTAACGAAAAAAAAGAGAAATCATAAAAAAGAAACAATAAATAAATAAAAATGAGATTAAAATTTTTTTCGTTAAATATTTCTCTATTTGATTAAAATTCAAATGTTAAAGATTTGGACTAATTAATTGAATTGAACCATTTAAACTATTTATTTGCTTATTTTTAGTGTTTTTTTTATATAAGGTAACCACAGTCATCCCTAGCCGAGACACTGGAGACATAGAAGAAAATTGTTATATAGAAGACTCGAACTTGTGACCTTGAGGAGAGCATACAAATTGTTATAGAGAAGACTCGAACTTGTGACTTTGAGGGGAGCATACTCTCAAAGTTCAAACTTTCAGCCACTGCATCACCGACGTGTAAAGATAGAATTAAACAATACCAATTTTTGTTCATGTATACACATTTGCCTAATTACAGTTTTTGTTGATATTTTATTAATTAAATTTAGTATGCCATATTTTATTAATTGATATATAATTTTCAAATTGAATTTTAGTGATTATATTATATTCAATAAAGTAAAAGTGTAAATTAAGATCATTTTTTTTTATTGAGATTACAATAATTAATAATTGGGGGTGAGAATTAAATCAAGACTAATTCATCTAATATAAATGGTAAAAATTGAATTTTTAAAAATAATAAAATAAAATAAAAAAATTCCAAATTTATATATAAAAAAAATAATATGAACAAAGAAGAAAGCCATCCTAAATAAAATGAAAAAAAACTTAAAGAATAGAAAATTTCGTAAAAAAAAAAAAAAAAACTGAGGGAGTTTGTAAATGATTTATGGTGAAAAAAGAAAACTTATATAAAATGAAAAAATATTATATAGATAAAAATGAAATTAATGAGAACCGTATAATAATTTTTAAAAAAAAAAAAAGAGAGAAAAAGGTTTGTTGGAAAAGATTGGTTTGGCGAGGAACGGTTCATTGGCATTATTTTCAGGGTTCGGAGGGTTCTCTCAACCACTCCCCATTTTCATTCTCATTTCTTCCCTTTCTTCTTCTTCTTCTTCATTTTCCGTTTTAGGGTTTTCTTGATTTCCTCTCAGATGCGCCATTGACGTCGTCCTCGACCCGCCGCCGGAGGAACGAGGAGCTCCACATTTCAACTACTCCATCCTTTTTCTTCATCCTCAGGTTCACGATCTGAGGTCCCTCCCTACCACCATGAGCGCTTCAAGGTTCATCAAGTGCGTCACCGTCGGCGATGGCGCCGTTGGCAAGACTTGTCTCCTTATCTCCTACACCAGCAACACCTTCCCCACTGTCAGTTTCTTCCTTCTTCTTCTCAATCATCCAGTTACATTTTCTCTCATCCTTACCTTATTTGCTTTCTCTTCCTCATATTATTATTATTATTATTATTATTATTATTATCTTATGTCTTTACTGGGTCAATTTTCAAGATTTCCACGTTTGCTCCTCCCATTTGTGCTTTACAGATTGAATGGGCTGATGGGTATCTTTTATTATTTCTATCTTTGTCTTTATTTTTTATAGAAACTTTTTTTTTTTTAGAATAATTGGTGTTATCTCTTTTGTGTTGCTCTTTAGGTTTTCCTCAGAATAGGACGTAATTACTTAGTTCCTGATACTTACTATTCGTTATTTTCTTTTGCAATGTGCTGGAATGTAGGATTACGTGCCTACCGTTTTCGACAATTTCAGTGCAAATGTGGTTGTCAATGGGAGCACTGTTAACCTAGGGTTATGGGATACAGCTGGTATTTTGCTATTCTGATTCTGTTTTTCTGCAATTACTTTCTTTCTTTCTTGAGGCTGAATTTTGTTATTCTATGGAACAGGACAGGAGGATTATAACCGTCTAAGGCCCTTGAGTTATCGTGGGGCTGATGTTTTTATATTGGCGTTCTCTCTGATTAGCAAAGCCAGCTATGAAAATGTTTCTAAAAAGGTATACGTATACTAGCAGATGATAATAAGTTTCTCTATAAGATACTGATTTTCCCATGCTTTTTTATTAACATTTGTTACTTCTTGAATTATAATTATTAATGCTTTATTCTCGTCTTTTTGGCATGATATCCAGTGGATTCCAGAGTTGAAACATTATGCACCAGGAGTGCCAATTGTTCTGGTTGGAACTAAGCTTGGTAATTATATTTTTTATGTTCTTTGATTCTTTCATTATTTGATTTAACCAATGTAGATTCCACATAATTCATGCTTAGGTTGTGCCCTCATTTCTCATTTTGAGATCTTATAAGAAACATAAATACCATGTCTCATGTGTAGAAGTTTGCTTTCTTTTTGGATTCCGGTGAGTATTAACTGATTGATGAATGTCTGCTATAATAAACAATTTCTAGGAAATAATTTCCATAGTAGCCACTTATCTAGGAAATAATTTCCTACACACTTTCTTGACATCAAAATGTTGTAGAATGAGACAGTATGTTCCATGAGAATTGTCGAGGTGTGCATAAGTTGGCTCAAACAGTCACATATATAAAACAATATGCTATTTACTAATTACATTTAACCCTAACTATTATGGATTAGCTTAGTGGTCCAATAAGGACCTTGTAAATCATAAAGTGTTTAGAGGTTGTAGTTCAATCCATAGTGGCCACCTACTTAAGAACTAATTTTCTACTACAAATGTAGTAGGGCTAACAATTGTAGTTAGATAGTTGAGGTGCACGTAAATAGGACCATACATTCATGAATATTTTTTTAAAAATAATCTTGATTCCCTATTTTTTTTAATTATTATTATTATTATTTATAGTAAACTGGCCATCCATTAGGAACAAAATGGTAGAATATATGGGCAAAAAGAAGAGCCTACAAATGAGAAGAGTCTCGTGACTGCCTTTTGAAAATAAAAAAACCCTCCATGGTTTCCTTCACTATTGGTGGAAGTATCTTCTCCTTCCTCACAGATCCTCAAATCAATAGTTATTTTCTTTTCAATGTCTCGTCCCACAAAAGAAGTTGTTGCATCGCCCTCGATAAGATCCTTTTACTGTGGTTTAAAGAGTGCTTCACCCGCCTTTGTTCTCGTCCCTTAACCCACGAATTCTTCATTGAAACCAGAGTTAAATAGATTACAGTATGGATTGGGAAGCAATCCAACAAGCAAAGGCACTGTGTGGAGAAGGAGATTGCCAAGGTAGATGGAAATGAAGTACCAATAAGATTCATTTTCTGATTGGAGAAGGAAAAAAAGGTTGGACGAAGTTTCGCTTTTGGCCCCCTTCCCTTCCTTGTCTTCCCTCTACCTATAAGGATGCACTGCAAAAAATAGAGCTTTCTTAAGAAGCCCTTGGTTTTTGACACAGAAGAACATCCCCCCTCTCCTTCTTTCTATGTCTCAACCATCATTCTTTACAATAAACGTTTCCATGATTTCTAGGCCCAGATTGAATCTACCTTTAGAAAAGACTACTCCTCTTCTCTATCTTTGAATCCTTTTCAATGGAACAAGGCCCTAATGTTCTATATCGATGAAGATCAAGCTTCTGCCATGACCAATATCAAGGATTGGTACATGATTGGAAGGTTTTGGGTGAGATTTAATCCCCCTTCCCCAAAACTTTTCAAGGCTCCGACCTTTGTTCCTTCCTATGGTGGTTGGATGAAGATCAAAGACCTTTCTAAGGACTGATGGAATGCTAAAGCTTTCACTTTTATCCAGGATGCTTGTGGGGGTTTCATCCTAGCTGCAAAAAAAACTCTTAGCAAGCTATTGGCGCATATAAAAGTGAAGCTTAACCTTACTGGTTTTCTTCCAGCAACAATCTACCTCCTCCCCTCAACCTTCCCTTATTCTTTTGTAATGATAGACCCTTATTGCACCAAAGATCCTTACTTCAGTTATCAAGAAGTTATTCACGACCCCAACACACATTCAGATGAAGTTTCTGACCAAGATAATGTGAACGGTTTGTTGGGCACCTCCTTTTTCATCTTCAACAGTGAGGATCCCTCGTGTCCCTGACGAATCTAACTTGCCATGTTCCTCAATCGACAATTTGGCGAGTATGCCTCAAGCCCACATTGCCGTTTTTTCATAGAGAGCTCATCACCCAAAATTGGTGGAACATAACTGCCTTCTTGTGTTAGGCTTCCTTGTCATATTGAAACGTAGTTGCAGAGAGGGCTCTTGTATCGCGTGGCCACCCAATAGATAACAAGGTGGGTTCATCTTCTTGTAAAACAATCAATGCCAAAACTCTTACTTTCTCCACCAACTCTCCTGGTACTTCTTCATCCTCTCTCTTTATTTAATCCCCCTTACTCCCTCTCCTTCCCCTTATCCATTTTCTACGAATACTCCTCTTCTTTCTATATCTCTATATTGTGGCCGGCTGAAATCCACCCTCTCGGACCAATCTCCTTCATCATCCATCTCTGCCTCTACTGCTTCTTCCTCACACTCCAAGATGAACTCCTCTTCCTCCGAACTTGATTGACATCTATAGATCAAGCTTTGGAAGCCAGTACACAAACATGCCTCTTCCTTGACTCTTGTGAAGGGTGTTGTTCACTCCACTAACTCCCCTTTCTCTTACTCGGACTCTGACAATGAGTACTGCCCTTCCCCCCTGCAACACAACATCGACGAACTCTCCCTTTTATAAGAAACCCTTACTCTTCCATGCCTTTGATTATGTCCCTAACCTTGGGGATTTCTTCAAGGGTGTTGAAGACTTTGATCCTCTTATTTTGCCTTTGAAGATTGACAGGAGCATTGAGGTCTTTGAAGACGGTTGGTTGCAAGAATGCTCTGGCCTTAGTTTTCGAGTCCCCCAAAGAGATCTACGAGAAGATTTTGGTATCGATGTTGGTTCGTGTGTTGATTCTGAGCATCCTGCCACTTTGCTTCCCATTTTTATCCCTTGGCTCACTAAGATAGGGCTTTGTATCAGTGTCATCCCTCAAGGCTAAAAAGTAGAAAAGGGGGCAACCTACATTTTGGCCTGCAATTTCCTTCCAGGGCTTCATCGTCAAGGAGGCTGGAATCAAGCTTTAGCTCCAACCAAAGCTAGGCTCCCATTTACAATTAGTTTTAAGTTTAAACAATTGCATGTTCAAGCATAAATCCTTTTTGTTGGGTTTTATTTCTGGCAGTCTGTTTTGTATCGGTTGTAGCTTTCATGGTGTCTCTTTATTGACACCTCTTATTGGCCCTCTCCCTTTCTTCTTCATGCATCTCTTCTCTATCTCCCTCCTATTGTTTCTTGATGGAAGATTTTCATTTTATCAATGAAAGTATCTTGTTTCCTATAAAAAAAAAAGACTCGCCTATAAAAATGGCTTCCAATCTAGAGAAATCTGACCTAACCAATAATTACAAAATAACTTAGTCTCCTAGGCCAAAGAGAAACATTGAATCTAATGAGGGACCACAAATTCCTTGTAGAACTCTCATTTCCTCGAAAGGTTCTTTTGTTTCTCTCACCCTTAGGCCTTAAGACCCTGCCGTCACACATCAAATAATTACAAAAAGACAAGAGACCCTGGCCTTTAAAAATGGCTTCTAATGTAGAAAAATCTGACTTAACCAATAATTGCAAAATAACTTAGTCACTTAAGCGAGAGAGAAACATCAAATCTAATGAGGGACCACAAATTCCTTGTAGAAATTTCATTCCCTCAAAAGATTCTTTTGTCTCTCACCTTAAAGACCCCACAAAATGTTACCTTTATAGAGAAAAAACTTGCCTTTCTCAAAAAAGGAGAATGGTTTAAACACTCGACCACCTTATTTGTACAAAATTTGTCTTGCTAAGGGGAAAAAAGAACTATTCCAAATGAAAGTAGCAGAATCACATCTCCAAAGAAGATTTATTCAAATCCTCGACATCCCTTCTACAACGAATATAACGCCAAGGACCCGTCATAGGTATCCTTCGCAATACCTTATCCAAAGTATTCACCTTCCTTTGCAAGACTTGCTAGATAAAAAACTTGACACTTGACATTTTTTAGGATTTTCACTTTCCAAGACTGAGAGAAACATATAGCTTTCCATCATCAACTCAGGGGAAGGGATAACAAGAAAGGAGAATAAAAGATTTGCAAGAAAACCACTCAAACTTGTAAAAATTATCATAAAAACCCTCAGATGGGTAAGGACACCACAAACAAGAATCTCTCCTATCTGGAACACTTTCAATCTCCCCAATCAAGGACCAAAGATCTATGACCTCCTCAGCTCCCTTATCTGTTAAGGAACACTTAAAATTTAGATGGAGAGAGAGACTAGGACTCGAAAATGAAAGCACCTCCGCCACAGACTTATACTTCAGTAATGAAAAATGTTAAAGATGGGGAAAAACTAGTGGAACAGGTCTATCCCCCACCCATATGTCTTCCAAAAAAAAAGTAGAAGTTCCTAAAAGTGCCATGAACCCTGCAATTTCTCCTCAAAATGGAATATGCTATACTTACTCTTGACAACTTTAAGTCGAAGGTTGTTGTGCTCCTGTTGAAAATGCCACACCCATTTTGCTAATAGGTCTCTATTAGAGGCTCTCGAATTACCAATATCCAAACCTCCCAATTCCACCGATTCAGTGACCTTCTCCTAGCTCACCTAATGGCCACCCCTAGTCTCTCTTGTCCCCGTTCATAAGAAAATCCGTAGTTAACTTCTCCAACTGCTTGCAGACTCACCTTGGAATTCATAGAGGAGATCTTGATTACCTATCATGGACTCATCGTTAACCTTGTTATAAGAAATCTCTTGTTACACACTACCAGGTATGATCATTACTTAAATCACATAGATAGTGCTCACATTGACAACGGAGGGATGCAGCAATGCCTACCAAATCATCAATACTCGATTCTTTGTTGGTTGGCTAAGCTCACATGGAGCAATCTGCACCAAGTACTTCATGAAACTGAGCAATGGAATGAAATGTAAACCTATGTTCTTGGGCCTTCTTAGTTTGTCTCAAATATGTAAGTGAACTCTTCCTTCTCGAGTCTCAGTGTTGAGGGATCATTTGCTCATTTTAAGAATCTGCCCTTATGCACTTGCAATTTTTTGGGATTGCTTGCCTGTATCCAGTGTTTTTGGGTTTTCTTCATCATAGTCAATTGAAATAATCTTTCCCTCGTCTACTGATAAATATTTGGGCTGGTGTTGAATTTGATCACCCAGTATCTTGAATTTCAGCAAGCTTTCGACGCTTTTTAGTGTTACACCAGTCAATGTGATTAAAACAACATAAAGACAGCTGTCTAGCATGCTGTACACATTTGTTGGAATTCTGTCTCCTCTCTTCTCTACCGAGATATGATTAGGGTTTTTGTTAACTTTTATTATTTTTATTTTTTCTTTCAAGGAAATAGTATTTGTCACACTAAAGGAAGAGTACAAAAAGGAAGAGGAAGCTTTCCAATTAGCCAAAGAAGTAAAAGAAACACATCTTCTCCAATTGACTCAAAAGTTTAAAGTAGAATAATTAATTAATTATTCTTTATAAAAAAAGAACCCTAGAAAGCGTACACCATCCTGAGACTTAGAAATGATTCTTCCCTAAGTACCTCGTGAAGTTGAATTATACAGAACACTAGAAAGGACAATGTTGCTATGTTTGTCCCGGGAGTGTCCATGACTCCATGTTATCTAGAATGCCAAATGTTTGGAATTGAAATCATAGTTAGCACTTTCCCTCTGACATCACTATCCTTTGCACGGTTGAAGTTAATCAGTTGTGTGGTTTGTCTTGTGGACAAGTTACACAGAAGAGTTCAATTACTGGATATTGTTTATTGGTTTAGGGTAAGCATAGACCTCACTCGCTGCAGAGAAAAAGAACTATTCATGAAAACTCGGAGGGTAGAAGGTAAAATATAATTGATCTTTTAGTATTGTTATCCTGATAGTTATCCAGTGACCGAATGATGTCTTGCAAGCCTACATGTACAAGTCCTGCTTAACTAGATTATGATACTGATCTTGTCTGTTATCTCCTCCATTTCAGTGTTGGGATTTAGTTATTCTTTTTCATGTTTCTAATATGTGGTGCCATCAATGTCTATCCTGGTTTACTCCTCACTGATGTTGATTTCTTATAACCTAGATCTTCGAGATGATGAACAGTTCTTTATTGACCATCCTGGCGCAGTTCCTATTTCATCAGCTCAGGTAAATGGTCATCTTAGTTGGCTATACATTTTCATGTTCTTGCCGTGTTTTATTAACTTGGGTTTCTTGAAAATGTCAAGGGAGAGGAGCTTAGGAAGCTGATCGGTGCTCCTGAATACATTGAGTGCAGTTCAAAATCTCAGCAGGTATTTTTTGTATTATTCGTCTGTGAGTGACAAAGTGGTTTTTTGGAAGTGCTGTTATGGATTTTTAATTTTCTTTTGAACATGATGCGTAACCACAGAATGTGAAGGGAGTTTTTGATGCAGCAATTAAGGTCGTACTTCAACCTCCAAAGCAGAAGAAAAAGAAGAGCAAAGCTCAGAAAGCATGCTCGATATTATGAGCAAAATTCTAGCTGTGAAAACTTGACATCCACCTTTGTCTTGCCCGTATTCTCTCATCCTTTTTCTTTTTCTTTCCTTTTGATTCTGTAGTGGCCTAAAAGTTTGATTTATTTTTCTGTCCCGCAACATTCTCTGTGAAGCATCATCGGGTAGTTTGTTACTGCTTTCCTGGAAATACATGTGGTATCGAATCGAAAGGCGACATGTTCCTCGCCTTGTTAGTCTTTGATTTTGATTATGTACTAATATAGAGATTTGAATACTGGAACGTGACATCGGTTGAGATTGGAAGGGCACTAAGAGTTTTATGATGTGCTTGAAAAGTGTATGTATGGAGGGAAGAAGGGGAAGGATTTGTAATGCAAGTGTGTGCTTCAAAGAGAAACATTGGTAGATTCTTTTATTTATAAATTTGCATTCTGACTTCACTAGTGGTTTTGTTTGTAGTATAGAGCATAAATAGTTCTTTTTTTGGAGTTGTTATTTTTACTTCAAATAAATCTACCAAGCTTGAAGTGCTTGAGTTTTAAGTTCTATGTGATTGACTATTTATCTCCTTTAAATGTCATAGATGCATTATCTGCAGGGTGTCTTTTTTTTTTGAAGAACTGTTCTCATTTTACCAAGTAAAGATTCAGTCGGTACATTTTGCCAACAGCTTCATAAATGTTATATTTTTGTGTTTTAAGTTTGTTTTTATGGATAATTTCGCATGTTCAGGTGATTAGTTGTTAATTCTTGTTCAAAATATATGACTGTAAATCATCATGGTAACCGAATGGTAAAAAGGTTGAGTTCAATATACGATGTCCAAAGAAATACATCGTCAAAGGCTGACAGTTGTGTGACTGCAATTATTTTTCTTCTTTTCGTTGTCTTTGTTTTTTCTCTTAGAAAGGACCACCATCGAAAACCGACGTTTGTGAGTGTTACTCGGTGGTGGAGAAGGCCCCAAACGGCATTGGTTGAGGTAATTAATTTCAGTTTGGGTGCATATTAGGGTTATAAATTGGCGTCGGGAGAATTTGGTAGTTTAATTACTGTTTGTTCATTCATTCCCAAGGGATGGTGCAGTGGTTGAAGACTTGGGCATTGAGGGTAGTGCTCCCTTCAAGGTTTCGAGTTCAAGTCTTTCCTGTGATAGAACTCTTTCGATGTCTCCAGTGCCTTGCCTAGGGACGGGCGTGGTTACCTTGTTTTAAAAAAAATTATTGTCCGTTCATTCAAATTGCTCGAGTCTATGAAGCCTATTAGGGCTATTAATTTCAAATTGTTATTTCTACTGAATTTGATTTCATAAAACCGTGCAAGTGTGAAAGATGTATCAAATTAGAAAGTAGAAAGAATTAGGTAGCAAGGGCAGGGGAATTAAGATTAAAGAAGTAAACGGTTGATACTGGAAAATGGATCTTCCACACACACACACACACATATAACAATAGGATTTGTGAGTTACTTAGCTGAGTGAATTTAATCGTAGTAAGGAGTGGGTTGGCTATCCCTTAAGTTAAGAATTAAACATACATATATTTTAGTGTAAATTCCAAAAAAAAAAAAAAAGTTTAAAAAAGAATAGACAAATTTAGTTCTTGAACAATTACTTTTTTTCTTTGGTAAACAATAAACTTTATTTTAAAAAAAATTTCCATCATTTTTTCAAAAATTAGAAGAGATAAATTAATAAATATTAATGAGAAAGAGAGATTATGTACGAATGAAAGAAAAATTTTATTATAACAATTGTCTTTATAGATGAAATTAAGAAAAAAAAGTCCACAATTCCTATAAAATACACATCCTAACAAACTATTGCATCTAATTTCTCTACTTAACAAAAAAAAAAAAAATCAATAAACCAAAGCTATTAGATGCTAACTCTTTCCACAGAAATCTAGATTCACACCCAACCGAGCTATTACAAAAGCCTCCCAACTCTCGAAAATAGCTCATCAAAATAACTAAAACTATCTGTTCATGCAAATCTACATTCAAAGACCTCCATATGTTCGATCTTCTCCAATTCATTCTCATATACACCAATCTTGTTGGTGCATTCTTGCTTAAGAACAACTCCATACTTTTAATGTTGACATTACAATATGTGTTTATCACTTTGTTGATAAAAGTTCTATTTCACTGCAACAATCGCCTCTTCCTCCTTATTTTATCACCCTAATATATAAAACACATAAAAGAATAATAATCACAAAAAGACTTATTAATATAATATAAAACTTTTGAATCAAATTAATTCTCAATTTTTAAAAATAATTAAATCATCTTCTATGATATTTACTTACCGATACTTCAACCAAACTTGAACCGTTTAATGCAAATAAGATAAATCCAATATCATCTGTTAACATTTGAATCTGTCAAATAAAATAGATAAATGTTAGATAAAAAGATGACGATATTCTTAAAACTAATTTCAGTTTTATTATTTTATTCTCAATTTAATAAGTTACATCATTATATAAAATAAATCTACTTTCGACATGATCTTTATTTATTATTTTTAATTTACATGATCTTTATTTGAATTTGTTATTCTAATCGATAATTGCACATAAATAAAATTTTACTTACTCTACGAAAAGTAGCTATTAACGTAACGGACACCCATCCATTAGCATCCATTTGGCTCTTCAAGTAGGTGTCGTTCCTTAAATTTTCATCACTGCAAAAATAGACACGATTAAATAATGTTTATGAAAATTAAGGTTTAATATATAATTATTTTATCATATAACTCAACTTTTTTATTTATTGCAAATTTGTTTAATTTGATTGAAAATCAAAACAAATTTATTTAAGATAATAAGGAATTTAAATGAGAAAAAAAATCTATAGATATCAATTTTTTTTTTTTTGAAAAAAACTCAAATATAGCAACTTGATAGCTATTAAAACTAATAGACTTCAAAGTAAAATTCACAGTAAAATATGAATAAAATATTTTAAAAAAGTTTTATAATTAAAATAAAGATGCTAAAATGCCTATCTATAACAAATTTCCAAGATAATATAGATGACTCAATATTTTTGTTTTTAAAATAAGATATACAACTCAATGTACTAATTCATTAGACGTATAGAGTACCTGAAATAGTAATTAACTTGATTTACTATTCTCCAGTATTTTCCTTCATAATCAGAAGAATGTCTTGTTTGATAGGGTAGTGGTGGAGGCGGTGGCGCTATCGATCTTGTTTGATAGAGTGAGGGAAGAGGTGGAGACGGAGGCAAAGGCGATATCAATCTTGCTCGATATGGCAAGGGAAGAGGTGGAGGCAAAAGTAACGACGACGTCGGACTATATGTGTTATGTAGTCCGAAATTCGGAGGGACATAATTAACCAATGGACGCGAAGATCCTAACAATACAACAATAAAAAATGATTAATAAGTTCAATAATCTCTTACGATTTAATAATCATCAAGTTACATGTTCGAAACTTTAAACTAAAAAGTACATTAAAGTTCATGAAATTTACCATAATTAAGTGGAGGAGTTATAGGATTGGAAAATTGATTTGGTGACATATGAAAGGGTTGTGCATAAGGTGACAATTGACTTTGATGGCCACTTCCATTCATCAGTTCCATCACTGTTTTGAAGATTCTAATAAAGTCGAACTAAAAAAACAAAACAAAATTAATATATTAAATAATTGAATATGTAACTTCAAACTAAATGTATAAAGTTGTAAAGAAAATAATTTAAGAGATACTGAAGTAAAAAAAACTTACACTTGAATGAGAGAGAATTGATGTAGAGACGTATTGCGTAATTAAGAGATAGTGAATGAGGATTTGTATATTTAAAGGGCAATTTATTTCCTAATTACTTTTTGAATCCTAAAATAAAGTTGATTTCAATTACTTTTAGAAGTTAAAGAGTTTAAATGGTATTATCGAATGGTGTTAAATAAAAGGAAACTTTGTTTTTCCTATTGATATCTGGAACTTATAAAAAAAAACAAATCCAGAAAATCTGGAACAAAATCGTTTTTCCGAAAGATAATAATAATTCTTTTCAAATTCTTTTTACCTATTGATTTTTTTTTTTTTTAAATTAATTGATTCTTTTTGCTGTATGATAGTGACTGATAGGGTAATTAAGGAAACTGTTGTGCACTGCTGGATTGTGTGAGGTTAATGAAATAATTTTTGAAGATATTTTTATGTTTTTAAAGATTATTTTAATTTCATTATTTTTTTTTTCGCTCTAAAAAAATGTTAAAATATTTTAGAATATATATTTTTTTAAATATAGATGGAAAGTAAATAACAAATATATATATGTATGTATGTATGTATATATATGTATGTATGTATGTATGTATGTATATATATGTATGTATGTATTTGTATTAAAAAATTAATCGTGTCATGATCTAATCCATAATAAGAAGATATGTATATATATAAGTTGAGTTGTGTTACTCTATGATTGAAGGATTAATCAATTCGAAAATTTAAGGCCCTGTTTGATAACTATTTTGTTTTTTATTTTTTGTTTATGAAATTTAAGCTTACAACAACTACTTTATTATACCTTTTTTACTTATTTGAATATCTACTCTTACCTATATTTTAATAAACAAAACCAAAATTTGTAAACAAAAAAAGTAACTTAAAAAAACTTGTTTATGTTTTTAAAATTTGGTTGGATAGGCTTAAATTTCATAAACAAAAAACAAAAAACAAAATACTTATCAAATGAGTCCAAAATTATATCATAAAATTTTCTTAACCCAACTTAACATCGCTAAGTCAAGAGCCAAGCTATAACTTTGTTTTGGATACCACCTAAAAGGTCTCTCATGTCGATGAAGTTGGTTATACCCTCCTTATATACTCAAGATTTTCTTCTTTAACTTGAGGACAATTTGTTTGCCAAACACCAACAAAAAAAAAAAGTAAAGGTTGATGGGAAAAAAAATTATATACTTATTTGGTTTTTTATATTTATTTTAACCTATAAATTTGATTGATTTCTTATCCATCTTTTACACAAACACATATATTTAAACCAAGCTATGCTTTAAAAATTAAAGATGAGTTTGATAACAAAACAATTTTTGAAAATAAAGTTTAGTTTGTCTCAATTTCTCTATAATAGTTGTTATCTCCCTTGTCAAAAGGATCGGAGCTCTATTAACATCATGAATGATCTAGTAATCAGAGTTGAGATTCTCTATTTTTAATTATAATTGAATTCGAAAAGAAAAAAAAGTTAGTTGTCTCCCATAAGAAAATATTTGACTTCAAGTCTAATTCCAAAAACAAACCAAATGAATTTACTGAATTTGACTAATTAATTATTGATGAGTCGTGCGAAATTCAAAGTGGAATTAGGAAAATAAGACATGCCCGAAATGAAAATCTTTCAAAATTTGGTATGTGAAAGGTTTTTTTTAAAATGAATTTTCTAGGAAAGCAACGTAAATTTTAACGACTAATTGATAAGTAGGTTAGCATGATGTAACTTGAAAGTGATGTTTTAGTGGATTTTCATATTGGTGTGATATTGTCCATTTTAAGTATATACCTTCGTGACATTAGTTTTAGTTTCACCTAAAAGACAACCTACCAATAGAGATAATTGTTACCACTTATATACCAATGATTTTCCTCTCATCTAACAAAGACTGAATCTTCCCTCGAATAGTTCTAAACCAACTCCTTTTTTCATGAGAGTACATCGTCGGCCGGTAGAACACTGTAGAACAGATTTTCGCCATGACTATATATCCCGACTAATTCCACTTCTCCCAAGAGCAACCACCAGTATGATAAAGCTACTACAAATTTTGTCTCCAGACTATAAACGCCTTTGTCTTACATTGGGGCATTGTCGACATAGTTAAGTTAAGAACATTACTCTGATACAAATTTATAAGAATGATAACCCAACCCAGACCTTCACAATATATGATATTGTCAATTTTTGACATACATTCAAATGATTTTGCTTTTAGTTTCCCTCCAAAACATTTCATACCAATAAAGATTATTGTCATCACTTGTATACCATAATGACCTGAGATTGACAAGTTAAATTTATATCTCAATAGATAAATACAAATTAGACTTGTACGTAGTTTTATGTCTACATGAATTTTAATTTTCTAATAAAACCATAACATATCTAGTTTATATATAATAATAAAGATGTCTTAGACACTTTTGAAGTTCATTAAACATGTAACTTCACCACTTTTTCCCTTTTTAGTAATTCCTCATATGTTCCTTATTTTTTCTTACTTCTCTTTGATGAATTTTCAACAAAGTTAATGTGGTCAACAACAAAAGCATCCAATTTTCAACTGCACACAATGATTATGAAGAGAAGCTTATTTCTCCTCTTATTTTTAGTTTACTTGCAGTATTAGGATTGTCTTTGCATCATACCTTACTTTGTTGTTATCTCACTGCTAATTACAAAAAGTGGGAAAAACTTAAACAGCCTTTCATCTGCCCCTCAACAAAATATTAGCAAATTTACACTTCTTTATTGCTAACCATCTCTATTTGGTGTTGCATCAAACATAGAATTTGCATCTCATACTTCTAGTCTCCTGTTGTTCAGTTAGAAAGTGACTTCGTTTTGATTTGCAAGACCGAGAACGTTAGCTAGTGCTTAGCTCGAAAATCGTTGGCGAGCTTTCTTAGCCTCTTGTTTGAGTGAGGGAAAGTATGGTGGATACCATCAGCTTATAGTCAATTGGCTTTGTTAGATATGCATCCATTCCCACCTCCAAGCATTTGGCTTCATCGGACGACATTGCGTGTGCAGTCAACGCTACTATCGGAATGTGAAGACTCGATCCAACTTCTAGATTCCTTATTGCTTTTGTTGCTTCGTAGCCATCCATCCTCGGCATCTGTTTGGAAAATGAAGAATATTTTATACGCTTCACAAGAATATGTAATTTAGATCATAAGAAACTTTACGTCGTGTTTCATTATCGACTATCAAGGACGGCAGAATTTAAAGTTAGCAGTTAGTCTAGTATTGATTTAGGTTCATATCTATCAACCAAAGCAACTCAACTGTAATTTGGTACTTACTTGGCAATCCATTAATACCAAGTCATATCTTGTGGGGCATTCCCTTCTTTGCTCTTCAGCACTAAGCATAGCAGCTAGAGCTTCTACAGCCAGCAGTCCATCTCCGACAGCGATGACCATCGCTCCCATCTTTTCGAGCATTATCGTCGTTACTTTTTGAAGAACCGGTGTATCTTCTGCAAGCAAAATGCGTAGCCCTTCGAGAGACTTTTTACCATGAACATTCTTAGAATGCAATTCTCCTCGGTTTGTAGGATAGTTGCATCCGAAGTTCTGTCCATTGGGTTCAGAACTTTTCCATTGAGGCTTTGATGAGTTCGGCCTTGCGCCACTCGAGTCGCCAGTCCGTATATCGCTTGAATGTGCATGAGTTAACTCAACTAAGCTATTGTTAATGGGCAGAACTGGTGACTGTGATGGTTTTGTTAACTTTTCTTCTTGATCATCTTTCCCTTGAAATGTTGTACTTTGAGAATTAGAATTACCCAGTTCAAATATATCAGAATCATCAGAGCTGGCAGTATCAAACTGAGTGGAATCAATCTCAAGACATTCATGATAATCCCCATCCTTTGATGCAGTTCTTAAAGCATTTTTCCTCTGCAACTCAAGATTTCTTTCCTTCATAACAGCTTCTAGAATATGAATCATTTTTGCTTTGTACAGTGGCTTGTTGTTCATTATAATGTGTCCTTTTCCCCGAAGCTCCATCTTAATGGCGTTGGACGTATCGTGGTTCAACATCCAGGCAAATTTTGCTTTTCCAGAGTACTTGTCAAGGAAGTAAAGTTGGTCCTTCCAAATATCAGTGCTTAAGTCGAGTATCCCGATGTCAGCAACGATAATGAATACTTGGCTTTTCATATCTTTTATTCTCATTAGCTCTGCTCGTAATGGTTCTCCAAGTGAATCCTGTGGATTATATCCCTTTTTAGTTTCAGAGCTTCTGGCTTGAAAGAGTTCCTGAAGGATTAGTGTCAGTTCATTCCACTCTGAAGCTTCTAAAGTGAGCAGTCCGATTTTACGAAGCCACTGCGACGTGATTAACCGACTCATGCTGCCACGGAGTGCAAGTAGTACCTGCATTTGCACACAAAAAGAACATCCATATTAATGAGTACATGATTTTTGTTTTAAGAAATGAACCGTGTCTGAAGGAAAACATGAGAAAACAATGTTTCTCTTGTTTATCATAGCTCCATAATGATTGTAATTGGGAAAGTTATAACATATAGAAAATATAACCCTATCCAAATTTTTATTTCTCACTCAATTCAGATCAGATTTCTTCACTCACCACTGCGTTGTGTTGTGCGAAATCAAGCTGACATTGATGATCCGTTGAATCTACAGGCGTACTGAGAACCAAATAAAATCTCATCAATGTTCCCGGGCCGTTCTTCTTTACAACCTTGATTTCTCCACCCATCTTGTTAACCTGTTATTAGCTTCATTTTCATTAGATGCCCTTGGAAAAGCTCTAAGCATGTATGTTATGTGGCTGATGATCTAAAAGCAAGAAGTAACACTTTTAACAGGCCAAACTCACCAAGGTACGTACGATGCATAGTCCAAGACCGGTGCCACCATGCCTAAAAGATTTAAAATTTTAGAATTTTGAATCATAGAATATATTAAATTTTCATTTTTGTTAAGGTTACTGTATTAATTATCACTTACGTTCGTGTTGTCGAGGGATCTGCCTGCTCGAAGCTTTCAAAAACTGACTCCCATTTGCTTGGATCAATTCCTATAAGGTATGAGGAAAATAGTTTTTCTTAGCATCTCGAAAGCAAAGGGAAATCATTCTCTCTATGCACAATTTGTTTTCTTATGGACATACCACATCCAGTGTCATCAAGTTCAAACCACAAGGTCATTTTGTTTTCTTTCTTGCAGGCATTCTTTGTGGGGTCCCGCTGTTTCATCTTTATTCGATTCGGATATCGTATTTTCTTCTGATCATTACAAAACTTTCCCACTTCGTTGAGAGCATTTGATGTCTCACACCACCCTCGAAGAATGATGTGACCAGCTGCAAGACATATGAAACAGTCAATCCAAGCACACAACACAATAACACTTCAATTGTGATAGGAAACACATCATGAAAAGAGGACACATACTAGTTGTGAATTTGATAGAATTGCTAATCAAATTTGTGAATATTTGAACAACTCGACCCGAGTCTCCTCGAACTAATTTCGGCATATCATCTAAGAAAAGAGTATTGTATATCAGCACTGCACATATTGTAAACATTTCAATTAGTGCTTAGAAATCATACCAGAGAGATCCAATACAGTCTCCACATTATGGTTGATGCACTGCACAGAAAACATATCAACAAGCCCTTCGAGATCTCGTCCGAGGTCAAACTCTGCATCTTCCAAAACCAGCTTTCCAGATTCAACCTATGTGATTGTTGGAATAATAATAGTTAGACTATGATCTTCACACCATAACTTCAAAATCTAGAAAATGGTTTGGAGAACCAGCAAAGCAAGTTTCATTTGCCAACAAGAGCGGAGCTCAACTGGCAAGTACCGTATGCTGTATGACATGATATCCAAGAGGTTATGGGTTTAAGTCCCCCAAAAGATTGTTGAATTAAAAAAAAAAGTAAGCTCATTTTACCTTGCTTAGATCTAGAATGTTGTTGAGAAGTCGAAGTAAAGATGTTGAGCTGTTTCGAATTTGAGTAACCGTTGAAAATTGTTCATTATTAAGACAATCATCACACATTAGAATGTCCAGCAATCCAATTACTGCAGCCATTGGCGTCCTTAGCTCATGACTGCAATATCATGAACAGCTATAGTCAGTAAAGCACAAACTTGTGATATAATATATGTTTGGATCAAATTTATGCTATTTTCATTACAAAATCTCTCTCCCTCTCTCAATGGCCATTCATCATTGTTCTTAGAACACATGCATTTTCACACAATGCATAAAAGTCAGTAGGCCTTTGTAAAGCGCCCATCATCTTAAATCGAACTCACCTCATATTCGCTAGAAATTGACTCTTGTAATTACTAGATGCCTCTGCCCTTCTTCTTGCATCAAGATGGCTTATCAGTTCTGCTCTTAGTTTCATTTCCTTGGATACTCCTTTTGTCAGAATCATAATGCATAGACATCCAATAACTAAGATGCACAAGGATGCAGAAATCAGTATAATCAATGTCTTGAAAGCTCTCTCATCTACCTTTCCCATTATGTATTGTCTAGGAATGATGACAACCCCCACCTACACAAACCAAAACAAAATTAAGTATCTTGTTATGTTTGTAACTATTCGATAAAAAACGAGTCGATGGACAGATGGATGCAACTTACAATAGGAAGCCTCTTTAGATTAAGAAAAAACGAGTCGATGTAAAATTGCTGATCACCAAGCTTGACATTCTCTTCATGGACCTCATGACCAGGGGGAAAATTGTTTCCATAAGTTTTCTGTAACCACTCTGCTCCTGACCGAATCACGTCGTCCTGGGAATCGACAGCCATCATAAGCTTTGGACCCCTTGATGTATTTCTTAACAGGGGAGCATTGGCTGAAGTAGCAAGCAAGTAGCCCTCTTGAGAGGTGAGATAAATATGTCCACTATGGAACTCAACAAGCTCCTTCATTAGTTGACCTACGCTAGAAAGTGCGGTCGTCACACCCACGACTGCAACTATGCTTTCGTTCGAAGCATCAGAAACAGGCAGAGCGGCTGAAAGCAATGGTGTATCCATGTACTTGCTCACAGTGACATGCCATGAGGCAACACCATCTGCTACCTGTGAAATCCCAGCAATATTAATCAAATCTTCCGGTGGGATTTCCCTTGCTTTCCCGATCTTCTCGCCGCTAATGGGATCGAGTGGTTCCCTGTACCACTTTGCAGAAACATTTCCATGTATGGGTGGATCCGACCACCCTTCACCCGACGAAAGGCGATTGATATTATACGATTCAGTGGCACTAATGGAATAGTTTGTGAGATCAGAGTAAATATAAAACGTGTTGTTGCTTCTATGATCTCGATGGAATGCCTGAACAAAGCCATTCTTGTAATTGATGGTTATGGCATTAAGAGCTTTTCGACTCGCAAACATCGCCCATGTAACGTCCCTCATTGATTCATACAACTAGAGAAAAAGACAGACATTTGAAACATGAATTTAAAGCCAAAAGTATGTAAGGTAAACCAGACAAGGGATACGCCAATCACCTCAACTTGCTCTGCTTGATTAGCAGGCTTGCTGTACTTCCTCATTACATATTCTGAAAGCTTAACCTGAGCTGTGGTTATTTCAGCAGTGGAATTCAAGACACCCCACATCCGTAAGATCGGGCGCTGCAACAGTTCATGGCGAAGACCATAAGCTAAGCTATTCAGTGACTGTGCTGTGTAGCTCTTTGTGAAATGCCAAGTGAGAATTGTCAGCAGCCCAATCAAAATAGCTAGCATCACCTGTATTTTAATGTAATAAATCATCACAACCAACCAAGACTTACAATCAAGCTAAAAGGCACTAATATGAGTTAACTAGAAGCCAAAAGAAGCCAAAAAGTTAGCACAAAACTTTTGGGGCCAGTGGTAAGAATCCAAAGAAAGATATCAAACTGTGTAAATGGAAAAGAAGGCAGAACAAAACCTTTATGAACTCAACTGTTTAAGGACCGATCAGATCATTAAGGCCCCGTTTGATGACCATTTTTTTCTTAGTTTTTGGTTTTTGAAATTTAAGTGTACAATAACTACTATACCATATATTTTTTCTACATGCATATCTAGAAACCAAACCAAAATTTAGAAACAAAAGAAGTAGCTTCTAAAAGTTTGTTTTTGTTTTTTAAATTTGATCAGCATTCACATATTTTCTTAAGAAAAGTTAGATACATGGTAGGAAAGATGGAGTACATTGTAGAAAATATGAGTAAAAGTAAGCTTAAATTTCAAAAACAAAAAACGGTTATCAAACGGAGCCTAAACAAGTGGGTTGATTTCGAATCAGTTTCAGAACATTTATGAAAAAGAAGACTAACCATAATGGCAAGGCGAGCAACAAAGACACTGTAGTAAGAAGAGAGGCAATGAGAGTTTGCATATGGAAACTCCTGTTGTTCAACATCTCTGTGAAAGATTCTTCTACTGTGAGGGACAGTGCTTCTTCTCAAAGAAGTTGCAAGGCCTGAAATTCTACAAAACACCTTCCTCAAAGGAGTAGACATTGGAGAAGTGAGAACTGAAGAAGGGGAAGAAGAAGAAAAAGTTTCAGAACAATGAGAAGGGGAATCCTCCTCTGCCATTAAAACTGAAGCTTTAAAAAGATATAAGTTCTTGCACAAAGGGTGAGATTGTGGTGTAAATCTGAGTGTATGTATGTGTCAAGAACAGAATGTGTGCAATTGGGTGGAGGTTTTTAAATATACTGCTCCTTTTGTCACCTCCCACTTTTTCAATGCAAGAGGCATATCTACTAGAACACTCTTATCTTTTTTCTTTTTTTTTCCAAAGTGGCAATGGAGGTGGTGGGTTTTATTCCTCATCCCACAGTTTCCACTGCCACTTATCCCTTCTACTTTTTCCATTTTTTTTCAATCTGGGTTTCGCTTCGCCATATCTAGAGTATTTATGTCTGTCCTAAAGTTTGAATTTAAGAGATAACAAAAAATTTTACAGTTAAGTTTATTCATACGTTTGAATTTGTGACCTTAAAATAAAATATATCTTGAAGACTTCAAATCTCTAGCCTCTTACATATTACTTTATCTAATTACTTTTTTTAGATTCACTCGTGAATTTTGAACTTGAGACCTTTTAAAAAGTTTGAATACTTTGAAAAGCCCGAATTTCTAACTCGCGGCTATCTCGTAAAAAACTACTTTATCTAATTATAATATTTCAAATTCACACCCATTAAAAGCTTGGCAAAGATTTGCAACTAATGGCCACAAAAGAGAAAGATAAGAAGATTTCATTGCAATAAACAAAGAAGAAAAAGGAATATGATTTGTTGAAATGATTGTGTAGAGGCTAAATAAACAGAGCATCCTACTTTGAAACCCCTATATTGGATTTTGTTAGATTCTGGAATATCAACAAGATACGTGTCTCATTATCAATCTACTCTTTAAACCCACCAAAAAAGGAGGGTTCAAAATTACTTGATTCAGCTACACAACTTTTGACTTCAAAATGGGGAAAATATCACCATTGAATCAAATTTGGGGAAAAACTTTGAAAACCCTAGAAAGAATCATAATGAAGAACAAATTAGTTCATCAATTTTACCTAAGATTATGATCCAGATTTCTTCATATTTCCCCTGCAAGATGCTTTTGATTCTGTCTGCAAATGGTGAAGTAAAGATTTAGAACAAGATGAAAACTTGAAAGCTTTGGAAATGGAATCACTAAAATTGCACAATGGGCAAATTTTTGTTGTTGGTTTTTAGTTTCTTTAATGGGATTTTTGTTTGATATTGGGATATTTGATTCTCTATCTTTCAACATGGTTTGTTTCCTCTATGATCAAAATTGCATGAATTTTTCACATGCATGAGGGACCTATCTTACAAGCTAGCAACTTCAATGGGGCAGCTTTATTTGCTTATTTTCTTTTCTTTTTTGAACTCCTCTTATACAATTTCACTTGAACATTCAACTGTTTTTTACAACCAAAATTTAAATTTGTTTTTTTGAAAGGAAAACCATAGAGCAGCTAATAGAGTGTCAAGAAGAGAGCTCATTGAAGGTAACAATAGGAATGGGTCAAATTCGGTTAGAATATTGTTTGTTATTTTTCCTCAATGAGCTCTCTTCTTAACACTCTACTAGAGAGCCATCAGAGCTTCGAAAACCTGGAGGTTGATCCATAAAAACAGTTTCGGTTAATATCCCATGTAAAAATGCGTTATTGATGTCAATCTGACGAATGATCCAGTTATGAGCCAAGGCTAAGGTAAGTAAAACTCCTATTGTCACTAGTTCTCCCCCTATTCTCCGTCCCACAATGGCATTCTGCCCAAATTCATACAACCAGCCTCCTTCTCATCCTCCATCTAATTCTCCCATCTCCGTGTCTCGTGTCCCATCCCCTACTTCATCCAGAAATCCTCATGAACCTGATAGTATACCTGCAGTCGTGCCTGTAATAGAAGGACAACCCTCCTCGGTTGCTCCTTCCAGTACATGTGATGCCACTTTAACACAAGATTCCACAATTATTCCTCTTGTAGTGAATGGCCGTCCTATGTGTACTAGGAGCAAAAGTGGCATACGGAAACCAAAAGTGTATATGACCACTACCAAATATGATGATGTAGAACCTTCTAGTGTTAAGGAGGCTCTTAAGAGTCTGAAATGGGTGCAGGCTATGAAAATAGAACTTGATGCTCTTCAGAAAAATCATACGTGGTCTCTAGTCTCCAAATCGAGCAATCAGAAGGTGATCGGATGTAAATGGGTTTATAAGATCAAGCGAAATTCCGATGGTTCCATAGCTAGATACAAGGCTCGACTAGTCGCTAAGGGCTTCCATTAATCACCAGATATCGACTATTTTGAGACATTTAGTCCAGTTGTCAAGCCTATGACAATCAGAATTTTACTTACCTTAGCCTTGGCTCATAACTGGATCATTCGTCAGATTGACATCAATAACGCATTTTTACATGGGATATTAACCGAAACTGTTTTTATGGATCAACCTCCAGGTTTTCGAAGCTCTGATGGCTCTCTAGTATGTAACCTCCATAAAGCCATATATGGTCTGAAACAGACACCTCTTGCCTGGTTTGAGAGGTTAACTAATTTTCTGAAAACCATAGGCTTTACTCAGTCAAAAGCAGACACATCTTTGTTATATAAGCATACTGGTTCATCTCACTGTTTTATATTAGTGTATGTTGATGATATTTTAATCATGGGTGATTCTGGAAATACTATAGCTCAACTCATTGCGTTGTTGAACGAGACTTTTGCTCTTAAGGATCTAGGACGCCTACATTATTTCCTTGGTATAGAAGTCTCCTACCCATTATCTGGTGGACTGTTTTTTACTCAAACGAAGTATATCCAGGACTTGCTTCACAGGACGAAAATGGATGAATCTCATGCTATGGCCACACCTTTGGTTAGTGGTCGTCTTCCCTCTGCCTTTGGAGGAGACAATTTCAAAGATGTGCGTTTGTATAGAAGTGTTGTTGGGGCACTTCAATATGCAACTTTAACTAGGCCTAAAATTTCCTTTTCTGTTAACAAAGCTTGCCAATTTATGCATTCTCCTAAACTTGAGCATTGGAAGCTAGTGAAGCGCATCTTACGATACTTACAAGGCACAATTTCGTCTGGTTTGCTGTTATCCAAACCTACCATGCTGTCCATTCATGGTTATGCAGATTCTGATTGGGCCTCTGATCCTGATGATCGTAAATCAACTTCTGGTTATTGTTTATACTATGGTGGAAACTTAGTCTCTTGAGGTTCCAAGAAACAATCAATAATATCACGGTCAAGTACAGAGGCTGAATATCGATGCTTAGCTACGGCTGCATCTGAATTAGTTTGGCTTCATTCGTTGTTACGGGATTTACGTATGCCAGAAGTACAACCACCAATTTTATGGTGTGACAACTTAAGTGTTGTTCACTTAAGTGTGAATCCCATCCTACACTCCAAGACTAAACATGTGGAGCTTGACATATATTTTGTTCGTGACTTAGTTCGAAACAACAAGCTTCGTGTTCATCACTTACCAGCCACTTCTCAAATTGCAGACATCTTGACAAAACCGTTATCAGCTCCTGCATTTCATCAACTACGTTTCAAGCTCAACGTTCGAGATGCTTCGCCCCTTGGCTTGTGGAGGGGTGTTAAGAAGAGAGCTCATTGAGGGTAACAATAGGAATGGGTCAAATTCTGTTAGAATATTGTTTGTTATATTCCTGATTTGATGAGCTGTCTAATGGAGTTTTGTTCTCTTGTGGGTGAGTGCATTATTTCTAGTGTAGGCTAGAGTCTTTTCCATCTCTCCTTTTGCTTTAAATAGGTGCACAATATTGTGCAATGTATGTTGCAATTCAGGTACGATTTGTACCATTTCTGGAATTAAAAATTGCAGAGACTTTTTCCATCTTCTCTCTTTTGCTTTTTTTGACTTAGAGGTGCACATTGTTCTAGTTGAGTTGAGTTAGAGATTTGTTTTTAGACTAACTCAAATTTTCGAATTAGTTAATGCTCCATTCGTCAAATCTTATGCATTACAACAACCCAATCCTATATTTTAGATTGAGTTGGGTTGGATTGAATTTTTAAATCGTGTTAATCACTTATTTCGTCTGAAAATAAAACTCAAATCATACCATGTAAATATGTAAATAAATAAAGAAAAGATGCATAAAATTATACTTGAGCCTAATGTTACACATCTTATAAGTACGTGTTCCTTATCAAAATGTAAAAACCTATCTTATTTATTAATCTCTCACCCACATATATATTATTCTAAATTCAGATTAGATTGCGATGAACGAGTCAAAAAGTAGTTAACCCTAGAATAGATCCAACTAACGAAAAGTATAAAATCATAATCCAACAAAATCCAAATAAATTTATAACCCAACACAACTCTTACGGTTTGAGTTGGATAGTCCGAGTTGTCGGTTCTTTTGTACACCCTAACGACTTATAGTCAAGAAAAATGTGATGAATTTAACTGAGAGTGGTCATTTATCTAGATATTAATTTTTTTATATCTAAATATTGGAATGTTGGATTGAATATTTATGAAAATAGTCAAGCGTTCGATAAAGGTTGGGATATTTTCCCTCTTTATGGTCATTTTAGCAGTCTATTATTATTGTTAGTATAATTTTCAACACAAAGATTCATAATTGATCTGCATGATATTGCCCACAAAAAAGTTGATCATTGGTTTACATGATCTTGTTGGCTATCTACAACCACAATGGAATCTTTTCTCATGAATATTGTTAAAAAAAAAAAAAAGAATAAATATATATATATATATATATATAAATCCAAAATTACTTCGAAAGGTTAGTTTGGGCATACAAAGTCATACTACTAAGTAGACCATTGGAGATTTCTCAAAAAAAAAAAAGACCATTGGAGAAATTCTCGTGTTACACCTTTTTTTATTTCTATTTTTCGTTTTTAAAAATACAAATAAAAGTACAGACAAAAAATAGTTTTTTTTTTTTATAAAAATAATTAGTGGTTAAGAACTTTATTCAAATTAATTTAAGGCTTTCGCTCTTGATATGACATTTTTTTGTAGAAGAAAATAACAACAGCACAAAGTACTATTTTAATCATTCTAATAAAGTATATGTGATTCTTATATTTTAAAATGAAATAATTCTATATTAACATTTCAATAAAGTTAAATTTTAATCTTCAATATATTATAATAGTATTGTGATGACTTAACATAAATATCGAATAAAATGATGATTAAATTAATTTTAAATTTCAAAAAACACACAATTTTCTAGGATGTGTTTGTTTTGACATGAGAGGAGGTGTTGAGCCTCCAACACTTTGTTTGACCCAAAATGTTCATCATCTCCTCTCTTCTCATCTTCTCTTTTTCCTTTTTTTTTCATAACATTTTTTTCTTTTTTTTTATTTATACATTTTTTTTATGTTTAATATATTTGTGGTTATATTATTATTATTTAAATATATTAATATCCTGTAATATAATTATAAGAATTATATTATTATTATATCAAATGTTTATTTAAATAAATTTGAGTTTTAAAAATTAAAATAAATAGATATATATTATCTCTTGATATATAATAATAAATTTTAATATTTTTTATTTGTAAAAAATTAAATACTTTCTTTTATTTAATCATTTTTATTAACAAAAAAGTTTATAAAACTTGAATGTTTTAAAAAAATCGTATTTATAAATTTATAATTAAAAATATTTTATTTTTTGAATAATAACAATATATACATCAATTTATTATTAAAACAATAATTAAATTTAACTTATTTATACGCATTGAATTTTTATTTCTAATTTAGGATAAATTAAAAAAATATGAACTTATTTCAATAAATTTAAAATTGTTGAATTTATTATTATTTTTTGTTATAAAAATTTGGTTCAAATCTTTCTCTTGTACTAAGATAGACTTAAAATAATATAGGAGTGGACCTATAATTTTTTTTTTCTTTTTAGGAAGGAGGTAAGTTAATTTAAATAATTTTGAAAGTTTTGTTTGTATATACCAAAAACAACTATAAGTTCTAAGACTTGTTCATGTTAACATAGAGATTGAAATTGATTTTACATTAAAAAAATAACAATAAATTTTAAAATTTGAGGGGCACTACTTTTTTTTTTAGTTCGTAATTATTATCAAAATGGACTTCAAAAAAATGAAGTTTTGAGACCAGAAATTGGTATTTAACTCCCATATTATTTGAGAGCAGTTAGTCTCCTCTACTTAAAAAAAAAAAAAAACTTTTTTGATAAAATTAAAATAAATTACTATCCAAATTTTATAATAATTAGTTTAACTAAATGGTTTTATTATTTAAGTCTAAAAAATCTTGAAATAAATAAAAGTTTATAAATATTTTAGATTAGTTAACCTTCATTTTTGTTGTGTGAAGTTTTTGCTCATTATTATTTTTTAATTAAAAAATATTTAGGTGTGAGAGATTTAAAACTTTGACCTCATCATTATTAGGTCGTACATAATATCATTGAAATTCCGTTAATATGATCCATAGTAGTATGATGTTGATTTTATATTACTTACAATTTATTTTTATTTATGATAGTGGTTACATTTCCCTACTTAGCTAAAGATTTGAAAATAAATTTATTATTAAAAAACATAAGAATTAAAATTTTTATAAAAAAATTTAACATCTCATCTCCTCTCGTAGGTTTTTTTATCATTTTATCTGCACTCCAAATAAGGTTTTTCTATCATTCATCTACTCTCAACATCTCATCTCATCTCACTTGCCGCCAAATATCCCCTCTTCTTCATTTCTACGCATAAAACATTTCACCTACACAAGTCGAGTTTTCCTCTATTTTATGAATGTTTGGTGCTCAAAGCATCAGTGATCTACTTAAAGCAATAAAATTTGATTTTCCATTAGCTTTTCATGAAATATCAAATCTCTAAAACATGTCCTAACAAAAACTAGATATCCTAACAAATTTTGTACAATATCCAATATTTAAATCTAATCCAATCCTACAAGAGATATTTACTCCTAAGAAAATAAAGTTATTTATTCATTATTATTATTTTTTAATTGAGAATCTAACACTTTACTTTATTATATACAAGACACCACGGACTCATTTATAAATTATGACGTAGAGATGCTTCTAATGATTTTTTGGTTTTAAGTCTTTTCTAAGGTCGTCTCAAACAAAATAAATATTCCAAAGAGTATACTTTAAAATTCGTCGCCCCCCCTCAATCAATTTGAGCTGCCTTTGAAGACATTTAAGTAAAAATAAAGTTTCATCCTTTGGACATAAAAAGTCATCATATTTCTTTCTCTAAAAATGAAATCATCAATTTAATTTCACGGTCAGGAGTTCGAGCTTGAAAATCGGTATTTGACTCTCATATTATTTGTGAGTAGTTTCCCCCCTCCATGTATGGTTTGTTGGTCCCCCTTCCCCGCTTTGTACTTAAAAAAAATGAAATCATCAATTTATTGCAATTTAAATTTTATCTAATTAACATTCTAGCAATATTTCCTCACGTCAGAAAGGTCATCTAAAATTAACCTTTTTTTTTCCTAATAATAATAATAATTAATGAAAAAGAAAATAAAAACAGGGAGAATTAAAAGCTATATGGCGTTTTATGGTGATGAAAATATTTTTGAATTTTACTTATTATTAAGAAATAAATTGATGTATAAATAGAATACCAAGAGAGTTTTTGGAGATATTAGGAAGCCAATTTTGAGGCAGCATTCATTATTCATGGCAGGTTGAGAATGACAATGGTCTCATATGACCTAACTTTTTTATATTTGTTTATTTCTTGGTGGAATCATATGTTTTTTTTAAAGAAAAAATATATCCTTTGATTTTTTTTAAATTTTTTTATTTTTGAAAAAATACATTTATGTACAGATCAAAATTAGACTTAAGCTCAAAGATTTTACACAAATTCCTTTATTTACAAATTTTGTAAAGTTGAACTTTTTTTTTTTTTAATTCTAGTAAAGTTGAACCTACATATTCTCTTATTTAAATTGAAATAGTCCAAGCATCAAAACTAGAGCTCATGTAACAATACTATATCCCATGCAATATTAGACATTGATATTGAAAAAAAAACATTTAATTTTTAAAATATTGATTGAACAATATTAATTATAAGAATGATTACTAATTAAACCTTAATTTTGTCAAGAGGAATTGCTATAATCTTGAATTATGGGTAATACTAAATATATATTCTTATTTTTTGATATTGGTAAATGTTCGAGGTTATTATTTAAACTTGACTATTTTTCACAAAATAAATTATCTAAACTTTCAACGTTCAGTTGTGGAGAAAATCTGGAAAATTTAAGACTTAAATCGTTGATTACAATGGATTAAAGTTATAACTTTTTTATTTTCCAAAAACCTCTTAATAGCCATTCCAATTCTAACTCTAATCAATGTTGATTACTATATATATATCCTGTTTTCAAAAAAAAAAAAAAAAGAAAAGACTATATATCCTTTGAACTTATAATTATGACTTTTTAAAAAAAAAAATCAACTAACTATTGATGATAAGTTTCTCTTAGTGATCTATTGATGATAAGGTTCAATAGCATTAACTTTTATAAGTTCGAAATTATACTTATTAGCCGACACAAATATATATAATTCTAAGTGTATCATTAATTCTTTTCAATTTCTTAAAATATCCATAGAGTTAAATATTTTTAGCAAAGCACCATGTGGGGTTGACCCCAAAATTTAACTCAGTGATTATATGATCAAATTGGTAAATTTAACCTTATACTATTCATTCATTTGTTAGAACATATTGGATGGTTTTTGTCCACATCTCTGAAAATTCCAAAGGTGTTTGGAGTGAGTGTGACATTTCTCCATCATTTCTCATCTAAAAAAAGTGATTACGAAAATCCAGTCCCTTTCATCTTTTATAATACACATTTGTCACTATATATTACGAGTATATATATTTTCTTTATATTCTCTTTTCATTGAATTAAATACTCAATCTTGTACTATTCAACAAACTCTCATCACAAAATGATAAAGTTGAGTTCTCAAACTCATATAGCTTTATATGGGGAAAATAACATAAAAAATTGACACACTTGTTATAATTAATGAAATCACAATTACTTTTTGAACTAATGCATTCTTAGTATTGACATGGTAGGGTTAATATATATATTAAGGAGCTTGTGGTATGTGGGGGAGCATTAATTAGATGAATTGACAAAGTTGAGCCTCTAGAAGTTGATTTTTGTGCTCCACTTTATGTTTCTCTAATGCCTAATCTTGTGGCAAATGGCAGCATATTACTATTTTACTTGTGACATTTATTTTTGTGTTCATCTTATCCTTGTCTTTTACTCACCATTTACTTCAACTTTTATTCTCTTTATTTATGATAAACCCAAAGTGGGAAAATCCGATTCACCATTATTTCCTGTTTGCTCCTGTATCTTTGAAGGTGTATATGAATTATGAGAATTCAATATTAGATAGTATATACAAGAATCATATAAAAAAATTTAAGTTGATTTTAAATTATGTTTAAGTTTCAAATTTTATAATCTTTGGTTGTGACAATGTAACGGCCCAGTTTTCCATTACGGTTTCCCAGGTATGTTTGGTTGTATTTCCGCTTGTTCGGTTGGGCCGTTAGGGCTATTTAAGTCTTTTGCTGAACTTGGAGAATTATTTCGTGTGCAGGATCCTTGCCCCGGAGGTGTTGTGAGAGGTTTTGTGGCTTTGGTTTATAAAGAGGAAAATAAAAAGAAGAGGTGTCGAACCCGGGTTGGTCTGGTTGCTACAGTTGGCAAAAACAAAGTAGTTCCAGTTGAGCCGAAGGGAAAAGGTATCCCTTGTTCGTTTGGTAATTTACTTTTCCGTTGATTGTTTAGAGTTAAGAACTAAATGAAAGAATAAGGATTTTTCTTTATGTGTATTGTCTCATTTGTTCAAGAGAAAGCAGATCACAAAAATCCCCTCTCCCAAATCGCAATCACCATCTCCTCTGTCTCTGTTGTCCATCGCTCAAGCTCTCGGGAAGCAGCCCCAATCGATCCCCTCTCGTTTTCTCTTCCTACTCTTGGCCGATCGCATCCTCCATCACAGCCCCAAACCGCCGATCGCATTCTCCATCGCCAGCCCCATCACCCATCGCAGTCGCATCACCCGCTGAGCTCCATCGTAGCTTGAGCCTTGTCGTGCTGCTGCCTTCGCAGAATCGCTTGCCAATGACAGCCCCTCGGCTTCGCAGCTGCGATCCTCCCAGCCGCACGCTGCCTATCGTGTCGCCCAGACAACCCGATCGCTTGCCCAGGCCGTGCTGCTCAACCCTTGCCGATCCGCATCGCCTCGCCCTCGTGGAACCGCACGCACGCAGCCCCTTCGTGGTGCGAGCGCAGCCGCACGCCCAACAACCGATTGCCCAGCCTTTTTGCCTCGCCCAATCGCTCAGCTCTTCGCACTCACGCAACCGCGATCCATTTCTCCTTCGTCGATCCGCGCTCAACAGAGAACCGCAGCCTTGGTTCGCCACGCCTCACCCAGCCGCTCTTAACTTCACCGTGGCGACACGCACAACAGCCCTCGCGTTCGCTTCGCCAGCCTTCGCCGTGGTGAGTTCTTGTCGCTGTGTGTTTGGCCTTGTTACTACCCCTTTGCCGAGAGCTAATGTGGTGTGTGTTTGTTTGTTGTTTGCATAGCCGAGAATTTCCTTGTCGAGGAGTGGTATTACTTAGCCTTGCCGAGAGCCCCTGTTTGGCCGAGAGGTTGTCCCGAGCACCTGTTCGAGATTCGATAAATTCTGTCCTTTGCTCGGTTTAACTACTTAGTTTATTTAGTAGTTTGGTTGTTGATAGTGTGTTCGGTTATGTGATAGGTTACGTGTAGCTAGGCTTGATATTCTGTAGCTCAAGGAGCATCTTGTTTGTGATTATCTACTTGTTTTCAGGTAAGGATTTCTTACCTAGGGTTGTGTGCACCTTGCGTTCATCTTGACTGTTGTTTATTATATATATGATTGTTATGAACATGTTAGTGGATAGGTTGCTTGTTTGTGATTGAGCATGTATTATTACTTTCCTGCCCTGTTCTGCTAGCATGTATTATATTCCCGTGAAATGTTAGTACCATGCTAGGTTGTTCTCTGGCATGCATTCTTTTGTATCTGTTGAGCATGTTTGGCTTGATAATGCACGGGACGGGACTCTTAGATAGACTTGTTAGGGTTGTCTTCATCCAGAGGCTGAGAGTGGACATAACGTAATTTGTCCCCACGGGCCGGGTTCGCGAGTTGCACGACTTATGATGCTTCCACCCCAGTAGCCGGTACGGATTAGCTCCCATATAAGCATAAGCCTAGTTTGTAGCCTACTAGAGCAAAACCCAGCAGACGGTGTAAGACTACCGTGGCCGATTCTTAGCTTTAGGTGTGTGGTTGTCTTATGCTGCTTACAGTCGAGTGTCGAAGACCTCGCACTACTGTTCGTTCAATGACACTGCTCCGAGTCGTAGACATGCGTACCTGGACCGGTGTAGCACGTTTAGGTCCCACGTCCCTACACGGTTTGCAGCAGCATGCAGTGTGCGCGCACGGGCATTAAGCACCAGGAGGAGAGCTCCCCCGGGATAATTCTTATAGTATACCATTTCCTTTTTGAGTCTAGAGCCAGACACCAGGTACTTTCCCGGGTGTCCAGGACCAGTTAGGAGAGCTGGTCACCAGTTGATTGGAGCTGATCATAGGCTGGTGGTCAGAGACCGCGATGATTTAGGAGTCGTGTAACGGCCCGGAATTTCATCCTGGTCTTCTCGGTTTGCCCCAGGGGCATTTTGGTAATTTGGTCGGGCCGACAGGGCCGGTTATGTCTTTTCTAATTGCCGGAAAAATTATGAGATGATTTGAATGGGATCGGGAAGCTTTGTGAAGGTATTTGGGCTTGGTAAAATGCAAAAAGAAATAGGGAATTAAATAGCGCGTCAAATGGGATTCAAACCAAGCGTAGTTGGGTGGCTTTGCCACTTGAGCCACCGAGCACTCTTGTTGATTTATGCGCGCCATCTTAATCTTATGCGTGTTGTCAAATGCCTTTGGTTTAAAAGCAGAGCTCGCCCGAGCTTCTCCCTCATTTCTCCTTCTTCTCCTTCTTCTCCTTCGCGATTCTTCTCCGACCGACCAGCGATCTCCTTCGCGATTTTCTCCCTCGCCGACCAATATTCGACCGAGCTTGTCTTCCCCAATTCGAAGTCGACCCTTTCCCGAGCAGCAGGTAAGCTTCTTCTTCTTCTTCTCCTTCTCTTTTTCGTCGACCTTTTCCCCTGTTTCTGGTTCGCCATTTTCGGCCGAGTCGAAGTGATTTGCTGTGTGGATTTTGTGCAGCTAGTGTAGGGGAATTCATCCAGCAACAAATCGCTTGCCAATTCGTCTTCTCCATCGCCAATTCGGATTTCTTCTCCATCGCGCGCAGAAGCCGTGTCGCGTGCCTGTCGCAGCCCAGCCCGCCGAGCCACGCCGCGCACCGAATCGCCCCAGCGCCGTGTCGCACGCCCTGCTCGCCGAGCCGTGTCGCCAAGCAGCTCCCCAGCGCCGTGTCGCGTGTCTTGCTGCCGAGCCGAGCCGCCAAGCCGAGCCGAGCCGAGCTGAGTGAGAGCCGAGCCGAGCCTAATTATTTTATTTAATTTAATTTAGATATTGTGTGTAATTGTGTTGTGCTTGTTAGGTTCCCGGTAGCTAGTTTGAGATCGTTCGCAGTTTAGGTTTTCGTGTAATCGTCCCTGACCAAGATAAGGATTTCTTACCGGAGTTGTGTGGACCCTGCGATATATTATGTGATTGCTGATTGATTGTTTGTTTGTGTTTATTGACATGTGTAGCTAAGTGCTCTATTCTGAATTCCCGATTGGCATGATTTTCCTGGTTAATTCTCATGTTAATCCATGCTAGGTTGTTCCTTTCTCGGCATGCTCAGATTCGTTCTTGCTTCGTAGTATCATGCTAGGTTCGTTGTATTCTTATTGAGCACGTATTGGATTTTATTGAATTATTTGTTGATTGCTAAGGCAAAGTTAGAGTGGCGGGTAGATAGCATCATCGGTAGGGTGCATAACGAACCTTGCATCCACGCGAGGACGTATGAGATGGTGTTCCGCCCTGATCCCGTTAGGGAATAGCTAACCCTAACGGCTGGCCCTGCAATCTTGGGTGAGGGTGGCAGACTGTTAAATGCCCCAACGGTCGGGATGATGACTTGGCATTGCCTCGTCCCCGGTAGTCGGCACGTCCTCAGCGTGTTCGGCCGTAGCCCTTGATTGCCACCTGTTAAGGTAAGGACGGCTTCACGGTGTAAGCCTACCACGACCCGTTCCTTAGCCCAGTGCGGTGGAGCGGTCGACATAGTTCACGTGTCGTGTCTCACACCCCTATGTCGGTGACACCGATCCAAAGATTTAGTTAGGCGTGGTGGGTGGACATGGGCAGCTTGCCTCTAGACCGGCACACCCATAGTCGCAGAGCTCGCGGTGTATGCTTACGCTCATTACAGCGCCGACCGGAGAGCTCCTCGGGATCTTGAGCTAGTGTACCTTTCATTCGACAGTAGACAGGCTGAGGCCGGGACTTGTTTCTCGTATAGGGCGTATTGTGTGAAGGATTGTGTGGTGGATTATTCCGGACTAAGACCCTGAGTTGGCATCCGAGGTCCAAATATGGACTCAAGCTATGTGCTCTATTCTGTGTTTATATTCATAGCTTGCCTACACTTATCTAGATGACCATGTATATCGTATTGTACCCCGGTTGGGGATTCTTACTGAGTAATTCGTTACTCACCCTTATTATTGTGGTTTTTCCACAGGTAACCGAATTGCGAGACAGGATGGCTGAAGGAGGAGCTGTGATCATGGGGCCCAGCCGTCAAACTCTGATTTTGTGTTATGACTCTCTATGCTTTATTTTTCCCTGAATGCATGTAGCCGGGCACGGAGCCCTAGGATGTTTTCTAAATGTTTTGTAGATTCCAACATTGTTGTATCTGGACAGGTTTGAATGATTTTAATAAATCTCTGATCAGAGTAAACTTTGGAAATGTATTTATCTTGGAACAGGTGCTTGGAAACAGGGACAGGTTTCAGGAAAATTGTCCGGGCTTTGAACTGAATGTTTGAATGTTTTGTTTTTAATTGGAATCCGAAATCATGTTTGTATAATGTCCTTTACTTTGAATGCATGCATTGGGGTAAGGGCCCATTTAGTGCCCTATTCGGGTCAGGTCCTTACAAGTCGCTTGGTTGACTCAAGGGTTTTATCTGTGTTGATAGCGGTTGTATGTATACTAGCATGTTGTATGATTGATGTTCGTATTATACCCCGGTTGGGGATTCTTACTGAGTATGTTTATACTCACCCTTATTTCTGTGGTTTTCCACCAGGTAACTTGGGACAGCGGCTGGACAGCTAGAGGAGTGGCTGCTAGATCATGGGACTCCGTCTGCAACTCTGCTACTCTTATTTATTCTATTTGGTTATTCAGCATGTACCGGGCATAGAGTCTCAAGATTTTGTTTAATTGGAACCTATTAAACTGTCTTTGGTTTTTCTGATGTTTTAACTGTGAACTTTATCTGTTGGTTTTCTCTGGATTTCTTATTTGTCTGGTTGATTATGTTTTAAAGGTTTGACTGGATTTTGACTATGTCTTTACTTGGTATTTGGATTGAAACAAAACTCTGGCCAGGGTTGCTTTGTTACAGGTTGAATCAAATGATTTGAACAGGTTCCAGATTTTCCATAGGTTTTAAGTAGGAAACTGCTTTGTTTGTTTTTAATTCTTTACTGTTTTAACTTGCATGCTGAAGTAAGGATACATTTAGTACCATTTAGGTCGGGTCTTTACAGACAATAACAAAAATTAATAAATAAAGAATAATTAAAAAGATAAATCGATAAATTTATATGATCAACTAATTGTATATTAATTGCAAGTATGAATATGGATCAAGAGAAATTGTTTTGGATTTTTTTTTTTTTTTTTTTGAAGAGAATTGTTTTGGAGTTAAAACGATATTGATAATCTCATATAAAAAAATAATAAAGAGATCACTTAACAATTTATAAGCTAATATAATATGCTAAAAAATAAAGCTAAAATGGAAAATTAAAATAATAATATCTATATATAATTAATATATATATATATAGTATAAGTTAATAACTAAGAGATCACTCATTTGAATTTTTTGAACAAAAAAATTTAATATAAAAGTGCTGCTTTAAAAAACAGAAATTCTAAAACTCCAAGATCCAAATGCACTCTTGTTACTTCAATAATAACGTTTCTATTTTTTAGGATATTCATATATAATATGAATTAAATGATTATAGGTATGATTATCTCCTTAACTACAATATATATATATATATATATATATATATATATATATTTGATAATTATTTCTATTTTATTTTATTTTAAAGAAAGCTAAACCAAAATGGGTTTCGTAACTATTTCTTATTAATTTTTTACTTTTTTTGTTACTTGTTTATTTTTCCTTATTTGATACTTTGTTTCCAAATAAATCTCTATTGTTGTTGAAAAACGGGTCATCCTTTATCTATACCGTAAACATAGCCACTTGTTTGCTGATTAAACAATTTAAAATAAAACCTCTTTTTCATCTCTATTTGGCCGACTTAAAATGTAGTATATTATAATAAAAAAAGTTGATGACGTGTCTTTTTTTTTTAAAATTTATTTTTAGTATCCTTCTTAATATGGTGTGATAGAGGACTTTTTAAGTGGTCACCCAATTTAGTATTATTTTTGTTCAAACACGTTTAATTGTAGAAATTTGATCGAATTTAATGTATTAGTATTGGTATGATTGCACCCAATTGCTAGCATGTTAGTTGATAATCCAATTCAACATCACAATTACGAGTTCGATCTTCAAAATTGATATTACTGTTCATCATAAATTAAATGTTATACCTTTTAATTTGTTAAGATCTTTTTATTTTTACCACTAAAGTATCTATGAAAGATAGTGGCAGTAGTGTGTTAAGGTTTTGATTAACACAAGTGATGTTTAAGAAAATGGAAGTGGCCAAAGTTTGATAATGAAAGGACTATGGTGCATGTTTAGTAGCATTCATACAACTTTCACATTTTTTCTTGGTCATGCTTTCTTTACACCCATTACTCTTTCCTCTCTTTGGTATTCCTTTTAATTTTGGTTTAAGAATTTTAAATTGGTGCTATCTTTATTCTTTAATAAAGGAGTGTTAAATTTAAAATAACAAAAAGATATTTAGTTGAAAAAGAGCTAGTCTTTTTTTTTCCTTTTTTTTTTTTGAGAATAAGAGCTAATTCCTTTTTGAAACTAGCCGGATAAATAAAATAAATTAAAATGTCATTTTAGTTTTTAATTTTGTTAAGTTTTGATACGTATACTTACAAATGTTAAATTTTAATTTTTTCTTAAAAACAATATCACTAGTGTATTTTTTTTAAAATAAAACTTAAAGTTAGTTTACTATTATTATTTTTTAATCAGTTTCAATGAATATTAATTTCACCTAAATCAATGTTAAAGTATAAAAACTAAGATGAGACAAAATTCAAAATAAATTGACAATATTCTAACCCAAAAAAATACCATCATGGATTAAGGTAGAAAGAGATGTCCATAAAAGATTTTGTTTCTATTTCCAAAGAAGATTCACATCATCAAATTCCAAGAAGTGTCCTACTTTATTTTCAAAATGTTTGCTTTATTATTCGTTTAAGATTAGTTAAATTTCAATCTAAAAAAAAAAAAGTTAAATTTCATAGATATTGAAAATTTATTAGACTTACGATCTGAAGACGGACCATTTGAAACCTTAATTTATATGAATTAGATCACTACCGATCAATGATCGGCTAAACCCTTGGTTTAGAGAGGTTCATGGGAGTGAGGCGAAACTAAGGAATGATTTCTCCATCTTCGTTTCCATCATTAAAATTAATCCCATCCCCATAAAACTGTATTTTTCCCAGAGATTTTTTTTTTCTGTTTATCTTTTTATAATATTTTCAAATAGTTAATTTTTGAAAGAAAATACATATTCATTTAATTAGACAGCTAATTATTAAAGAAAATATACATTTAAATAAATATTTCTAAAACAAAAATTATAACCAAAGATTATGGTAAAAAGTGGGAAAAACTATTTTTTAAGATAAAATAAAAATAAAATGTAAACGCAGTGGGGCGGAAATCGGGACAACTGGAATGGAAATACATTTTCCATTCCTATTCCCTTGTGGGGGATTTTTTTCTGTCCATCTCGTTCAGTGCGGGGAAATGGATATCTCTACCCTTGTTAATCTATTGCTTTTATAATTTTTTCTTTAAATTGTCTTTTATAAGAATTGGGAATACAAACAAAAGAATGTAATCTCACATTGCTTAAATAAGATATAGATCATGAATTTATAAGAGATGACAAACAACTCCAATAGTATGAGGCTTTTTGAGTGAAACAAAAAATAAAGTTATGCTCAAAGTGATGCTTCGCTGACTTAGTCATATTGAAAGAGTCCTCGAGTATGAAACAAAAACTTTATGAGTCTCATAATGATATGAATAGTATGAAATATCATAATGAAAATCCGTTAGTTGAGTCACCTAATGTATACTTCATTTAAAGTGCTTATGAAACAAGTACACTAACAAGGATTGTCTTTGAAATGGTTATCTCTGTGTGGGGTAGCTAGTATGTGCTTAGACATAAATTGAGTGGATCCATGATTGAACATCATTCCTATCAACTCAAATGTAATTTGAACAAATCCATAGTTTGCGTTAAGGTGTACTAAAAGATAATTCGAAAAATGACTATCCAACGAGTGAGACTCACATGCGATCTTTGTTTGAGGGGAGGGTTGTTGAATATAAACGAACTTTAGTCTCACATCTTCATTGATACTCCTTTTGGAGTAAAACAAATCCAACGAGTGAGACTCACATGCAATCTTTGTTTGAGGGGAGGGTTCTTGAATATAAACGAACTTTAGTCTCACATATTCATTGATACTCCTTTTGGAATAAAACAAAAAATAAATTATAAAAATTTATGTCTAAAGTGAACAATACCATATCGTCTCCAAACAATTACAATCAAAATTCTCATTCGCTATCCATTTTATTCCTACCAATAAAAACTATTTTTTGAAGGAAAAAACTAAAAAGAACACTGCAAAACTTTATTTCATGAGATGCATAAGGAACAAAAAAAAATGGTAATCGCCTATTTAAAAATTAATTTTCTATAATTTTTTTTAAAATACTAAATGTATTAAGAGCAGTCGATTATGCTAGAAAAATAATTGATATACACAAGCCGAATCAACCTTCACAAATATATTTTTTTAAATCGCAATGAAATCAACAGATATGATTCCTAATACCTTTTATTGGATATGATTAAAAGAGATTTACACAAATCTTAAAGGGGCATAACTTTATTTCTAACCCAAATTCTTCACATTTCAAGAAAGAAAACAAAAATGATTTATCAATCAAGAAATAAAGACAGAGAATCTTAGCTCGTTAGTGGGTAAGAACGGTGCATTTGAATTGAATGTTTCCCTCTTATGAAAAAATAGCATTTAATTCCATGCTTAAATTATTGCCTAAAGAAAAAGATTATAAGATAGAATAAAATTCCATTATTATAAAGAAAAAAAAAATAGAACAAAATTTATTTATCATTGATTTAGCTACCAAAATGATATTCACGAGAGCATAACTCAACTGATATATTGTAACATTATGCGAGTCTAATTTTGAATTACACGTTCGGTCAATCATGTCTTTTTAACCCTTTACAAGATTTCCAGAGGTCTTTAAACTTTTAAGATGGTACCCTTTTGGTCCTATCTTATTGTTTAATTTAATAGGTCTAAGAGCCTTCATTTATACGTCTAATTGGTCACTTTAATAGGCCACTTCCATTAACTCATGCCAAAATTGAACATTTGATCATACTTTAACTTTTAATAGGTCTCTAAGCTTTGATTCTTATCTTAAATAGGTCACAATGTTATATTCAAACCTTTCCAAATATAAAAACTAAATAGATACAAACTCAAAAGTTCAACGATCTATTAAGAACTTATTCGAAGTGTAGATACTCGAAAAAATTCTGGCCACAAAAATCCACCTACTTTTTTTTTTTTTTGAAACCGAAAATTAGAACTTCGCTCCACAATACCCAAGATAACCATGTCCTTTTTTAAGCCAGACACTGAGAGACATCGAGTAATGAAAACACATGAGAGATGTTTACAAATTAATATCACAAGTGAATCTCGAACTTGAGCTATTTTTAAAATCCAAAATCCAAGTCTTCTATAAGTGCACCACCTTTTGAAGACTACTTATACTAGATATTAAATATCTACCAAATAATTGCTTGGTAAGGGTAATAAAAATGTACATAAGCTCATTGGGCTTTTAAGAGGCAAAAAGGGAAAATGAAAAAGAAAATTTTGTGGTGTACAATTTATGAGAGATAGAAGCACAAGTAAGATATTGGGGTCCAATTAACTAAGAGAGTTTTGATGTAATAGTTTCCAGAAACAAGAAGGTTCAATAAAGCCCTTCACCAAAAACAAATAAATAAAGCAATGTAGGAGCATTTAAATTTATTATAACATTTGGCTATGTAATTGGCTGGTTTTGCTGCATTACCAACCTTTTATATTATTTTTATTAGCTGTCTCAGACTTGGGCTAGATGTCCAAAACCCACTACCTAACAATGTCATGCCACAAATCATACTGAAAATAATAATAATAATAATAATAATTTATATACATATATATATATTCTATATAATATATAATACATAAGCAAGCAATCCCAGTTCAAGTTGTTGGAACAAGAAGACGAGAGGTCAATTCTTTAGCTTTAACAAACAAAAAAGATATTAAAGCCCAAAATCTTACCTGCTGATGGAGGAAGATCCTGAGGGATGTTTATCTCCAAGAAAATGATTTGAAAAGCTTTTGTCCTACCTACACAGTGGGCTGTCCTTCAAAAAGTTTACCTAATAATCAATAAGACAATTAGTGAAATCAAATATCTTTGAAATCAGCAAGTTCAAATCATGCTAGTCACAATCTCAAACATAGATTCGATGACATGGTGCAAACTGTCTCATCGTTATCTTTAAAGTCATCTCTAAGACGATTTCAAAACATGTCATATTTATATGAAATAAGAGATTCGAATTTTTTACCTCTTAGTTGCATGTAAATATTGCTTCAACCAGTTGAGTTATGCTCAAATTGAGTGAACAAAATAGCCCAAGCATTCGTGACCATGATTTACATTCTTATATCAAGGGGAGGGTCAAAGTGTTTCCATTTTTTGAGTTCTTGATGGGGAAAGAACCATTGTTACAAGAAAACAGAAACCGATCATACTATTCTGTTCACGATCCATGTAATTGTATATACAGGAAATCTACAACAACAAGGATTTGGATAAAGAAACCAAGAGTGATCATGGGGTTGAAGTGGCTTAAATCTTTAATAGATTAAATTTGATTTGTGGCAGCATCCCATACCTACTATTGATTAATATCAAATATTTGCCAACAATTTACTTGGGGTTCTTAGCCTTGGCCTCTGCAGCGGCGGCTTTAACAGCTGATTTTGCTAAAGTGGTTGGCTTGAGAGCACTTTTTGGATTCAGAGCTTTTCGTATCTTCAAAGCAGCCCATGCCGTCCCGAAAGCGTGTCCAGCAGCACCAAGGCCTTCAGTAGTTGCATTTGCAGCTTGCTCCCCGTACCTGCAACAACAAATTATGGGGAAAAATTATAAAAGCAGCACAAATATGTGAGATAGAACATTTGGTCAAACAGCAGGAAAATATCTAGAAAGCTGGAAAGAAAGCATAGTGAAAATACCAACCCTATTTAAATCAGTTGCTAAGATAAAAGTACATAACCATCATGGAGTGGCTCGAGTGGTCAAAGAGAACCTTGAGGTGCTTAAGGTGATGAGTTCTATTCATGGTGGCACCTACCTAAGAATTAATTTCCTACGAGTTTCCTTGACATCCAAATGTTGTAGGTCAGACGATATATCTCGTGACACTAGTCGGTGTGCACGCAAAATGACCCAAACAGTCGAATATCCAAAATAAATAAATAAAAGTGTATAACATTAAAGGTTTTGTTCCGTCTGTCATAGACCCCACCTGAAGCTATTAATGTGGATGGTTAGGGTTTAATAATATATGGGGTGAAAATTCAAACCTCTAACCTATTGGTAAAAGATATAAACCTTAACCAATTGAGTTATACTCTGGTTGGCTTATAGTTTTACATAAACCGTAGTCTGAGCAGGTAGGGAGAGATATGGAAATATCTGAATTACAGTATCCTTGATACTCATTAAGAAATCTTGTCTCTTTGTTTCTTTTACATATTAAAAGCAAGCCATGTGCAGTGGGTGATATACCTTTTGTTCACAAGTTCAGTTGTCACAGTGGAAGATGTAGCCATGACATTTTTTCCAGAAACTTCAACAGCATCGAAAACTTTGCCTGGTTATCAGAGATGAAATCAGTCGTCAACTAAGCTACAAAAAGAATGTGTTCTTGTGGGAATAATTAATAAAGTGAAAATTCAGCAACTATGTATACCAATGATCCTAAGTAGCTAACCATAACCTAGTTGAAGGATGAAGCAAACTAAAGTTAACGCGTCTATCAAACATACAACTCTTCAAGTTTATTTCTTTTTCTCAAATAGATATTTTCAGGTTTGATTAAAGAATTATCAGCTTCTTCACCTTTCTTTTCTTCGGCAAAAAAAATTCATCCAACCAATGCATTTGATTTATGTCGGCCTCTATTTTATAAATAGTTGGAAACTTAAATGAATGGTGCATTTTACATGTTTTAGTCAACCATCTCTTAAGCAATACAAATGAAATAAAAATAAATAATATGTTATCGAAATTTTAATATGCAGACTTATTTATATTAGAATCAAAAAGTAGAAACTCTTTTTCTTTATACTTCATTAGTTTTCATTATTTAATCATTTGTTTTCAAATAGTTCAGTATGCATATAAGAAAAACTAGATGATAGATTTATGACATTCTTCAACTGTCACAGGGAAAAAGAACAAGGTAGAGCTGATGACATACCAAATCCATCAAGAGAAGCTAATACAATTTCCCCAGGAAGCAGTCCAAAAAACTTCTTGCCGACTTTTGAATTGGCCACTGAACTTGTAAAGAACCCAGAAACTTTAACCACTCCAGAGAGTACTCCATTGGCTACTTTCTCTGTCATCCTTGTAACCCTCTTAACCCTAAATAAATAAAGAGTCAGGCCAAAAAAGTAGTTGACAAGTGTTTGCATGCAATTTATTGAGGAGCTCAGTTTACAGCTCAAAGAAAGACCAAACTACTTCCCTAAATGCAATATGAAATCCATTTCAGAATAATGCTCAAATATCTTGTAGAATTATGTTGATTATTTCCATATTTTCCCATATCAATTACTTCCATATTCACTAAATCAATTGGGTGTAATTAGAATGATATTATTGTATAGGATTTATTCCATATTTGTTTTTGCCTTATTTGTACATTGAGGTCTCTATTGAAGAAACCTCTGATTTACTCATTAGAATACAGAGAAAAAAGAAAGAGCCTTTCTAGTCTCAATATCAACATGGTATCAGAGCCTCAAATTTTTCCTTTCGATCCCGGTAAAATTTTTCTCTAGTCTTCCATCACCTTCTTCCTCTTTTTGTAAAAAACTTTTCTTCTTCATCATTTTTCTCTTCTTCCTCTTTTAGAAAAAAAAAAAAACAAACAAATAAACTTTTCCTCAAATCTCCAATTTTTTTTTCTTCATCTCAAAAACCTAAAAATAAAAAAAAATTATCCTCTCAAAACTTTTTCTCCTCCCCTCCTAAACTTTCATCTTTTCTATAATCTTCCTTATTTCTTTTTTCAACAAAAATAAATAAATAAATAACTCCAAAATCACCATTTTCTTCTATGTGTTTTTTTCTTCCAAATCTTTCTCCAAAATCTTCTTCTTTCCCTCCAAATCCTCTAAGAATTTCTTCATTCAAATCTTTATGTTCTCATTTTATAAAACCCTAGAAAATCCAAAATCTCATTACCAATATTCTACCCTCTTTCAAAAAAAAAAAAAAAAAAAAAAAAAAAAAACAATATTCTTCAAAAGAATTTTTTCTCACATCATCTCCTATTCCCAAGTGGCCCAGGCATCTCCTATTCCCAGCTGGCCCGAGCATCTCCTATTCCCAGCTGGCCCTGGCATCTCCTATTCCCAAGTGGCCCTGGCATCTCCTTTTCCCAAGTGGCCCTGTCATCTTCTATTCAGAGCTCTAGCCACAATCTCTCTTACCCCTCCGGCGAGCCCTTCAACTTCAACGAGCGCCTCGTCCAGCAACGTTCTCCTTCGACAGCGTGCTTCAATCGGCGACTCTTTCATCAACGCCATCTTCTGCGTTGTTTCTCTCTGAAAAGGTCTCCATCTTTAAATTCGTGGCTTCTTCCAGGTTCATCATAAATTTTTTTTAGAGAATTTTTTTTTTTCAGATCTTATTCTGAATTTTTTTTCGTTTGCGTTGTTTCCCAAATCGCACCAATTTTTTTTTCTTCCGTGGAATTTTGTCAATCTTTTCCATTGCTAAATCCAACTTTAATACCAGAATGACTTGGACCTTCCTCATGAAAGACAAATCTGAAACTTCCAATCTCTTTCGTTCCTTTCATGCAATGGTGTCTAATCAATTTGGGAGTAAAATCCAAGTCCTTAGAACAGACAACGCTCGAGACTATTTCAATTCCAATCTTGGGCCATACCTCTTATCTCATGGCATTGTTCATACTAGTTCATGTGTGGACACTCCTCAACAGAATGGTATTGCTGAAAGGAAAAAAACAGACATCTCCTTGAGGTAGCCCGTTCTCTCATGTTTTCCTCCAATGTCCCGAAGCATTTTTTGGGGGGAAGCTATCCTCACTGCCACCTTTCTCATAAATCGTCTGCCTAGTCGTGTCCTCACTTTTAAATCCCCCCGCGATGTTCTAATTCAAATTCATCCACAATTCCAAAACCTCTCTTCAAACTTGCCTCTTCGTGTGTTTGGTTGCTCTTCATTTGTCCATAACCATTCTCCTCAAAAGTCCAAACTTGATTCAAAAGCAATTAAGTGTATTTTCCTAGGGTATGCATTGCACAACAAGGGGTACAAATGTTTTTCTCCAATCACTAGGAAAATATACACATCCATGGATGTCACTTTCTTTGAAAACCAACATTTCTTCACCAAATCTCAAATTCAGGGGGAGAATACGATGGAATTTGAGCCCTTTGTTGTGGAGCCCCCTATTCTCATTATTCCTCAAGTAGAGTCATCTGTTCCTCAACCCAATATTCCCATTATTCTTGAAAACGAGCAACCTGTCTCTCAGTCAAGTATCCCTGAAGTTCCTGAACCTCGAATGCCTATTGTCTACACTAGAAGAAAAGAGGTTGTCGTGCAAAACCAAGAATGCCAATCATCTGAACCAGATCCATCGCCAGTAAATTCCACTAATGAGAATACTACTATTATGGCACCTGTTGTTGATGATCTAACATTACCAATTGCTCAGAGAAAAGGTGTTAGAAGTTGTACTAGCCATCCCATCGAAAAGTATGTTGCATATGGAAAATTACTTCCTACTTATAAAGCTTTTGTGACTCAGTTGGACAACACTCACATTCCGTATAACATCCAAGATGCTCTCAAAGATCCAAAATGGAAAGAGGCTGTTTATGAAGAAATCAGAGCGCTTGAAAAAAATAAGACATGGACGCTCACAAGGCTTCCAAATGGAAAGAGTCCAGTTGGTTGCAAATGGATTTTCACAGTAAAATACAAATCTGATGGGAGTGTGGAACGATTCAAAGCAAGACTGGTTGCAAAAGGGTTCACACAATCCTACGGGATAGATTACGAAGAAACGTTTGCCCCTGTTGCAAAATTGAATACTGTGCATGTTCTGTTGTCACTGGCTGTGAACCTAGATTGGCCGCTTCACCATCTTGACGTGAAAAATGCATTCCTCAATGGTGATCTCGAAGAAGAAGTCTATATGCAAATTCTTCCTGAAATGGAAGATGATTCCAATAGAAATAGATCGACATTTCATATTTGAGAAGGTCAACTTACATTGTGGAATTGAACTATGTTCCATCTCGTCGCCAAGTTGCCGATATACTCACTAAAGCATTACCAAGAGCAATTTTTGAAGAATTCAACTCCAAGCTTGGCTTGTACAGTATTTACAATCCAGCTTGAGGGGGAGTGTAGAATTATGTTGATTATTTCCATATTTTCCCATATCAATTACTTCCATATTCACTAAATCAATTGGGTGTAATTAGAATGATATTATTGTATAGGATTTATTCCATATTTATTTTTGCCTTATTTGTACATTGAGGTCTCTATTTAAGAAACCTCTCATTTACTCATTAGAATACAGAGAAAAAAGAAAGAGCCTTTCTAGTCTCAATATCAACATATCTACTTCATATGTAACTTTTATGTCCAGAGGTGCGGCTGCTGCAACAAAACTAATGCACCTACAGTGTTTCTTGAAGCATTGGGGTACAAATTGAGTGTAATAAGGTGATGAATTTTGTTAAAAAAATACTAGAGCTTTGTAAGAGATTGTTTAGAGAAATCAGGGGTAATGGAGGATATTTCTTAATTTTATTTATAAAACTACTAGGCGTAAGCACAATGCACAAAAAATCCTAGGGGTTTATGCTAAAGACCTGCATAAAATATATATACCTATTGTCGATTGACCTGCATAAAGACTAGAACTTATTGTTGAAGAAAGATACAACTTCATTTTTTTTTCAGTATTCATGAGCAGTCTGCAAACATCTGACTTTTCTCAAGTGGCAACCATCTAACCTTACTATGCTACGGCCAAGAAACCATTTCCTGAATTATACAAAAAGAGTGATACAAATGCTAACTACCAATGCTTATTGACCTTGCAAGACTCGACAATGGTATGATACCAGAAAACTGAAATCAAATGCTAACAACATAATAATGAGAGCAGAAAAACAGACTTCATTTATCCAAAAACACAGGAAGACGGTAGAGGAAAATACCTTCGGATTCTCTTGAGTGTTTCAGGGCTGATCTCAGTGTTAGAACAGGGGCTCATCCTCTTCTGCATAGTCTCATTCCCCTGTTTCAACCTTTCTACAGTCACATCACCACACCACAAAATCCCTTTAATCAATTGCCCAGATCCGGCGGCAATCAACTTTGCAGCCATTCCATTGTAATCTTCCACATTAGGAGCCAATGTAGTCCAATACGCCGCACATTTCCCTTCCATCTCTTTTTTCTTCTTCTCCGTCTTCAAATCCGCCGGCGACATCTCTTTGGCCAGAGTCTCATCCATAACCTCCACCTTCTTCGCACTCTCAGATACCTTCTGCACTGAAAAACTACAGTAATTCTTCAATATCCCATCTAGTTCCTTCAACAAACCCTCCTGACCTTTCGAAACAATCGTCAATCCATAGCTCAAATAATCAGGATACCCGTTCTTTTCATCTTCGTCATGACTCGAATCCGAGTCCAACCCACCTTCCTTCGGAGCCCGAAAAGAGAAGAAGTAATGTGAATCATCAAGCTTCACCGCGGCCAAATCCTTCGCCAACGGCCATTGAACGTCATCCGCGACACGCGCAAGCACGGTGACAACACTCTCCCCTTGGCGAATGAGGGCAATCGTCAAATCACCGCAGGCAAGCTCGACACTGTAATGCTTATCAATCAAGTTAAGAATGGCACCGGGGAGTCTAATGAGAGCCTCTTCCGCCGCAAGGGGAGGAGCCGTAGCCGGAGCCGAAGGTGGATCTCGGTAATCCACACCGTCAGGAAACAGATTCTCCACCAAATCCCTCATATCAAGAGACGGGTAGAGATTCGAACTGGACGATGGATTGGGATTCGCAAAGGAAGAAAAGGGGGCATCAGGATTTGAATCAACTACTTGAGGGTAAAGCGAATTGCTCGTATTGACGCGATTACGATATGGGTTCTGCGAATCCATCGCACAGGAAGAGAAAATTTAGGGTTTCGAAGGAAAATTGGGGGAAATGGTAAGAACAGGATCTAATCAAATTCAAATGCGATTACAGATCCAAACTAATGAATTCGAGGTTCCATTTCAATCAACAGTAATCGAATGCTTTCCCGCGTCTCGATCGTGTGAAAACCCCAAGTTGTTGACTAAAATTAAAAATAATTATGATCGGAAAAGGAAATGTCGGAGAAATTCATTCATGATACCTTCATTGATCATCTTTTTTCAGCTGTAAGAGCTCCATCTCCATGGTTGAAAATTTCAGAGAGAGACGAACAACTTTCGGTCGCCGGGAAATTTGCCGGCGACCGGAATCCTCCCCGGCTTATCCAATATTTTACACGCTGAATATTTTATATATTTACAAATAAGGATAAATTTAGAAATGAGTTTTTTTTTTTTTTAATATAAATCGAGGGAGAAAATCACAAATCCTACACATAAATATTATTTTTCTCAAATAAAAGATAATTAAATATGGATTTTTAAGATTAAATTTATGAGTATAATATTTAGTTAGTTAACACCAAATAATAAAACTAACATGCTAGATCTTTTTAATTTTAAAAATGAAATTTTTTATCTAATAAAAATGTTTAAATTATAAATTTGGTTGTTGACTTATTCTTAAAAGAAAAATGATTATCAAAATTTGACTCATTAATTTATTCAAGCTCAAGACAAATTATATTTTATAGACAAAAAAAACTCAATTATATATCTAATAATCTATAAATATACACACACATATGTTTTTTTAATAAGTTTTTTTTTTGTGTGTGTTAAACGGTAATTGGGATTTTTTTTTATTATTATTATATACGTGATTGTGTTATTACTACTATTAAAAATAGAAGAATTTGAAATTTCACTATATTTTTTAGGATAATGTTGAGTAATTTTTTTTCTTTTTTAATTTAATAATAATTAGAGATTTGAGAACTCCAATTCATGACCTTCTAATTCATTGTCACACTAATGTTATTCTACTATGATTTTTGTTGGCAAACATTTGGTAAGTTATTTATTAAATACAAAATTAAAATTTCACAAATAATTAAATACTTTTAAAAAAATAGATATAATCTTTTTAATATTTTTTAAGTATCTTTTTCCAAAAATATTTTAATATCTTATCATTTTTTAATGGGCTTTATGCAGGATTAAGTTAAATAAAGAAAAAAATTGTAAAAATGTACATACATAGAAATTTTAGCAAAACTAGATAACCGGCCTGAAATAGAGATTCTTTTTACATGTAAAAAGACACAAATACCCACCTCATCACCATTTTAAAGAATAAAATTGTCTTCACTTTTCCAACTTTCGTATAATTTACTAATCAAAATTACCTCCTTAAAAATCTCCCCCAAAATAATGGGTTTACATAATTTGTTTGTTTGTTTGTTTTTTTTATAGTTTGATTTGAAATCTTTTTTTCTTTAATCATGTATTTATAAATAAATTTGGTTTTGAAATAAATAAGAGTTCGTGGTTTAATGTTATTTTTGTGCTCTTAATCATATTATGCATATTAATTATAATTTTGTTTACTTGAGTATAAATACCGAATTAGTAGGTATTTCACAGCTAAGATATCTATTTTATTTATAAGTATTTATCTCACAATTATTTTTTTATATAAATCAAAATTTACAAGATTAGACAAATTTAGAAAATAATTATAAATATAAACACTTAAAAAAAAATAAACAAATGTAGTATTTTTATTAATGAGCTTTGTTACATATTTTCTTATAATATTGATATTAATGAATATTTATAATACAATATTAAATGTATTAATAATTAATATATGTATTAATAAGTATTGATAATATCGTATTTAAACCTATTAATGATTAATATTGTATTAATATATTATAAGGTATTAGTGATTAATACATGTATTAATGTATATTTATAATACTGCATTAAAATGTATTAGTGATTAATACATATATTAATATGTATTTATAATACTTTGTTAAAACGTATTAATGATTAATACAGGTATTAATACGCGTTTAAAAAAAATACAGGTATTAATAAGTATTTATAATATTATATTAAAGCGTATTAATGATTAATACATGTATTAATAAGTATTTATAATATAGTATTAAAATATATTAATGATTATGAATGTAAATACTTTAAAATTTGCATATTTTTAATAATTATTTTGTGCGAAGAACTTAGCTGGTAAAATTTCCTTTTTTTTAAAACTAAAAAACATTAATGAAATAAAAATGAATTATGATTTAATTATTCAAATATATTGAAGTGCAAAAAAATAACATTTTTCTCGACTTCAAAAAAAAATTGTGTGAAAAAGGTACCGTTAGTTTCATAAAATCAATAATTATGTATTAATAAATAAATACAATTTTCAAATAAATAAGGTTCATGTGTATATCTTATCATGTTAGTATAAGTATTGGAAAAAAATGATTTTGCGATAATACAATATTAGAATAATTATAAGGGCTTTTTGCAGTGTTAGACCAAACTAAGAAAAGATTTACACGCGTGTTCAAATTTATTTTTTTTAGCAAAAGTAATCCACCGTTTTTTTAAGGAAGTCTATTTTATTATGAAATTACACAAATATCCTCACGGCAAACCAACCTTTATTACAATAGAAAAACACTACTTTTTAAAAAACAAAAAATTCTCCTCATTTCGTGCCACTTTTCAACTTCCATTTCTAATTCAAAATTATCTCCTTCAATATTTCCCTATAGAGATAATAAATAACGTTTTTTATAAAAAAAAAATAATAATAAAAAAAAAAGGATTTTATGTGAGATAGACTATTTATTTGTTCTTGATTGTTGTTTTAATTTTGGCAAAAACAAATCTATGTGAAAGAATTGCAAACACAACAAAATAACATGTATTTTTTTTTTTTTGAGAAACACAAAATAACATGTATTAGTTGCAATAATAATAGGTTTCAAAGTAAGTAAAAAAAAGGCGGAAGTTTATTTCGGCTACCACCCAGTTGGTAGGGGTAAAATAGGAATAAGGAGAATTGTATTTCAATTAATAATAAAAAAAAAAAATAAGATTTCAATATTTATAAAATTTGCCTAGATTTGTAAATATTTTCCCAAAAGAGACCATCTACCACAATTTCCCTTTTTTAATTATGCGAAAATAAAAATTCCTAATTTCATAGTTAAATTGTGGTTTAGTAGTTAAAGGTGGTCTTGGGATGATTAAGGTAAAGAGTTCAATTCATAATGACTACCTATTTAAGAATTAATAAGTTGAAACATTATTTTAAATTTTGGTTCTAGGCATTTGCAGTTAGAATTAATTGGTCGTTTTTTAAAAAGAGTTGATTAAGAAAGGATTTTCTTCTTTAGGGTACGTTATTACCCTTGAAGGCATTTTCACTCTTCTACTGTTTTGAAACTCTCATCGTTACTTGTATGTCAATATGAATTATTATCTCAATCGGTTTAACTTTCATAGATCTCCAAAACTCAACCATCATAATGTTAAAATATTTGAGCCAGTCTCTTATATTTAGTTCTTTCAATCTCAAATATAAAAAGATCAAGGTTGATCCTCATTAAGTTTTCTTGATCTTTAGTTTTTCTTTTTGTTGTCGATTTTGGTCCGAGTTTGGTCTGAAGTCAAATTACTTAAAATGGTTCTTTTATCATTTGTGTTTGCTCTTTGTGTTGTTTGGAGTGAGTTTGTATGTCTTTCTAATATTTTAAAATCTTCTTTAAAAAAAGTTTTTTTTTAAAAAAAATTAGAATTGACTAAATTTTAAATTAATTCACTTTTTTCTATTATATATTATATATAAGGGTACGGTAATCTATATAAGATCTTACATTACATGGGTATAGAGTGATTGACAATAATCACTCTTTTTTATCTAAAAGAAAAAAGAGACAATAATTAATCTTTAGTTTTAAAATATCGTGGACTCCTTTCCAAAGAAAGGAAGAAAAAAACTTCTAAAAAACAGAAGAAAAGAACCTTTGATTCTCTAAAAAAAAAGAACCTTTGATTCTGCATTACATTTTAAGCTATTCTCTAGAGAGAAATAAATAATAAAAATACCCTACAGAAGAAAAGATATTTTTTCTTTCTTTATTTATTATTATTTTTTTATCTCACAAGAATTTTTTTTTTTTTTTTTGAAAATCGAGAAATCGGAGCTTCGCTCTCCTATACCCAGGCACCACTAACCTGTCCCTAGACTGTGTCACTGTGACACCGAGATACTTCAAATGATATTCTAGTTTAAGCGTTTTTCAACGCAGAAGAAAAGATCTTTAAGATTATCTTTAAATAATAATAATAATAATAAACTGAAATGAGAATTGAATGGATTGGTGGCGCAGTTGGTTATCTTGGTGTTATTCTATTTCAACTCCCGGTCACGAATTCGAACTCGAAAATTGGTATTTGGCTCTCATATATTGTCTTCCTTCCTCCGATTTGTACTCAAAATAAATAAATAAAAATAGACGGTAACGAGAGAGAAATAAATTATAAAAATACCTTTTCTTTTCTTTTTATTTTAAAATATAACAATATTATTATAAACCGGTTATAAAACTAATAAAATTGATACATTCATACATATATAAATAAATTTAAAAGTAGAGTAAAGTAAACGGAGACCAAGGGAAGTTCTTAAATTTAATTTTTTTTAAGATTATAATTTATAATTAAAATTTTAGTTAAGTTGAAAAAAAGTGTCAATGTTATATGATTTTAGTTTAAACTTCTTTGAAATTGGTACCTAAAAAAGTCCCAATTTCTAAGTTGGCCTTTCATTTATAAAAGTTTTATATTAGCTGCCCTTCATTTTTATTTTTTATTTTTGAAACAAGCTGCTTCCTTAAATTCAATCTATATGATTAAAAGAAAATCCAAGATAAGAAGAAGAAAATCCAAGATAAGAAGTGAGGAAGAAAAAGTATAATTGAGGTTGAAAGAAAATATAGAAAATGTATAATTGAGGAAGAAAAAGGTGGAGACTAAATTGACACAGTACAACCTAATAATTAACTATATATAGAAAAAAAATTCTAATTGAATAGGTTCAATGGACTACATTAATATTGCAATAACATATCTACATTAATGTTATACTAATCTATATTAATCTAACCATTGTTTAATACTCTAACAAGTATCTTCCACGTAAAACAGAAACCAAAAATAATTTACAACTAATATATAACAGAAACCAAAAACAAGACATTATTCGTTACTGACTGTTTTTTTTTTTTTTTTGAGTACGACATAATTTGTTACGGATGGATTCAAAATAATAATGATAATAAATAATCGATTAATCGTTTAGATATTAAAAAAAAAATGTGTTTTTTTAACGAAGAAAATATGTGTTTGATAGTAAGTGAAGAAGAGAATGTGTTGGAAGATTAAAAACCTTGCCAGAAATTTTGAACATTGGTAACAAAAAATAATGCGACTTTTGTTAAACTAGTCATTATAGAAATGCAATATTTAATACTCTCAATCTCATAGGGAAACATTTTCTCGTAATCCTAATATTAAAAATTGAATATTAAAACAATTTGAACAGTGTTCAAGTTAACTTCAAATTGTCATGCTAGTTGAATAAATAGTGTTGAATGCTAGTTGAATAACTTCAATTTGAACAGTGTTCAAGTCAACTAGCATGACAATTTGAAGTTAACTTATACCTATTTTGACTATTTCATAAGATGATTATCTAACTTTACTATATTAGGTTGTCAAGAAAACTCGTAGAAAATAAATTCATAAGAGTCTACCATAAACTACACTTAATTCTTTCAAAGACTCACAAAACTCTTATAAGACCAACTCAATTCATGATGGTTAAATAAATATAAGTATTAATCATTAAGAGTTGATCTAGTGGTTAAAATGATCTTGGAAAACTAAAAGGCTATAAATTTAATCTATGGTGGCCACCTATTAATGAATTAATTTTCTACAAATTTCCTCAACAATTGGAAGATGTCATGCTTGACAAGAAAACTAGGCCCACATATTTGGGCAGGCTGCAATGTTCGGTTACTTTCATAGATAAATAAAAAGGAAAAATACCATGGGAGAGAAAGAGAACAAAAGTTTATTTGAAAGAGCCTTCTACTCCTTGTTTTCTACTTTCGTAGATTCTTGCTCTTCTGCGGTCATAATGCTAACAGTGTTAGACCCGCAAAGCTTCTTCAACGTCAACCAACTATGTGTTGACTAATTACTGTTGGCTTTTTACGTTAAGACTCTATTAGTCCATTATGTATAAAAGTCGGTTTCAAAGATGTCTCTAATCACTTTAGAATCTCCTTGATTTACATATTTTCATCTTATATTTTGATCTGGTTTGACTTGTGAACTACTTTCAAGATTATCTTTCAGGTTTATTGTTTTTTCGTGATGGTTTTTCTTGTATCTTTTAGGTTTATTGATTTTTCGTTATGGTTTTTCTTTGTATGTTTTGTTTTTTATTTTAATGAAACACTTTGTTCTCAAAAAAAAAAGTGATGCATATTTTGATTAATGGTGCATTCTTAAAAGATCGGGAGATGATGAACAAGAGTACAGTATCATAGTACAAATTAAAAGATCAGGGAGTCGCTTTTTTAGACATCAAAAGTGATGAATTCTTGTTTTCAGCCTAACCAAAAGCAAAAAAACTGACGACTTTTGCTGGTGAACACAATGCAACCAGTTTTACCGAAGGAAATAACTAGCAGAATATTCACCTTTGAAAGATGGATGGATCATTTGTCCTCGTCTTCCTTGGGTTTATCTTCGTTCTTCTTGTCCTGAAACAAGATTTCGAAATAACACACAATTTTAATCTTCAGTGTATTTATGTTTAAGGACAAGAAGCAACTCCAGTTTAAAGAAATCGCCACATTCCATTGTTTTTTAATTTACTCATGTTGCTTAAGGGAACACAAACTAACCTCTGGCTTTGACTGACTTTGCATGGAAGCCAGTAAATCTTTGACAGATGGATCATTTGGATCAACCCCTGGAAGCTGCAAAAAAACATCCACTTGTATCGATTAGACATAAACCAGATGTTTGGAGCCAATTTTTTTCCTCTTAGGGTGAGGTTAGAATGACTTTTGAGTTCAACACGTTGGGTGGAAGATTAAAAACCTCTAACTGATTGGTCGAAAATATATGTTTTAACTAATTGAGCTACCTGTAGACAATTGTAGAATGATTTGTTTAAGAGAAAACCAAAGTGTTACAATAACCCAATGTTGGAATTATTTTTTAAAGGTTTGGTGGCCCGGTAAAAAGCACATTTTTAGACTCATAGGAATGTTTGAATAGAGTTTTGGAAATGAATAGTGGTTATGAGAGATTTTGAGTGGTTATAAGATGTTTGGTGAAGATAAACCTTATTTGGATTGAGAGAATATTAGTGGTTATAATAGAAACCCTTATTTAGATAAAGAGATTATGAGTGGTTGGAAAAGAAAACTCTCATTTGAATTGAGAGGTTACGAGTGGTTAAAGTAGAAATGATAGTGTACTTGCAGGTTTAGGAAGGTTTTATGGAAGTTTTTTTGGGGGCTTTTAGGGACCTTTTTAGAGCTGCTTCATCCAAACGTAGGTTGAGTCAACTTCTGAATAAACCTTCCCAAACTATCTATCCAAACACCCGGTTTTACTTGATAACTAGAAGTGATGGTGAAAATAATACTTATAAGTGGTTTTAGAAGATATTTTAAGTTAGTAATTCTACAAGTTCAGAGTACACGTTGTAGAATCATACCGATGCAAGAATTGAGGATACGAATGACTGGTCTTCCAGTAGTTTACTCATATCAGGTTGGCTTGTTGAGTCTTTAGCCTCCTCCTGCACGGACAACTGAAGAGCTGCAACCAACCAAGAACAAACGAAGATGCAAGATAAGAAAGATCGAAAAGATAGAATATACTTTCAGTTCAAGTGCAATAACATTTTTTACAAGTGAAGTGAACTTTTAATGGACAGAAATGTTTTGTTCCGTGGCACACTACTGAAAGATTAGCAGGTAAGGTTTTCATGCAAATCAACTAGGCAAAAAATTAGGGATGTGCAGTCTCTGAACAGGATAGAAGCTTTCATAAAGCTATATTCAACCGCAATAACATATCCTTTTAAGTTACTTTTTTTTTTGAAACAAGGGTAACCACGTCCGTCCCTAGACACGAGTCTCGAACCTAGAACATTGAGGGGAGCGTACCCTCAAAGCCCAAGTCTTCAACCACTGCACCACCCCTTGGGAACTTATCCTTGAAGTTACTAGAACAACAAATGGGTTAACAGTTTCCTCAACAAGTTTCTTGAAGGCAATGGCGGACCATGAGAGGAGGGAAGAAAAGCACACATTCACAATTAAAAAAAAGGGAAATTTGGAAGTAATAAACCCCTTACCAAGAGCTAACTCTGGATCATCTATAGCAGCATCTGACATTTCTGTATCGTGCACTTCATGACTAGAGCCAGGGTCGTCCATCGACATTGCTAGGGCTTGTTGTAGCAGTGTATTCTCGTCCTCCTGTAATTAAATCCAGACTGAATATCAAAACGTACCACATACTTTAATTTTCTATTAAGTTGTCAAATCAAGAACAAAGTATAGGCTATGCATCAAGCCAAGAGTGAGAGGAGAGAAAGCAAGATAAGCAATGAAGTAAGGCTCATAGGAAATATTTGAAATGATGGAAATTCTATTTTTCTTCTGTAGTATTTGAACTTATTAGTTATTTAATGTACGCAAACCAACCATTCAATCAAGTGTCTTTTGAGCATTAGAAGGTGCAGAAATAACCTGTTCATTCATAGTTGTATCCTGTGAGCCAGATGGCTGTTCCCCTCCTTTTTCCTGCTTTGAAGTTTCATCAGCAGCTTTCTTAGCAGCTGCCTCCTGTCTAGCCCTTTCCTCTTCCATTGAAACTCGAAGGGCAAGTGCTAGTTCAGGGTCTAGGTTGGGATCAACACCAAAATCAAAACCAGCCCCACCAGCTGAAGCTGCTGCAGCAGCTGCTGCAAATCCACTTCCTCCCTCCTCATCACCGGTGAAGATCGGAGTACTGACATGGAAGGAGAAAATGTTTATTTTACTATATCAAACAATATGAAACAATGGAAACAATAACAAGCAACTATTTCCTCAACCAGAGAGACAGAGAGGAAGCAACTGACCTAATAAGTACATCGGAAAGAGCAATTGGACCAGAGGGAACGTGAACAATGTGACTGGAGTCATTACTGTTTACAGCTGAAAGAAGGGCTTCCAGCTTCTCTGGCTTACCATCATCTTCTTCACCAAAATCAATAATATCAAGTGCAACATTGTTCTTCTTTAGTTTCTTTCCAATCATCTCCAACAACTTTTTGTCATGTTTGGCAGGACTAAGTATACATAGAATAGATACTTATGAACAATTAATAGCTGGTATGGGACAATAAACATGCATTAAAAGGGATAGAAGAACCTACCTTCCCGCAAAAACAATAATTCTTTGGTGCTGCTTCTTATTCTGACGATGCTTGAGAGCCAACTGAGCCACCTGGATCCCAGCAGCCAAGTTTGTCTCCCCACCAATCTCTAAACCTATTATGGACAAAAAGGAAAATCTTAAGTTTCAAAGAGTAAGGGCATAGTGAGAAATATAGCAAAAAAGATCACATCACTTCACTCGGGAATAAATTACAGCTAGCTCACAGTACGTGAAATAATGTGTGGCATCTAAAGTGTAAAGAATTGTAAATGTAATTACTAAATCTATGTACATTACCACCTTAAAATTGGACAGTTTTCCTCCCTAAGAATTTTGAGGAATGTATTATTTTCTTTGGGAAAAATATTTAAGAGAACTGTCTATATCTTCACTCAGCTGAAATGTCATTATTAAAAAAAATGACAGGACTACAAGGGAGAAATGAACAAAATATAAAAAAAAAAATTATCAACTTCAATAGGAATTATTGTAAGTAATAATGCATTACATCGAATGAGTAAAATATGGGCCAATAAGCATTTACAATATAATTACCGTAAAAATTATTTCCAATGCTAAATATAATACCTTGAACAATTGTAACAAAAACTATTTCACATACTTTTGAACAGATATTTAGACGCAATTTTTTTAATGAACCAAACTTCCACTGAGATAAGAATGAACTATACAAAGGCATAGAAAAAAAGCAGCCAAAACAAAAAAATATGCCCCCCCCCCCTGCAAGATCAGTCTCCAATCTAAAGGATAATTACAAAAAAGTTTAGTAACTAAGGCCTAAAGAGAAACATAGAATTTAATGAGAGCCCAAATATCCTTCCAAGATCCCTCCACCCCTCTACTTCTATGGTTTCTCTCACCCCAAAGAAATCACAAGCAAGTTAGCACAAATCCCAACTTTCCACAAAAGTTCCTTTATCATTAAAGGACCTCAAAGTAACCACTCCCGATCATGACTCTTCACTTTTGGGACATACCAAAGCCAAACCAAAAGCCTCGAAGAACAAATTCCACACCTTGGACACCAAATTGCACTTCTAGAGCAGATGATCTAAATCCTCATCTGCCCTCCTATCTAAAACAGGACACGACGGGCCCATAAAAGAAAGAACCAATCTCATCACCCTATGAAGAGTATTAGCTATTAACGTTGCCATGCAAAACTTATCCTTCCTCAAAAGTCAAAACTTCACCTTCAACAATTGGAAAAAGGCCGAATCTTCTAAATGGGAAGAAAAAACTAGGCAACAAAAAAAGAACAACAAGAAAAGCCATCTGCTGCATTAGGATTTGAGCAACAAATATCGTTATGCCACACCACACAACAGAAACTCCCCACGAGATCAAGAAGAGTCATCACATCAAGTGTTTCCCAATTGGATAAAGACCGCTTGAAACCTCCCAGGCCACCACATCAACTCTTTTCTACAAATACTCGGAGGTGAAATAATCTGTTGTATATAGATAACAAATAATATGCACTTTGAAGGGTCCAAAACATCATCAATCGTGAGAGAGAGCATGGAACCATCCACAGATAAGTAACAGAACTAAAAGAGTTGATTTCAAAATTTGCCATTCTTTTGATTGTTCGTGCCAGCCTCAGGACAAACTTACACTGCACCTAGACTATTTTCACAGGAAAACGGTTTACAGTTTGACTCTATTACATTTGGTTGTCCAAGAAACTTGTAGAAAATTAATTTCTTGGTAGGCGATTACTATTGAATAAACCCATACATAGCTTGTAGATTTCTAATATTGGGGATAGTTAGGTGCTGAAGAGAAAGGCATCCAAATACAAAAACAATGAAATATAAGTATCTTAAAAGATAGTTACGAGGTCATGTACTACTTAAAAGAAGAAAAAAGAAACTTTTGCAAGGTCCAGTAAGTCTCTCATGGCATTTTTATGAAGACCCAGACTTACAGAGTAAGAAAGGGAGCTAACTTCAAAGAGAAGAACTAACCGTGCATGCATCCTAGAATCTTGCCAAGATCACTTGTAGGAGTTACCAAAACTCGAACCCCTTTTCCAGCCATTGTAAGAACTCCCACTGTATTCTCCGGATTAGACTGCAAGCAAAAGAGAAAACGATAAAATACTTTCATAAACACTTCAGAATCATATGTTAAGAAAAAGGCGAGACTATCAGATATGGATTTTTTCACAGTAAACAAAATCTCCTCACCCAAATAACCCTAATTACAATAAAGATTAAAGGCAACGGATGAAAAAGAGATAGCAGATCTAATTTCACTCCAAAACGGAACAAAAAAACATAACCAAACAGGAGAAATCGATCAATGACCTGAGTTTTAGCCCCGCAAATGAGATTGACGGCGTCCGATTGAGCTTGAAACCTCGAAGGAGCATAATCGCCATTCCTCATCCATTCCGAATTGTCGATACAGATCATCGTCGCCTAAAAAAAAACGGAAAAAATGTATAGTTTCGCATCCATAAGAACCCTAGGTCGTTAAACTAAGTAGAGAAGAGTGAAATTCCAAAAAAAAAAAAAAAAAAGGGAAATGTGGGATGAAATTTGGGATCTGGAAAAAGAGATTAGGGATTGGTAATTACCTCGAGCACCATTTTTGAGAGATTGAAAACACCGAGAAATCGAAGAAGTGTGAGAGAATTGCAGAGAAGGCTGAAGTTTCTTGCAGAATAAGCCGAAGGTGTGTAACTATAGAAAATATAATATTTTTTTTTTCTTAGTACTACAATTATATTTTATTTGTATCGTACACAATAAATAAATAAATATTTATGAATGTCAAAAATATTTGTGACACAAAATTGGAACCCAATAAAAAGATGAAAAAACTTGGTGCAATCAATAGGTTTCGATTCGTGCCCATATTGTCTTTAATCATTGGCATAACCAATCTTCAATTAACGTCATATAGTTTTTATAGTCTCCGATTAGTGGTAATTTTCAATTAAGAGACGATGAATGGCAGACTTGAAATATGCAAAATAAAAACGCTCAAAATTCTCGATGAAATATTTCTAAAAATACTATGATTAAAATAAACGAATAAAAAGTTGTCATATAGAGCAAATTCCCAAAAATAAAAATCAACCTCAAAATGTAACACCCAAATAACTTTAACTTAACTCGCTATAGATAACAATTAAAAGATAACAACCCGAAACTCAGGTTCGTGTCTCTAGTCCAGTTATGACCTCGTATACCCATTGATCATAACCAAGTCTCGTCACCTCAACTCAAAAAAAAAAACACATGTTAGTGTTAACATCATAGCATAGAGTAAGTATATACGTACAAAAGTAAGTAGCTTTTCTGTGTAGTAAACCACTCATCTGCAGAAACTAAGAGATTACACTAACAACCCCTGAATCCAACTTAGAAAAAGGAATACACAAGCATTTCAAACCAGCACATGGGTCAACCGTGTCTATGATACTCGACATCTTAATGCTGCCAACCACTTACCGCACTCCATACTAGCTGACATATGCATATGACGTACTCCACTCTAGAGTACAAACTGTCTGCTTACTAACCTCGCAATTGGAGCGCTAAATACATATGCACATACATCTTAGAAGTACATTCCTTATAGGCCAAGTGGAAACTAGCTAGCAACAACATATTTCGACTAGAGGAGTGACCAAACCACAATGGTTAGACACACCACACTACCAAATCACGCATATGACATACACCACACTAGAGTATTCCATTTACTACTGTTGGTTTATGTTAATTTTGGTAAAATTGTATTTTTCATCTTTTTAATTATTTATTCTTTTAGGATTAGATTAAATCTTATTTTCTATCTTTTCTTTTATAACTAGGTAGAATATTTTCTTTTTATGATTAGGTTATCTTTTCCTTTTTATGATTAGATATTATATTTTTCTTTTATAATTAGGTCATCTCATGTACTCTATTTAAACCCATTGTTGGGTTCATTACTAAATGAAGAATTTAGAGAATTTGTATTTCCATCTTTTAACAACTACATACCACACTACCAAAACAGTATTCTCACTAACCACACATCGCTCTAGTAAAAACCTACCATAGGCCCTTACCACTTAGAATAAGATGTTATAACATCACTCATGCTTAGTCACACTCTCGACTGTGATAATCACCCTAAAACTGTGGTTATCGGAACATGTGTACCTAGAGGTATTCACTCTCGACTATTATTTACTACTTGAATGATTCTTCTCTCGATGACCATCTAACTAGTCATGTTAGGATACCTTACAGGCGTCTTACAATCAAACTCAACCTTATAACCGAGCTCAATTCTCCACTCTTCCAACTACAAAGAGAAATATGAGGCTCGTATACGACATAATCGTTCCATTTGAAATAGAGTCATACGCCCAAACTCCATTAAATAGACGTGCTAACATTGATCCTCCATCAGCTCACCCAACTCATAGCATAGGGTAAAGCTTCTGATATTTATATTATACTATCAATATATTCAAGCAACCTTAGAGAGTTAACAATATGAATCCAAATAAAGTAGCTTTCAAGGCTTACACTACAAATATTGATTTTAGGATCAAACTCATGATCTTAGGGCTGAACTCGATTACCATAAAACAATGAAATCAACATGTCACCAACTCTTACGGTATATATGTATTGTTTTTAGTTTTTAGATTTGAAATATAGTTTCAATTTAGTTTTTATATTTCAAAATTGAACAATTTTATCTATGACATTTCAATAATACTTACTTTTAGTCCTTGAGATAACAATGTTTTTTTTTTATGAGATTACAACAATTTAAAAGTGGGATATTTGAACACAACAAAATCATTAGTTACATAATGTAAAGTTAATTAAAATGATGAATAAAAATAATTTTAAATATCAATATATTTGACAAAAGAAAACTGTCTTATTAGATATAAATTTTGGTTTTTTAAAGATAAAAAGGAAATTTTATATGATTTTATGTTTATTAGATTTTTTTTTTGTAAAGAAATTGAATGTTGAAAATGTTGTTAAATAGAGTAGAGGTCTAACAATAATTTGTATAATTTAATAATCATGACGTTATAGGTTTCTAAAATAAAGTCAAAAGACATTTTCAAAAAAAAAAAAAAAAGTCAAAAACCCTATTATATCCATTTTAGGGTGTGTTTTTTTTCTTTTTAATAGAAGGTTTGTAAGAGTTTATTTAAGGGTTGGTTCAGCCCTACGTTTGGATAGAGTAGGTCCAAAATGCCTAAAAAAACTCCGTAAAATCCTACATTAAACCTCTCTAAACTTTTATAAATACTTGAAGTACAATACCACTTCTATTATGATTGAATGGGTCAGTAACACATTTTGTTATCTTTATTGGTGTTAATTCATTTCATCTTCACGTTCACAGGTTCGAACCCGAAAATATATTTAACTTTCATATTATTTGAGAGTCGTAGTGTCCTCTATGTAGGATTCATTGGTCCCCCTCTACCCAATATATGTACTAAAAAAAACCCCACTTCTATTATAAATTTATAACCACTCTTATTCCTCTATCCAAATTTATAACCACTAAAAAAAAACCTTTAGATACTTATTATGCAAATCATTTTTTTAGGTTTAACAACAATTGGAAATGAGAATTCAAACTAACGACATTTTAATCATTGACACACACATATGTCGGTCGAACTATTGCTCTTGTTTGTATCTAAATGAGGTGTTTTTTGTTATATTATAGCATATGGGGAGTTAGCATAAATATTTATCATTGGAAATCTATCTTTTGTAATGGTTCACATATGATAACCGTAGTAAACATCAAGTTTGCATTTTCATTAAACAGAACTTCCAAAAACAATCCCTCTCAACACTTGAGAAAACATACCAAATCACTTTCAGTTTGAAGAACATCAAAGCTCATAGTAGGCCAAGCACAGTGGAAAGAGGCTCAAGTCTTAGTGTTTTAGATCATTGCCATCAATGATCCTAGTTTCCTTCATTTCTATTGTTGTTGGAAGTGGTGTGAGGAGGACTAGGACTAGCAGATATTTGTATGTCCGTGTCGTCCGCCGAAGCTTGCTGAAGTAACTGAGATAAGTGTGTGTACTGGGTAGCACTCGACGTGCTTCCTTCCAAGCAGTTCGCAGTAAAGTCGTTGATTGTGTGATCGTCATCATCAAATGTGCAAACAGAGGATGTAAGTGATGTTGCACCTATAAGTGCAACCGAGGAAGATGCACCCGGCCTAGCTTTCACTCTTCTCTTCCATTGATGAAGAGACTTTCGAACATTCTCGGTTACAAGTGATTTCTTGAACTTCGACCCCATCTACAAGCACATTAACACTACATCAAATTGGGATTGAGAGAGAGTTTGATGAATCTGGAGAATTGGAGGATAAACCAATCATACCTGAGTTACTATAACATAGAGAGGGAATGTAATAAAGCTACACCAAAACTGAGTGATAACCCTGTAAATGAACAACAATGAAGTTTTGTCTGATCTTCAGATGGATTCATGATGTTCAATGAAGAAGAAGCATAGCCATATATCGATTATGGAATATATTTCGTTCGGGGGAGAAGGACATCACGTACCCAAAGGCTAAGCGAATACCAACATACGTTTGGTTCTCCATGAAGCAAGAGGGTTCCCTAATTTCCCACTGAAAGCTAAGATTTCAGTAGTAAGAAAAGAAAACTTACAATACCAAATCAAAGAACAAAGCAGAGATTCCCACATTTGGGAAAAGAATATAGCAACAGATGAGTGAATACAGATAACATAGTCGGTTTTAGCCGATTTAAAATAACGAACTCAGATATAAAGTTGGAGAGCAATTCCAAACAGTTTCGAAAAGGGAAGCTGAAGAGCCTATAGTTTTTACAGATAGTGTATTTTGGGTTTGAGACAAATAACATGCTCTCATTGAAAACTTACCAGGGACCAAATAAATGTAGCCATCTCAAAAGCATTCTGCAAAAGAAACGCTACTAAGAAATACAAATAATACAGGATAAAATGGTAAAATAAATTGGGTTACTTTTTATTTACCAACCTGGAAGGATATAAATTGTATCAACCATAAAAGAAGCTTAGGCTTCCCAAACCAAAACAATTCATCCCTTAAGTTAAAACAATAATATCCCCTTGAAGATTCATCCACAACTTCTACAGCCAACTTTACCACTACCCGGTGCAGTTTCGTCCCGATCAGCAGAACCAACTGTTAGTATTGGTTAGCAAAGGAAAAATAAAAAGATGGATGGTTTGTTATTATCAGAGTGAACCTCGTGGATTGGAACATAGAAACCAGACAAGGATTAACAGAGAAAGAACTTACAATGGCTGGGAGGAAGGAAAGCCAGAAGTAAATGTTGCTTCCTGAATAAGAATGATCGTTCAGTCTATATAAACCATATTTCATAATTAACAAAAAGGGTCAAAATCCAAATAGTAATTTCCATGATTGGATGAACCAATAAAATTGAGTTCATATCAAGTTTTTCGTTAATGAGAAGTGTTTTTTTTAAACGAGGGTAATCATGCCCGTTCCTATGCTAGGCACCGGGAGACATCAAAGGAATAATGTCACCTCTCAAACCTGGGACCTTAAAGGGAGCATACCTTCAAAGCTCAAGTCTTCAACCACTGTGCCACTTCTTGGAGACACCTTCCTGAATGAGAAGTGTGATTGTACGTATTATTTTTACCTTTTTCATTTTCTAGTCTTAAAATAGGAGTAGGCTATTTTTAGTTCTAGGTTTTACAATCACATGAAAAAGAAATTATTTGACTTTATAAAGCTCTTTAGTTAAGAATTTGGGAAAGAAAAAATTACCGTGGAAGTTAAGGAAGATACAGGCAATGGCATATATCCAGAGTGGCACACTACAAATGCCGATGAAATAACGACACTGGTTAGTTCATCAAAAATAAAATTTTCTTTTGCTATTTATGAGTGTTCACGTCAATTTACGTGCATCTCGACTCTTCTCACAAGATATACTATATGATCTCACAAGTCTTGAGAAATGCATAAAAGCAGATTTTATGAGCCATTTTTTAGTTTTACAAATTTGGCTAAGATGTTAAAAAACATAGTTGACAAATGCAATTGAGCCCTGCACATAATGAAAGTTTAAAATAGAGTAAAGAGGTACAACCTTATGCCAACCATATCGCGAAATTCATCCTCCATGCTTCGAAGCATATAATTATGGAAGTCGTAAGATATATGGAGTTGGTGGGTCTACATTGCACAAAGAAAATAAACACAAATTTTTTTAAAAAAAATAATAAAAGAAGAGAAAAGAGAAGTTAGGATATTGGTAAAGCATGTTGATCTAACAACCTAGCACTAATAACTTTTTTTCCATTTCAGTTGCAACAATACTTGGATGCAATGATGTGTTTCTTTTTGCCCTGTGATTATTTGATCTTCATGGTAAACATCGATTCCTCATTTTAAAAACAAAACCAATAGTAAACATAGGAACACCAAAACTAAATGAACATACACTGATGAAGCCCAACCGCAAAGCCATGTAATCAGCACGATTGATAGAACTCCAAAACTGGCGGCTGAAACAGAGCTGCAAGTTTATATAATTATCTTTAATATCACTAACATAATAACAACTGCCAGATTTTGAGTTCTCCACGCATAATACAGTGATTCGGTTGATTATGAAGAGCTTTATGAGCTTCTTAAGAATCATAAAAGAGAGAATTTAAGTAGTGCAATAACAACACTCAGAAAACTAAACATTGCTAAAAGTCCCTGAAGACTGGCCTAATTTGTTTGATCAACAAATGAAAGAGACAAATTATTTTACATAAAAATCGTTGTTTCTTCATCAATAGCTCAAAGGAAAACAAAGAAATAATACCAGCCAGACAAGGACTCTATGCTGACTCCATGGATGAGAGGTATGGTGAAAGACAAAAGTCGATAGTCGCCTTATTTTTGGTCCAGTTGATGACGCTTGTACAGATTCTTCTATGTTCATATTATGAATATTGTAGGTCAAAATACACTCAATGCAAATTTTTAAATGCATTTTCTACAATGACCTCTAAGCAAGATGGAAAGCTTAGGAACTAGAAAAATGTTTTTTTTTTTTGAAAAGCAATAGAAGAATGATTTTGTGCAATGCAATGTTATTTACCTTGTGCGTTCTGAGTGGCCAAGGCCCTGGCCTCATTTTCCCATGTTCGCCAGCCATATATCTAAACAAAAAGAAGCAAGCTTCAAAAGATCATGGAAATCAAAACAGAAGAGTTTGAAGGCAGATTGATAAGAGATATGTCAACCTTAATCATAGCCAGGGCAATGGCAATGAAACTATAAGAAACATGGGTGATGCCGAGAACGAATATTAATCGATGAAGCTGCTCTAAACTTTCATATGAAGCAAATGATTCTCGACCCTGAAAAGCAAAACAACAACATATTGAATATCGAGATAAAATTTTCAATTCATTCCTGACTCGAATCTTGCACTAATCAAGTTAAATGACAACTTGAACATAACTCAACTAGTTTAGCCATATACACTCGACCAAGAGACAAGAGGTTCTATCCTCCACTCTAAATGTTGTTAAATACACTAGCCCAACAAGCAAAAACTCCAAATCATATTCTAATGTGAATTTAACTATTTCAACTAATTGCTTAACAATACTTTTTTTATATCAGTAAATGTTCAGACCAACTTAAGCGCACATCGAGTATTCAATACGAAACATAGTGCCAAACCTACAATATTTAGATGTCAAGAAAATAGGCAAGAATTTATTTTTTAGTAGGTGACCACCATGAATTGAACTCGTCACCCCTTAGTTACTAATGATCCATTTGACAAATATGCCATGGCTAATTGCTTAACAAAACTTCAAAGTTAAGGAACTTCTTCAAAGCAGAGCATAAGAAAGTACCTCAGGACAATACTCTCGAATCCCAGATTTACTATGCTCCCTTGGAAAAGAACTGTTCATGTTTTCACTCGCAATAGAAATGTCTCGAACTCGTTTCAGATCAGTATCCAACGCACAAGGATAGAAACGGCTGCTCAAGAGCGACGACTTCACACAAATTCTTGCGACAAAAACAATCCAATGACCCATCAACAACGACAGAAGTCCAAAAAGCATCAGCTCTACCCAACAAACAAGAACCAAATCAAGAACACAAACACAAAAAACCCATCCAAAACAGAAAACTAAAAATACCCATCTGAGATTTTTCTCCTCACCTTCTTTAATCTTCTCCAACGCAGCGAGCAACGATTTCCTCTTCGTCCTATTCAACCACTAGCAACAAAACAACAAAAGGGTCTCAATCAAAAGACTGAAAAACCAAGAACCCATCAAAACCGAAGCTCGATTTCACCTTTTTGGTTCGATTCAAAGTGCCCTGGAAGAAGAATCCAAGACAAACCATGAGAGTGACCACCGTTGCGAAAGCCCATGTGGGGGTTACGGCCAAGGATCGTCCCTCTTCGCCCATTTCGCAGCTCAGTCTGATCGATCAGTTCTTCGTCACAAAATTATGAACACTTGAATGGGTATTAAATGCAGCAACGAAATGGTGGGCTGTGTAATGTAGTGAAAAACAGAGACCATTGGGGGTGAAGGAATTTAAGAAGGCGAGCATTATTTGTTCGAAGGTGGGATCCCACTTGATGGCGTTTTCTTAGCTGTGGCTGTGGAATTTGTGAACTATGAATGTGGGGTTTTATCTGTCGTTTTCAAATCCTCCATGGAAGAAAGGTTAAAGAAATCATATCAGAAAGAAACCAAAAAGAACAAAAGTGTGATATTGATTCTCTCAGTCTTTGAACTATTGGTATGGAGTAATTGCTATGAGTAGAGTAGGTGAAGAATTTTATTTTTCTACTTTGAAAAAATGGTGAAGAAATTAAAAATGGTTGGAGCAGTAGTTGGAGGATGAAAAGGAAGATCAATCCAATTCAATAACTTCTCCTCGGCTGTTTGTTTGACATATTTAGGTGGAATTATTTTTATGACTTATTAATTTTTTTGTAAAAAACCTACATTTAAATAAATTTTTATTAATTTCTCTTCATTTTTTATTTTAAAAATAATTCTCATTTCTAACAATTCATTTTTAATCATTAATTTATAATAATCAATCATTTCTAGTCACTTATTTTTAATCAATTCCTTTCAAATCAATAAAAATAATTCATTTTTAACCATTCATTTTAAATAACTTATTTGTTAACTACTAAAAATAACTACTCATTTTTAAATTTACATCCAAATAAGATTTTGACTCTAATTTCTCTACGCAAAAACTACATTCAAACGAGTTTTTTGACACAACTCTCAATTCTTAAGTACTCAATATAACTTCCCAATATAACTCTTTAACCCAAAAACTACTTAAATATGTCAAACAAACAACCCCTAAGTTTCATAATTTTGTTTTTTTGTTTTTTAAAATTTAAAATTTAAAAATACGTTTTTGTTTTTATTTTTCTAAATATTAAAATTTATTTTTTGAAATATTTAATAAAATAATTTTAAAATGTTATTGATCTAACAAACTTGAAATTGCAAGTTCAAACTTTATTGTTTATTCTATCATATTTATACCATTTTCCGAGGAAAAACAACTTATTTTTAAAAGTTATTTTTGTTTTAGAATTTAGAATTCCTTTTAACATTTTAAAAATACTTTAAATTTTTTTAAACAAAAAAAGAAAAAAAATAATTATCAAATAAATTTGTTTTTTAAAAAATTTAAAACAAAAAATAAAATAAAAAATAAAAAACCAAATGGTTATCAAGACAAGACATGATCAATGTTTTTTAATTTAACAAAAAAAAAAAATCTTATCACCCCATTTAATTCACTATGAAATAGGTAGATTAAATTAAGTTGTTTACATAGAAGCTTGAACAAATTGGTGGATTAACATCCAAAAAATTGGTGGATTAATATCCAATATCTAGTTTATTAATTGAAGACATTTATTTTAACCAATTATTTTGAATCCAAAAAATGGAGGTTTTTTTTAAAAAGAAAAATGGAGGTTTTAGTTACGATATTATATATGATTGCACTCAAATTCTACTTCTTTTTTGGCTACTTTAACCAGATAAGTGATTAATGAAATAGTGAATCTGAAACATAAATACACTTAAGTATCCAATGACAAATTTGAACCTAACTTTAGTGAATTTTTTTTTTGAAACAAGGTTATCAGCCGTTCCTAAATCAGATGCTAAAGTAATATTACAAGTGAGTTCCAAACCTAGTTTTAGTAAATTAAACACTTTTTATCATTTACGGGGTTAATATTTCTCTTTTTGTCCATAATTAGTGAACATTTAGAAATTTCCTTTTATGTCTACTTATTGTTTGCTTGTCAAAAAATGGTATCTAATGACAAATTATTCATTAAATTGGTTACACACAATGACATCATCTTTGTGTGGATTACTTCTTTCCATCCTCCCTCATACTAACCTAATAGATATATACTATGCAGAAGAGAGAAATTAAACTTGTGTTTGATAATTATTTTGATTTTTTTTTAAAAAAATTGATGATATAAAATAAAGAATATTTATACAAGTTGAGGGAGAGGACCATAAATACATATTAGTACTTCTCCTCTCAATTAATTGAAAATTAAATACCAATTTCAAGGATCGAAAGTTAAACCAAACAATGAAACCATCAGGTCACGAATTATAGTATGATGGCGGCCATATTAAATAATTTTCGTAATAGATGTTGTTATATTTGATAGAAATGTCTACTATTGACATCTTCTTAAAATGAAGACATTTAGATTTTTGCCGACTACAATATTTAATATGTAGTTTGAAATTCTAGGAAGACATCATTCATGCTAGAAGACATTCATATGGGGAGGTTGTTGTTTTGCAATAATGTAGCTTCATTGATTATACTGTTTGTGGATGGAGATCATTTCTATTTATATCAACCAGTAATGAGTTAAAGCTATTAATGCAACCTTGCTTATTAAGTTAAAAGAGTTAAGTCTGTTGTTTACTAGAAAAAAAAAAACAAAAAAATATCAACTAGTAGCATTTTAATTTTTTTTTAATATATCAAAAAAATGGAACGATCATGATAAAAAGATTAAAAACCCCCCGCACTCAAATCAATTCAATAATAGATTCAATCAATGTGATAGTAGATACAATCCAATTCGGTTTGTTAAAGTCTCTAAGAAATTATGCAGTAATTGAAAATTTGGGTTTTAAGGTAGGATCCCTTTGAAGTCCTCGGTTCGAGACTTATATGTAACATTTACTCATTTGATGTCTCTAGTGTCTGGTCTAGGAATGGACATGGTTACCCTTATTACAAAAAAAATATATAAAAAATTAGTTCATTAAAAAATGGATAAAACGAGAATTTTAAAAAATAAATCAGAAATTGCTATAAAAGAAATATTTTTAATATATATATTCATGATTGTCTAGGTAGTTTTGCATGAAAAGACATATCGCTAGACTATATAATATTTAGATGTAAAAAATAAAAAAATAATTTTAGGTAGACAACCACCATGAAATAAATTGAATTCATCATCTCTTAGAATTCGTTTGATAACTGTCCTTTTTCTTATTTTTTGGAAACATACTTATTTGATAACTTTTTCCATTTCTTGTTTCTCAAATAAAAAAAATGTTTCTTATAAAAGGTGAAAAAGCGAGAAACTACAAAGTTTTTTTTGGAAACAAGCTCTTTGATAACTTTTAGACGAATGAATTTTTTTATTTATTTTTTATTTTGTATGTAAATCTTAGACGAATATCATTTAAAGATAATATTACATGTTATATATTGCATTAGTTTTGAATAAAATTTATATGTATTAGATAATGTATATTTTTTATAATTATTTTTATCTACTTAATGCATATGACACATTATTGATTAAAAAGTTAGGAATTTGCACTGTATATCAACTTTTTTACCACAGTTTACAATTATAGTACATTTTTAAAAATAATTCATTTATAGCAAATTCTGCCATTCTTTTTTTTTTTTTAAAATTATTTACTTTTTTTTATAGAAGACTTCGATAGAATCTATCCTTCTCTACTAATGGAAGTCTATCAATTTTAAACTATCAATCTTTATTGATAGAATTTGATGGAAGTCTATTAATTTATTATTATTTATTAGTAATTGATTCTATCGGCCTCTATCAATAGAATCTATCAATATGGAAGTCTATCAATTTACATTTTTTGCTGTGCAAATATTTTTATTATTGTGCTATTCATGGAATATTTTAACAATTTTATAATAAACATGTAAAAACCCCTAAAAAGTTACTCATTTTCTTTTTTCTCCATTACTTTTTTTTTTCTCCAACTTTCAGCTTTCAAAGTAATATAATCGTTATATATTTGAGTGAATATCTAACTATATAAATGATTAAGTAAACATAACAGATAATTTTTTTTATAAAATGTTTATTTGTATTAAATTATATATATATTTTTAAAAACTATTTTAATGAATTTTTAATGCATATTATATATTTTTATACTACATTATCTCAACATTTTTAAAAAAAAATTATACTCAAATTTTTTTTTAAAAAAATATAAAAATTTACAAAATAAAAAAAAGAATAAAAAATTAGAAACGAGAAATTGTTATAAATAAAGTTTTATTTTGTTTCTTATTTTTTATAAGAAATAAGAAACAGAAATAATTATCAAATACATTATTGTTTCTTAATCTAAAAAAGTTAGAAACAAGAAACAAAGAAACATGAACTAAAAATAAGAAAAAAAAACAACAACATTATCAAAGGAGCCCTTAATTTTTAAAGATCCTGTTGATAGATGGTTACTGACATTCAAAATAAAAGCCCAAAGAATAACTGAATACTCGAGCATGGGCCCAAAACAAGAGAGGTCAGCAAAGGCGGCCATGTAGAGAATTTGAGAGAAAACCAACATAATTTACAAAATAAATAAAGGAGATCTTAACATGTCACACTTTCATGAAATTGGGGAGATCAGAGGATGCATATCACACATTTGCATTACCAAGAATTTAATCTAACTCACATTTATTAATCTTTAATCGATTGAAAGCACACAAGAAAATAACATGCAATAAAATTAAATTCACAATATTTAATCCTTCCAATATCTTTCTATATATAATATACAATGGAAGAACAAGAAAAGAAGGTGAAAAATTAAGACAAAAATGGCAGGTCAATGGACAATGGTAAAGAAGGGGAAGAACATTTATTTGGGTGGTGCAATGAAGAAGAGGTCAAAAAAATGAGGAAGAATATGAAGAAAGGAGTAAAAATCACTTTGTTCAATGAGGACACAAATGAAGCCATGAAAACAACCATCACACAGCTTGTGGGCAACAAATATCATATCAAATGGGACGTTAGGAAACAATATAACTATGTCATTGATGATGAAATGTTTACGCGTTGGGATTCTACTAATAAACGATTGTGTTACAAGATCGTCGAGAATTCTAGTCTACGACTGGATTCACAAAGTGCACAACTATTTTCAACTACAACGGCTAGTAATAGAATGAAAGAATGGGAGAAATAACCAAACGAATGCTTTACTTGTGGATGTGTTGGATTATATAGGAAGAGTATTAAGTTTCTATGTAATTTATGAATTTTATATCAGATATATAAAGGTTTTATTTACATTATAATCTTATGTTTCATATTAACTTCGATAATAAGATACCCAATAATAATTTCGTTTATATCATTTCAAAAGTAATTGGCGATGAAAAAATAATCCACCTATCTTATAAATACTTAGAAGACTTCCCACTTTTTTAATATGGAACCATAGTGAAATCCTAACAAGTTTTAGGGTATTCATAATGGAAAGAAAGAAAATAAAATTAGTAAAGTTAGACTTAATAGAAAATACTCTCAAGTAAGCATGGTTCAGTAATTTTATTGAAATTAAAGGTTCAAGTTCTCATACCTCATATTTATTATAATAAAAATAATAATTGAAAGCAAGTACTTTCTTCAATGGTTATTGGAAAAGCCTATGTTCATTTTTTTTTGAAGTGAACCTATTATGAATAATTTGAATAAGAGAGAGCTCTTAGAAGATTTTCTCTCAATAGGATAAAACAAAACTTAATTATTATTAGAAATTGTATTATATGAGCCCTTCTCACAAAGTAATTACAAATATAGATAAATTTTAAAGTATTTGCATTCATAATCATTAATATATTTTAATACTAGTACTGTATTATAAATATTCATTAATTCTAGTATTATGTATTATAAATATTCATTAATATCAATACTATCAAAAGTATGCGACAATATATATACTTATTAATATCAATGATTACATATGTTATTTTTTTTAAGTTACCGTACTTAAAATTATTTTTTAAATTTGACTAGTTTGGTAAATTTTTCTTGAAAAAAATGTCTTTCACCCACCCTAGGAAATCTTATGGTTAAAGTTATTTCATTACTATTTTGGGTCGTTTAAAAATGAAAAATCGCACCACTTAAGCATGAATCAACAACTTATACACGTAACACACCCATCAAGATTATTTTGTTTCAAGCCAAAGCAACATCGCTCGAACTTAGTCAACATTTTTTACCTGGACCTTTTCTTTCTTTAGGATCTTACAAAATGTACAATACATTGGTGTTTTAAAAAATCAGAAACTTCTTTTTATTTTTGAAATTTAGGTAAAATTCCTTTTTTTTTTTAAATTTTTTTTTTATTTTTTTATAGAAAGACGAATTTGATAGTAGAGAATTGGATAGAAAATCAACTCAACTTTTTTAGAAAAACTAAAAAAGAAATAGTTATGAAAGGAGGTTTCACTTTTTTTTTTTTTACTGAAATTGAAAATTTAAACACAATAACATGTGGAAAGAGAGGACTGCATTAATATAACACATGCATAACAAAGAATTTAATGGATTGAAAGCACGCAATAATAAGACCAAGAAATCGCATGCAACAAAATTAAATTCATTATATTTAAGTCTTCCAAATATATCTTTCTATATATATAGGATAATTTGTGACAAATTAACACCATGAATTCATCTTTCTTAAGTGAAGAAGGTGAAAAATAAAAACCAAAATGGCAGGTGAATGGACAATGGTAAAAGAGTTAGGAATGAGAGAAATGTATGGAACATTGGTGTTTCAAAAAGGAGAAGAACACTTATTTGGAGGGGGAGACATTAAGAATGGAGCAAAAATCACTTTGTTCAATGAGGACACAAACAAAGCCTTGAAAACAACGATCACACAGCTCGTGGGCGACGAATATCATATCAAATGGGACATTAGAAAAAAAGATTACGTAGCTGGAGATGAAATTTTCATGCGTTGGAATTCTACAAATAAACGATTGTGTTACAAGATCGTTAAAAATGCTCGTCTACGACCGTATCCACAAAGTGCGAAACTATTTTCAAGCAAAACTGCCCATGAAAATATGCAACAATGGGGCAAATAACCAAACGATATATGCTTACTTGTGGATGTGTTGGATTATCTATGTTATGGCCTTTGAAGGACTTTTCTATTTATTACTTTTTTTTTTAGTTCGACAATTACATGATAGAGACAATTCACAATTGATTAAACTTATCAATGCTTGAATTGGCTTGAAGAGTAATAGGTTTCTATGTAATTTATGAATTTTATATTATATATGGAGTTATTATTTATATTAGAATTAATCTATGCTTTTAAGTAACGTCGATAATATAACATACCAATAATAGTTTCGTTTGGTTTTATTTTTTGAGAATAGTTTCGTTTGGATTTAGGGTGTTTATAATGGAAATGAAAATATATATATATATAAGTAATTAAAGTTAGTTTAAAGGAAATATGCTTAAAGTGAATACAGGTAAACGTTTCTCATGTCAGCTAATATTTATTTGTACTGAAGTAAATACTTTCTTCAATGGTTATTGGTAAAATCCCAATTGATTTTTTTTTTAGGGTTTACACTTTCCTTTAATTTTCAAAAGAAAAGAAATTTATATGAAAAATAAAAAGATACATCAGGATTAAAATTCTAGGGATACAAATATTTGATTTAAAAATATAGGAACTATACTCCAAACATGGGACTAAAAAATGACCAGAAAAAAAATGGTTGAATTACAAAACATGGGACTAAAAAATACTTTTTCCAAAAAATTTAGTGTTATATATATATATATATATAACTTTTCACTATTTTATTTGTGACATCAATTTTCTCCATAACAAGATAGTGCTGATCTCAAATAAGATATTAAAAGTCAAATATCAATTTTTAAATTTACGATCACTTAATCAAAATGCTCCACAAACTATCTCGGTCCCTAGAATTATGTTACATAAAAAAAAGAGAAGTAACACGGATCCATTTAAGTGATTTGTCAATTACTCATATATTCATTCAGACAGCTCATATCTCAAATTTTTTATGAAATTTTTTTTCCAAAATAATTATAAATGAAGTCAAATTCTAAAATATTTGTATTCATAATCATTAATAAATTTTAATATTGTATTATAAATACTCATTAAAGAAAGTACTTGACAATACTCAATAATATCGATCTATTTTTTTAGGTTGGACTAGTCTGATAAATTTCCCAATATTGTATTATAATACACATTATATAAATACAGTTTATTTAATATAATTCCTAAAAAATATTGTTCATGAATTATTATATAATATTAAATGTGTGGATCCATTTATATAAATTTGTATGGATATAAAAGATAAAATTAATAGGGGTTGGGCATACTTAATACAAATATTTATAAGTTTATAAAAATAGTATTAATAGTTTATTTTCTAGCACTACTCTTTGTTGGTAAATCCTTATTATTAAGTATTGATATAAATAATAAATATTGTAGTTTTGATTCTAAAAGAAAATAACAATAATAATATCTTCTCAAAAAAAAAAAAAAACAATAATAATAAATATTGTGAATATTTTTAGATTGTATTTAATTACATGACTATATTATTGTTAGTTACGTCATATGCGCATATCTCTATACTTAATAACAATTACTAATATGTTTCAAAAAAAGAAAAAACAAGATTAATAAACTTGTAGAAAATAATGGAGATCATATTACTATTAACTAAATATATAATTTAAATACTGAATGGGTTAGTGGAGCAATAGTTTCATTGTTTGGTTGTAAACCAGTTCAATATAAAAAAAAAAATGTATAGTATTTGTTACATCTTTTCAAAAAATACGAGTATACATAATATTGAAAAAATTATGAGAATCTAGAAATGAAAATGAAGAATTGGTTGATGGACGAAAACATTGTGTAAAATTCAAGGTATTTCATTCATCATATTACCCTACAATTAGAAAACTAATTATTGCAAACTAGAACATAGTTGTAGTGACTTATTTTATAACTTAATAATCAAGAGATGGCAGCAGACTTCACTACTAGAGTCAAAATGATTAAAAATTTGCGGATATTTTCTAAGCGGGGAAATTAAAAGAACCCGATAACACAATCGTTCATATACATTATCCCAATGCATCTTAATTTCATCTCCCACAAGATAGTTTTTGGATTTAAAATCGCATTGGATATGGAATGATACACATCGGCCTGTCACCTTCTTGGATCATGTTGGTTCTTAATCCAGTATTGTTTTTGACATCCCACAATATGATTTCTACTCCATTAACAACATTCCTTTTCTTGCCTTCATCTGGCCAGTGATCAATTATGTTCTTTTGAACTCCACAGTTCACACTCAGCCTCATCTAGACCCAAAATATGTTTCTTCCAACTCTATTTTATCTACCATCTTTGTAACTGTCCACTCTTTATCAGCCATTTTAGTTTCTTCACAACTTTCCAATATTATTCTCTTATTTTGCAAAGTAAGCCTATTATTTTTATATAGTGATCATATATCTAATGTTTATTATTGTATCATTGCATGCATATTTTTCAATAAATGTTCTTCCATAAGGCTATTATATTAAGATACATGTGGCTATTAATTAAATGAACATGCATATTACTCAGGGTCAGTGGCGTAGTTGGTTATTTTATTTGGTGTAATCAATTTCAACTCTTACGTAGGATTTAGGGGATTTTGCATGTATAACAAAAAAATGCAAAATATTTCCATCTATAGCACAAAATCTAAAATAATTTCATTTGTAGCAGAAAATCCAAATTGACTTCTATCACTTGTTGAGTTCTATTAGTGATAGAATTCAATCAATGATAGACTCATTCTATCACTCCTTAAGTTTTCTATCAGTGATAGAAATCTAAATTGAGTTCTATCACTAGGTGAGTGATAGAAATAAATATGCTATAGATAAATTATTTTAAAAATTATGCTACAAATATAATACAAGAGGTAGAATGTGCTGCTGATGTAAATTCTCTAGGATTTATTGGTTCCCTTCCCTTAATTTTGAACTCAAAAAAAAAAAGAAAAGAAAAAAAAAATGCATGCTCTAATTTTCATTTAGCACGCGACATGTTTGACGTTCTGCATGTAATCTATTAATTGAAAACTATCTGCAGTAATAATAGCCAGATAATAATCTAAAATTATATAATATAGATATAAGAAAATTTTTAAGCATGCAATCTTCTCATTAATATAATTTATTGGCGAAAATGAAAAAAATATTAGAATTTGATTTAGGTGGCGACTTTTTGGTTATTTATTTTAACTATAGCATTTGTTTTAAAAAAATTTCTTTCATACCATAATTTTGACGTTCTTCTGCATATTTCAAGTTTGTCCTTCATTATTTATTAATTCAAGGTCATCTGCTCCACCATGTGAAAACTTTCTGTCATATTGATTGAAAATTATTTGTGGCATTGATCGAAGATTATCACTAAAGATAAACGGTGTTGGTGTCGGCCAAATAAAAAAATAGCCTTGCTGGAATAACTTTGTCGACCTTTTTTCTAAAATGTTGGTTAAAGCTCGACGGTTCGTTGTAACGTCAATTGGTAGCAATTGGCCAATGGTTTATAAATCGTCGTCCGTCCTTTATTAGTCGAAGGTATTGAAACGGTGAACCTATTCTTACAAATGTTCAACTGGTTTTGAACTGCTGGTTTATTAATGATTTTAGCCAACAATTATGCGGGGGGGTTTTTTTTTTTGGAGAAAATACTTTTTTAGTTCCTATCTTTTAGTTGGAGTTTCATTTTGATCCTAAGTTTCAAAACCAAGCATTTTAATGCTTGCCATTTCAATAATACTCCATTTTGGTCCTTGAGATAACTGAACCGTTAGTAAGATACAGAAGAGTGACTAAGATAATGATAAGGTAAATTTAAAATTGTATAAAATTATAATAGTTTGATGATGTGGATTTTATTTCTAAAAACATTATTAGAATTCAAGTTCAAAAGGCACATTCCCAAAATACTTTTATTGATTTTAGTTATACAAACAAGTGTCAAAGAAAAAAACTTACCTATCATCTTCTACTTCTATTTCACCACTCTCTCAAACCTCTGTGATGTTTATATAAAAACAGAGCACAACTAAATCTGAATTAAAATCTATTTGAACCAATTCAGTTATTAGTATCACAATTTCTCAATAAATGCCCTGAAATTGAAGTATATGTCAAAATGCCCTTTTTCGTTGGAGGTATGGCGTCGTAGATTTGGAGAGTTGTCATGAAAATACTCGCAAACGTGAGCTAAAATAAATAAAATTCCTCTCTTCACTAATACATAAACTCTTCATAGTGTTATGATTGTTTGCATCGAATAGAGCAGGGTCGCAGCTAAAAGAGATCGAGAATAACAACAATAACGAAGGGGAAGAAGAGAAAGAACGACACAGTGGTTTTACGTGGAAAACCCCTAAACAAATTAGGGTAAAAACCACGGGCAAGGATAAAAGAACTTTATTATAAAAATAGGAGTTACAACTTTCTCTCTTACAAAGTAGCAACAAACTCTCTTATAAGGAGAAACTCTCTCTATTTTTATCTCACACCCTCACTCACTTAGATATGAGATGTCATGGGAGATTTTGGGATGGTTTGCCAACAAATGACATAACCTATTTATAGCCTCCATAAACTTGGGCTCCAAGTATGATCCAATGGTCCACATTTTACCTTGGTTATCAAGTCAAATAAATGGCTAGGATTTTGCCACAACTTGGCTTTGGATAACGATGTCTAGATATTTCTTGGTAAGTTGAAGTTCTAGATATTTCTTTGACCATCTAGGATAAATGATAAAATCTAGAGTTTTATTTTGGGCTATAACTTCTAGATTTTTCTTTGGGCAAGTACTTTCACCGTTCTTTCTTCCTTGCCATCTTCATGTTGGTTATGTTTCTGCTAGGCCATTCGCGAATCGACACCAATCAAACTTGTCACCATTGACTGCCTTGGTCAGATAATCCTGCTAGGTTTTCTTTTGTATGAATTTTCTGCATATCCACTGTTCCTTCTTCCACTTTCTCACGAATGAAGTGTACTACACTCGAATATGTTTTGACTTGGAATGGAAAACTGGATTCCTTGCAAGGTACAAGACACTCTAACTGTCACAAAACAGAGAAATATTCTTTTGTTCGTGCCCGAGTTCATCCATTAACATTTTTAACCATACTACCTCTTTACTAGCTTGTGTAGCCGCAACATACTCTGCTTCTGTTGTCGAGGTAACCACAACTGACTGCAGTTTTGAAACCCAACTTACTGCTTCACTAGCAAGAGTGAACACATATCCGGTGGTGGATTTACTTTTATCAAAATCACCTGATAATCTGAGTCGACATATCCTCTGACAATAAAGTCTGATCCTCCATAACATAATGCAACATCTATCGATCCTTTAATGTATCTAAGGATCCTTTTTACTGCATTCCAATGCTCTCGACCAAGATTCTCCATGTACCGACTAACTACTCCCACTGCATGTGCAATGTCTGGTCTGGTACAAATCATGGCGAACATTAAACTTCTCACTGCTGATGCATACGGTACTCGAGACATCTCCATCATCTCCGCTTCACTGCTAGGGCACATACTAGAGGATAATTTGAAATTTACAGAAATAGGGGTAGAAACTGGCTTACAGTCTTCTAAGTTGAAGCGTCGTAAAACTTTCCTTAAATAGTTTTTCTGAGATAGCCAAATCTTTCTATTATTTCTGTCTCGGTGAATTTGCATCCCCAGAATCTTATTTCCTGGTCCCTAGTCCTTCATTTCAAACTCCCTAGCCAACTGAGCCTTCAATTCTTTGAGACAATCTTTGTTGGGGCCAGCTACCAAAAAGTCATCACCATACAACAGCAAGATAACGAAATCTTTCCACCAAACCTCTTGAAATATACATAAGGGTCTGCATAAAGCTTGTTGTATTCAAGGTTCACAATGAAGGAAAATCTCTTGTAACATCTCGGCGCCTGTATGAGACCCCACAAAGATTCATTCAACCTGCAAACCAAGTTCCTTTTTTTCTTTTTTCCTCTAGTTGAAGCATACACAGTTCATCTTCAAGAATCCTGCTGATGATAACCTTGTGGGTAGTGGGATCCCACAGGTGTACCCCTTCACACCATGAGCATACCCGAAGAACAAACATCTTTTGGATTTTGTATCCAATTTTGTAGCTTCTTGGGTATTGTACATCGCGTACACTAGACTTCCGAATATATAGAGGTTTGAATAATCAATAAGCTTTCTAGTCCACATCTGCACTGATTTCTTCAACTCAATTGCAGTTGATGGAGCACGATTCACTACACTACAAGCGGTACTCGCTGCTTCTGCCCATAATGATTTTTCTAAGCTTGCAACTTTCAACATTACTCTTGTTCTCTAACAAGGTTATGTACATCTGCTCTGCAACTCCATTTTGCTGAAGAGTGTAGGCAGTAGTTGAATGCCCTTTTACGCCTTGTTGATTCCAAAATTCAGCAAACCCATTGCTTGAATATTCTCCTCCATTATCCATCCGCAAACACTTGACCTTCTTTCCTGGTTGAAGTTCAACTAGCGCTTTGATTACTTTGAAGACCGAACACACATTTACCTTCTTCTTGATGAGATACACCCAACACTTCTTGGAGTCACCGCTATAAAGGACACAAAGTGCCTTGCTTCTCTTAAGGATGTAACCGGTGCTTTTTGTCCATCAAAATGAACCAATTCTAGAATAACTTCATTTCTAGAATTTGATATGTTGAACTTTAATCTGTGTTGCCCACTTGCCACGCAATGCCCACACAAAGGTAAACATACCTTAATGAGCTCTAAGAGTAGATTTTGCTGTACAAGAACTTTAACTCCTTGCTCCGACATGTGCCCAAGTTTCTGATGCCACATCTTTTGAAACCCTTCACTTGGACTACTTGAGACAACAAATGCCTCTCCTTTTTGCAAAGTCTCTCCCACCAGCATGTACAAGTTTATAACAATTTTTTCTCCCTTCATAAGTATCAACGCTCTTCTCAACCACAACTTTGCAATCAAGGTCCTCAAGTTGACCTAATGAGAGAAAGTTCTTTTACATGTCTTCTATGTGTCGCACATGTTGAATTGTGCGGACAATATTATCATGGAACTTCAACTTGATAGTTCCAATACCGACAATCTTCAAGGCATGATCATTGCAGCTAAGCATGTAGAGATAGGTTCATAATGATGAAACCATTCTCGGCGTGAGGTCATATGGTAAGTCGCTCCTGAGTCGATAAACCATACATCGCCCAAACTCTTTCTGCCTTTGATAGTTGTCGCTGCTTCACAAGATAAAAAATCACCTTCATTTGAGGTGCTTGCTACATTTCCTTGAGGATTGGAATCCTTTTTGTTTAGATTCCAACAATCCTTCTTCATATGTCCTTTCTTGCCACAATGGTAGCACTTCATGCTCTTCTTACTTCTTGATTTTGACCTTCCTTAATTTTAGCTCCCACTGAAGCCACGTTCCACTGATCTCCCTCTTGTCACCACCAGAGCCTCTGTTTGTTGTGAGCTTGCCAACTTGTCTTCTCTGTTCTTTCGCCGATTTTCTTCTTCAATGACAACAGTTCCAATATCATCAAATTTTAGACAGTCCGTCAGAATATTATTTGTCAAGTTGATGACAAGTCGATCATATGAATCAGGAAGACTTTGAAGTAGAATTTCAGCACGTTCATTTGAATCTATTTTATAACCCAAATACGTGAGTTGAGAAAATAGAGAATTCAACGTCTTCATATGCTCCGTCATTGAAGTAGATTCTGACATTTGAAGAGTATACAGTTTCCTCTTAAGGAAAATCTTGGTGTGAAGTGACTTGGCCTCATACAGCTTGGTGAGATGTTCCCAAATCTCCAGTGCAGTTTTTTCTCCTCTATACTTGACAAAACTGTATCTGTTAGTGCTAGATGTAAATTTGCAATAGCATTTCCATCCATCTCATTCCACTTATTATCATCCGTGATGTATGCTAGCCTCTTGCTGATGGCTGCAAGACAATTATCTTTTCTCAAGATAGCCTTCATCTTCATCTTCCACAACGAGAAATTGGTCCCGTTGAACTTCTCAATCTCGAACCTTGCCGCCATTGCTTCTACCACGAACAGTAAACAATCTACAATCCACGTACCTGTCAACAAAGGTGAAAGTATCTAACTTATTTTCTGATGTGGAGGATCCACTTTTAGTGGCAACCACAAAGTATACGATAAGTAGATATTTACACCAAGAAGCTAGGCTCTGATACCACTTGTTATGATTGTTTGCATCGAATAGAGCATGGTCGCAACTAAAAGAGATCGAGAATAACAACAATAACGAAGGGGAAGAAGAGAAAGTACGACACAGTGGTTTTATGTGGAAAACCCCTAAACAAATTAGGGTAAAAACCACCGGCAAGGATAGAAGAATTTTATTATAAAAATAAGAGCTACAACTTTCTCTCTTACAAAGTAGCAACAAACTCTCTTATAAAGAGAAACTCTCTCTATTTTTATCTAACACTCTCACTCACTTAGATATGGGATGCCATGGGAGATTTTGGGATGGTTTGCCAACAAATGACATAACCTATTTATAGCCTCCATAAACTTGGGCTCCAAGTATGAATGATCCACATTTTGCCTTGGTAATCAAGTCAAATAAATGGCTAGGATTTTGCCACAACTTGGCTTAGGATAAGGATGTCTAGATATTTCTTGGCAAGTTGAAGTTCTAGATATTTCTTTGATCATCTCGGATAAATGATAAAATCTAGAGTTTTCTTTTGGGCTATAACTTCTAGATTTTTCTTTGGGCCTAAATTCTCTTTTGTTGGGCCATAATATTTAACACATAGTTCATCCTTCTCGTAATCTAATCCACAAATTACAGTGCAATTAGTGAAGCGACTGTAATGGTTCCATGTGTGCGTGTCTTAGCATAATAGAACAAATTTTATTGATAGAATTTGTTGAGATAATGGTAGTTGGGCTTGCAGTGAGGAGGAAATTGAGGTTGAGGTTTGTTCTTATTTTAATAATCTCTATACTTCTCTAATGATAATGGCAAGGACGCTATGGTGCATGATTTTTTTGATGAGGTGACCCACTCCTTTTCGTTAGAGGAGGACTTCTCATGGTTAATCAAAGGGAAGCTTAGTATATTGTTGAAGCATTAAGGTTGTATTATTTTCTGACTTATCAGAAAATAAAATATGAGAACTCAACTATATATTTTAGTCCTAATACGAAAGAGTCTTCTATTGATATTTTGCTTAGTTTTGTTTTAATTTTAAGGGTAAAATATTATTTTGGTCTCCGAACTATCATAAAGTTTCATTTTGGTCATTGAACTTTCAAGAGTTCAATTTTAGTCTTTTAACTATCATTTTTGTTCTATTTTGGTCTTTAAACTTTCAATTGTCCGATTTTAGTCCTTAAACTTTCTATAAAGTTTGAGTATAGTACTTGAGTTAAAAATAAAACTTAACCATAGTTAAAATGGATGAGGTGATAGAAAAATAATAATAAAAAATGTATCATCTTCTTCCCTCATCCCAAACTTCTCTCCATACCTGTACCTCAAAAGGACTTATTTTAATTGATAATCATTTTAATATTTAGAAAAGGTTAATTTTAATTTTTTTTTTAATTCAACAAATATTTGAGAAATTTCAATTGATAAATTTTTTTGGTTATCAATCATCAAATCAATTGAGTTATATTTTTGTTGAGCAATATTTTGACGGTTGAAGTTTAGAAAAATATTTATTTTAATATTTTCAAATAGTTAGTGTTTAGTACTAAAAAAAGAAGTTAGTGTCTAATGTTTATTCACTAGATTAATACAATATTTGAATTCATATGATTCATCTTTTACAGAATTATCGACAAAAATGACTAAATTAAACCTTTTAAAAGTCCAAGAATTGAATAGTACAAAATTAATAAAAGACGAACAAGTATTTTAAAATTTTAGGCAATATATTTCGATAACTATTCATTTCTTTTTTTCAAAACAAAATTAAGTTTATAAACTGAGTTTCTATTTTTTTATTTTTTTTAGAAAATTGAGTTTCTACTCATGTAATTATTTGTTGTGTTAAATTAGGAAGGTAAAAAAACTTTTTAAATCACGTGTGGAGAATCATTTAGACAAAATAATTAAAAAATGAATCTCCTTATTAACTGACACTTTAAAGTCGTTAAATATTTACTTCATAATAATTTATTTATTTTCTTCCAAAGATAAAACCACGATAACAAATAGTGAAAAAAATAATAATAAATTTTCCAAAAATCAAATGCTACATTAAAATAAATAATCTCAAAAGTTAAAAACAAAGGAGAAAAAAAAGAAAAAGGTAAACAGAAGAGGCTCTGTTTTTGTCAACACAAATCAGCCTATATACACTAAAATATACTTCTTCAAATTGCTAGAAAAAAAGAAGGAAATTCCTTTGGTGACCTGAAATTTGAATCCATTTTTTGCACAAATCATCATCATCAATTTCATTATGGGAATTTAAAATTGAATGCTAAGATGAAAATAAATTTAAATATGAGAAAAACAAAGAGGTTCCAAAAATCAACACAAACATAAGAAAAGCCAAATCTGGGTGAGCTCTGGTTGAACCTCCAATGGCCAAATCAACTAGCCATGAATTTTCAGGCAGTGGCACCATCTGCCCCACCACCGCCCCGCCCATTGCCGCCCCGGATTCTGCCGTCTTTGGCGGCGAATCTGTTGACGATTTCAGGCTGCACATTAGACAAATCAACCGTTAATTTTTCTTGCAGTTTTTCTCATTTTAAATTAGTTCGACAACATTAGAAAGGGCACGTTCAATAAGCAAATACTTTGAGTCATTTTGATTCTCGAATTTAAAGATGTTTTCAAATTTTAGTTTCAAAATATTTGTTTGGTTCTCACTAAAGTATAATCATTGTATTGATGATGTGAATCAAATGCATGTTTTGTTTTTAATCAAAAGAAAAATATTATAGATTTAGTCCTTAGATATAATCACACTTATCATGATATGAATCAATTACTTAATTTGCTAATTTTTTAATGACTATTTTTTTAATTTTATCTCTTCATAAAAATTAAATTCTTGTTTCTAGAATCATGAAAGCTAAATTTTAATTACCATCAAATCAGACGAATTAAATTATAATTTTTGGAATAGCTAAATTCTAACTTTCTATCAAACAAAACTTATAATCTAAATTATAATCAAATATATATACAATTTTTTTTTAATTTCCATAATAACAATTTTTGGTTATGTCAATTATTATATACTCTTTTCATTTTATCATTCTGTCAATTAAAATTAAATCAATACTATATAATTCTATCATAATGATGTCACTGGCATGATATCTTAAAATAAAAAAACAAATTTTTTTAATGATTTCTTTGTTATAAAAAATTATTCAAATTTATGACATTTTGATTACACATTGATATTGTTGAATTATTGCACTCGACAAAACAAAAAAAAAAACTAACTGTTAGCTCAATTTATATAGTAGATGCTCATAATAATCTATATGTTATGGTCACAAAACTCCCACCTAATTATTATCATTTTGGAATCATTCACCCAACTTTTATTCAACTAAAAAAAAGGACGTCTTACCTAAATAATAGATTATCTTTATTATCAAAACAAAATATGTATTGGTTTACTATACATTTATACATATCAATTTGCGTTAAATTTTAAATAAAATCATATGTACTCCCAAAATATCCAACATTTTAAAAAAAAGTTCCATTACTTTTATTTTGGATTCAAAATAAAAGGGGAATGAGAATATCTAAATATATGATCTTTTGAATCAATAGTATATACTATTATTTTTATTGGGGTCTAATTAAAATTTTAAATGATTAATATATTTAATAAATTTTGAAAATGACATGTTATATAACCTAGATTACAAGTTGGAATTCCTCAACCTAAATACAACTATTGAGAAAATAAATATTTTGAAAATGTAATGTTGAAAATGTTGTGTTAATTTTTTTTTTTTTTTTGAGAAATGGAGTTAACTTAAATTTTAAAAAGCTAAAGGAAATTTTAAAATCATCTATAATGTCTAGGGACTAAAAAATGGTTGAGAGCTAATTGTGAAACATACCAAACAAATTGGACTAGACAACAAATCTAAGATTTTTTTTTTAAAGTAATTTTAAAAAAAATTAATTGATTTTACGAAAAATCTCAAAATTGAGCTGATTCAATAAATGGGTCATCGTCTTCTACCTTGGGGAGGAAGGGCAAAATGTGACTGTGTAATCGGCGCCGGAGCAAGTGAAGGTGCTGGTGGCGTCGTCGTAGGCGTAGCTATACGACCGAGGACACGCCGATTTAAAGATCGCCGAGTATTTCGACGGCTTACACGTCGCCGGTGAACCATACGCGCCGCTGCAGCAGTATTCCGGCGTCCCAAACTTATCGCACGCGCTTCTACACGCGCCACCGTTCGCCGCCCTCAGCTCCGCCGGGCACTGCCTGTTCAAGTCCGTCACGCACCCGGTCGACCCACACGCGCCGCTCCCCTCGACTATCATCGCCAAATTGTAGCCGTCCACAAGGCTGACGTCGTAGAAGTCCGGCGAGGCGCCGCCGCCGGAGCCGAGAGTGAACTCCGCTAGTGTCGCCGGCGGGGCAGCTCCGGCGCCGTTGCACTCAATTTGGCCGGACCCACAATCGCCGGTTATACAGGAACCGCGGCCGGCGCCGTCGAAGTTGCAGCCGGTTCGGCCCCAGAACCGGCCGGACCAGCCGGCCGGCGCTCGGAAAGACTTCGAGCCGCCCTTTCGAAGCTCGAAACCGGTGGTGTCCAATTTCGAGCTGCCGGCGCCGGAGAGAATTCCCGGCCAGACAGTGTAATCGCACTTGTTCACAAACGTAAATTTAGCTCCAAAAGAACCTAAAAGCTCAAAAAGTAAAATGGGTATTACTAAAAATTGAAGAATAGAAAACCAAAATCTCAAAAATGAAAAGGGTATGGCAGAAAATTGAACAATCAAAAGTAAAAAGCTCAAAATTGAATTGGGTATTACAGAAAATGAAAGATTGAGAAATTAAAAACACAAAAATAAAATGGGTATTGGAGAAAGTTGAGGAAACAAAAACCAAAGCTTAAAATGAAATGGGTGTTAAGAAAATGGAAGAATGAAAAACCAAAAGCACAAAAATGTAATGGGTATCAGGAAAGTTGAAGAATCCAAAACCAAAAGGAAAAAAAAAAGACAAAAAAGTGAAGAACACAAAACCAAAAAGCTCTAAAATAAAACAGAGAGAATTGAAATTACCATGGGAAAATAGGAGAAGAGAGAAGGCCAAGAAAATGGAACAAGAAACAGAGTGAATCCCAAACAAGTCCATGAGCAATTGAAACAACTTTTCAAATTTTCACAAACCACTTCTGAATTTAGCCTCACTTTCTCACAAATGTGTGATTTTGGGGATTAAATTAGAAGTGGGTTTTTGGATTGGGACTTTTGTTTTTAGTTGTGGGGGCTCTGTGTTCTGTGCAACTGTGGGGAGAGTTCTGAAGATGGACATAGAAATGGGTATATATGAAGAAGAATTGATTGATAGGGGAATGAGAAAAGGGAAAAGACATGCTTTTTTTTTTAAATTAATTTTTTTATTATCATCTTCAATGGTGGGTGGAGTGGATTGTATTTTGTGGTTTGAAATGATGGGAATGGAAGAGATTCATCCTATTGTTTCATTCCCAAGTGAAAATAAAAAACAGAAAAAGCAACAAAATCATGTTGCTTGTTTGGTATCTTATTGCCAATTCATGGGATCTAATGAGGTTTTGTAAATTTTTTTGTTATGGTGGGGTTAATTTTGAGAATGAAATATTGAATTAACCTAACTATTGAGAAATTTTAAACAAAAGCGGTGCGTTTTGATAATCATTGATGTAATTATTTTAGAGTGATGTAGTCATTAAGAGCTAATAAATTTAATTGTGATTATTATCTACCTATATATTAATTGTTTAGAATTTCATTTACACATTAAGCTGTTCTCGTACATTTATGAATATAAAAAAATTGCATGTGTTTGAAAGTTTAGATATTAATATTAAGAATATTTAAATTTTAGTTCAATAACAATTGAGATGAAGAATCTTATCCTAAACCTCCAATTTTTTAATAAAATAATTTATGTTAATTAAATTGGAGCTTATATGCCCTGTATACTTGAACGTATCTAAGGGTGCGTTTGAGATATCGGTTTGGTTATTATAAACGGAAGGTTATGATAAACGGTGGTTATGATAAACAGTGAGTTATTATAAATTATGTTTGAGGAGCAAATTATTATAATAGAGATTGTGATAAACGGTGTTTGAAGAACTGATTATGTAACAAAATGTAGTATATGTAAGGTGTAGATATACGAGCACGTAGGTTTAGATAAATGGACACGCAGATTTAGGTAACCATCACTTATAATAAATGGTGGGGCAAACATCAGTTAGATTATTATAAACAACTCGGCCGTTTACATAAACGGGCCCAAACACACCCTAAGTGTCATTAACCACTCTTAAATTTCTAATCAAATAGAGTTGGTTAGCAATTTTTTTATTTTTTTGAAAGGTTGGTTAACTTTTGTAATCAGTTGAATATTTAAAATATGTAACTCATAACAAAAATAGTTTTTTTTCCTTCCTAATTTAGATGCTAGAATTTGTCACTTTAACCGATTAGTTGTCCTGTTTAAAACTTATAATTGTTTTTTGATAACAAATTTTATATTTGTTAAACATTTGCACCACACCAACTAGTAAAGTTGTTAAAAAAAAAACACTAACTCGTAAAGTATGGTTGGATTGTGACACCCTGCCTAATAAGATGAGTACAGAATATAAATATATAAAAAATGTACAAAATCAATACTAAATTCAACTTGAAATTTATTTAAGATGACATTTATAATGCTCTTTTTTTAAAAAAATTATTGAATGGTTTCTTAATCACGCACTCAATTAAGGAGACAGTTAATTCTCGTTGACACTTTTACCATTTTCCTATTCCTTTGGAAACACATTTTCTTTTATCTCAAAGTAGTTTCAAATAGACTTGAAACATGAATTTTGAAGATCTCACTTTTAGCTTCATTTTTTTGAAAATTTATAAAACTTTTCAAATTTAGAAAAAAACTATAAATATGATCACTTAAACAAATAGCAAATGTAATCATTAATTTAATGAATAATGTGACATACTTTTTTTTAATAGTATTTTGATATTAATGAGTATTTATAATGCAATATTAAAATATATTTATTATTATAAGTATAAATACTTTAAAATTTATTTATAAATGCTATATTCCTAATTTTCTCCGTTAGGAAAATTGGATAGCAAATTCTAGACAGTCACATTTCGGGATTTCTTAGAACGTGACAAAAAATAATGACAAACAAGATGATATCAATAATAATAATAATAATAGAAGCAATAATGGCGAACAACATTATATATATATATATATATATATTTGAAACATTTGGTGAACAAAATATTGGCTCTTTAACCGACAAATTGCAAGATAATAGAAATGAAGGTATTCAAGGAATGACGTAGTGGTTGAAAACTTGAGTTTTGAGAGTACGCTTCCCTCAAAATTCTAAGTTGGAGACTCAGCTGTGATATTACTCCTTCAATGTCTACTGGTATCAATATGTCAAAAACATTATCCAACAAAATATGCAAAATGTGCATTCTTACCGAATAATTTATGATTAAAAAAATATATCAATGATCTCTTTTTAAAAAAATTGCATATATAACAATTATTTATGTCAATCTTCTTTTGAATTCATGGAGATTTCTTATCTTATTAATAATTAAATATTTTATGTCAATTAAATTAGTTTCGTTTGCTCTTAAACAATAGTAATTAATATCAAATAGTTTTTTTTAGTACTAATTAATATCAAATAGGTTGATTTCATTGTTTGGTAGTAATCTAATTTTATGATATTTATTTGAGAGTAATAGTATCTTTATGTAGGGTTTGTCCTCTCTTAATAAAAAAAAAAAGTAATCCATATGTTTTCCCTCATAACATTTTGTAGAAGTTAAACTCTTAAACTTAAATTATTACGAAAACTAGATTTTATTGATTTGTTTTAAATTAGAATCCCCTTCGTCAAATTTTCACATTTAATATAGAAAAAATTACGCAAACTACCCCTAAACTATAGTATTTATAATAATTACATCCTTAAGCTTTTAATTAGATCAATTACATCCCTTCAAATTTGATAAGCGTTGCAATTAACCACCTATATCTAATTTAAGTAAGATATAAAAAGATAAAATTGTCAATAAAAGTTGTTGCCTCTACCTCCTCTTACCCTTTGTGTTCTTTCTCAATGTTAAAACTAAATGTCAATGCTCAATACATCTTGACGAAGCAAGGTCTTTGAACATCAACAACTCAGCTCACAAAAGCAGTTAACGGAAAACAACATCACTATACAAGAGCAAAAACAGATTCAACAAACAACCTGAAGCTCTAACCTTCTATCAACTACCTAATGTGTATATATAAAGCAATCTAAGTTGTATAGTGGTGTGGGCGAATGTCTATGCGTGTGAGAGTGTGTTGTATCAAAGATTTTTAAAGAAATGAAAGAAGCTAACCTGTGTTTCTCTCCCGTGGAGGTAGGCCTTTGTTGCCGAACCACGTAATTCCTTGTTTTCGTTTATCTTCTTCCTTTTACTTTTCACATCTTCATGCTCGTGTTCATCTGTGTATGATCACTCAGAAGAAAACACAGAAAAAGTTAGAATAAAAAAGAACAGAGTTAGATCCAAGAGAAGATAGATCACAAAAGAAAAGAAGAGAAAAGAAACGTTCATACTTGTTCGTTGTTCATCATTGAGCTATTTGGTGAAAGCAGATCGACATTTGTTCTTGTGATGTTTTCATCATTATCGTTCATCATCTGTGTGTTGGGAAGACCACAGCCGTCCATCTGTCATTTCTAATTCAAAGCAAATTGAAATTAGGCTTAGAACTTGGGTTATGATGAATATGAAATCTTGTTTTAGGGCCTGATTTTTAACAAACTGGTATCATGTTCTTGGTTAAAAAAGAAGAAGGTCTATAAGTTTCAAGAAACATGGGCTTTCTATTCAAGAAGATAGATATTGAAGCTTACATTTGAAGACATGGCTACTACAACGAAGTATCACATTGATAAGTTCAGTGGAGCAGATGATTTTGCACTATAGGCAAAGAAAATCAGAATTATCCTAATTGCTCAAAAGGCTCAAGCTACTAATGAAGATCCGACTAAATAGAAAACTGTTTTCACTGAAGAACAGACGAAGGAAATGGAAGATATTGCTACAACAACTACTATGTTGAATCTCAATGATCCAATCTTCAAACAGGTTATGGATAAAGACTCCATCTACAAAGTATGGCTCAAACTTCACTCTTTATATGACAAGAAAGATCTACCTAATAAACTCTATGTAAGGGAGAAACTGTTTTCAATCAAAATGAATCCTTCTAAAATTATAACAAGTTAGCTTTGAAATGTTTCTTATGCAACAGAGAAATTCATTTTAAAAGGGATTGTCTTCAACGTAAAGATGACTACAAAAGATCCTACAAGGGGGAGCACTATAAGAAGGATTATTCAAAGAAGAGCTACAACTACAACAAAGACTTTGGAAGGAAACAGGATTACTTTAAATATTATGGAAGAGCGGATGCCTCTATTGGAGAAAGCCCATACTCATATGCCGAGGCCCTAGTGACAACAAAATACCAACCCATGGATAAAAAGAATGAGGATAAGGGAGACTTGATTTTATACTGACGCTGTACCTATCATATGACCTCAAATAAAGCATGGTTTGTGGACTACAAACCATGGGAAGGTGACTCAATCTACATGAGGGACAACTATACATGTAAGGTTATGGGTCTTGGTTTGGTACTATTGAAGCTTAAAGACAATAAAGAGGTTCTTCTAAAGAATGCCAGACATGTCCCAAATCTAAGGAGGAATTTAATCTCCCTAGGAATGCTTGATGAGCAAAGGGGCATCTTTATAGGCAAAGGTGGGCATCTACAGATCCTAAAAGATGGAAGAGAGGTCCTATATGGAAGAAGACACAATGGATTGTACTTTCTATGAGATGTCTCAATTCCTAAGTATGCTCTAGTTGCTCAGTCTTCAAGATTGGAAGACATAGAACTATGGCATAAAAGATTGTCACATATTAGTGAACAAGGATTGATTGAACTAGACAAGCATGGCTTAATATAAAACAAAGGAATTAAGAGGCTCAAATTCTGTGAACATTGCATCTATGGGAATTCTATGAAACTTAACATCATTCTAAAGATACTCTAAACTATATTCATGTTGATTTATGAGGACCAGCTCAAACTCCATCTTGGAGTGGGTCTAGGTTCTTCTATCACTAATAGATGACTTCAAGGAAAGTTTGGGTTTATCTACTTAAATCCAAAGACCAAACTTTCTTAAAGTTTGTTGAATGAAAAACTAAAGTGGAACTACAATCAGGAAAGAATATAAAGTATCTTAGAACTGATAATGGCTTAGAATTTATGAGCAATGAATTTAAATCATTCTGTTCTAAGCTTGGTATTACTAGACACAAAACTACTCTTTATATACCTCAACAGAATGGGGTTTCAATAAGGATGAACATAACTCTCATAGAGAGAGTGAGGTGTATATTGTCTGAATCAAAAGTTGAAGAAGTTTTTTGGGTTGAAGCACTAGCCAAAGTTGTTTATACTATTAACAGGAGTCTTAGTACAGCTATAAGATTCAAAACTCCTCAATAAAAATGGACACAGTAAACTCCTGACTTGTCAAACCTAAAGGTGTTTGGGTGGGTAGCCTATATTCACAAGAAGCAAGGAAAGCTGGAACCTAAAGCCATAAAGTGTATGTTCATTGGCTATCATGAGGGTTCAAAGGCTACAAACAATGGGATTTTAATAACAACAGAAGCCTAGTAAGCAGAGATGTAGTATTTAAAAAAAATAAGTTCTATATGAACTCAAAATCCACAAAAGATGAAGCTGAAAAGGATGATGGGCGAAATCCACCTAGTTTTAAGGTGGAGCTACTTAGACAACTTGGTCCATCTAAAACTATTTCTCAAGTTGTTTGAGAAAGGGAAGTGTCACCAAAAGAATCCTCTAAAGAAATTGATGTATTAACTATTGTAGAAGAACTTTCATAACTCACATATAGAACAGAAAGACCTAAAAGACAGATCAAGTTACCAGCCAGATATGCTCAAGCTGACTGTATAAGTTCTAAATATCCAGGAAATTTAGAAGAACCACAAAACTTTGATTAAGTTCTAAAAAGTAGAGATAAACTCAAATGGTTTGAAGCAATGGAGAGTAAGATATAATCTCTTCACAAAAATAAGGCTTGGGATCTAGTTAAACTTCCTTGTAAATGGATTTTTAAAAGGAAACTAACTGGAATTGTAGAAGCTATAAATTTCAAAGCTAGACTAGGGGCTAAAGGATTCAATAGAAAAAAAGTGTGGGCTACAGTGAAATTTTCTCACCAGTAGTAAAGTACACCTCTATCATAATTCTATTGGCTATTGTAGCTTGTGCTAATCTAGAACTAAAACAAATGGATGTTACTACAACTTTTTTTCATGGAAACCTAAATGAAGAGCTCTATATGGATCAACCAAAAGGATTCACAAATCATAAGCACAAGAATTTAGTATGCAAATTGAAGAGATCTCTATATGGTTTAAACAAGCACCTCGATGATGGTACAAAAGGTTTGATGACTTTATCCTAAGCATAGGCTTCCACAGAAGTCAATATGATGCTTGTGTATACTTTAAGAGATCTAGCAAAGGAGATTATAAATATCTTCTACTATATGTAGATAACATGCTCCTAGCTGGCAAAGATATAGAAACACTGAAGAAGATAAAGGATCGATTGAACTCTGAGTTTGAAATGAAATATCTTGGTTCAGCTAAAGTCATTATTGGAATTGAGATAAGAAGAGATAGAAGAATGGGGAAACTGTTTCTATCTCAAGGAACCTATGATAAGAAAGTTTTATCTAGATTCAATATGAATAACTCAAAGCAGAGCATACCTCTTGCTCAACACTTCAAGTTATCTGCTAGAGACTCTCCTACTGATCAAAAGGGTAAAGATAAAATGAAGAAAATACCCTACTCTAGTGCCACTGGAAGCTTATGTATCTAATGGTGTGCACTAGACCAAACTTAGCATATTTCTCTAGTCTTATAAGGAGATACATGGGAAATCCTAGAAAAACACACTAGGATGAAAAAAAGTGGGTTCTTAGATACCTAAATGAAACATCAAATAGAGGTCTTCTATATAAAAGCACCTATATCTCATCAACCACTAGTTAGAGGATTTTTAGACTCAGCTATGGTGGTGATCTAGACAAGAGAAGATCTCTATCTGGTTTTGAATTTCTATTTGGAGATAATTTCATAAGTTGGAAAGCCAACTTACAATCAGTGATGGCACTATCTACAATAGAAGCAGAATTCATAGCTACCACCGAAGCTATCAAGTAAGCTATATGGTTGAAAGGAATCTTAGAAGAGTTGGGGTATGCACAAGACACAGTAGAACTATTGTGTGACAACCAAGTGTTATACATCTTACAAGGAACCAACAGTTCCATGGAAGATCCAATCACATTGATGTAAAACTACATTTGTAAGAGAGCTAGTAGAAGAAGGGATAGTTATTGTACTCAAAGTAAAGACACAAGAAAATGCATCTGATATGCTAACTAAAGCCGTGATCAAAGGAAAGTTGAACATTGCTTTGAATTTACTCGGAGTAGTAGACTCCCCTATGTACTAAAGCTAAAAGGGTAGAAGTGGAGAGGACACAAGAAGCATTGAATTAAAGCAAGGTCTTTGAACAACAACAACTTAGCTCACAACCAAGCAGTTAAGGTAAAACAACTTAACTATACAACAACAAAAGCAGATTCAACAAACTACCTAAATGTAACGGCCCAGGTTTTCATCCCGGTCTTCCAGGTATGCCCTAGGGGTATTTTGGTAATTTGGTCGGGCTATCAGGGTCGTTTATATCTTTTTCAGTTGTTAAAATTATTGGATGGACTTAAGTAGGATTTTGATGCTTTGTGGATGTGTTTGGGCATGGTGAGATGAAAAAGAAAAATGGAGGAATAAAGATGTGTTTGTTGGGATTCAAACCCGGGGTGATAGGAAGTCAGGTGGGTAGAGTGGCCAGTTGAGCCACAGGAGGATCTTGTTGCTCTTTCCGCGGCATATCTTGATTAGCTTTGGGTCTTTGGGGTTTTGGTGTGTTTGATTAAATGAAGAGAAAAACTGGTTTTCATCTCTTTTGGTTCTCCAAGCTCCATGGCCGCCCAAGCCTTCTCTCCCTAGCCTTCGCCATATTTTTCTTCCCCGTACCAAGCATCGGCCATCGCGGCGTCGGCCGAAAGCAAAAAGTAGTCGCGCCAAGAAGAGCCGTGTCGCGCTAGATGCCCAGCCAGCAAGATTAGAGCGAGCCGACCTGCCGCTCGCGCGCAGCTTGTTGCACGCCCAGCAGCGCCGCACGCTCATCGTCGCAGCCCAGCAGCCCGTTCGCGCCCCGTCGCGCGCACCAGACGCCATCGCCCAGCCGAGCCCGCTCCCGCGCGCCCTTGTCTTGCCCGCAGCTCATCTACGCCAGCGCGTCCGCGCCCCAGCGTTGTGCCAGCATGCTCGGTGCGCAAGAAACCCAAAGACCCGACCGCGCGCCCGTACAAAGACGCCAGCGCCACAGCCCTGCCCCGCTAGCAGATGCCTGTCGTCGCGGCACTGTTCGTCCGTAGCGTCTACCCGTGTGCGCTTGAGTTGCTCTCGAGCTGAGCCCTGTTTATTTTATTATATTTAGGTGTATGGATTTGTGATAATTATTGTGCTTGTTAGGTTCTCATTAGCTAGCTCGGGACCGATCACAGCTTAGGATTCTTGTGTGTAGTTGCCTTTCGACCAGGTAAGGATTTCTTACCGGAGTTGTGTGGGCCCTGTGATATATTATGTGATTGCTGTTTGTATGCTTGTTTGTGTTTATCAGCATGTTTAGTGATAAGTGCTCTACTCTGAATTCCCAACAGGCATGATTTCTTATGTTGTTTCTCATGTTAGTCCATGCTAGGTTGTTCCGTTCTGGCATGCTCGTTATCTATTCTTGCTTCGTAGTATCATACTTGGTTCGTTGTATCTGTTGAGCGCGTATTGGATTGTTTGCTGCATCTGTTTATAGGTTTGAGATATGGTAGGTAGCATCATTCGGGCCAGGATGAATAACGTAACTTGCATCCACGGCAGGGACGTACGAGGCGGTACTCCATCCCTAATCCCCCGTTAGGGTTTAGCTAACCCTAACGGCAGGCCCTGCAATCTTGGGTGAGGGTGGCAGACTGTTAAATGCCCCAACGGTCGGGATGATGACATGGCATTGCCTTGTCCCCGGCAGTCAGCACGTTTTCAGCGTGTTCGGCCGTAGCCCTTGATTGCCACCTGTTAGGGCAAGGACGACTTCCTGGTGTAAGCTTACCACAACCGGTTCCTTACCCTCAGGTGCGGTGGTTCAGGCTGACATAGTTCACGTGTCCAGGTCTCACACCCCTATGTCAGTGACACCGATCCAGAGATTTAGTTAGGCATGGTGACTAGACCTAGGCATCTTGCCACTAGACCCGGCACCCCCCATGGTTTGCAGTAGCATGCGGTGCGCGCATACGCTCATTACAACGCCGACTGGAGAGCTCCTCGGGATTGTGAGCCAGTGCACCTTTCGTGCATATTGTTTTTAGTTTTGATTGCATGCATTGTTTTTAGTTTTCACTTATGTTGACTTTTCAAATGGTTGTTTGTATGTTTTAGTTTTCACTTAAAATTCGAAAACCATTCCTGCATAGTGTTTTTAGTTTTGATTGCATGCATTGAGGTAAAGGCCTATTTTAGAACCTCATTTGGGTCGGGTCTTTACAATTGGTATCAGAGCTCAGAGTCATAGATTCTGTAGACTGACCTTTTGTTGTAGGTCATTTTTCCATGATCATCAAGACTCAAGCGGTCATCAGTACGCCTAAGTTTCTGATTTTAGAAAAGGGTTAAGAATTTACAATACTTTTCATCTAGTGTATGCCTTGTTTAGTGTTGTGGAGCGGAGACAAGCAGGTTCTGACTTGTTGTTGGTTTGGGTCCAGAGCACCATCATGGCAACTTCCCGTAGTGTAAGAAGTATGATAGCAGCTAGTCAGGGTATCCAGATAGATTCAGATACTGCTGGGACATCGTCCCAGAGGGAGGCAGAGATTAGACTCCCGTAGGCCACTTGTGGCCCAGTTGTTAGTTTTTCCCCTAGAGAGAGGGTGGAGGTGATTTGCCCTGGAGTACCACTCCAGGAGAGGAGTTAGCTATGGCTTTGCTCATGTTGATGCTTGTGGAGCAGGTTCTAGTGTGGACTAGCCTGGGTAGTTCAAGTGTTGATCTTGAACCTTAGCAGATTGTTTGGTTGCCCAGAGATTGGCTGCAGAGTTAGTAGCCTTCGGGAAGGATGTAGAGACATCTTTGTTCTCTTGTAAAGTGTTGTTGTTTTGCAGCCAGTAAGTCGGAACCTTGTGGTTAAGGGTTCAGCGAGCAGTGTTTCCATCGGACTTGATCCGTTGGTGGTTTCCTCAGTTGTCTAGCAGAGTTGAGCACTCTTCTTATGGTGAGCCCCTAGAGTAGGGCTAGCTGCTGCATGTTGAGAGAGCCGGTCAGAGTTTTGTTGAGCATCAAGTGGAGATGCAAGAGTAGGCAGTGAGACTTCAGTTAGATGAGATGCCATAGGCAGGGTTGTTTGAGTTTTGAGCCCTTGTATGCCTAGCCAGAGTTTTTGTCACTTGAGGTTGTGACCTTGCTGGCCCCATTTGTAGTAAGATGTGGATTTGGTAGTGGTGGCACTTGAGGTGCATTGGTTGGTGTGCCGCTTGGCACTAAGTCTGGTTCAGGCCTGAGTTTGGCACGAGTGGAACAGATGGTTCTATGAATCGTCCGGAGTTCAGCACTCTTTTAGCCTTTAGATTCGTTTGTGGCAGTTGCACCTGTTTAGGTCGTGCAAGAGAGCTAGTTCAGTGGTAGTCGTAGGACTACAAGCGAAAGGATGTTCGAGAGGAGCCGGAGCCTCTTCCTAGAGTTACCGGGGGTTGAGTAAGTCAGCAGGTTGAAGGTTGATAAGTGTTAGTGCGTGTGAGTCTCACGGTAGTGCTAAGGCCAAGAGATCTATGTGGTTGGTAGTGTGGTCAACTACCTTCGAAAGCATAAATTTTAAAAGAGTTGAGCATTGTAGATGCGAGTTTGGTCCAGCAGAGGGGCCATGAGTTGGATGCTTATGAGATGCGTTGGATGCCTATGAGATGAGCTGGATGCCTATGAGGCGAGTTGGATGCCTATGAGATGAGTAGGATGCCTTATGAGAGGAGTTGGACGCCTTATGTGTAAGCACACTTGGTAGAGACTTGGTATAAGGTAAGTTCGGTTTGGCATTGTTATGCTTTAGTAGAGCAAGGTTACCACAGCTTCGAGGATCGTGTGGAGATGGAACTTTTGGTGTTCCTTTGGTTGATTGTATCTCTGCCGGAAGTTAGTTGTTGCCTTTTTAGAAAGCGCCTGTTAGTCTTGGATCTCTAAAGGAAGGTTGGAAGTTGTGCACATAAGTGTGTTTCTGTGTAGTTCGTTCTGGTGGCAAGAGTTGCGGAACCATGTAGGGTTTGCATTGGAGAACTGGTGCTCAGTTCTTGGAGAAGTTGGTGTAAGGGACCGACCCGAATGGGGCACTAAATGGGCCCTTATCCCAATGCATGCATTCAAAGAAAAGGACATTTAAACAGACATGATTTCGGATTCCAATTAAAACAAAAACATTCAAAATAACTCCTTTTAAAAACTAGACAATTTCCCTGGAACCTGTCCCTGTTTCCAAGCACCTGTTCTAAGATAAATACATTTCCAAAGTTTACTCTGATCAGAGATTTACTAAAAGCCATTCAAAACCTGTTCAGATACAAAATGCTGGAATCCACAAATATTTACAAACATCCTAGGGCTCCGTGCCCGGCTACATGCATTCAGGGAAAACAAAAAGAAACACACGAGAGTCATAATACAAAAATCAGAGTTGGAAGACAGGGCCCCATGATCACAGCTCCTCCTTCAGGCATCCTGTCGCGCACCTCGATTACCTGTGGAAAACCACATAATAAGGGTGAGTAACGAATTACTCAGTAAGAATTCCCAACCGGGGTACAATACTATATACATGGTCATCTCGATGAGCGTATGCAAGCTATGAATATAAACACAGAATAGAGCACATAGCTTAGCCCACACTTGGGCCTCGGATGCCAACTCGTGGTCTTAGTCCGGAATAATCATCACACGATCCAATACATAAGTCGCCCTATACGAGAAACAAGTCCGGCCTCGGCGCTCTCTCGTCGACGAAAGGTACATCGCTCAAGATCCCGAGGAGCTCTCCGGTCGTATTGTAATGAGCGTAAACATGCACCGCGTGCTCTGCAGAACCATGGGAAGTCTTTGGGTCTAGAGGCAAGCTGCCCATGTCCAGTCACCACGCCTAACTAAATCTTTGGATCGGTGTCACTGACATAGGGGTGTGAGACCTGGACACGTAAACTATGTCAGCCTGAACCACCGCACCTGAGGCTAAGGAAACGGGTCGTGGTAGGCTTACACCAGAAGCCGCCTTACCTTAACAGTGGCAATCGTGGGCTACGGCCGAACACGCTGAGGACGTGCCGACTATCGGGGACGAGGCAATGCCAAGTCATCATCCCGACGGTTAGGGCATTTAACAGTCTGCCACCCTCACCCAAGATTGCAGGGCCTACCGCTTGGGTTAGCTATTCCCTCACGGGGTCCAGGGACCGAATGACTTGCTCGACGTCCCTGACATGGATGCAAGGTACTTTATGCATCAGGCCCGGATGATGCTATCTACCTGCAACTCTAACCTGCCCTAGCAAACAGCAAACAATTCCATAAATCCAATACGTGCTCAATAAGAATACAACGAGCCTAGCATGATACTACGAAGCAAAGAACAGATACGAGCATGCTAGAAAGGAAAAACCTAGCATGGATTAACATGAGATTTAAATCAGGAAAATCATGCTAATCGGGAATTCAGAATAGAATACCTAGCTACACATGTCAATAAACACAAACAAGCAGTCAATCAGCAATCGCATAATATATCGCAGGGTCCACACAACTCCGGTAAGAAATCCTTAACTTGGTCGGGGACGATCGCACGAAAACCTAAGCTGCGAACTATCTCGAACTAGCTACCGAGAACCTATCAATCACAACAAAAATCACACAATAGGCCTAAATATAATAAAATAAACGAGGCTCAGCTCGGGAGTTACTCACGAGGCGCGACGAACGCACGAACGAGCCGATTGCACGAACGGGGCAGCAACGGGGCTCGATGGGCGCGCTGGGGCGCAGAAATGGGCGAGTGGGCGGCGTAGTGTTGGTGCGCGCGGGCCTGGCGCGACGCGCGGACGGGCGCGGCAAGGCAGGGCGCGAGGACGCGGCTCGGCTGGGCGCTGGCGATGCGACGCGACGCGTACCTGGGTGAGGAAGCGCACACGGGCACGGGGCGGTGTGCGGCGAGGCTCGGCGGCAGCGCTGCTTCTGCGCACGCGACACGCGAACAGAGGCGAACAAAAGGGGCAATTTCAAGCGATCCACGGGGATTCGACGTGCGATTCTTTGAAGAAGAACTCCCCTACACTAGCTGCACAAAACCCATACTTCAAATCGCCTCGACTGGGCCGACAAACGAAATCGAAACCAGGGAGAAGAAATCGGATTTCTTTTTGAAAGAAAAGAGAAAAAGAAGCTTACCAACAGCTCGGGGATGGAAGACGACCTCAAATTGGAGGCAAGACTTGGTCGAACAGGGCTGAAGAAGGAAGAGATCGGGAGAACTTGGCTATCGGTCGGGGGAGCTCGCGAGGAAGAAGAAGAAGAAAATGGGGCGAAGGCTCGGGCGAGCTGCCTTTTAAATCAAAACAGGGGACAAACAAGCATATGTACAAGATCGCGCGATTAAGTTAACAAATGCGCGCGGTGGCTTGGCTGGCTGTGCCCTCCGCCTAGCATGCGACACGGCCCTGGTTCGATTCCTGCTCGACGCGCTATTTAATTCCTCTTTTATTTTTACCTTTTCCCAAGCCCAAACGCCTTCACCAAAAATCCCGATCCTTTTTAAATAGGCTCATAATTAAACCAGAAATTTTTAATTTCCAAACCGGCCCTGTCGGCCCGACCCAAAATTACCAAAATGCCCCTGGGCCTCCCGGGAAGACCGAGATGAATTTTTCCGGGCCGTTACAATACTCCCCCCTTACAAGACTTTCGTCCTCGAAAGTCACTTAAGATTGGAACAGCTCGGGATACTGCAACCTCATCTCATCCTCCCGTTCCCAAGTGGCTTCCTCTAAACTCTGACTCCTCCACTGAACCTTTACCAGCCGGATTTCACGATTACGCAGTGCCTTCGTCTCAAAAGCAAGAATCCCCACTGGCTTTTCCTCGAAGCTCAAATCCTCATTCAGCTGCAAAGGCTCAAAATCCACAATGTGCGGCGGGTTAAAGCACGTCATCGCCTCAACATTGATACATGAAATACATCGCGTGCATCGCCGACAATGACGGAGGCAAGGCTAATCGATAAGCAACCTTGCCGATCCTCTCCAGAATCTCAAACGGACCAACAAAACGGGGACTCAGCTTCCCACGCTTGCCAAACCTCAAAACTCCTCGCATTGGTGCGACCTTCAGGAATACATGTTGGCCAACCTCAAACTCCAAATCCCGACGTCGAACATCGGCATAACTCTTTTATGCGCTCGAAATTTTGTCAACATACGGGCTCTAATCTTACTTGACGGCACCATTGGTCAGCTCGCAAAGCAACTCGGGACCAGTAACACGTCTATCACCAACCTCTTCCCGAACACGGGAGATCGGCGCGCTTACCATACAAAGCCTCGAATGGAGCCATCCGAATCGTCGATCGATAATCGTTGTTATATGCAAACTCCATCGATCACAGTGCATCGGTCCCAACGCGCGGGAAATCCAACACACAAGCCCTCAACATATCTTCGAGAATTTGGTTTACCCTCTCAGTCTGTCCATCGGTCTGAGGGTGAAAAGTTGTCTGAAACTGCACTCCGTGCCTAAACCCTTACGAGCGCTCTCGAAACGAGAAGTGAACCTCGAATCACGGCCGATACGATCCTCACACAGCACACCGTGATAGCGAATGATTCGCTCCAAGAACAATCGCGCCCATCGTTCCACGGTATAAGTGTCTCTACCGGGAATGAAGTGTGCGCTCTTAGTCAATCGATCGACTATCACCCAAATCGAGAGAACTTCCTCTGAGTCCTCAAAGAAACCCGAAATGAAGTCCATGGAGATTTCTTCCCATTTCCACTGGGGCACACTCGTGGCGCTGCAACAAACCTACCGGGTCTCTGCTGCGGGTGCCTTCACTTGTCGACAAGTGAGACATCGATCGACAAACTCCGCTACATCTCTTTTCATACCCATCCACCGTAATGTCTCGCTTAAGATCTCGATACATCTTGGTACCCCGGGGTGCCAAGCAAACGGAGAAGCTGTGAGCTCTCGAGAGCAAACTCGCCATGAAACCCGCAACATCCGGAACACACAACCGCCTCTCGTGACGTCTACCCACCATGCCGTGAATATACAAAATCAAAGTTGCCGCCAACACCGACTCATCAACCAACCTCTTAAGTGCGGGGTCACTCAGCTGACTATCAATAATCCGTTGTCTAATCGATGGCTGGACTGTCAACTGAGCTACTCTGGCAGTAACCTCACCCAACAATACTGCAATCTCAGCCCGCTCGAACTCTCTCGCAACTGGCTGGGAACTCAAATGATACAAAGCAGAGTGCGACGTCTTTCTACTTAAGGCATCAGCTACAACGTTGGCTTTACCCGGATGGTACAGAATCTCCAATCATAATCTTTCACTAGCTCTAACCATCTCCTCTGCCTCATGTTCAACTCTTTCTGGGTAAACAGATACTTGAGGCTCTGGTGATCGGTAAACATCTGGATCCGCTCACCATACAGGTAATGCCTCCAAATCTTGATTGCAAACACCATCACGCTAACTCCATATCATGAGTCGGATAGTTCTGCTCATAGGGCTTCAGCTGACGGGAAGCATAAGCAATGACCTTCCCGTGCTGCATCAACACACAACCCAACCCGAACTTGGAAGCATCGCTGTAAACCACGAAACCACCTGTCCCCTCCGGGACTGCCAACACTGGTGCTGAAGTCAAACTACGCTTGAGCCTGGCAAAGCTCTCATCACACCTACCGTCCCAAACAAACTCGACACCCTTCCTCGTCAGACGAGTGAGGGGCGAGGCTATGGCAGAAAAGTCCTTAACAAACCGACGGTAGTAACCTGCCAAACCTAGGAAGTCTGCGTGATCTCGTGAATCAAGTCGGCCCGCCCACGAACTCACGGCCTCAATCTTTGCAGGATCCACAGCTATGCCATCTCTCGAGACTATATGACCTAAGAAGGCTACTTGTTCTAACCAGAACTCACATTTGGAAAACTTCGCGTAGAGCTGGTTTTCCCTCAAGGCAGCCAACACTTTCCTCAAATGTTCTGCATGATCTTCTCTGGTCCTTGAATAGATTAGAATATCGTCAATGAACACGATGACGAAGCTGTCCAAAAATGCTTTGAACACCCTATCCATCATGTCCATGAACGCTGCTGGTGCATTCGTCAATCCAAACGACATGACCCCAAACTCGTAGTGCCCATATCTAGACCTGAACGCTGTCTTAGGAATGTCGGCGTCCCTAATCCGCAACTGATGATACCCGGATCTCAAATCTATCTTGGAGAACACGGAGGCTCCCTGAAGCTGATCGAACAAATCATCGATACGGGGCAACGGATACTTATTCTTCACTGTCACCTTATTAAGCTCACGATAGTCAATGCATAGGCGCATCGAACCATCCTTTTTCTTCACAAACAACACTGGCGCTCCCCACGGGGACACACTCGGACGGATGAATCCTCGATCTAGCATCTCCGCACTGAACCTTCGCCTTTAGCTCTACCGGGCGCCATACGATACGGAGCCTTCGAGATAGGGAGGGTCCCTAGCTCGAGCTCAATTGTGAAGTCAACCTCTCTCTTCGGGGGCAACCCCGGTAACTCCTCAGGAAACACATCAGCAAACTCTCGCACAACCGGCACTTGATCAATAGTCAGTGAGGGACGGCTCTCTCCGGACAATTTGGCTAGGTAACCCCAAGCTCCATGAGCTAGTAAACGACGGGCTTTCACAGCTGACACCATCGGCGGGCAAACCCCACCCTGAACTCCACGAAACTTGAAGTTGGGCCGACCCGGCGGCCTGAACACTACTTCCTTCCGGTGGCAGTCAATCAATGCGTGGTTAGCGGCTAACCACTCCATACCGAGAATCACATCGAAACCACTCATGGGTAGAACTATGAGCGTAGCTACCAGCAACTCCCCGGATATCTCGATCTGGCCATCCTTAACCTTATCTTTAGCTAACATATTAACTCCTGAAGGAGTAGCAACAGATAATTCAAAACCTAAAGGCTCTAATCTCAACCTAGCATGCTCAGCAAACAATACAGATACAAACGAGTGCGTAGAGCCAGAGTCAAACAAGACAAATGCACAATGATCCAAAACAAGAAGCGTACCTGCCACTGCGGCATCTGTACGCTCAGCCTCTTGACGGTTCGTAGCGAACACCCGGCCCTGCTGCTGCTGCACCGGCTGAACTACCATAGCTGGCTGATCACAGAAACGGATCGTATGACCCTCTCTTCCACATCTGAAACACCGCCTGGGCCCGGTCTGACAAGCTCCGAAGTGGGCTCTTCCACAAGTGGCACAGGTAGGAGTCTGCCTAGGGCCGCCCTGCTGGCGAGGCTGGAACTGGGCCGGAATCCTACGCTGATCCCGGTTCTGAAACTGTCCCTGACGGTGCTGGCCGCCTCCTCGGAAGTCAAACCTCCTCTTCTGTCCTACCACAGCTGGGACAGGGCGCTGAGCCGGAGCGGCAACAACCCGCTCAACAGGATACTTTCCGTTATAAATAGTGGCCAGCTGAACAGCTTTAGCATAGGTGATAGGGGCCAGGGCCCTGACATCCTGAGACACACCTTGCCTCAGACCAGAAATGAACTTCCGAATTTTCAACTCAGGGGTCGCTATTAGCTGCGGAGCAAAATAACCATACTCCGAAAACTTCCTCTCGTACTTCTCTATAGAATCAGAACCCTGCTGCAGATTCTGGAAAAGCGCTACCATCTTCTCTTGAGCCTCATCGCTAATATATTTGACCCTGAACTCAGACTTAAAGAACTCCCAGGTGGCAGGTGGAGACCCAACTGGTCTCTCACTCAAGGTGGACTCCCACCACCATCTAGCTACGCCTCCTAACGCATGGGCTGCACACCTCGGCCTCTGCACATCGGGGCACACCATAATCAAGAAGGTGTACTCCAAATGGGCAATCCATCTGACTGCTGATAAAGCGTCACCTGTGGCGTCAAACTTATCAGGGTTCCACTTTACGAAGTCTTTCAACCATTTACCAAGCTCATCGGCACCTTCCGCCACCTCCGCCTCAAAGGGCTGGCTCTCGCGAGTGAGTCTTCTGCCGCTGCGCTCTTTGAAACAAACGAGTCAATTTGCTCGTCCGAGCTCGGGACTCTTCCCATTTGTGGCCGCCAATAAAGCTCGGGTCTCTCGCCTCTCCGCCACTCAACAGTCAACCACCATAGACCTCATAGAATTAGCAAATTCTCGCTCCAGGAGGAAGCGATCTCACGGCGCCTGATCGCCTCAATGCCTACTCGGGCTCAACGGGAGGAGCTACAGCGGAATGCTATCGATCTCGGCTTGGGACGATGTCCCCTGCGGTGTCGATCCGATCCCGACACCTCGGCCTCCTCTCGGGCGTCCTCTTCCGGCGCTGGTAAGCGGCATTTGGCGATCTACACCCAAACCAATAACGAGTCGAGAACCCGCTCGTCTCCGCTCCACAATACTACACAAGGCATACACTAGATGATGTGTATTGTAAATTCTTAACCCTTTTCTAACAACAAATTGTAAACTTAGGCGCACTGATGACCTGCTTGAGTGCTAGTGATCATGGGAAAACGACCTACAACAACAGTCATACTACGTAATTTATGACTCGAGCTCGATACCAACTCAGTAAGGGACCGACCCGAATGGGGCACTAAATGGGCCCTTATCCCAATGCATGCATTCAAAGAAAAGGACATTTAAACAGACATGATTTCGGATTCCAATTAAAACAAAAACATTCAAAATAACTCCTTTTAAAAACTAGACAATTTCCCTGGAACCTGTCCCTGTTTCCAAGCACCTGTTCCAAGATAAATACATTTCCAAAGTTTATTCTGATCAGAGATTTACTAAAAGCCATTCAAAACCTGTTCAGATACAAAATGCTGGAATCCACAAATATTTACAAACATCCTAGGGCTCCGTGCCCGGCTACATGCATTCAGGGAAAACAAAAAGAAACACACGAGAGTCATAATACAAAAATCAGAGTTGGAAGACAGGGCCCCATGATCACAGCTCCTCCTTCAGGCATCCTGTCGCGCACCTCGATTACCTGTGGAAAACCACATAATAAGGGTGAGTAACGAATTACTCAGTAAGAATTCCCAACCGGGGTACAATACGATATACATGGTCATCTCGATGAGCGTATGCAAGCTATGAATATAAACACAGAATAGAGCACATAGCTTAGCCCACACTTGGGCCTCGGATGCCAACTCAGGGTCTTAGTCCGGAATAATCATCACACAGTCCAATACATAAGTCGCCCTATACGAGAAACAAGTTCCGGCCTCAGCCTGTCTACTGTCGACGAAAGGTACACTGGCTCAAGATCCCGAGGAGCTCTCCGGTCGGCGCTGTAATGAGCGTAAACATGCACCGCGTGCTACTGCAGACCATGGGGGGTGCCGGGTCTAGAGGCAAGCTGCCCATGTCCAGTCACCACGCCTAACTAAATCTTTGGATCGGTGTCACTGACATAGGGTGTGAGACACGGACACGTAAACTATGTCAGCCTGAACCACCGCACCTGAGGCTAAGGAAACGGGTCGTGGTAGGCTTACACCAGGAAGCCGCCCTTACCTTAACAGGTGGCAATCAGGGGCTACGGCCGAACACGTTGAGGACGTGCCGACTATCGGGGACGAGGCAATGCCAAGTCATCATCCCGACGGTTGGGGCATTTAACAGTCTGCCACCCTCACCCAAGATTGCAGGGCCTACCGCTTGGGTTAGCTATTCCCTCTCACGGGTCCAGGGGACGGAATGACTTGCTCGGACGTCCCTGACATGGATGCAAGGTACTTTATGCATCAGGCCCGGATGATGCTATCTACCTGCAACTCTAACCTGCCCTAGCAAACAGCAAACAATTCCATAAATCCAATACGTGCTCAATAAGAATACAACGAGCCTAGCATGATACTACGAAGCAAAGAACAGATACGAGCATGCTAGAAAGGAAAAACCTAGCATGGATTAACATGAGATTTAAATCAGGAAAATCATGCTAAGAGTGTTGCTCGGAATCCTTACCCTGGGTGGAAGTTACGATGTGGCTGATGCTTTGAGTAGGAGGATGACACATTCTGAAGCGTTTTTGGTCTTTTTGGTTTTGAGGTTCGGAGTAGGCCAGCATAGTTGAAATGCTGGAAAAGGGAGTTGTTTGTTCAGGCAGTTGTCTGTTAGACCGTTCGACGACAGTGTGTGTTTGAGGGTTGCCGAAGAAACCCTAGTTGTGGAGAGCCTCACCAGAGCTCAATCGGACCCAGATAGTGAGTTTTAGTTGGCAAGCCGGAGTCGTGTAGGTTGTAGACCTCGGGTGAGTTGCTGGCAGATTTGGTAGGCTGGCAAGCTAGAGTTTGTTTGGAGTAGAGTCCGGATTGGTTCCGGTGTGGTGGCAAGTTGGTGCTTGGTGTTGACCAAGGTGTGGTTTTGAGTTGCTAGAAGTTAGTTTTGCTCGTGGGGCGAGTGGTTCGTGCCTGTCGGTTGTTTTTCATGTTTCCAGGATGTTGAGAGTTGCCTCCTTTGGTGTTCGGAGGCGAGTTTTGGCTAGTTTGTGGTTGGCAGTTCAGTCTGTGGTGGAACCCCCTATTGTTGCCCCCGTGAGATTTAGATGTTGTTGCTTTAGCGGAGCAAGACAGCGAGCGTGTGTGGAGCTCTCTGTCCTTCGGTTGTCCACTTGTAAGAACCATTTCCTCATAGAAGTTGTCAGGTTACTCCTTTGGTCTTGGAGTTGATGGTGGTGGTGCTAGCAAGAGGGAAAAGTTTGTTGGCTGCTTGGAAATAGTTGGTTGTCCAGTTAAGCGGACTCTTAAGTGGTGTTCTGGAAGTTGCAGTAGGGTTGTTCTGCCTCTTGTGAGTGTTGGGCCTAGTCAGCTAAGGTACTTTGTGTGTTTGGCCTGGGAGCTGTTGCACCTTTGTAGTTGAGGACCCCTTTGTATCAGTTGTGGATGAGGTTGCACCATTGTGGCTGGATTAGGGTCTTGACCTATTGAGGGATCCTTGTTGGTTAGTGTAGCCCTTGATTGCCACCTGTTAGGGTAGTGACGGCTTCCTGGTGTAAGCCTACCACGACCGATTCCTTAGCCTCAGGTGCGGTGGTTTAGGCTGACATAGTTCACGTGTCCAGGTCTCACACCCCTATGTCAGTTACACCGATCCAGAGATTTAGTTAGGCATGGTGATCTGGACTGGCAGCTTGCCACTAGACCCGGCACCCCATGGTTTGCGAGAGCATGCGGTGCGCGCATACGCTCATTACAGCGCCGACTGGAGAGCTCCTCGGGATTGTGAGCCAGTGCACCTTTCGTATCGATAGTAGACAGGCTGAGGCCGAGACTTGTTTCTCGTATAGGATCGTATAATGAGGTGGATTATCCCGGAGTAAGACCCTGAGATGGCATCCGAAGTTTATGTGTGGATTTAAGCTATGTGCTCTCTTATGTGTTTATATTCATAGCTTGCATACCTTTCTGCTAGATGACCATGTATATCGTATTGTACCCCGGTTGGGGATTCTTACTGGGTAATTCGTTACTCACCCTTATTTTGTGGTTTTCCATAGGTAACCATGGTGCGAGACAGGATGGCTGGAGGAGGAGCTGTGATCATGGAAACCTATTGTTCGAACTCTGAGTTTATGTCTATGATTCTTTATGTTTTAATTTTTCTCTGAATGCATGTAGCTGGGCACGGAGCCCTAGGTTATTTTCTGACTGTTTTCCGGATTCTAACACTGTTGTAACTATTGGAAAGTTTTGAATGTTTTAAATAAATCTCTGATCAGAGTGAGTTTTGGAAATGTATTTGTCTTGGAACAGGTGCTTGGAAACAGGGATAGGTTTCAGGAATTTTATGTTGACTTTTCAAATGGTTGTTTGTATGTTTTAGTTTTCACTTAGAATCTGAAAACCATTCCTGCATATTGTTTTTAGTTTTGATTGCATGCATTGAGGTAAAGACCAATTTTAGAACCCCATTCGGGTCGGGTCTTTACACTAAAGTTCTAAACTCCTTCAATTACCTAAGAGATGAGGTAAGGTGTTGAAGCCCAACACCTTATTTGACCCAAGGTGTTATTCACCTCATCTCATCTCATCTTCTCTCTCCTCTTTTTTTCTTTTTTAATTTAAAATTTTTTCATCTTTTTATTTATATATATATATATATATATTTACTTATTTACTTATTTTATATTTGATATATTTTTTTATAATAATAATATTATTTTAATATATCAATATATAATTATAATAATTATACTATTATTATATCAAATGTTCATTTACATATATTTGAATTTTAAAAATTAAATAAATAGATATATATTATCTCTTAATATATGACGTTAAATTTTCATATTTTTATTCATTTTTTAATTGTCTTTAATAACAAAAAAAAAGTTATAGAATTTCAATTGTTTAGAGATAGACTATAAATATCATATTTAAAAATTAATAATTAAAAGTTATGTGTTTATTTTTAATATTAACAATAAATATATCAATTTATTATTAAAATAAAAATTAAATTTAAATAATTTATACACATTGAATTTTTATTTGTAGTTTACAATAGATTTAAAAGTATGAACTTATTTTCAATAAACTTAAAAATATTAAACTTATTTTGTTTGTTAAAAAATGAGATTCAAATTTTATACTCCTGTATTCAGCGTTGCACTTTGAAATAATAGTAAGAGTGTATATTTTTTTTGAAAGGATAAATTAATTTAAATTTTGAGAGTCTTGATTGTATATACAAAAAACAACTATAAATTTCAAGACTTGTACGAGTCATAGGGGTTGAGACTATTCTACCTAATAAAAAAAACAATAAATTCCAAAATTTGAGGGATATTTTATTAGTTCCATGTAATAATTATTATCAAAATGTGATTGAGTTCTCTTTTAACTACAAAAAAAACAATAAATAAAAAAATTTAGTGATGTCTATGATTCCCTAGAAGTATCAATGACTAATAAGATAAATATATTTAATTTATTATTACCGATTAATTAGTGTATTTTATTAACAATTCTTTGACATTCGGTAACCATGAATATGAATATGAATGTATAAAAGGTATAAGAAAATATTTTTTTTAAATAAAATAAAAATTTCTATCAAGATTTTATAATGACTAGTTTAACCAAATGGTTTTATTTTTATTTTTTAATAGATAAAATCTTGGTATTTTTTAATTTTTTTATTATTTAAATCTAACAAATCTTTAAAAAAAAAAGTTATTAACGGTGTACAAATATTTTAGATTAGTCAAACTTTATTTTGGTGGTGTGAAATTTTTTTTCTCATAATTTATTTTAATTAAACAATATTTAAGTATGACAGATTAGAAACTTTTAAACTCATGGTTATTATGTCGTACACAATATCATTGAAACTATGTTTTTGTTAATAAAAATATTAATAGTATTAAGGGTGCTTAATATTAAATTTATATTACTTACATGATAGTAGTTATATTTACATCCTTATTATATTAATAGCTAAATATTTGAGAATAATTATTTCTTAAAAAAAGAAAAAGAACAATTTTATTGTTAAAAAAAATATATAAGAACAGATTAAAAAAAAAAACATATCTTAACATCTCATCTTCTCTCCCTCCACCCCAAACAAGGTTTTTCTGTCATCTCATCTCATTTCCCTGCACCCCAAGCAAGGTTTTTCTGTCATCTCATCTCACTCCAAACAAGGTTTACTGCTATCGACATTTCATCTCATCTCATCTCACTTGCAGCCAAACACACCCTAGAGTGTATATAAAGCTATCTAAGTTGTATAGAGGTGTGAGTGAATGTGTATGCATGTGAGAGTGTGTTGTATCAAAGATTTTTAAAGAAATGAAAGAAGCTAACCTATGTTTCTCTCATGTAGAGGTAGGTCTTTATTGTCGAGCCACGTAATTCCTTGTTTTCGTTTATCTTCTTCCTTTTACTCTTCTACATCTTCATGTTTGTGTTCATTTGTGTATGAGTACTCAAAAGAAAACACAGAAAAAGTTAGAATAAAAAAGAAAAGAGTTAGATCCAAAAGAAGATGGATCACAGAAGAAGAGAAAAGAGAAGAAACGCTCATACCTATTCATTGTTCATCATTGAGCTTTTTGGCGAATTCGCCAAAGCTTTTCAGAGAGAGATCAACAGAGACTAAGGCAAATGAGGTGAATAATGAAGAACACTTCCGTTTTGTTCGAAGCTCCAAGAGAGCTAGCATCACGTTGTGAAAGAAGATCAACATATATTCTTGTAGTGTCTTCATCACGAACGTTCACCATCTGTGTGTTGGGAAGATCACAGCTGTCCATTTGGCATTTCTGATTCAAATAAAATTGAAATTGCGCTTAGAACTTGGGTTATAATGAATATGATCTTTTTTTAGGGCCTGATTTTTAACACTCAATCTCAAATTCTCAATTTCATCCTATTCAAATTGAATTTGATGAATATTAAACCTACCAACATCTGTTAGAGAAATAATCTCATTAAGAAAAACAACACCCGAGTCTCCAAAAAAAAAGAACAATTATTATACATTACTATAAAATGAAGGGCTTTTTTTATAAATAGACCATATTTGAAAAGTAATTGCAAATATAGGCATCTCTAAAAATATCAGCAAAATTAGAATTTATTTTAATATTTTATAAATTCCAAAAATAACGAATTACAACAATACCCTTAATTTATTGGTTTTTCATTTGGGAAGGGAAATTTTAAAAAAGGAAATTAATCTCACATTCCACTATAGAAACTGTCAATTTAGGGTGCATTAATTGTGGAAAACTAGAAACTGCCAATTTAGGGTGAATTAATTATGAAAAACCAGAAGTCGCCAATTTATGGTGCATTAATTGCTAAACGAAAGTGACGACAATATATTCCTAGAGGTAGAGTTTCCATTTACATACAGTATGGTTAGTAATGTACATGTACAGTATAGTTAGTAATTTACATGTTATTTGATTCTGGTAATTTTGTTCATAAATAGACCATATGAGTTGTTGAACGTTCAATTTTGTTGATTGAAATCAGAACCCGTTTGATAACCACATAGTATTGAAATAACTTGGTATATACGGTACACACATAATTTATCATGTACCATACTGTATTTTAAAATTTTATGTTTTTTTAAAAATGTTTAATTTATTGATATGGATACTTGTAATGTGATTTAATATGTTTGCGACAACGAACAAGTAATTTTAAATGTATAAAATTTTGAATGTACATTACCGTATAGTAAAACGTTTGGAAATAATATACGTAATATTTGTGAATTGATAGAGACTCATACTGTTGGAGCAACTTCACACAAAATTACTATTTAAAGTGAGATCAGTAGTAAATAAAAAAGATCTCATGGGTTACAAAATTGAAACTGAAAGTGTTCGGTGTTAAAAAAGACTGTAATGTAAAATCATCATTAGGTGAATGTATTCCTCAATATTTATGCAACGCTCTTCAGCTACTTCATGATTATGGTACATTTTCATTTTCATCCCATTGACCACTACGTGCAATAGAGATTGAGATGCTTGTTGAACCTATAAGAAAAAGTTGTATAGTATTACTAAAGACTGATTTCATTCGATTTCAAACAAGATTAATGTAATACTAAAGACTACAACAGGATAGTGCAATTAAAAAAGGAACAATTGATGAACTAATAAGAAAAAGATGTATTGTATAACTAACATTAAAACGAAATATGGGCACTACGGTTTTGAAACACCTTAATACAATAGGATAGTGTAATTAATAATTAGACCGTATTGTAGATGTGTATACATTCAATTATACAATAATATGGAAATCAGAGTAAGAAGGAAATACTGTTGTAAACATGATTTCACTACATTTCTAAACATGATTTCTAACATTCCGAAGACTGTAATATTAATGGATTAAATGAAAAAAAAAGACATAACAGGAATAAACATACCGTACTCAAGGATCTGAGACATATCGGATAACGATTATATTGGATTGAACAGTAACGGGCTAATGGTGATGAATGAGGAAGAAAACTACCCACTACTGTGTAAAAAGGTGATAAAAATTACTGTGTAAAAAGGAGATTAGTGAACCGAAATGAATAAAGTAGTCGGATTATACCCTGAGGTCAGCACTAAGTTCCCGAGAACAATTTACACGTTTAAAGAAAATTGAAAAGAGAGAAAGAAACTCACAGAAGAAACGAAAATGGAGGACTGAGAATAAGGGAATGGAAAACGCAGAAAGAAAAATGTAACAAAACAGGAATGTGAATATTAATGAGAGATAAATGTAAAAAGGAATTAAAATATCTTTACATTTAATGAGTTGACCATTAAATATGATATCTTTTTTAGTGATGGAGTGTGTTTAAATAGGGGTTTGAATTCGAAAATTCATTATTAAATGTGAATAGGGGCAAAAAGGTAATAAAAAATAAATATAAATTTTAAATTTTAAATAAGAAATTAACTTTGCAAAAAAAAAATTAGAATGACTAAATTTGCAAATACTTTTCAAATCTGGTCTAGTTACTACAATTTCCCGAAAAGGAATCACCCAAACACAGTTTAAATGAGAACAAAGGCCTACAATGCACCATAGCTAACCAAAACCAGAAACCCACAAACAGATGTTTACAGCCTTCGAGTCATAATAGTGGCAAAAATCAACCAAAAAATGAATACTACTATATTATATATAATGGACAACAATTTTTTTAAAAAATAAAAATATGTGATCCAAAATGTTGGTTAGTATTTTCAAAATACTTACCTACCGTTAAGGAAGTTTTGCTCATAATTATATATTGCTTTTTTTTCTCTTTCTCTTTTTATCCTTTATATCTATCATTTGTACTATATATTCTTTTTGTAATATATTTTTATTCGTTTTACTATTTTTTATTTCTTTTTCTATATATGTATTTTCCTTTTTTCCATTATATATATTAGTTTTTTTTTGGCTTTTTTATATATTTAAATTATTTTCTTTATTTTTGTTTTATGTCAAACGTACTCTTTAATTATATATTTAGTAAAAAGTTAATTAAAAATATATCTTTATAAATAGAGAAATTATATTTAATGGACTCTTTTTAAAGAAAAAAAATACAAATGTAGACAATTTTTAAAGCATTTGTTTCTATAATAATTAATACATTTGGATACAGTATTATAAATACAAATTAATATGGTATTGTGTATTTTTAATAAATATTATAAGAAAGTATGAATAAATACTTAACATTTCCAATGATTGTGTTTGTTAAAGTTTTTTAAAAGTTATCACATATGTAATTATTTTCTAGATTTGACTAATTTTACTAGTTTTCCTTTAAAATATTTTCCACATGTATATATATTTTCGTTTAAATATTTTTAAAAGTTATTTTCTAAATTTTTTAATTTATTTTTTATATAGGCTTCAACTATTATAATTGATAAACTTTTTTATTTTACAAAATGTTATCAAAATACATTTTCATTGTCATCAAATAAATTTTATTATTTTATTTTATAAGTAACTATAATATTATATAATTGAAAGTTTACAAATTCATTGATTTAGAGATCTGAAATTAAACTTTTCACATTTAAAGATAAGTTTTTATATATTTAAAAAATATAATTTTTTGCCTTTGAGTATCATTGTTTGTTGTTTTATTATTATTACTTTTAAAAGAAAATCATGGTTTGCGGAACTAAAAGATAAACTGTTGAATTCATAGTGTCACACTTACATTGCAATATGAGGTTTGTCTCATAAAAAAAAATTGATGTATTTGTTCAATTGTGCATAAAAAAATTTATGGCCCCCCCAAACCCTAAGTCCTCGATCTGCCCCTAGACTCGATGTATGTTGTTATGTTGTTCTCTTGTATAGGCCATTAGGGATTCGAAGTTGTCACCTTCAATTGTGTAACGACCAGACTTTCTAAAACACTCTAATAGGGTGTTATTAGCGCATGTATTTAAAAATCCTTAAAATAGATTTGATAAACACATGAAAATTTCCAACGAAACTCGTAAAATCGTGAAACACAGTTGATAGTTCGAAAAATATACAAAACATAGTTCGGGATCTTGTTAGTTCAAAATGAAATACCATTCAACAGAGTTTAAAAGCATAAAGTTCGACACGCAGTGAAAACAATGCGGAAAGAAAATAACAACATCATGTCCATGATCGATGCAGCTCCCAACCTAGCCACCACAGAATGGATTAGTACCTGAAAATGTAAGAGGTTGAGTATGTTGAAATATACTCACCAAAGAGCCCCACCATAGGATTAAGCATGCAAGCAGAAAAAAGTTAGAAGATACGACAACTGAAGCTAAGTACCTTGCACATGAGTGCCTGGCCCCCAGCCAATCACGAGCAAACAATGTCAAACGACGGCATGCAAGCTGTGAGCAAGATATAGCTAAATGCCGAGAAATCATCTGACCACTATCAAGGGAGGATAGCGAGTAAGGGAAAATACACAAGTTCCTTAAGCCTCGTGTCGGGACACGTCCCATATCGTGTTCGCAGATACATACACAAATGTCTTGAGGTAGCCTGACCAATGTCGAGGACCTGCTAAACTGCGTCAATAGAGACATACACTAAGGGACCCGCCATGCTTCTACTGCACCACTCTAACAGCATATCAGAACGGGCAACACGAATACTGATAAAGTCAATCGACCCAATCGAAGAGGACAACGAGTGAGGAAACCACAAAGGATCCCTAAACCTCGAGTTGGGACAAGTCTCATACCGTGTCCGCAGAGACACACACAAATGTCTCGGGGTAGCCTGACCATCTGTCAAGGACCCACCACGAGTGAGTGAAACACACAGAATCCCTAAACCTCGGGTTAAGACAACGACACACAAGTCGTATCAGCAAAGACATACTCGAATGCCAATAATGTCATCTGGCCCTATCAGGGATAGCCACGAGTGAAGGAAACTGCAGGGTCCCTAAACCTTAGGCTAGCATGTGATGATCGACATGCCTGTAGACAACATCCTATAATGCATGTGCCACAGTGGCCTCTTCTAGTAGGTGTCGGGGTCAAGTGAGTCATGACTGCTCTCCTTCCTAGGTACTGGGTCGTTATAGTAGGTACCTGGGTCAAGCGAGACATGAGTCTCTTCCATTCCCACATATTACAACGAAAAAATAAGTGAAACCATGCACAAAGCAAATGAGGTTTCATGAGTATAATAAAAGAGATATAACTAGCACTAGAGTCACACGAGATCTAGCCTAGCCTAGGCGACTGCAACTGCCCCACCCGAGGGCTGGTGCAACCCGCAACATGAGCTCAACAACCAAGGAACTCGTTGTTTCGCACATAATGCGACACTTGGATGAGATCTGACCCCTTAGTCACATGTAAGAGTCAACTCGTAGGTTCGTACAACCCAACCACGGTCTCGCAGCACAGAGGATTCATAACCTCGCTCAATTTCTAAGGGGCACTAGCGAGTTGCATGAATAACACGATACTGATAACGCAACGCGAGTCCTAAAATGGGTGAGCTAGCTGCTCCTCTAGGTGGTCAGCACGATAACCAGGCTTAGTTATTCTAAAGCCGATCATAACAAATTACGAACAAACCCTTAAGCAAAAATTTAAAGAAACTGAGCATATAATCATCGCAACACATATACAGTCAAACATAGATGGAACCAAAAACATCGAAGCATGCATAAACTCAAGACAATCCAGTCAATCGAAAGATTAAACAGATAAACAGTTCATCACGTATACGTGCAAAAGGTACAAATTGGGGAATAATGATACGATCACATTAGCACCACAAACAGAGACTTTACAGTTTACGAGCTACCATATGATTTCCATATTATGATGAGTATAATTAGTTCAATTAATGAGTTTCAACACCAACATAAACACGTGACAGGTCATCTAACATTCAGTTCTCGAAAATCCTATCATGCCACTACTCACTAGAGATGTCCACGAGGCGGGGCCAGGGAATGGCTTCCCTGTCCCCGTCACCACCAATTAATTTAATCCCCGTCCCTGGAAAAATCTCCATTTTTTTGGGGATCGGATCCCCGTGGGGGTTTTTTCAATTTTTTTTTACATTTTTTAAATATTTTTTTTTGGATAAAACTACTAAATAATTAGATTTTCTTAGAAAATATTTTTAAATTCAACTATAATGTTAATTATTAAAGAAAAATACTCATATACATAGATAATTTCATCAAAAAATATGTTTTTAGGGGTAAAGTATAGTAAAAAAATATTTTTTAAAGAAAAGAAAAAATTAAACGACGCAGGGATCGGGGAATCAGGGATAGGGAATACATTCCCCATCCCCGACCCCAATTAGCCCACGGGAAATTTTTTCCCCCATTCTCCGCTCAACCGGGGATTGCCCGTGGGGAAAATGGGCATCTCTACTACTCACATGCTCTTAAGCCACATAACCCGGATCAAAATGAAACTTCTTACCTTTCTTTCGTTCTCAACTTAACCACCAAGCTAAACCACGAGCCAAACGGTGAATTCTCGAGAGCACCTAAACACATAGGATCAAGGATAGAGAATCAACGGAATAGAAAAACGAAGTGGAAACAACCAAAACAGAGCTCACCACATGAACAGGGACGAAAAATTGAGTCGGCGTTGCGTCGCTAGAATGCGCGTGCGTTGCAGGAAAACGGCTGTAAAGACCCGACCCGAATGAGGTTCTAAAATAGGCCATTACCTCAATGCATGCATTCAAAACTACAGTCAAAATCCAAAATGGTGTTTCGGATTCTAAGTAAAAACTAAAACATAAAACACCCATTTAAAAGTCAACATAAATTCCTGAAACCTGTCCCGGTTTCCAAGCATCTGTTTCAAGACAAATACATTTCCAAAACTTACTCTGATCAGAGATTTATTTAAAACAATAAAAGCTTTCCAATAGTTACAACGATGCTAGAATCCAGAAATACATTCAGAAAACACCCTAGGGCTCCGTGCCCAACTACATGCATTCAGAGGACATTTAAAACATTAAAACATAAACACATGACTCAGAGTTGAACAACGGGTTTCCATGATCACAGCTCCTCCTCCAGCCATCATGTCTCGCACCATGGTTACCTGTGGAAAAACCACAAAAATAAGGGTGAGTAACGAATTACTCAGTAAGAATCCCCAACCGGGGTACAATACGATACAATCAATCATCTAGCACCCTAGCATACAAGCAAACAGCTACCAACACAGATCATAGCTCAACGAGCTTACAAGGCAAGATCTAGAATCTTCGGAAGTCTCCTACTTCCGGCCTAATGATTGGTTATCCTAACCAATCTCGGGACATCTCCGAGGGTCTATCTCCCTCGGCCAGTTAATCAGCTCAAACACTGATCACAGGGATGTCCTCAAGGGCCTCTTTACCCTTGCTAACAAATCTGGACTTACGGGAGAGTACCTGAAGTCTGGCTCTAAACTGGAAGGAATGGTGTACTCACGACATTAGCCCAGGGGAGCTCTCCGAACCAGCAACTAACGCGTGTGTGCGCACACCGCATGCTGCTGCAACCGACGTAAATATGGGGGCCTAAGGACAAACTACGCGGGCCAGGTATGCATGCCTAAGACTCGAAAGCGGTGTCACTGATCACAGTAGTGCGAGGCCCTCTGCACTCATCTGTGCAGCATGTACCACCAACCTGAAGCTAAGAATCGGCCAAGGCAAGCTTACACCGTTGGCAGGGTTCCGCTCTAGCAGGCTACAAACTAGGCTTATGCCGATGGGGGTAGCTAAATCCACATCGGCGGCAGGGGGGGAAGCAATGTACATTATGCTTCGCTCGCTCTACTCCCGACCGGTGGGGACAAAGTACGTTATGTCCGCTCTCAGCCTCTAGATGATGACAAACCCTTCAACTCTAGCTAAGAGTACAGAGAAAAATGATTCATGGCTAGCAAACAACAAACGACATCAATCACACTTACCTAGCATGATACTACGAACTTAAGCAGGAATCATAAGCATGCTGGAAGAACAAACCTAGCATGGCACTAACATGTACAATCAGGCAAACATGCTAGCAAGAGATCAATCATAGCTGCCCTATCACTATCATGCTCATAACAGTCAACAAGCATACAAGGCACATCATGAAAATATCGCAGGGCCCACACAACTCCGGTAAGAAATCCTTACCTGGAACAAGCAGAAATAATTAACACAAATCAACTAAGCGACCCTCAAGCTTCTTTGGAACCCGAGCAGCCTAAACATTTAATAAAAAACCCTAATTAAATCAATAAGCAGCAGCCAACAACTCCGGGCCCAAAGGAGAAAAGACTCGGGAAAATAACAACCGAGAAAACACAAAGCTCGGGCCAACCAACACAACAAGGCAGGCTGGGAGTAAAAAAGGGCTGGCTGGGCGCAGCGCTAGGCGCTGGGGCGCAGAGGCCGGGCGCTGGGGCGCGGAGGCTGAGCGCGAGCGCGGGCTGGGGCGAGACAAGGGCACGTGGGCGCGGGCTCGAGCTCAGCAGGACGAAGGCGTGCGGCGCGGCTCGACACAGGGAACGGCGCGCGGGCGCGAGCTCGGCAAGCTACAGGGACGTGTGCGGGGCGACGCGACGCGATAGGCTACTGGCCAGCGCGATCGCGTGCGTGCGAGCGGGCAGAGCGGCTGGCGCTGCACGGCGGCTTTCGGACTATGCGGGCTGGCGACGCGCAGATCAGGCGCGACGACTTCGGCAAAGGCGCACTGGGCGATCCGCGCGCGCGGGGACGGCAGGGGCGAGGCGACTCTCGGCCTGATGGGGGCTAGGGTCGGGCGAGCTGGGTAGACACGGACGATCTTTGGCACAAGATGTCTCGGGCTGGGGTTGGGCGAGCTGGGGGCTAGGGCTCAGGCTGGGGGGCTCGGGTTGGGTGAGAGGAAGAGAGAGAGAGAGAGAAAAAAAAGGGAATAAAAATGGGGATTTAAAAATAAAAGGGAAAATGGGATTTTTATCCTATTTTTCCAACCTTATCCATTTTTTAAAACCTTAAAATCCTTAAAATCCCATTTCCCGGCTTCCTCCTTCGAGACCCGAATGAAGCGACCTTTTCCAATAAATAAAACTCACTTAAATTGAACTCCCAAATCAATATTAAGGGCCAGGGCTCGAATCCCAAAGGAAGCACTCAACCAACCATAAATTTGCCAAAACCCAAACCACTCCCGAACTTCCAAACGACTAGCCCAAACATCTCGGGACTCGCAACCAACAACAAACAAGCCTCGACAAAGGCAGGAGCTACCTTGGAATCCTGAAAATCCACAAATCCTTTCCGGGGAGCCAAAATACCCCCAAGGGTCAAAACAGCTCAAACGACCCAACCGAACAACTGAATCGTGAACCGAAGGCACCTCGAAAACTGGAATAGAAAACTGGGCTGTTACAACGGCAGCGATGGATAGCGCACCACCACGAAACTCAATGAAACTTACCTCTTTTTCTTCATCTCGTCGCCCCAAGCACAAAACTGGTCTCAAAATCGCGAACGCACCCCTCTAGCTTCGCGAAGTTAGGAAAGAAGAAACGGGTTTCAAAACCCTATCACAGGAAAACTCAAAGAAAACCAACTAATCTTACCTTTTTTCGAAGCTCTCAATGCCCTAAGCACGAAACTGGTCTCGGAATCGTGAATGGACCTCTCTAGCTTTGTAAAACTACAAAAGAAGAAACGGATTTCAAAACCCTATCACCGAAAAAACTCCATGAAAACCAACGAACTTATCTTGTTTTGATCCTCTCGACACCCTTAGCACAGAACCAGAATCTCGAACGAACCTCTCTAGCTCCGCAAAACTTAGAAAGAAGGAGTGGGTCATAAGAGAGAGAAAGTGGTTGAGATTGAATGAGGGATAGGGTTTTGTTTTTTTAACTTTCCATTTTTTATACCAAAAATTCATTTCCTTTTTAAACCATAAACCCTATGAGCATTTTATAGTAACTCATTTATTAACTATAAATAACATAAAATGATTTTAGCAAAAACATAAATAAATTACCATAACCAAGGCTCAAAAGAAATGAAACACATAGCATGTTTAAATTATGTATGAGAAATTAAGAGAGTATAAATATACATTGTAACGGCCAAGGTTTTCATCCCGGTCTTCCAGGTATGCCCTAGGGGTATTTTGGTAATTTGGTCAGGCCGTCAGGGCCGTTTATGTCTTTTTCTAGTTGCTAAAATTATTGGATGGTCTTTTGTAGTTTTTTAGGCTTTGTGGAAGTGTTTGGGCATGGTTAGGTGCAAAAGTAAAAATGTATGGAATTTGTGTTGCAGCTGAGATTCGAACCTGGGTCTCTAAGAAAGCTTATTGGGATGCGTGCCTGTTGAGCTATTGAGAGCTCTTGTTACTTTTTTTGCGACATATCTTAGTTAGCCTTGGATCTTTGGAGTTTTGGTGCATTTGATTAAAAGAAAAGAAATGTAGGGTTTTGTCTTCTTCTCCCAAATGCTTCTTGGCCGCCCAAGCTTTTCTCCCTAGCTCCCCAAGCCGAATCCTTGCTCTCTTGCAGCCCCGAGGTTCGATCGTCTTTCCGATAAGGTTCTTCGTCTTCTTCTTCTTCTCCTTCTTCGTTTTAGCACCCCTGCTGGCCGAGAGTGAAGAGGTGTGTGTGTGTGTGTGTGTATGTTTTGTGCAGCTAGCCGAGAGGAGCCAGCCTAGTTGCAGAGCCAGATCGCCTAGCTCACCCCTGTCGCACGCCCAGATCGCACGCATCAGCAGGCACTAGACCGCCCAGATCGCCCAGCTCCATCGCCCCTGCAGTGTCGTCGATTAGCTTGTCACCCAGCAGCCGAGCCAGATGCCCAGATCGCCCCATCGCGCCGCCGTCGTGACGCACGCAGAGAAGCGGCCGCGCGCGCGTTCCTCTTCGGCGCGTGATCGCACCAGATTGCCGCGCGCGCGCCGGTCGCTCCGCGGCGGCGCCAGCAGCGTCAAGCGTCGCGCCGAGTGCCTTGTCTCGCCTGCAGCTCGCCCGTTCGCCGCGTGCCGATTCACGCGCCCGGCGCCGTACCAACGTCGCGACCGCGCCGCCAAAGAAGAGCGACCTCGCGCTGCGACTGCCCATCCGCGTGTCAACCGCGCCGAGTGAGTTGCTCCCGAGCTGAGCCTTATTTATTTTATTATATTTAGGCCTATGGTTTGTGATTATTATTGTGTTTGTTAGGTTCTCGTTAGCTAGCTTTGGATCGATCGCAGCTTAGGATTTTGTGTTTAGTTGCCTCCCGACCAAGGTAAGGATTTCTTACCGGAGTTGTGTGGGCCCTACGATATATTATGTGATTATGTTTGTATGCTTGTTTATGTTTATCAACATGTTTAGCGATAGGTGCTCTGTTCTGAATTCCCAACTGGCATGATTTCTTATGTTGTTTCTCATGTTAGTCCATGCTAGGTTGTTCCATTCTGGCATGCTCGTATCTTTTCTTGCTTCGTAGTATCATGCTAGGTTCGTTGTATCTGTTGAGCACGTATTGGATTGTATTGGATTGTTTGCTGTTGATATTATAGTTTAGAGTTCCGGTAGGTAGCATCATCCGGGCCGAAAGCATAACGTAACTTGCATCCACGACAGGGACGTACGAGACGGTACTCCGTCCCTGATCCCCGTTAGAGTTTAGCTAACCCTAACGACTGGCCCTACAATCTTGGGTGAGGGTGGTAGACTGTTAAATGCCCCAACGGCCGGGATGATGACTTGGCATTGCCTCGTCCCCGACAGTCGGCACATCCTCAGCGTGTTCGGCCGTAGCCCTTGATTGCCATCTGTTAGGGCAAGGACGACTTCCTGGTGTAAGCCTACCACGATTGGTTCCTTAGCCTCAGGTGCGGTAGTTCAGGCTGACATAGTTCACGTGTCCAGGTCTCACACCTCTATGTCAGTGACACCGATCCAGAGATTTAGTTAGGCATGGTGGATGGACACAGGCGACTTGCCACTAGACCCGGCACCCCCCATGGTTTGCAGTAGCATGCGGTGCGCGCATACGCTCATTACAGCGCCGACTCGAGAGCTCCTCGAGATTGTGAGCCAGTGCACCTTTCGTATCGATAGTAGACAGGCTGAGGCCGAGACTTGTTTCTCGTATAGGATCGTATCATGAGGTGGACTATTCTGGAGTAAGACCCTGAGTTGGCATCCGAGGTGTATGTGTGGATTTAAGCTATGTGCTCTATTATGTGTTTATATTCATAGCTTGCATACCTTTCTGCTAGATGACCATGTATGTCGTATTGTACCCCGGTTGGGGATTCTTACTGAGTAATTCGTTACTCACCCTTATTTTCTGGTTTTCCACAGGTAACCAAGGTGCGAGACAGGATGGCTGAAGAAGGAGCTGTGATCATGGGAATCAGCTGCCAAACTCTGATTTATGTTATGACTCTTTATATTTTATTTCCTCTGAATGCATGTAGCCGGGCATGGAGCCCTAGGTTGTTTTCTGAATGTTTTTACGGATTCCAGCACGGTGTAACTGTTAAAAGTTTTGAATACTTTAAATAAATCTCTGATTAGAGTGAGTTCTTGGAAATGTATTTTATCTTGAAACAGGTGCTTGGAGACAGGGACAGGTTTCAGGAATTTGTATTGACTTTGAATTGAATGTTTGTATGTTTTAGTTTTTACTTGGAATCCAAAGCCATTCTTGCACATTGTCCTTAACTTTGAATGCATGCATTGAGGTAAAGGCCCATTTAGAGCCCCTTTTGGGTCGGGTCTTTACATACATTGAATTGAAATCCACCATTCCACCATTCCACTTTATAGTAATTAAGAACTTTTAAACTCAAAACATTAAACTAAGATACAATTTTAAAGGAAGCCCCCCCCCCCCCGATGCGCGGTTTATGTTGCCTCTAGTCAGGGATGAGAGAGGTTGTATCCCGCCTCTAGTATTCCTACGTGGTATACCCACCCTTAGCTAATAGCTCAAGGTCCAATCATGTAACGTACCTCATAACCCAGTTAGTGAGATTGGATGTGATTACTATGTTAGCATGTGTTTATGATATTAATAAAAGTTATTTGATTTATGCATATTGTTTTTCGGTTAGGGATCTTTACTGAGTACCTTTGTATTTACCCTTATTTGTGGTTAACCCCTCTAGGTATTAGGTAATCATGGTTTATATTAGAATGGTTGAGCTGGACAGAGTTGAAAAGATCATGATGGAAGTTCGGCGTATCATCCTATTTATTTATTTGGTATTTCGTTTCACCATGAACTATTAGGGTTCGTTCGTTTTCACTAAGTTCATTTACTATTTTGGAAAATCTGGCCAGAGGCACATTGTTATTTAAATTGTTTCAGATGGAATCAACTCATTAAATAAAATAGTTGCATTTGTTTAACTATTTTGGTTACTTAACTGTATTTAATCATGCATGTTGAGGTAAAAATCTATTCAGGTATTTAGAAGGTTGGGTTCTTGTCGTATCAAAACGATTTATTGGAATAACTTGTTACAAACATAGTGTGAAAATATATTATAAAATAAAAATCAGTGACATATGTATACAAACACAAATATTACTTCTATTGTATGATAGTAATACATGCATAGTGTGATAAATAATTCAAAATCTCGAAATAAATAACATTATCTATACAATGGCATAGATAATACGTAAATAATACTACGATAATACAAAGTGTGCTACATATTTTACATTGACACTGATGAATAGTAAATATTTACTGAATGGGTTGGTGGTGCGTTGGTTTATCTTAATTGATGCTAATTCATTTCAACTCCATAGTCAATGATGACATGTTTCTTAACAATAAAGAAGCTTATAAGATGGTCGAAAATGAATAATCGTATTAGATAGTAAGACCCCGTTTGATAACCATTTTGTTTTTGGTTTTTTTTTTTTACTTTTTAAAAAGGGTTTATATATATATACCTTTTGGAGAATATAATTGCAAATCTAGTTTTTTAAGAAACTATTTTCAAATCTAATTTACATTTATGGATATTATTATTAAATTAATTACACATTTACGATCCTACCCTTAATATCATTTAATCACCTTTTCAAAAGGGAAACTAAAATGGAAAAATCGTCGGTTTTCCTTTCCCATTACTCTGAAATTCGTGAAAAATCTGGAATCCCTTCATTTTCGAACCGTCCATTCATTTATGAATCTTTTCGTCTGGTCATCTCCTCCGACACACATTTCTGTCTGTTCATCTTTCCGTCTGTGTAATCCACCTCCTAAAATCCATCTATCCATACCTTAGTTCGGTGAATTCAACTGCTGAAATCCAACTACGTTCGGTTTTTTTGTTGTTCGTAATCAAAAATCGAAAAGTACCAGAAAAGGGGTAGAGGTAAGGCATTCGTTTGGTGTTTCAATTAATTTTTTTTTTCTGATTCTTGTGTGCGTTTAATTTTACTGGTTTTAACTATTGGGGTTTACTGTTCGGTATTTAATTTGGAAGTCCGGTAGGGTTTTTTCTTGTTTCTGCCATTGGATTTTTTGTTCGATGTTCGTAAACAACAATATACAAAATTAATACAGTGTTGTCTGGGTTTGTGTGTGAAAATTGTATTACATGTACAGTATGGCTTAGTTAGTAATGGATTTCAAGTATTGCTTCAATTCTCCCTCGAGTGTTGTTTAAATTACAAGATTGTGTTTATGTACTTGTAATGGGGAAAACAAGGGAACCAGTAATCAAGATTTAAATGGTGAAAGTAGAGAAAATGGGAGAAATAAGACAAAGGCTGATTAGAAGAAGCCAAAGAACACTTGGCATGTTTGTTAATTACTTCCCAAAACGGAAGAAGGAAAATACTATCATTACTAAAGGGGGATTTTATATGTTTTGTTTTATACACACTGATCACTAAATGGATGATTCAATTTGGACAACAAGTTCTTCGGGTGGTTCGGTTTGTTACGGACATGCATTTTCGGACAACGAAGTAGTAACATCGATGGAAGGACAACTAGGAAAAAATAAGGAAAACGTGAAGATTGCAGAAAATGTAGTGCATGATTGCATTAATGAACCAGTGTTAAATGCATGTTCAATCATGGTTCTGTTTCGATTTGACTTTACGGTATATTCTGCTCCGAACAAAATATACTGTATAACTTTGTGTATGTTGAACAATTTAGACTGACCTGATTTTTTTGTATGTTTCATACCATTTTTAAAGGATGTGGAGGAAGGAAATAGAAAGAGAGGTGATGCAGAATGTTCTGTGAAGGACGTACTAGAAGGCTACGACAACATAGGCAGTGGTGGAAACAATCTTCCATTAGATGGATGACCTAATGGTGGGGAAAAAGGAGTCGTTGATCATAAATTAAGCGATGAGGGATTGTTAATATGGTTATTGGTTGATATATTTATGAGGTATTGCAAAGATGTGGTTATGTATATATGTTTGATGGTGTGCTGGTTGATGAATAGATGTTTTTCTTTATGTTTCAGGAAGATAACATACCAATATCAACAAGTTTGAAAAATTTGCATAATTGAAAAAAATGTAAATAAGAAGTCATGAAGAAGAGAACGAAGGTTTGTGTGGAACCTACAGTAGTGTCCCCATGTTTAAACGAGACGTTGGAGGGCATGCTTGCATCAAATGAGAGCCCAGTTGTTCATAAAGTATGCATTCCATGATTTAATATTATCTTTGTAGGTCCATTCTAACGCATAAAATTTTATAATTGTTATGCAGACTAAGAAAAAAACATTGACTACAGAAGAGAAAGGGAAGAGGAAAATTGTGGAGGATGAGGTGGGTACCATGTAAGTTGTATTTATACATTTCCTAGTATATTGGTATGAACAATTTGTGCATTTGTATTGTAGGATGGTAGTTCACTGCGGACGAAAAAGAAACAAAAAATACAGGAAGACCCCTCAAGATTGAAACGACCTAGCACTAGGGTACAATATTTATCATACAGTATGTACTGTATGTTATCTCTTGAATAAATTTCTTTGTCATAATGTAGTATGTTTAAAAATAAAATACAGAAAAGTGAAGAAGGACAAAGTTCGTAAAAGGTTAACAGGACAGATGAAAAGAAAAGAGGAGACAAGATCATCAAACCAAAGGAAGTTGTATCAAAGGTATAGAATAATACAAACTGTGTTGAACGTACTGAACGTTCGCTTTATGTGTACGGTCTTAATACTACTGTATTATACAGGTTGCTCTTTTTCTGTTGCAACGTAAAGATTGGAACTTCAAACAAAAAATAAATATATTTTGTACGTGTGATACGATTAAGCAAATAAATTATAAACTGACCAAAGAGCAACGGGACGAGTTCAAGGAAGGGATTTTTGGAAAGTTCTTAGATTTATACATAAAGAGGTTCCAATCTCAACTACTGTACTCACTAATGAGGAGAATGTGCAAGTCGAAAAAACAGAATGAACTATGGTTTAATATTGGGGGTATAGTAGTTAAATTTGGAATAGATTATTTCCAGAAAATTAATGGGTTAAACTGTGGGAAGAAAATAGAGGTCGATGATAGGAAATTAAAGGGCAGGTTCATGGAGATGTGCTTCCCAAACAAAAGGACAATTACTAGGACAGACCTTGCAGACCTGCATAAGAATGCAACGAATATCAAACCTAAACATATGGTTCGATTGGCCAAGTTACTTATAGAAGATGATGATCAATTCGATGCATACCATTTGTAAAGACCCGACCCGAAAGAGGTCCTAAACTAGGCCTTTACCTCAATGCTTGCTTTAAAACTTAACAATTAAAATGCAAGATCGCTTTCCAGATTCTTAATAAAATAAAACTTGAAAACAAACACTTTAGCAGCAACATAAAATGTCCTGGAACCTGTCCCTGTTCCAAGCTAAATACAATTTAAAACGTACTTTGATCAGAGATTTATTCCAACATTCAAAAATCCCAAAACAGCTTACAACAGTGTCAGAATCCAGAAAACAACCTAAGGGCTACGTGTCCAACTACATGCATAACAGGACAATAAAAATTTAAAACATAAAACTTAAGAGTTTTCAAATAGCTGATTTCCATGATCAGCAGCTCTTCCTTCAGCCATCCTGTCTCGCGCCCTAGTTACCTGTGGAAAACCACAAAATAAGGGTGAGTAACGAATTACTCAGTAAGAATCCATAACGGGGTATAATACGATATAACTGGTCATCTAGTAGAATGTATGCAAGCTATGAACATAAACACAGAAGAGAGCACATCACTTTAATCCAGACATATACCACGGATGCCATCTTACGGTCTTACTCCAGAAAACTACAACGCGTCGCTATACTATACGAGAAACTAATCTCGGCCTCAGCTTTCCTACTACTGTCGATACGAAAGGTGCACTGAACTCAAGATCCCGAGGAGCTCTCCAGGCGGCGCTGTAATGAGCGTGTGCGCGCACCGCATGCTGTTGCAAACCAGGGAGGTGCTGGGTCTAGGGCATGCTACCCTGGTCCAGTACGCATGCCTAACAAATCTCTGAATCAGTGTCACTGAACATAGTGGTGTGAGACCAGGACACTATGACTATGTCAGCTTGTACCACCGCACCTGAGGCTAAGAAACCGACCGTGGTAGGCTTACACCACGAACTGATCCTTGCCCTATCAGGTGGCAATCAAGGGCTTCTGCCGACACGCTGAGGTCGTGTCGACTGCTGGGGACAAGGTAATGCCTCGTCATTCCCCCGGCCGTTGGGGCATTTAACAGTCTGCCACCCTCACCCAACATTGCACTGGGCTGCCGTTAGGGTTAGCTAAACCCTAAAGATGGATCGGGATCGAGCATCTTGCCGCACGCCCGTCCACGCCACAGATGCAAGTTACGTTATGCATCCTCGCCCGGATGATGCTACCTATCAGAATTCTAAACTATAAACAGATAACAGCTAACAATATAATACGTGCTCAACAGAAACAATGACCCTAGCATGATACTACGAAGCAAGAACAGATAACGAGCATGCCAGAACAAAACAACCTAGCATGGAACTAACATGAGAAACAACACGAGAATCATGCGAGTCGGAATTCATAACAGAGCACCTATCCACTAACATGCTGATAAACATAAACAAGCATACAAACAACAATCACAGAATATACCGCAGGGCCCACACAACTCCGGTAAGAAATCTTTACCTGGGTCGAAAGGCAACAACACACAAGGGTCCTATGCTGCAATCGAACCCGAGATAGCTATTGAGAACCTAACAAACAACAACATATATCACCACCTATAAGCCTTAAATAAAAGTACAAATAGGGCTCGGCTCGGGAGCAACTCACACAGCACGGGGCTGGCGCGTAGACAGACAAGCTGCTCGGGCGCCGAAGCGCTGCAGGCGTGCTGGCGCGGCAGGGGCTGCGAGCGCGAATGGACGTTGCACGGGCGCTAGGTTGCTGCTGGCGTGCTGGCACGGCAGGGGCTGCGTGCGCAAACGGACGCTGGGCTGCGTGCGGACGGGATCAAGCGACGGGCAGGGGCGCGACGCGATGGGCTGCTGCGGCTCGGTGCTGGGCGATGGGGCGCTGCAGGCGTAGGGCTGGGCTGCGATCGGCCAAGGAGCTGCTCGGGGCTTGGCTCCTCGGTGCTTTTGCTGCTCTGTTGGGTTGCTCGGCTGGCCGGGATGATGGACGGTGGAACTCTCGTGAGAAGGCGCACGCAAGGGGCTTGAGAGAAGATGGGTTGGGCAGCAATGAGGATTTGGGAAGCAAATGATGGAAAACCTATTTTCTTTTCTCTTTTAATCAAACTCCCAAAATCTCAAAAATTAAGGCAAACCAAGGCAAACCGCAGAATAAGCAACAAAAGAAACTTGTGGCCTAGTTGGCATGAGCACACTACTGACTTCCTGGCCACTTAGGTTCGAAACCCAACAGAAACACTTTTAACCCACAATTTTATTTTTGCATCTCTCCATGCCCAAACACATCCAAAAAGCAACCAAACCCTACATTTGATCATCCAAGAATATTAACAGCTAGAAAAGACAGAAACGGCCCTAACAAATTACCAAAATACCCTTAGGACATACCTGGAAGACCGAGATGAAAACCTGGGCCGTTACAATATTCCCTCCTTTTTATGACTTTCGTCCCCGAAAGACCTTAAGATTGAAACAGCTCAGGATAATGCAATCTCATCTCGTCCACCCGCTCCCAAGTGGCTTCCTCTAAACTCTGACTCCTCTACTGAACCTTTACCAAACGGATCTCACGATTACACAAGGTCTCAGTCTCAAAGGCAAGGATCCTCACAGGCTTCTTCTCGAAGCTCAAATCCTCATTCAGCTGCAAAGGCTCAAAGTCCACTATGTGCGACGGGTCTGGCACATACTGCCTCAACATCGATACATGAAAAATATTGTGCACAGCTGACAACGACGGAGGTAAGGCTAACCGATATGCAACTCTGCCAATCCTCACAAGAATTTGAAATGGATCAACAAAACGGGAATTCAATTTCCCTCGCATACCAAACCTCAACACACCTCACATCGGTGCAACCTTTAAAAACACGTGTTGTCCAACCTCAAACTCCAAGTCTCGACGTCGCACATCGGCGTAACTCTTCTGCCTGCTCTGAGCTGTCAACATACGAGCTCTAATCTTCTGCACTGAACTGTTGGTCAACTGTAGCAACTCAGAACCCAAAACCTGCCTATCACCAACCTCTTCTCAAAACACAGGAGACCGGCAACGCTTACCATACAAAGCCTCGAACGGAGCCATCTAGATCGTCGACTGATAACTGTTCTTATAAGCAAACTCCATCAGATACAGATACTGGTCCGAACTACCCGGGAAGTCTAACACGCAAGCTCTCAGCATATCCTCAAGAATCTGGTTCACCCTCTCAGTCTGACCATCTGTTTGAGGGTGAAAAGCTGTGCTGAAGCTGCACTCGGTGCCTAAGCCTTTATGGAGCCCCCTCCAGAAACAAGAAGTGAACCGCGAATCACGGTCCGACATAATCCTCACAGGCACACCATGGTAACGGATGATCTGCTCCAAAAACAACTGCGCCCACTATTCCACGGTATAAGTGTCTCTATCGGGAATGAAGTATGCACTCTTAGTCAAGCGGTCAACAATCACCCAGATCTGAGAAAACTTCCTCCGAGTCCTCGAAAAACCAGAAATAAAGTCCATGGAGATCTCTTCCCATTTCTGTTGAGGCACACTCAGCTGTTGCAACAAACCGGCTAGCCTCTGCCTGGATGCCTTCACTTACTGACAAAAGAAGCACCGACTAACAAACTCTGCAACGTCTCTCTTCATACCCATCCACCAGAACGTCTGCTTAGGATCCTGATACATCTTGGTACCCTCGGGGTGCCAAGCAAACGGTGAACTGTGGGCCGCTAAAAGAACCTCTGCTTGCAAATCTGCAACCTCCAGAACACACAATCGGCCTCTGTAAGTCTACCCACTGTCTGGTGAATACACGAAGTCAAAATCTCCATCAGCACTAACTCTGTCAATCAATCTCTTAAGTTCGGGATCACTCAGCTGGCCATCAATAATCCGCTGCCTGATCGAAGGCTGAACTGTCAACTAAGCTACTCTGGCGGTAACCACACCCAACAACACTGCAACCTCGGCCCGCTCGAACTCTTTCCGCAATCTGAGCTGGGAACTCAACAACGCCGCAGAGTGCGACGTCTTCCTACTCAAAGCATCAGCCACTACATTGGCATTACCCGGATGGTACAAAATCTCGCAGTCATAATCCTTCACTAACGCTAACCACCTCATTTGCCTCATATTCAACTCCTTCTAAGTAAACAGATACTTGAGGCTCTGGTGATCAGTAAACATCTGAATTCGCTCTTCGTACAAGTAATGCCTGCAAATCATCAACGCGAACACTACTGCTGCCAACTTCATATCATGAGTCGCGTAGTTCTGCTCATACGGTTTCAACTGACGAGAAGCGTAAGCAATTACCTTCCTGTGCTGCATCAACACACAACCTAACCCAAACTTGGAAGCATCGTTGTAGACTACGAAACCACCTGTCCCCTCCGGGACTACTAACACCGGTGCTGAAGTCAAACTACGCTTAAGCCTGGCAAAGCTCTCATCATACTTACTATCCCAAACAAACTCGACACCCTTCCTCGTCAAACGAGTGAGGGGCGAGGCTATGGCGGAAAAGTCCTTGACGAACCAACGGTAGTAACCTGTCAAACCCAAAAAGCTGTGAATCTCGGCAACTGAAGTCGGCTTGGCCCAGAAACTCATGGCCTCAATCTTCGTTGGGTCCACGGCTATACCATCTCTCGAAACTACGTGACCTAGGAAGGTGTAAAGACCCGACCCAAATTGGGTCCTAAAATAGGTCTTTACCTCAATGCATGCATTCAAAACTAAAGTCGATATGCAAAAATGGTGTTTCGAATTCTAAGTAAAAACTAAAAACGTAAAACATCCATTTAAAAGTCAACATAAATTCCTGAAACATGTCCCTGTTTCCAAGCACCTGTTCCAAGACAAATACATTTCCAAAACTTACTCTGATCAGATATTTATTTAAAACATTTAAAACATCCAACAATTACAATAGTGCTAGAATCCAGAAAAGCATTTAGAAAACAACCTAGGGCTCCGTGCCCAACTACATGCATTCAGAGGAAAAATAAGACATAAAGAATCATAGATAAAATTCAGAGTTCGACAGCTGGTTTCCATGATCACAGCTCCTCCTTCAGCCATTATGTCTCGCACCTTGGTTACCTGTGGAAAACCACAAAATAAGGGTGAGTAACGAATTACTCAGTAAGAATCCCCAACCAGGGTACAATACGATATACATGGTCATCTGGCAGTAAGGTATGCAAGCTATGAATATAAACACAGAAGAGAGCACATAGCTTAAATCCACACATAAACTTCGGATGCCATCTCAGGGTCCTACTCAAGAATAATCCAACTCATGATACGATCCTATACGAGAAACAAGTCTCGGCCTCAGCCTGTCTACTGTCGATACGAAAGGTGCACTGGCTCACGATCCTAAGGAGCTCTCCAGTCGACACTATAATGAGCGTATGCGTCCACCGCATGCTACTGCAAACCATGAGGGGTGTCGGGTCTAGTGACAAGCTGCCCAAGTCTAATCACCATGCCTAACTAAATCTCTGGATCGGTGTCACTGACATAGGGGTGTGAGACCTGGACACGTGAGCTATGTCAGCCTGAACCACCGCACCTGAGGCTAAGGAACCGGTCGTGGTAGGCTTACACCAGGAAGCCGTCCTTGCCCTATCAGGTGGCAATCAAGGGCTCTTTGCCGAACACGCCGAGGACGTGCCGATCGCCGGGGACAAGGCAATGCCATGTCATCATCCCGACCGTTGGGGCATTTAACAGTCTGCCACCCTCACCCAAGATTGCAGGGCCTGCCGTTAGGGTTAGCTAAACCCAAATGGGGGATCAGGGACGGAGTACTGCCTCGTACGTCTCTACCGTGGATGCAAGGTACTTTATTCATCCTGGCCCGAATGATGCTACCTACCATATCTCAAACCTATAAATAGATACAACAAACAATCTAATACGTGCTCAACAGATACAACGAACCTAGCATGATACTACGAAGCAAGAATAGATAACGAGCATGCCAGAACGGAACAACCTAGCCTGGACTAACATGAGAAACAATATAAGAAATCATGCCAGTCGGGAATTCAGAACATAGCTCCTATCACTAAACATGCTGATAAACACAGACAAGCATACAAACAACAATCACATATAATATCGCAGGGCCCACACAACTCTGGTAAGAAATCCTTACTTTGGTCGGGAGGCAACTACCCACAAGAATTCCTAAGCTGCGATCGATCCCGAGCTAGCTAACGAGAACCTAACAAACACAACAACAATCACAATCCATAGGCCTAAATATAATAAAATAAACAGGGCTCAACTCGAGAGCAACTCACGCGGCATGGCTAACGCACGGACGGACAGGCTATACGAGCATGGCTGCTGCTAGGCGCTACTGGGCAGCAGGGCTGCATGCTGGGCGTGCTGGGCTGTGCGGCTGGGCGCGCTGAAATGACGCTGGGACGCTGGCGTGCTGGCACGGCGCTGGGGCGCGGGCGTGCTGGCGCAGACGAGCTGCGGGCGAGACAAGGGCGCGCGGGTGCGGCGTGCAGACGAGGAGCATGCTCGTGGGCGAGTGACGCAAAGCGGACTAGGCGATTTGGTGCACGCGACGGCTGCGACGGCCTGTTCCTGGGCAATCGGGAGCGTGCGACGGCTGCAACAGCTTACTGTTGGTGTGTGCGACAGGGGCGAAGAGCTCGGCGATCTGGCTGCTCGGCTGGCTCCTCTCGGCTAGCTGCACAAAACACACACACACACATCTTCTTTTCACTCGGCCAACAAGAACACCTATTGGAGAAGATGAAAAGGACGGAGAATCTTACCCGGAATGACGATCGAACCACGGGGCTGCTAGGGGGATGGAAGTCGGCTTGGGGCTTGGGAGAGAATGGCTTGGGCGACAATGGTGTTTTTGGAGAAGAAAGCAAAACCCTATTTTCTTTTCTTTTAATCAAAAGCTCCAAAACTCCCATGATCCAAGGCTAACCAAAATATGTCGCGAAAAGAGTAACAAGAGCACCCATTGGCTCAACTGGCATGCAACCCAACAAGCTTCTCGGAGACCCGAGTTTGAATCCCAGCTACAACACAATTACCCTTCATTTTTACTTTTGCATCTTACCATGTCCAAACACATTCAAAAAGCCTAAAAAACCTATATAAAACCATCCAATAATTTTACCCACTGAAAAAGACATAAACGGCCCAACCAAATTACCAAAATACCCCTAGGGCATACCTGGAAGACCAGGATGAAAACCTGGGCCGTTACAGAAGGCCACCTACTCCAACTAGAAATCACACTTGGAAAACTTCGCATAAAGCTGGTTTTCCCTCAAAGCTGTCAACACTCGCCTCAAATGATCTGCATGATCCTCCTGAGTCCTCGAATAGATCAGAATGTCGTCAAAGAACACGATGACGAAGCTGTCCAAAAATGATTTGAACACCCTATCCATCATGTCCATGAACGCTACTGGGGTGTTAGTCAATCCGAACGACATGACCACAAACTCGTAGTGACCATATCTAGACCTAATAGCTATCTTAGGAATGTCGGCATCCCTGATCCGCAACTGATGGTAACCGGATCTCAAATCTATCTTAGAGAACACGGAAGCTCCCTAAAGCTGGTCAAACAAATCATCAATACGGAAGCTCCCTTAAGCTCACGATAATCAATACATAAGCGCATCAAACCATTCTTCTTCTTTACAAACAGAACTGGTGCTCCCCACGGAGACACACTCGGACGGATGAACCCTCGATCTAGCATTTCCTACAACTGAACCTTCAGTTCCTTTAACTCTGTCGGTGCCATACGATACGGACCCTTCGAGATAGGGAGGGTCTCTGGCTCGAGCTCGATTGTGAAGTCAACTTCTCTCTTCGGGGGCAACCCTAGTAACTCCTCAGGAAACACATCCGCAAACTGCATCACGATCGGTACACGATCAACGATCGCGAGGGCGCTCTCCCCTGCACAACTTGGCTAGGTAGCCCCAAGCTCCACGAGCTAACAAACGACGAAACTTAAAGTTGGGCCGACCCGGTGGCCTGAACACTACTTCTTTTCGGTGGCAGTCAATCAACGCGTGGTTAGCAGCTAACCACTCCATACCAAGAATCACATCAAAACCGCTCATAGGCAGGACTATGAGCGTAGCTACAAGAAACTCTCCGGATATCTCGTTCCGGCCATCCTTAACCTTATCTCTAGCTAGCATACTAACTCCCGAAGGAGTTGCAATAGACAACTCAAATCCTAGAGGCTCTAATCTCAAACTAGCATGCTCAGCAAACATACCAGATACAAACGAATGCGTAGAACCAGAATCAAACAAAACAAATGCGCAGTGATCTAAAACAAGTAGCGTACCTGCCACAGCGGGATCTATACGCTCGGCCTCCTGTCAGGGGGTAGCAAACACCCGACCCTACTGCTGTTGCACTGGCTGAGCCGCCATAGCTGGCTGATTACAAAAACGGGCCAGATGCTCCTTCTTACCACAGCGATAACACAGCCTGGTCCCTGCCTGACAAACTCCAGTGTGGGCTTTCCCACAAGTAGCACATAAGGGAATCTGTCGAGGACCGCCCTACTGGCGGGCTGGAAGTGAACCGGAGCTCTACGCTGATCTCGGTTCTGATACTGCCGTTGGCGGCACTGGCCGCCTCCTCTGAAATCAAACTTTCTCTTTTGCCCCACTGCAGCTTGGACAGGACGCTGAACTGGAGCGGCGACAACCTGCTCAACTAGGTACTTCCCATTATAAATGGTCGCCAACTGAACTACCCTAGCATAAGTGTCGGGGGCATGTGCCCTGACATCCTAGGATACACCCTGCCTCAAACCTGAAATAAACTTCTGTATCTTCAACTCAGAGGTAGCAATTAGCTGCGGAGCAAAATACCCATACTCTGAGAATTTCCTCTCATACTCCTCAATAGAATCAAATTCCGGCTTCAGGTTTTGGAACAGCTCTACCATCTTTTCCTAGGCCTCATCAATGATATACTTGGCCTTAAACTCAGACTTAAAGAAATCTCAGGTGGCAGGTGGAGACCCAGATGGTCTCTCACACAGAGTGGACTCCCACCACCATCTAGTTGTGCCTCCTAGCACATGAGCTGCACATCGCGGCCTCTGAACATCAGGACACACCATAATCAGAAAGGTGTACTCCAGATGGGCAATCCGTCTGGCTGCGGTAATGGATCTCCCAAAGCATCAAACTTCTCTGGCTTCCACTTCACAAAGTCTTTCAGCCATCTGCCAAGCTCCTCGGCGCCCTCTTCCACAACTGCCTATGTGGCTTCTTGCTCCTGTGGAGCTGGTGGTGCTACAGTGCCCTGCTGAAACATCCGAGTCAACTACTCGATCTAGGCCCGGGACTCTTCCTTCTGCGCGGCCAACAAAGCCTGGGTCTCTGCCCTCTGGTCACTCAACAAAATGACCATCATGGCCCTCATGGAATCAGCAAACTCTGCTCCAGGAGCAGTCTCTTGGCGCTCGATCGCCTCAACGCCTACTCTAGGCAAACGAGGGGGAGCTACTGGTGGCACACCATCAGTCTCAGCTTGGGACGATGTCCCTGCAGTATCAGAACCAATCCTGATACTCTGACCTGCTCTCGAACCACCTCTTCCTGCGCAGGTAATTGGCATGCTGGCGATCTACACCCAAACCAACAACGAGTCAGAACCTGCTCGTCCTGCTCTACAACACTAAACAAGGCATACTCTAGATGAAAAGTATTGTAAATTCTTAACCCTTTTTCTAAAATAGTAAACTTAGGCGTACCTGATGACTGTTGAAGTGCTAATGATCATGTAAAAAAATGACCTACAACAAAAGGTCAGTCGACAGAATCTATGACTCTGAGCTCTGATACCAACTGTAAAGACCAAACCCGAAAGAAGTCCTAAACTAGGCCTTTACCTCAATGCATGCTTTAAAACTTAACAATGAAAATGCAAGATCACTTTCCAAATTCTGAATAAAATAAAACTTGAAAACAAACACTTTATCAACAACATAAAATGTCCTGGAACCTGTCCCTTTTTCCAAGCACCTGTTCCAAGCTAAATACAATTTAAAACGTACTCTGATCAGAGATTTATTCAAACATTCAAAAATCCCAAAACAGCTTACAACAGTGTTAGAATCCAGAAAAAAAAAAAACATAAGACAACCTAAGGGCTCCGTGGCCAACTACATGCATTCAAAGGACAATAAAAACTTAAAACATAAAACTCAGAGTTTTCAAATAGCTGGTTTCCATGATCAGCAGCTCCTCCTTCAGCCATCCTGTCTCGCGCCCTGGTTACCTGTGGAAAACCACAAAATAAGGGTGAGTAACGAATTACTCAGTAAGAATCCCCAACCGGGGTACAATACGATATAACTGGTCATCTAGCAGAATGTATGCAAGCTATGAATATAAACACATAAGAGAGCACATCTCTTTAATCCATACACATACCACGGATGCCATCTTACGGTCTTACTCCGGAAAACTACAACGAATCGCGATACGATACGAGAAACTAATCTCGGCCTCAGCTTTCCTACTACTGTCGATACGAAAGGTGCACTGAACTCAAGATCTCGAGGAGCTCTCCAATCGGCGCTGTAATGAGCGTGTGCGCGCACCGCATGCGGCTACAAACTAGGGAGGTGCTGGGTCTAAGGCATGCTGCCCTGGTCTAGTACGCATGCCTAACAAATCTCTGAATCGGTGTCATTGAACATAGTGGTGTGAGACCAGGACACTATGACTATGTCAACCTGTACCACCGTACCTAAGGCTAAGAAACCGGCCGTGGTAGGCTTACATTAGGAACCGGTCCTTGCCCTATCAGGTGGCAATCAAGGGCTACTGTCAACACGCTGAGGTCGTGTCGACTGCCGGGGACAAGGCAATGCCTCGTCATTCCCTCGACCGTCGGGGCATTTAACAGTCTGCCACCCTCACCCAAGATTGCACTAGGCTGCCGTTAGGGTTAGCTAAACCCTAACGACGGATCAGGGACTGAGTACTGCCTTGCACGTCCCTGCCACGGATGTAAGTTACGTTATGCATCCTCGCCCAGATGATGCTACCTATAAGAATTCTAAACTATAAACAGAAACAGCTAACAATCTAATACGTGCTCAACATAAACAATGAACCTAGCATGATACTACGAAGCAAGAACAGATAACGAGCATGTCAGAACAGAACAACCTAGCATGGAACTAACATGAGAAACAACACGAGAATCATGCCAGTCGAAATTCATAAAAGAGCACCTATCCACTAACATGTTGATAAACATAAACAAGCATACAAACAACAATCACATAATATACCGCAGGGCCCACACAACTCCGGTAAGAAATCCTTACCTGGGTCGGAAGGCAACAACACACAAGGGTGCTATGCTGCAATCAAACCCGAGCTAGCTATCGGGTACCTAACAAACAACAATAAATATCACTACCTATAGGCCTTAAATAAAAATACAAACAGGGCTCGGCTCAGGAGCAACACACACGGCATAGGGCTGGCGCGCGGCGGATAGAGAGGTCGCGACGGCGCTGCTAAGCGCGGCCGGCGCGCAGAGCGCTGCGCGAAGGACGGACGCTGCGCGACGGGCGTTTAAGGCTACCGCGGCGCGCCGGGCGGCGGTAGGGGCCGCGCCACGGACGACGCCGCAGCAGACGGATCGAGCAACGGGCAGAGGCGCAACGCGATGGGCTACTGTGGCTCGGTGCTGGGTGATGGGGCGCTGCAGGCTGGGCGACGGCTGCTGCTGTGATGCGATCCGGCTGGGCGCTGCAGGCAAAGGGCCGGGCTGTGATAGGCCAAGGGGCTGCTCGGCGCTGGGTTGCTCGTTGTTGGGGCTGCTCGGCGATGCTGCTGCTTGATTGGGTTACTCGGCTGGCCAGGACGTCGGATGGTGGAACTCTCGGGAGAAGGCGCACGCAAGGCTCTTGAGAGAAGATGGATTTGGGAAGCAAATGATGCAAAACCTATTTTCTTTTCTCTTTTATTCAAACTCCCAAAATCTCGAAAACCAAGGCAAACCAAGGCATACCGCGGAATAAGCAACAAAAGCAACCTGTGGCCCAACTAGCAGGACCACACTATTGACTCCTTGGCCACCTGGGTTCAAAACCCAACAGAAACACTTTTAACCCACAATTTTAATTTTGCATCTCTCCATGCCCATGCCCAAACACATCCAAAAAGTAACCAAACCCTACATTTGATCATCCAAGAATATTAATAGCTAGAAAAGACAGAAACGGCCCTAACGGCCCGACCAAATTACCAAAATACCCTTAGGACATACCTGGAAGACCGGGATGAAAACCTAGACCATTACACCATTAGGGTAGGTTAGCTTTTGAGACGACCATAAAGTTTGTAAAGAGTGGTATATTACACCCTCAGTCCAGTACAATTGGTATTGGAGGATTCCCGTATGCCGTTCTAATTTGGGCGTATAAATGCATTCCATTAATATCACATGGAAGCAATATGTTCGCACGGTGCAAGGGAAATTCAATACCGATGATGTTAAATTGGGAAAGTGACGACCAACCTAAGTGGAAAGATCTGTAGAGATTGGTGTTTGAGAATAAGAAGGTATGTTATTTACTTCAAACTAATTAAATATTGATTACTGATACATACAATTCAAGTTTATATAATGGTAATATGAATTTTGTTCTTGGGAACAATTCAAGTTTATAATGCTGGGTAATGGTGAGGAGATTTATGGGAACAATGTGGTTGAAGATAAATCGAAGGAAGATGTTGATGCAGAATCTGTAAGTATTTTCTTTTCATCTTCTATGTTCTGTTTATCATACCGTCTGTCATTATGCGATATGTATGTTCTAAACGGAGTTGAATCAGTATGGTGTGTACTATATCGTATGGTGATGCAAACCTTTTTGTACTGTATGTTATTAATTATTTTTAGTATACTATACTGATTCGTGTTTCAATCCATTCTGTAGGATAAAGAAGTTGACGGGGGAGAATCCTCAGATTTTGTCAAATGGTTTGACGATGTGGTAAAAGAGGCTTATGAAGAGATAAAAAAAAGAACAAACCACAAAAGCTGCCAATAAAAAGACGGTAGATTGTATTGGGCCTGAGGAAGTTGTTATTGAAAAGGTAGTTTCTGGATAAGTCGAACCAAATGTAGGTTCGAGAGAAAATCCAAGTATTAACGACACCTACACCAACACAACTGAACTTATGGAATATTTGAAATCGCCATTTGAGGGTATTAACAAACGGATGGATGAGATGAGGGTAGAGACTAGTAAAAAGTTTAATAAGATGTGGAGTGTGTTGAACGAGATTGCGAGTGATGTAAAAGGATTGAAAGTAAAAAAGTAATGTTATTGAAGATTTGGGGGATAAGGTTAACATCGAGGATGAAGATGATGATGGGGGGGATAGTGTAAATGATGGGTATGGTAAATATGGGAATACAGGGAACAAAGATCTTCAGAAGGAAGCTAGGTCTGAACTTGGCGATGTTGATGCTGGAGTGAGTAAAGAAAATGTTGGAAATGAGGTAAATGATTTAACGTTATACCTGATAGATGTAGGTGCTTTTTGCAATGCTTTGGACAATAATCTTTATGTTGATGCAGTAATTAATTAACTGTATTGTACATACGAAACGTCTGTTGTTTTGTATAGTTGACTTAGAAGGAATTGATATGTATTGTGCAGCTCAAAGGGAAAGGTATATTTTTGGATAGCCAGCATGCTAAACGTCGTGCTAGGAAAAGGAAGCTGTCCAAGATAATGATGTCTCCTTTCACTTCAAAGTTTGGATCTGCATAAGAGAATAAGTTGAAGAATGACAAAGGGAAAGAAAACATTGAATTAGCTTTGAACTTTTTTTCCTTATAAACACATAGTTTATTTTTTCCTTGGTTTTGTTTTTTTTTTTTTCCAGACACTTGGTATTGTTTTCTTTTGTTGTTGGGATCTTGGTTAGCGTTTATAGTGTGATCATAATATGAAACTTGGTATTTTGGTAATCTATTTTGTAGTTTCCAATCGCCATTGAATTTACAAGTGACTATGGTATGGGTTGGACGATTAGTTTAATCATTTAGGAAATACCGTATTATTGATATCTGGCTCTTTGATGTTGATGAATTATCGGTTAGTGAAGTTCATAATATCTCAAAAGTGGTGTTTTATAACTAATGTGTTTTTGTTCAGGATTTAGTAAACGAAGTTGAAATTTGCAATAGAAAAACTATACTGTAAGATAGGAACAATATTGTGGCTTGAGATAAGAAAATGAAAAGTTTAACAGAAGAATGTTCTAAAATATGACAATAAATGAAATGAAAGTAATCTAAGAAGGAAATTTTCATTCGATGAAGGAGTTTCTACATGTTTTTCTATTGTGACCATGTTGACCACACCGTCCACATTTCACATGTTGTGTGCCTTCTAAAACAGAACGAATACGTTGTTTCTTTGGTCTTCCTACTGGACATTTGGTTTTTTGTTGAAGAAATTTATTGTCACGAACATGATGTGGTACATCCCAGTGGTCTTGGGGCCCGACCGGTTAAACCAAACTTCTGTGAGAAACATATGGCTTCGAAGGAAACCGTTTCTTGAGTAATACAACACATGCATGAAAACACGGTATTCCTATATGGTCGTACTCTCCACAACTACAACTTCTGTTTTCAAGGTTTACATGATATTGTTGAGTGTCGTACAACACTTGAAATTGTAGAAGATCAATATCATGTACCTACAAATAATGGGGAATAATATGAAAACATGTTTTGTACAAAGTAGTACCGTATAAAAAATACGTGTGTTTCGATGTGTATATGTTACCTGCATGAAATGACCCTTATCTATGTAAGTCTTCATCTGTTTTTCGTATACCTCCGTCAAATTGGTCAAGAGCATTAAGGCATCATGTCTACTTACACTAAACCATCCTTGCAACAACATTCTTATAACCTCAAACATGGATGTAATAGGGAGTTCACGGGCGTACAAGATTACATTGTTGAAACTTTCGCATGAATTATTTGTCATGGCTTCATAACGTTATCGAGGACAATAAGCTCTAGACCACCTATCATAACCAATCTATTGTAATTTCTCACGTATACCGAGGCATCCATTCTCTAGATGACGCATGAAGAATTCAAAGTCATAGATATTGTATGCGTAAGCAAGATTGAAAAATATGTCGTTGTCCCATTTGCTTTTGTGCTTCTTTAGCATGTTGTCACTCAAATGGAAAACGCACATAACGTGGAAGGCCTCAGGCCACAATGCATCCATGGCATTGCTAATGGATTTGTGCCTATCCGATATGACAACTAGTTTCTCCCTGTTTCCAAAATGTTTTTGCATATGGCTAACAAACCATTTCCATGATTTATCATTCTCAGAATCCACTGCAGCAAGAGCTAGGGGGAATATTTGGTTGTTTCCATCACTGGTTGTTGCAGCAAGCAAAGTACCACCGTATTTGCTTTTAATGAAGGTACCATCAATACATATACACGGGCGAAAATATTTCCACCATTCTATTGATGCTGCAAGTGTAATAAAGTTGAAACTTGCAGTAGAAACAGTGTGAGTTATATCGTATAGAACACACAGTATGTAGTAAACATATAGTATTATTTATCCTTGGGTTCCTTTTCATTAATACTTCGGAGAAACATGGTAAACGAGCGTACGACTCATCTTCATTACCATACATTTCCCTCATTATGGATTGTTTAGCCCGGTATGCTTTATGGTAGCTGATGTTGATACCATGGTGCGTTCGAACATATTTCATGATGGTTTTTTGTTTCTCACACTCACTTCCCATGAAAGTAACCTTATTAATAATCATGTCCTTAATTAGAGACGTTGTTGCTTGCTTTTGATTGCTCATTACTACATCCAGAGAACAAAGATGCTGATCAATTACTTTTTTAACAACCCAAGTGTCACTTAATACTCCTCCCCTACGAGATGCACTTATTTTCCAAGTACAGCTAGGGTCCTTGCAAGCAACAACTAAAAATTTGGGGGTTGATTTTTTTGTAAAAGATTGGTAGTTGTCCCTCAAAGCAATGACCCTCAAAATATTTTGAAGTTGTGTCTTACCCGAGAAAATATCATCAACCTTAATCTTAAAATCAGTAGGTAACCTACCTTAATCTAAGGAATGATGGAAATGGCTTTCGGGACATCGAAATATGTCGGTAGATAAAGTTGGGAATGTATGTTTTTTATACATTGCAATACAATGCCTAAGATCAACAATGATAGTGCAACTACTGACTGTCCCCGCAGTTAGAACTTTATACAACCATTCAACATCGTAATCATTCTGGAATGTAATACCCTTAGAGAGGTACTGACCTAGACCTACACTAACATATGTTAGGCGAATGTCAATGGAATCCTGAATCCCCAATTTGGTCATAATGGAGAGCATGAAGAGGCTGTATGGGGTACATGGATCTAAATATACCTAAAAAACTTGATAATATAAAGACCCGACCCGAAAAAACGGTTTTAAACCTAGGTCTTTACTCAGCATGCAAGTGAAAAGCATAAATGACACAAACCAGAGGTCGAATTTAAAAACTTTTCAAACATATAGAGTGGAAAACATTAAAACAAGGAAAATAATCATTAAGCAAAACCATTCAAGTTAAAACAGTGACTGATCAGTACTTTTCTTAAAAAACATAAAAGATAGTTCAATGCTACGATGAATAAGTTTTCCCTACGGATACATGTCCAACTACATGCTGAATTCAAACATATAAATAAAGACACAACAGAGTGTCAACAGCATCCATGATCTCTCAGCTCCCTCCGCTAGCCGCCCCGATGCTGTCCCAAGTTACCTGGTGGAAAACCACAGTAAGGGTGAGTATAAACATACTCAGTAAGAATCCCCGACCGGGGTACGATACGATGCAATCAATCATCTAATAACCTAGTACACATGCAAACAGATATCAACACGGATCTTAGCTCAACGAGCTTACAAGGCAAATCCGGAGTCCTCAGAAGTCTCCTACTTCCGACCTAATGATTGGTTCTCATAACCAATCCCAGGACATCTCCGATGGTCTTTCTCCCTCGGCCAATTGATCAGCTCAAAAACCGATCCCAAAAGATGTCCGACACCCTCGAGGGTCTTTCTCCCTCAACCATATGATCGGCTCAAAAACCAATCCCAACGGGTGTCCTCAAGGGTCTCTTACCCTCTCTAACAAATCTAGACTATCAGGAGAGTACCCGAAGTCTGGCTCTAAACTGGAAGGAACTGGTGTACTCACGAACATTAGCCCGGGGGAGCTCTCCGAACCGGCGACTAACGCGTGTTCGCGCACACCGCATGCTGCTGCAACGGGCGTAAATGTGGGGGCCTAAGTACAAACTACGCGGGCCAGGTATGCATTCCTAAAGACTCAGAAACGGTGTCACTGAACACAGTAGTGCGAGGCCCTCGGCACTCATCTGTGCAGCCTGTACCACCGACCTGAAGCTAAGAACCGGCCAAGGCAGGCTTGCACCATTGGCAGGGTTCCGCTCTAGCAGGCTACAAACTAGGCTTATGCCGATGTGGTAGTTAATCCACATCGGCTGCCGGGGGGAAGCAAGGTACATTATGCTTTGCTCTACTCTCAATCGGTGGGGACAATGTACGTTATGTCCGCTCTCAGCCTCTAGATGATGACAAACCCTATAAGTCTAACTACGAGTACAAAATAACTGATTCTTGGCTATTCATACATATCAACATCAAACACACTTAACCTAGCATGATACTACGAACTTAAAGCAGGAATCATAAGCATGCTGGAAGAACAAACCTAGCATGGCACTAACATGTACAAATAGGCAAACATGCTAGTAGGAATTCAAACACAAGCTGTCCTATCCACTAACATGCTCATAAAAGTAAACAGGCATACAAGTCACAATCAAGAAAACATCACAGGGTACACACAACCACGGTAAGAAATCCTTACCTGGAAACAAGTAGAAAAATAACTACCACGAATCAATAAGCGACCCTCGAGCTTCTAAGCGAACCCGAGCAACCTAAGCAATCAATAAAACATCCTAATTAAATAAACTGCAGCCAACAGCTTAGGGCCCAAAAGAGAAAAGACTCGAGAATTACCAACCGAGAAGACACAAGGTCTCGGCCCAACCCTCACAGCAAGGCAGGCTGTCGGCAGTAAGGAGACAAGCAGGGCGCGCGGGTGCTGGGCACTGGACGCTGGGCGCTAGGTGTGCAAACGCGGGCTGGCGCTGGAACGGCGCGCGGACAAGCAGGCTCGTTGGAACGGCGCGTGGGCGAGCGGACTGGGCTGCGAGGACGGTGCGCGGGCGAGGCGTCTGGGCTGCTGGGGGTGTCGCGTTGCAGGCGACGGGACTGGGCGGCAGCGAGCGGTGTTGAGCGATGCAGGGTGGTTCGGTGCGGTGCGAGGCTGGGCGGTGGCGTGCGGCGTTGGGGCTGGTGGCTCGGTGCGGCTAGGCTCTTAGGCTCGGTTTTAGGGCTTGGTGATTTTGGCAAGGAGAGAGGGTTAGAGTGAAGGAGGCGTGTGGGCAAAACAAAGGGAATGATTTTCTTGATTTTTCCTTCCTTTTCCTAATTTAAGTAGGCCTTGGTGACCTAATTCCCTTCCCAAGGCTTCCTCCTTCGAGTCCCGGCTGAACCAAATCTTTTCTCCTTCTTAAAATTTATTTAAGTCAAGCTCCCAAATTATCATTTAGAGCAAGGGTTCAAATCCCAATGGAAGCACTTAAATTAATACTAATTTTGCTAATAACCAAACCACTTCCAAACTTCCAAACAACTAGCCCATACTTCTTGGGTCTTGCAACCCACAACAATCAAGCCTCGACAAAGGCAGGAATGGCCCTGGAATCCTGAAAATCCACAATCCCTGACCGGGGAGCAAAAAGACCAAAACACCCCTAAGGGTTGAAAAGCTCTAACGACCCAACCGATTGCCCCAATACTGAACCAAAAGTACCAAGAAACTGGGACGGAAAACTGGGCCGTTACAGATAATCATAGTACATGTCATTTTCATTCCACATACCACTATGTGCTATGCGAATGGGGATATGAAGTCAACCTGTTAATAACAATTTGGACCGTATAAGCAAGTAGTACATTATAAACGGTATATGCGGAAAGATAGTACAAGCGGAACGTAGGATACAGATGTGAACAGTAATGGGAAAGAATTTGCTATTGTACTTTAAACAAAAACATGTTCAATAAGTTTATTGGGGCATGATACATAATATAAGTGCGTTGATCAATGGAAGGTATGATATACACATATTACAGAAAAAGCAAGTTATCGAAGAATTGAAAGCATGAGTAATGTATAGTTAGGAAATGAGAAGAGAAGAAGCATGTACCGAACTGAACAGTCTGTGACATTGCAAAACTAGAACAGATTGAAGATGAACGATTGTGGAAAGTACAGTGGGACGAAAAAATTGGCAGAAATGATGGGGATGAAGTTGAACGAGTGGAGATGGAAAAAATGGACGGGAATGGTCTTGATTGCAGTTGACGGAAGACGGCGATGGAGATGATGTGCGAAGGAGATGAAGAAGATGGAGATGAAGCTGGTGGAAAAAAATGAAGCCTAATTTTGTGGGAATTAATTTGAAATGGCGTCAAATTAGAGAAAGTGTTGAATGGTAGTTAGAGAAACTATTTTTAGATGGTATTTGTTATTTAGGAAAATCATTGCATTTAATATAATGAGAGTAAATTAGGAGGAGGGCATAATTGGATTACACTTAAATGATTTTTCAAGATTTATAAATGGAAAATCAGATTTGTAAAAAGAAAAGTTTTTAGTTTTTAAGACAAAAAACCGAAAATGAAAAACTAGAAACAAAAAATGAAATGGTTATCAAACGGGAACTAAATGATACATTTCTTTATACTCATCAAATAAATTTTTATATTTAATTTCATAAGAAACTAAAATATAATGGGCAAGTTTAAAATATATATATATATATATATATATATATATATATATATATATATATATATTTGAAATTCATATTAGATACTAAAAAGTTTAGAGGTCTACTAATTTATGGTGCAGGTGAAGTATGTTTTTGACATTTTTATTTTTAATATATTATAAAATATAATTTTTTACCCTGTGGAACAAAAATGTTATAAATTTAATTTCTGGTCGTCACCTAGAAATTAATTTCTTACAAGTTTCATTGACAATCAAATATTGTATGATCGAAAAGTTTGTCTTCTGAAAATAGACAAGATGATCGTATCTGTACACTAACGAAATTTTTAAAAGAAAAAAAAAATTACCCCCCAAACCTTAAAATTTGGATCCACCCATGCACGGTACCCTGGAACGTGGGTATGTGGGTACGACATGCCCGAACCTTTCTAGATGCACCTTCTTGGTCTCAGACCATACATCTTTCGGCTTGAGGGCTCTCTTGACCTTTGAGGGCCTTGAGCATGAGTTACGCTCATAATATATTTTATAAAGAGTATGAAATCTCATCACTTTTTCAATGTGGGATAATAGTTGTCAAGAATGAATATTAAAACATTAAAAAAATATATATTAATATTGTTAGCGGCTTGGATATAAGAACAAGTTTTTGCAAAATAATAATTAATTAATTAATTAATTAAATGGGGACAACAAAATTGAAACATCAAGAATTAAAGAAAAATATTCTTGTGGAGAAACAACGAGATGTTCAAGTGATCTTCACATTAATATAAAATTGTCTCTATGGATATAAACCCGTGAGACTTTATTATTATTTTCTTTCATTCAAAAGACCTCACACCAATAAACATAAATTTTCTCGATCATATACATATATCTATTCTTTATTTAATTAATGTGAGACTAAACTTTGTTTGTATTTCCAAAAATATTTCAAACATCTTTAGAGATCGTACGACATCCCAAAATAAAATAGGCACAAGTTATCTCTTTCATTATCACATGATATGCCAAACCCTTAGAGATTGGTTTGGAAAAGATAGAACATAAAAAAGAAAGCAACCAATTAACTATCAAAATAAGTAAACAAAACCCACATGGGATGATGTAGGAATAGCACATTTCAAAACCACAAATATTCACTTCACATTCTCAATATCTTAAAGCTCACATGAACTCCACTATTTGGTATTGTTGAAAAACGATATGTCGTTTTGCTATCTCTTTCTCTTTTCTTTTTTTTCCTCCTTTTTGATCACTTGATCAGCCTTTCGTATAGGGAAACAAAAGCTCTTTAATTTGCCTTTTGCATGCGACAAAACCCATGTTCATGTTGCCAAATCCAAACAAAATAATGAATTGTCATCTGAAATTTTTTGCCTAACTTATGGTTTTGGGTAAGATTTTGAATAGCTATATGCATGAAAATTGATAACTTGATAAGATATGATTGGGTTGAAGATTTAGTTGAAAATCTAGAAGAATTGGTCAAAATATATATTTTCCTTCTCAATTGTCATCGTGTATATTTTTGTTCTCTATTGTTGATTAGAGCTTCTCTATATTACTCGAATGTTGCAAAATTTTGATTTAAAAGAAAGAAAGAGATTAGAGAACGAATGGTTACATCTTGTCGATGCTTTTAAAAGTGAGTCCGACTTTTTTGTTGGGCCAAATTAAAAATTGACATGACCTAATCTATTGTAGATAGTATAATCATCTATTTCAAAATCAATTAATGCGCTAAAACAGATTCAACAATGTTTCCATAGCCTCCAACAAGATTTTCTGAGGCAGCCCTAAATTGTATTTTGTCAGTGAATGTTTGGCCGCTAGTAAGGGCATGGCCGCGAATGAGTTCTGGGTTACATTATGGGGTATATGTTCTATCTATTAGATAATATGAAATTTTACCTCAAAATCAATTAATAATTAGGGAAATAATTCATGTCGCTTATAAAGATGTTGAAGAATCCTCACCTTTTTTCAATGTGACAATTATCACAAGGCGAATATCTCTAACATTCCCCCACAAGATGACACCATAAAGGGAAGACCATCTTGGAATGAATCTGAATTTCTGGACTGAAATACCCACTTTAGTTTTTGACTTTTTGCTAGGGTTGGATTCAAACTTTGGAATCAAATACCTGCCTTTTTTAAGCTTATGCCCGATTGGGTGGGGTCCACACCCACTTTAGAATTCAAAGCATTTGTAATTTGAGGGTCATTACATGATACATATTAGATAATATGGGGATCCACCTCAAAATCAATTGACAATGAGAGGAGTAACTCATATCTCTTATAAAGATATTAAAGAATATCCTCACTTTTTCAATGTGGGACAATTGTTACAAGATGAGTATCTACAACACTACTCGATCATGTATCCTATAATTCAATATGACTTTAGGATGGACATGACTAAAATTTTCCAATAACATAAGTTTGATCAGTCTAGTTTATGTTGATTATTTGGTTGAAGAGTTGATTTAGAAGAGGGTATACTAAACCTAGGGTTTAGGCTAGACATAGTATAGTTCTTTGTACGCGTTGATCATGGAAGGCTCTAATACCTCATGTTATTTAATTAATATGGGATCATAACTCATTAAACCCAAATAATCATGTTGAGAGAACATGCTAGGATCTACACTGAAAAGGTGAGGATATCTCACTGCATTTATAAGATTTATGAGCTACATTTTTCATATCAATCCTTAACCATTAATAATGTGTCCTTTCAAGTTGGAATTTCTTTTGGATTCACCAATCTTAAATCAGATTCTAGTTTTTTTAATGGAATACCTCCTTGGGGAAATGGGCTATGATATCCATATTATACCATGCACATGAGCCTTGATAAATTTTGAGAAGTCATGAGTATATACCATGATAAATTTTTTAGAAAAATTCAAACTTTCCGATTTTCTATTATTTTTCCGAATATGTATAGTACGCAAAATTTTCAATCCCAGAATATCTCTCAAAATATTATAAATAGTATCTAATAATATTAAAATGTTAAATCTAACAAACTTTATAAAAATATCTCTATGACATATTTTTTTTAAGTAATCGACGATATTTATTCCTAATTCTTCCCCTTAAGTTGGAGGATATAAAAATATTTGGCCAACTTGAAAACAAAGCTATTGCACACACAGATGTTACATCACCGACGATCATTGGCACCACACAATTCATGCAAATTTTACGAATTGTCAAATTATAGTTGGTCATATTGCCGACTAGAATACCTCAAGTAAGATATTGAACGTGCACCATACAAATCGCGTGGATTTCATAAGGGTCAAATAACTCGTATTGACAGCATATGCGGTAAAGCTATACGATAACCATCCCTAATTTAGAGAGGTTCTAATAGCATTCTAAACCTTTCAGTTCCCATTAGCTTTCCACAATACATAAAATATCAAATATCAAAATATCTCCTAACAAATCTAGATAATAATTTGTTTGTGACATTAATTTGTAAACATTTCATCAATTGTGACTAACACTCTAATGTATTCTAATATTGTATCCCATGGATGAGTTAGTGGAATGCCCAGAATTAAGAGAGTGAAGCTCCTCCAACTTTCGATCATAAAAAATGAAAAAACGAACTCATCTATATGGGAAATCCTACGGTGTATCATCTCCTTAACAATGTATCCTTTGTTTTAAACAAAATTAGTTTTCTCGGTACACTAATTCTACCCAATATATCTTAATAAGTTCTACCCAATTAAAAGTGTTTTAATTTTAGGAAAGGAATTTACTATTGAGATGTATATTATATAGTCAATAAATTTGATGGTTTCGTTTTGCAATCTTTTTAAACTTAAATAATGGAAAAAAACATTGTTGATCTAATATTGATAAATTCAATACTTACCCAATTAATCAAGAATTTCTTTTTAACAAATCCTACATAGAGGGTACAACGCTCTCAAATAATATGAGAGCAAAATACAGTTTCCGAACTTGTGATCTTGAAGTTCAAATGAATTAACACCAAACAAGATAACCAACTGCATCACCGTCTCTTTCGACAATTACTCAAGAATTGTTGATATATGAAACATAAAAATAAAAAATCTGATACAACATAATGGAGGTTGTTTAATCGATCATATAAAATAAATTCAGGATAACACACAAAATCAATGGATCGAATAATCTCATATAATTTAAATTAAATTAAGAACTTAAAACAAATGGTACTCAATAAGGTGATCTTAAAAGCTTATGCACTAATCACGTACAATTTTATTAATGAATAAAAGATCAATAAAACTTTATGACCTAGAATTAAATAGCTAATTAACCAAGGTGCATTAACCTAACAATGTCATGTATCCAATCATTAACGAATCAGGCAAGTATGACAGGGACTACACCGAAAATTTCAATCCTCCCCTTCATTATAGAAAAAAACCTAATATTCTAAATTAATAGTTAATCAACTTTTTAAAATTAAAGAAATTTCAAACAACCTTATATTATAAATAATATCATAAATTATTCTAAATGCAATTAAATATTATAAAGTCCTGAACTTCTGTGCACCATGTGACATGTATAAACTATTGATAAGTTATATGAATCGTTAATGGGTTTCACTGGTGTCCCAATTCCGGATGTTTTTTTCATAATAATTTTTAATAAAATTGACAAAATATTTTTTATATCTTAATATAAGTCCATTAACTGACATATCTAGCGAAAATATTCTCCATATATATATATATATATATATATATTATAATATAATCAATACCTTTTTTCCATCCAATGAATCAGAAAGAAGGTGTGAAAACATATTTTACTGTACAATATATTTATAAAAAAGTTTAATTTGCAAAAAAATTGGAAAGAAACTCAACACTGAATATAGAAAGTAGATAGAAAGTAGGTTAAAATACCATTTTGGTCCCTCAAATTTGGGATTTGTTCCATTTTGGTCCCTAGATTTTTAAATGTCCATTTTTAGTCCCTTGACTTTGTAGTTTGTTTAATTTTGGTCCATTGACTTTGCTATTTGTCCAATTTTTGTCTTTCGACTTTCAAATGTCTAAATTTAGTCCCTAGACTATAAAAAAAGTTCAAAAATGGTCCTTTTGTCAAATAAATTTTTTTCTCACTCTTAAATTATTTTCTCTTTCTTCCATCTTTCATCATTTCTCCTTTTAAAAGTTTTATCTCTCTTAAATCCATCTCACTAATCCTCTTCTCTTCTTTTTTTTTCTCTTATTCTCTCCTCAATCCATCTCATCAAATTATTTAACATAAGATAATTTTTCTAAATAATAATTTTCCTACTTTGATTTGTCACTTTTTGTTTTCTAAAATTCATAGTCTACCATGGAACAAAAAAGAAAAAGAAAGAAAATAAAGAAGAAAAAAAGAAAAGAAAAGAGGGGAAGAGAGGTGGATTGAAGAGAGGTAAAATTTCTAGAGTGAGAAATTATGAAAGATGAAAGAGAGAGAAAACAATTTAGGAGTGATAAAAAATTCATTTGACCAAAGGACAATTTTTGAATTTTTTTTAGTTTAAGGACCAAATTTGAAAACATTTGAAAGTTGAGGGACCAAAATTGGACATTTGAAAGTCGAGGGACCAAAATGGAACAAACCCCAAAGTCGAGGGACCAAAATGGTATTTTAACCAATGTTATATCAAATCTTTTCTAATTTTAAACTAGATAATATACAATAAAATATATTTTATCTAATCTTATCAAATTCATATCACACCTTTTTTTTTTATTTCCAACCGTATAATATAAATAAAATATATTAAATTTATATATCAATCACAAATATATCATCATTACATTATAAAAAAATTAATATAAAAATAAATACTTTTCCAATATCTCCTCTTCAAAACGCCTGTCTCTAAACAATTATTGTTTCCTCAAATCACTCTATTTTTTTCTTTCTTTTCCACTTTTTCTCATCTCGTCTTTTCAACTCCAAAATTCAATACCTCCGTAACTTCTTGCTTATAGAGTGTACACTCATACATGAGTTATTGCTTTTGATGGATTTTTAGGGGGTGTTTAGAAATTGGTGTTGAGGAGAGGAGAGAAAGGGGAAGGAGTTGGATTCCAACTCCATGTTTGTTTCTAATACATCAACGTCTCATCGGCCTCTCCTTAAACATCACATCAAATCTTTTAAATGTCATATCGAATTTTTTTCTAATTTTCAACCATATAATATAATATATAATATCTTTTATCTAATCTTATCAAATATCACATCAAACTTTCTTTAATTTTCAAACACACAATATAAAATAAAATATATTAAATTTATCGACCAATCCAAAATATATGATCATTACATTATAAAACATTAATATAAAATAAATATTTTTACAACATCTCCTCTCCAAAGAATCAATCTCTAAATAACTATTTCTTATTGCAAATCACTATGCTTCCTCTTTCACTTTCTCTCCTCTTTTCTTTTCAACACCAAAATCTAATCTTGTTTTCTTTTCATCGGGCGAGAGAATTTGAATTCAAACTCTCTATTATTAAATCGTATTAAATATTATTAAAACTCTCTTGCTTGACATTGTTTGACATTATTAAGTTTAAAAAAAAAAGAATTAGTAAACCTTTACAAAAACTAATTATTATAATAGTAATAAATCACAGCATACTAAAGTTTAAAAAATTAAATCGGTAAATATAATTTGAGCTATAAATTTTCTCGTTTTGTTATTAACTCGGTACATATACTTTTAAAAAATATATGTTTTGAAAATTAAAAAAAAAATTAAAAGTTATTTTTGTTTTTAAAATTCAAATTGAAATTCAAACATTATTTTTTCCTTGAAAAACCAAGAACAAACAAATTTAATTAAAATATATATATATATAAATTATAATTTTTTTTGTTTTTTTTGTAATTTTAGTTCAACAAAATTTGGGAATGGAAATTTAGAAAGATGAACATACTGCCAAGCTAGGCTCCTTTTGAGAAAAAAAAAATCAAAGAAAATGAGAATCGAAAGAAAAAGAATACATAAATATAATGCTTGTCGATAAGAAGACTTCTTGCATCAAGTTGTATTTCTTTCTTCTTCTTTTTTTTCTTTTTTTTCTTTTTTTTGGTCAATACTTCATGTAATGAATAAACCAATTTTTTTACTTCATTTTGCAAAACGACACCCGTTTCATTCGTAGGCAGCCCTTTGTCGACGTGTAGTCTGTCGTGTAAAGTCCTTTGTGAAGATAACATTTTGAACTTCCTTTTTTAATTTCAACACCTTTTTATCTTTTATAATGTAACACATGAGATTTTGTCATACTTTTCTTAAAGATTTACATCATTTTCACTATCTATGTTTATGTAATGCAAATAAAATATGATCATGAATTTTTTATGAATAAAATGCATTTGCTCTTTCCTTAAAAAGGGATTTCGGGTCATCTTTTGCTTTAAAGCCTTTTTCTTTGTTCATGACTTATGCCTAAGAAAATAAAAGCCAATTTCTATTTTATGTTGTTGTATTATGCCTTGAACGCACCAATGTTTTGCGAGTAGTAGTCGAGAGCGAGCGGAGGTCTTGAACGCACCAACGCATTCGCTTAGCACATCCCGCGCGCAAATGCATCTCGCATTGTAGCGCATTGCTACAATGCGTTCCGCATGTATTTGCTCATAGCATTCTGTTTTTCGCAACGCGCATCTACGTCTGCATTCCGTTTAATGCTTACGCATTCTATAATACGGTTTAATTAGAGTGCATATATAAACTCGATATAAACCCTAGCCGTATTATGACATTCATTTTGTAAACTCTGTAATTTCGTTCTCCTTAATAAAACTCCGCCCCCTCTCTGCCCATGGACTAGCCAATACAACGTTGGTGAACCACGTAAGCTTCTGTGTTCTCTTCTCTCATGTTTATCGTATCCATTTTCATATCTTCGTTTATCGATTGTTGATTGTCGTTTTCATAGCATATGTAAAAGAAATGTGAAGTCTTATGCATAAACTACACAACAATTAAGAAAATAAATATAAATGAAAGATAAAAATAATTTACGTGATTTATTAATATTGTATTAGTTATATGGTCTACGGATAGAATAGAGAAGATGTTCGTTCAGTACAAACAGATTCATTACACCAAATAACCACAATACAACCATAACTCCCATGAAATAGGATTGCTAACAGTTCCATCTCCATAAATCGGAGCATGATCTCTCAAAAGAAAGAACAAAAATAAGGCCAACCCTACATGTAGAACCAACTGTGTTCACGCCATGATTTTAATCCAAAAGAAGTAATGGGACTCCAAACGAACAGATCTTTGTCTATCATCACCACCAATACAGAGTTTTTTCGATAGTGTTTGAGGAATAATTTAACGTCTATATCACTGACTCAAGTGTAAGACTCCATCAAAGAGAAGGGATAGAGATTAACTCCCAAAGTGGAAGATTGTAACATCACGCCCTAACCATGAACCATATCAGCGCCTAGCATCCCAACACTAAGCCATACAAAACTTAAACTTAATAATATACTACTAGCAATCCTAATCAATACCACAGTTAGCCAAAAGACATGGGAAAAACCAACTTTCCAAAAACCCATTTTGAATGATATCTATCAACTCAGTTGGATCAACCTGGGGAATCGTGACCTGAACTAGTTCAGGTGGATCAAAGGTCCAAATTTTTACCAAATTCGACTCAATTAGACTTTGGAGTGACTAGTTGTGCATCCTTTTTCCATTGGTTGTTTGACTTGCTCCCCTATGCTAAATTTGAGGATTTTCTTATTATGTGTTGGTGCATATAGGGTCGACATAACAAGTTTCAGGTTGGGGGCGGGAACCCAGCTAGTTTTACGCATTGTCAAGAGGATGAGTACACGTGGGATTTTTGCAAATCTTACATGGATCAGTTTCGTGCAGGGAATTTTCAGGATAGGTCTCTTGGGGGTTTTGACTCAAGGGCATCTTATTCCTCTTCTTAGAAACCTCCTCAGTTGGGTACCTATAAGTTTAATAATGATGCAGCTACTTGGTCGGTGATGAATAAAAGCGGTTTGGGCGGGATTGCCCGAAACCACATGAGGGAAGTTATGTGGGCGTGTGTCTTCCTTCTTGATTAGGGTGTCGATCCATCCTTTTTGGAAGCTATTGTTATTCGAAATTGTTTTACTCAAACGTTAAAAATGGGTTTGACTCTATGCAAGTTGAATCTGATTCTCAAGTAGTTATACGTTTATTAAATAGTCACGTGTTTTGTAAATTAAAGTTGGGAGCTTTGGTGGATGAGATTAAAATTTTAGCAAGGCACTCTTTCATTCCTTGTCTTTCGCATGGTGAAAAGGGAGTCTAACGGCTTAGCTCACTCTTTGGAAAAATTGGCTGAAGAATCTATTGATAACTTAGTGTGGATGGAAGACATTCCACCTTCTTTAGTTTATTTATACCAAGCGGACCTGGTTGTGCCTGTTTCTTTTCCTCATTTAGGAGCGCCAATTTTTATTTAATTTATGATATGAGTTTTTCTTAAAAAAAAACAAATAATAATTTCTCAAAGAACATGAAATAGCCAGACCAAACAAACATCAATTTAATCACCCTAGACCTAGCTGCAACCCAAATAATTTCTCAAAGCCATGCTAGGCCTAGTCGGTGAGGACCCAACTCATGTGTTGGGTCAAATTTTGTGCTTTGGCATGTTCTCATATTAGATAACATGATATTTCATTTTAAAATCAATTGACAATGAATGAATTAGCTCATTCTATTTGTCTCAAAAAAAAAAAAATAGCTCATCCTATTGCTTCATTAAGGAAAAAAAAAATTAAAATTAGCTCTTCTTATAAATATTATGCGTATCTTGACATTTTTAATGGGCAATTTCAACAGGGCTCTTTTAGATGGTCGAATTCATTATTCTTAAATCAAATTTCAATATTTTTAATAGATCACATAATTGTTTGAATTTTGTGAGCTATGATATCATATTAAATAATATATTATATTATTTGCAAAGTTAAATTTGATTAACTCTTAACTCAACTATAAAGCCAAATTATTCAAACTTGACACCTTTGATTTCGTTTAGTTGGATGATTATGTTTTCCAAATTATATTAGAATCCTCATAAAATGACTTTTTCTCTCAAAATATAGTATATAAATGTGTTAAAAAAAAGTGTTTTTGGAAAATTTAAAAAGTAACTTAAATAAAATTGGCTAAATTATCCAACATACTCCTTAATTAGGGATGTTTTTCAAAACTATCCCTAAACTTTACAAAATACACAAATACCCTTATCATTAAAGTTGGATGAAAACCGTTAAAGTTTTCTTTCAAAAATGTTCATAAATTTTAAAAAGTTTAAAAAATAACCTTGGTTAAAACCTTTTATAAAATAATTGAATCGTTAAGCTTTTTTATAAAATTCTTAAAAGTTCGGTTACAAATATCATACATATATTTAATTTTAAAAGTTTTTTTTATCTTTGTACTTTTAACTTATGAATTACTTTATGTATTAATATTAGTTGTTTGATTAACTAAACATTAATCTAACGTTAAAATTATTTTCTTAATATATTTCTCTTATGATTGTTGTTTATCATTCATTTTATGTATTTATCATTTTTTTTCGATACATAAAAAGTAGGGGTGTACATGAGGTTAAATTAAGGAGATTTTTTGGGCCAATCTAAAATTTTGGGTTGGTGAATCTATATCAACCTATTAAACCCTTATGTGTTTAAGTATTAAATTTGGTTGAGTTAGTTCGAGTTGTTGGGGTCATAATAAAAAGTTATATTTAAATGTTAGCTTAAGCTAACTAACATTTTTTACTAACTATATTGTTAGTTATGTGCTTTAATTAAATTTTTAATCTAAATGATATATTACCAATTGAGAAGACGAAATTCAAAAGTTTAATAAATTACAAGGTTACAAATGAATTCGAAATTCTAGTTCTAATCTTAATGTGATTTTTTTTTTGTTAATAAGTCGATTGAAGCTAGCCCTATGGGTGAAGTAGAGGTGCTACTTTTACTAGGCTACTTGTGTTGGCATATGAGCCCGACTACCTTCGGGTCTGATACCACGTCTCAATGCACATACCCAAAATATTTCAAGAATTTTCTATTTTAAGCGCTTCTCAACGATATCAAATTCAAGATGCTTGAGAAAACATGTCTCAAATGCTCCTCGCCTCAACAATTGGGTCGCCCGACCTTGAGGACAATCTTGATGCAATGTTAAACAAAAAATCTTAATTTAAAAGCGATTATGAAGTCATCGAAATTTTTTTGTTCATCTCTAGGGTTTGACATTAAATTTAAACATTTAATAAACTAATTTATTTAAATAATTCAAGTTAGAATATATATATAGTGTCACCATTTCTATATAGGAAAATGTATATAAAGTGAGAAAGAAGAATAATTATTTAGGAGTTTATTAAACAAAATTTTAACATTTTTCATTCAAAACTTAATGGTGAAGATGTTTTGTACATTTTGAAAGTTTTTAAAGTTCAGTGTTTTTTAAACAAGATTTTAATGGTTTTCATTAAAATTTAACGGTAATGATGTTTCTGAAACATCTTATAAAATTTGAAAGTATCTTTGAAACTTTTCAAAGTTATGTCGACAAAACCTCGATAGTTCACTATGTTTTGATATTTTAGCCAATAAAATTTTATTATAAGCATTATATTATGGTATGTATGAATGCTTGTCTCAAAAACCTTTTTTTTTTTGGGAAACATTCAAATGAAAAGAGTAGTCGGTATGAGAATCTAAAAAGGAGAAAATAAAAAGAAGATTAAAAAGAAAAAGTTTCGGGATAAGAGAGTGTGTCAAAGTGATGTGGCAGAGAGTCAAAAAAGCATATTTAGTACAACCAACTCAACCCCATGAGAGAATTTATCAAATAAAAAGATTTTGAAGCAGAGATCTTGGAGTGGAAATGACTTTTTCTTTTAACAATTTGGACATTTGATCTACTTTTCCATTGGCATCTTTGGTAATGTTTAATTTCAAAGCAGTTCTATGGCCACCAAAATATGATACAAAAGCTTGGTCTATTTAATGGAATTCCAACCTAAGAACCATAAAAGAATATACATAAAGTAACATTGAAGTAATTAAGGCCCATGCCTAGACAACTTTGGAGGGATGGAGGAAAACTCTATTACCTTAAACTAAGGTCCTTTCTATTGGTAGTCTTTTTTTATATATATATGAGAGGACAATACCGATTCTCGAGATCGAACCTGTGATGCTGGTACTAAACTGAATTGATTTACAACAAAACAATGAAATCATTGTGCCACCGACCCACTCAATTTTTATTAATAGTCTTAAAGCTTTATTAAACTATTTTTTAATACAACTAAAAACTACAGAAAGAGTAGTGCATGAAATGTTTGTGTTATTTATGATATATTCATTGGCAAGCATAGATGTAATATATTTTTTATATTTTTAAATGTCTTAGTCAACTTAAAAAATGAATTCCATAAATTGAATTCATAACTATGTAACTTTATCGCTAGACTTAAAGATAATATTATGAAGCCAAATAAAAATTATTCTATTTTCTCAAATATTAAACCAAGGCGTACAATATTATACCAAAATATATGATTGTTTGAATAGGATTAGCTTGTTTGGGTTTCTTCCTTTTTCAATTTTTTAGTTTCGCCACTTATTTTAAAATACTCCCACTTTAAGCAAAAAAATCCAATTTTTGTTGTTGCCCTTTCCATTTGTGCTTTTGTGTGTACAAAAGAAAACATCCTCCCTTTAGATAAAAACAAAGGGACAACCTAATTTTGATGAACCAATTTTGAGTATACCCAAGAAAAAAAAATGCTCAAAATCTGAAACTATACAACAAGAACTCAATTCCAAATATGTCATCCCTCCAGATGGGCCCACAGTTGGGCCGGGCGGCCCACCCTTGAGGGCCCAATTGCGGGTGGGGAAGATTCAAAAGAGCCGGGAAAATTGCGGACTTAGAGCTGCCGTGACGGTGGAGATAACGATTACTGACGTTAACGGGCTGCCCGTTTGCTGGCCTCTCGAGACGTCCACTGCCCGCGGGTACTGCCCGTTTGATGATTTCACACTGCACAATCAACTAAGGCCTAAAAATAAATAAAATGAAACTTTTTTTTCTTATTTCTTAGAAATTCTTATGAGCGAAATTAGCTAAACAGACACTAACATTTTTTTTTAGTTGAGATTCAAAAAAATAAGAATAATAAAGCAAAAAAATAATTAATTAATTATTTGTTCCATTTTTCAGATAAAATTAAGAATTTGCATCACTGTCTAAAATCAATATTCCCAATTATCTAAGACTAAAAACAACTTTGAATTTGGTAAGAAAAAAACAAAGGAGAGAGACGTGACACAAAAGAGAAAATCAAACCGACATTTCATAGGAAACCAAAAGGATTTAGGCTAACTCAAATTTTGTTAAATAAAATATATATACAATTTGCCCGTGCAAGCAAGATACTAATTTAACAGCTTGCATTCATATTATCGTATGATCATTATTCAGATAACAAATCTATAATGCTAACAATTATATAGCTTCTACTAAAAAAATTATTTTTAACTTATAAGCATTGTCAACGACTTTCATTTTTTATATATATTTATTTTTTTTATAGTGTTTGAATCAATTTATTTATGGAAATAACATTTAAATGCTAAAAAAAAAAAATAATCAACTCATCTTAAATGTTTCACTTAAATTTTAGGAAAATTACCTTTTTAGTAATTTAAAATGTAGTTTCAATTTAACTTTTAAATTTCAAACTTGACCATTTTTATTTTTAACATTTCAATAATGAACGTTTTTAGTTTTGTTTTAATTTACTTTTATATTATTTTTTTAAAAAAATTAAAATAATCATCTCAACAATATATTGAAATTTAAAATTAGTTTAATCATCTTTTGAATCAACATTATTTTAAATAACTAACGATTTTGTCGTCTCATTAATTTAAAGTGAGTATTGTTGAAAACTCATCAATAAAAATGTTCAATTTTTTAAAATATAAAAATCAAATTAAAACTAGACTCCAAACCTAAACATATTAAAAAGTTTTTTTTTCCTTAGATTTTATTATATAATATGAGATGTTTTAATTGAAGAAACTTAGCCCAACTAATTAAAATCTCATACTCCGACCCAAATCAACCTATATTTTAAAACAAATTCTTTGGAGTTTGATCCTTTTTTAATAGGAAAATTATATTTGATGGACTTTTTTATAAAATAATTATAAATATAAACAAACGTTAAATTATTTGCATTTATAGTAATTAATACATTTTAATAATGTATTACTAATACATCATTATAAGAATGTATGTGTGACTCCTCAATACCATGAATTATATTTGTGAAGTTTGTTTAAAAATGATAGTGTTTGTAATTATTTTTTAGATTTGAGTAAGATGCTAGTGAAATTTGGAAATTTCCTATAAAAAGAATAGGACATACCTAGTTGAAAGAGTAGGACAGAAAGTGATGAGGTAATTGGGGGAAGCACAAGTGAAGGTGCTGCTTCCATCATCATAAGCATAGCTATACGCCTGCGGGCATGCCCTCTTGAACAACTCCGAGTATGATGTTGGGTGGCAAGTGTTCGGGCTCCCATATTCCCCGCTGCAGCAATATCGGGCCTCCCCGAACGCCCCACACGCACTCTTACACGCTACATTCTTCCCGCTCGACACCACTCTAAGCTCCGTTGGGCATTTGGTGTTCAAATCCGCTGCACATCCAATCGTTGTGCAGTTTCCCTCCCCTGAGATTGACATTGATGATCTCTTATATTAAAAAAGTGAAAAGATCTGATATCTAAGTTTCCCTTTTTATCTTGTAGGATGAATCTAATGTGATTAAGGTTAAAGCATTATTTGATCCTTAAAGAAAACGAGACTTGACTTCAACCAAAAATTGGTCAATTCAATAGGCATTCAGGACCTCAAAATGAAAAGCTCCATTTTGGGTAGCTTCTCTTCTATCCTTGTGGATGAATGATAAGAATGGATTGTATTGAAAGATATTCTAACTAATAAAACTTTTTTAAAAAATAAAAAATAAAGACTAAATAAGGGCTATTATAAAAGTTGTCTTCGGTTAATAATGATGCTAAAAGAACCAGAGCTTCAACAACATTTTTTACGACTGCTCATTGAAAAAGTTATATGTTCTAAGACTTCCTATCCTAAATATTTTGTCATCAATTATAATTCATAAAAACAAGAAAAGCTATAACCAAATGGACTCAAAAGTTTATATGGAGCCAAATAACCGAATGTGGTTGGTAATGTGTTAGCTTCATTGTTTGGTTGATGTTATTCAAGAGAGTACCACCACCTCTATGTAGAGTTAATTAGAAAAAAATTGTTTTTTTTTGTTTTTAGCATAAATTGGGGGAGGATTGTCACAAACTTTACAAAGAGAGTACTGATCGAAACGTGACCATGATGTTGAACTGAATTACTGCTAAATAATAAAACCATCAAGCTACTGACTATTCGGTAAAATATATACATTCTCGATATTAAACTCAAAATTCTAATGGAACTATGACTTCTCTAGTCTCGGTGGATAAGCCTATACTATCACTATGTTTAATAAGTGATTACCTGTTCCACCCTGTGGGGTGATTAGCATAGCCACATTATAACCATCTACAAGACTGACATCATAAAAATCGAGCCCGCCCGCACCATTGAGCGTGAACTCGGCGAGAGTAGCAGGCGGGGTAGCACCGGCACCATTGCATTCAATGGTGCCGGTTCCACAGTCGGCCGTGTCACAAGAGAATCTGCCTGCAGCATCTGGGGCGCAGTATGTTCGGCCCCAAATGCGGCCGGACCATGACGGGGGCATGGCGAGAGCATTGGACTCCCCTGGCTGCAGGGCGAAACCGGTTGTAACAGCCCGGTTTTCAGCTAAATGTAAAATAAGGATTTCCGTTATTTTTAGTTTGTGAGGAGTTGTTGGAAGGACTTGAACCCTTGGCCTAAAAAGGGATTTGGAAGCTTGGGTTTAAATAAGGAAAAATAAACGCGTCAGCCGGGGCCCGAAGGGGAGCCTTGGGAAGGTCATTTGAGATTCCTAAGTTTATTTAAAGGAAAAGGAAGGAGAAAACAAGGACAAAAAGATCTCTCCCTCTCGCAAAACCCTAGACTTCTCCTTCACCCCCACCCAAGCCGCCGCACGCCCTACAGCTCCGCCCCACACCGCCCGCCGCCGTGCTTCGCCCACGTCGCCGCCCATCACCTGCTGCTACGCCCGACGCCGCTCGCACGCCTTGCTGGCCCACCTCCGCACACACCCGCACCGCGCCGCACCAGCGGCCAGCTAGCGTCGCGCCGCGCGTGCGCGCCCGGCGCTCGCCACCTACATCGCACCGCTCACTGCCGCCTTGATCGCTCGGCTACCACAGCCAGCGCGCGCGCGCGCAGCCGCGTCCCTCCGCCCAGACGCGCTCGCGCCGCCCCGCACTAAAGCCGCCTGCACCGCACTGCAGACGCTGCTGCGTCGTCGCGCGCGCGCGCGCGCCAAGACCGCCGCGTCTGCGTGCCGTGCGTGCCTTCGTCGCGTCGCCGCGCCGCGCAGCGCTGCGCCGCCTATCCCACACTGCGCAGCCAGCGCCAGCGCTGCGTCCCCTCGCCCGCCGCAGACCAGCGCCAGCGCGCGTCGCCCCGCCGCCGCCTTGGCGTCGGCGCTCGTCCCCTGCGCGCGCGCGCGGCTGCTCCCGCTGCCTAGCGGCGGCGCCATCACTCTTTGCTGGCCGCGAGACGCGTGCCTTCTCGGTTGGTAAATTCCCGAACCTCCACCCTTTGGATTTCCTGATTTTAGATGCTGTTTATTAATTAGGATGTTTTACTACTTGCTTAGGTTGCTCGAGTTTGCTTAAAAGCTCGAGGGTCGTATTCAATTGTGACAACTTTTCTCCACTCGTTTTCAGGTAAGGATTCTTACTCGGGGTTGTGTGGACCCTGCGAATAACTGATAGCACGCTGATACTATAACTATATGAGTTTCTAGTGATAGGTTTTGTGTTTTCTTTTGATGCATGTTCGTGACATGTTTATATCCCGTTTAGTTCCATGTTAGGCTTTCCTATCTTGATAGAACCATTTCGTCTATTATCTGTACGCTAGATCCAAGTTACGGTTAGATGTGTGATGTATAGTATCAAGGACCGTAGAAGTAATTAGTTTGGGGTCCCGCCGCAAGACCCGATGGGACATCGGAGGTGTAAGGCCCTCACGGGCATCCTAGGTGTGTAGGCCTTTGGGCATCACCGAGTCCGGAGGTGTAAGGCCCTACGGGCATCCTAGGTGTGTAAGGCCCCTTTGGGCATCGAATCGGAGGTGTAAGGCCCTACGGGCATCCTAGGTGTGTAAGGCCCACGGGCATCACCGAACCACGGAGGTGTAAGGCCCTACGGGCATCCTAGGTGTGTAAGGCCCACTTTGGGCATCACCGAAACCGAGGTGTAAGGCCCTACGGGCATCCTAGGTGTGTAAGGCCCACTGGGCATCACTGAGTCTGGAGGTGTAAGGCCCTACGGGCATCCTAGGTGTGTAAGGCCCACTGGGCATCACTGAGTCTGGAGGTGTAAGGCCCAATGGGCATCCTATAGTGTGTAAGGCCCCACTGGGCATCACTGAGTCCTAGGTTGTGTAAGGCCGAAGGGCATCCAAGAGTAGGACCTAGGAGAGGCTGTTGATGGAAGCCCCTTGAATAGACTCGCCCTAGAAGTGGCTCATAGCCTAACCAAACCATTTGTGCTCTAAGTCTTTGTATGGTTGCCTGTCTGTGTGCTAATTGAGATGATTCGTATTGTACCCCGTTTGGGGATTCTTACTGAGTATGTTTATACTCACCCTTATTTCTGTGGTTTTTCCACCAGGTAACTTGGGACAGAGGCTGGATGGCTAGGAGGAGGCGGCTCGATGATCATGGATAGCTGACTCTGAGTCGCACGTTTCTTTAAATGTCTTTCTTAATGATTTAGCATGTAGTGGGACTTGGGTCCCTAGGAAAAGCACTCAAACTATTTTATGTTCTCGTACCCTTTCTTTTTGAATTGTTTTAAGAAAGTACTGATCAGTCATTTACCGTTTTATTTAATGGAATCATGGTTTTTATTTTAAGAGTGTTTACTGCAAAGGTTTAAACTTCCGTCTGTGATTGATGTTTTATATTCTTAATCATGCATGCTAAGTAAGGGCTTTAGATTAGAGACCGTTTCTTGGGTCGGGTCCTTACACCGGTGGTGGAGAGCTGTGATGTGCCGGCGCCGGATAAAACTCCAGGCCAAACTGTGTAACCACACTGGTTTAAAATGGTGAAAGTTGCTGAATTTACACCTGAAAATTTAAAAAAAAACACACACACAAATAAAACTCACAAAAAGAAATACCAAAAATAAGAACAGAGCTTTTAAGATTTTAGTCAATTGAATTATGGTTGTTCGATTGTTCTAATTCTTTATATATGTATATATATATGTATATACACACACACTTTTTTATGAATCGAAAAAAGAAAAAAAAAACTAGAAATGTTCTTCTGGAATCACGGAATTCGTTGCCGTTCACCACAAAGCTCATTAAAAGTTAATAATTACTTTTCTGTAAAAAAAAAAAGTATATAGAATACTTCAATTTGTTCAATCCTAAATAATTCAATTAGTTATTAAAGTCAAAGCTTTGAATCTTGTTATCAATCTCGAAAGTGTAAAGTAGAAAGATTAAGGGAAAAAGCTTTAAAATATCCAACTTTTTTAAGCCTAAGACAAAAAAGTGGCAAGAGTGTCTTGTTCTTCCTCCTCTCCCTCTTTCCCCTCAACAAAACACTTTTGTTTTTTTAGATTACAATGCAAATCAATTAACGGCCTTCTAGTCATTGAATTTACATCGATATCGCTGAGCTACTACTCGTATTAGCCTCAACAAAACACTTAACCCAAAAAAAAATACATGAAACAAAAGAACACTTTAGATCAATTCTAACTTTGTGATATATAATTTCGAACCTTATTCACTCTATCATATGCAAAAACCCAAACATTTTTTTATTTATAAGTATTCAGGTTAGTTTATGCCTAATTAGATACCCAATTTATTGTACACTATTTTGATGTTTAAAAAATCTATAAAAGAACTAACGTTTAAATAAGTGATCATCATAGAATAGTCAACTGCGAAAAGAACATACATAATGAAAAAGAAAGAGAAATACCTGAGAAGAAATGGAAATGGAAGAAGAAGTAGAGAAGAAGAAGAGGAGTAGAAATGGAAGCCATGGGAGATGAGAATTGAGCTTGGGTGTGTATGTAATTTGTTGATAGAAAAGGAGAAGAAATAGATATATAGAAGAGAAGAAGAAGCATGGGCATGTGGGAAAGGCACATGAGGAAGGGCAGAAGAATAGGGTATCCCATCACACACCAATTAATAAAACCATTTTTGTTTATCAAATTTTGGACGGTCATTAAATTTTCTTCAAGTTTCAGCCTAAATCTTTTGTGTAATTCAAGGAATTCCACCTTGGATTACTTTATTCTTTAGATCTAAGCCTCTTTAATGCACTTTCAATAACTGATGTAACCGGAATCATGTCCAAGTAAAATGTTACAAATTTGAAAGATAAACAAAGCAAAATGAAGACTCCAATTAAAATTATTTTATTTTTATTAAATTAATTTATCTTAAACCCCAATTTTAAATTTTATTAAAAATACAAAAGTTCAAATTGGATATTTACAGATAAACAAAGGAAATAAATCTCAAAATAAATTCAAATTTATGTGGAATAAAACTTATTATATGTATAGAAAATTTATGAAGGTTCTAAACCCAAAATCAAATGTTTAGAGATCTAAATAACACAAATCAACGAGAGCAATAAATTCTTTGTTGTTTATATGACCCACCAACAATAACTCCAAAATATTAGTGTAACTCATAAATCAAAAAGTTATAGATTCGAATCTATCCAACAAAAACAAAAATTCTAAGTAACAAAAAAGTTAATAAAAGGACCTTCGTTATTTCTCCATTTGCAACCGCCTCAAGAAAATGCTTAAAGTATTTAATTAAGTACTTAAAAATGTTTTTAGAATAAGTGTTTATTTAAAAATCACTTTCACTTGGACACCTTCTAAGAGTTAGAATTAACCTCATTCGTTCGGTTCAAATCTTACCTCCAAATTATAGTACCCACTCTTTGTTTAATGTTTTTTTTTTTTGAAACACTCTTATTTAATGTTTGATTCTTCCAAAAGTACTAAATTAAAATTACTTACAATTTGAAGCAAAAAGAATCTATATGTACAATCTTGAAAAATGTCAAGGGGATTGAAAATGAGCATAGAGATTCTTCAATCCTCTTGGAAGGTAGCAAAACAAAGAGAGGCACATTTGATTGTTTAGACATCCGAGTGGACGGCTCCAAATTTTTAGGTTCTTAAACATTTGTTTGAATTGGATTCTTCACGATTCCTTTTTTTTATTTATTCGTTTATTCGTTTTTTTTATAATGATTCTTCACTGTTTCTCATTTTAAGGAATACTTCGAAATGTTTTTCAAATTTTTTAATCTGCAACTAAGTTCGTTGATGCTCAGTAATATAATACATGGATGAATTAACATTTCGTAGAAATGCAGGTATAAGACAAGTAAAAAACACGACTAAAAAACATTTAAGAATAATTGATAGTCACAACATCTACACGTTACCACAAACGATATACAAATTTCTATACTCGTAGATCGTTAGGAGATCTCACCAAGTTGATTCGTAGAAATTGTCCCTAGTTATAGATGTTGAAGACACTGAAACTATCACTAGAAGCCTAAAATTTTGAAGGCAAAATAACTCCAATTCATCGTAGCATAAACTTATTTTCTATAAATCCTTTACTTTAGAAGTTCTCCAAAAAAAAAGGACCAACTTAGGTCAAATCCTACTTACTATCATCAAATAATGGTGATGTTGAGAACTCCATAAGGTAAGCATACTTTTGCAATATGAGTCATCAATTTGGATCTTCATCCTTAGATATTTTTTATGATGCAGAACAAAGAGTGGAGAAAATAAAGGGGTCAAATAGGAATTATGATCGGTCCAATAAAAAAATAGGAATTATGAGACCCAAAGATATTTGGCTACAACAACAAAAACAAAAGCAATTGGAACTCTAAATTTTGGTAAGATCCACAGCAGCATTCCTTCAACAAATGAAACGACGACAAACAACTTTGACTAACAAAACCAAAACACAACACATTATGGTTCCATGTCTCTAATTAAACTGAAGAGACATTTTTGTTTTCTTTTACATTTTCCAAAACTGGAAGAAATTCAATTTTTCACCATTGACCATTAGAATCATCACGGGTGATTTAGTTGTCAAAACATCATAAGTAATTTAATGGTGAAAGAAAGCTTAAAATATTAAAAAGTGATGAATTCAATATATAATAACTAACTAAGAAAGAACTAATTTCCCACATATATTAGAATATGGTGGTATGTCTAAGTTGATTTACTCACAAACTGACTTGGAAAATCACAAAAATTAAAATTTTCTAGAAAGGGAGAAAAAGGGGAATAATCTACAAAAAAAGTGGCCATCAATTCAATTACTACTAAGATTAAGAAATGAAAAGGTAGATTCTCTCATACTCCTGCAAGCTAGAGATGAGTGTTACATCTGCAACTTTAAACTAACAAACGACAATTTTCAAGAGAATAAAACTTCTCCTACTTGGTGAAAAGCATATTCCTGATAAGGCATCTATACACCTGCAATATTTCATTTTTCAGCCCTAAAAGTACCTTTCTCAAGTGAGGTTTCAATTTCAGAGCAATATGAAACTATGCACTACAAAAATAGCAAATGATCCCACCAAATGAACAATAAGGGGACGAACTCAATCCAAACATCACAAGTTCTCCACACCACAACCAGCCATTGAATATCAGCAAGCTTTATATATATTTTGAAACTCAAGACCAATAGCGAGGAAAAGAAGAAGAGTCATTAATAACATAAAACAATGGCAATGAAAGAAATTTATTAGCCTATCACAGATGACAGTAACAAAGCTTAGAAAATCTTAACCAAGGAAAAAACGTTTTAGGTATGGTAAGGAGGATAACTAATTAACTATGTTATTGGAATGTGATATACTAAAGTATATGGGAACAAAACTCAACCGAACTATCATGGTCAACAACCAACACCAATGTTTCAAAAATCGTTTGAGGCGTACGCCTCGAGGCGAGGCGGAGAGAAAACGCCTCGAGGCTTAAGCCTCACAAGGGAAAACTGAGGCGGACGCCTCATACGAGAGAGGCGTACGCCTTGAGGCGAACGCCTCAGAGGCGAAAGGCGTACGCCTCTCCATCTATTGTCTTTTGTTTGCATATTAGGGCTGGAGGTTTAAATTAAATTAAAATTTTTTTTACCTAAATAGTGGGCCATTTAAAATAAGTTTTTTGGATGATCTTTAGAACACAATATTGATCGACTAGTTAGATCTTTTTATAGCGACATCTATATTAAGTTTTTTGTGTAGTTTTAAGGAGTATTACCTAGTTTAAATAAAAATATATATATCTTTTTTTATTAAAATATGTTTCTTTAAATTTTTAAATGAGGCTTACGCCTCATTACGCCTCGAGGCTTACGCCTCGCCTCTTCCAAAGAAAACGCCTCGAGGCCGCCTCACGCCTTTTAAAACATTGACCAACACAGAAACTATCCATCATTAACATGATACTATATTCTTTATTCAAGCAATAATGAAGAAACTATTCTACAAAAAAAAGTCATATTGAAGGAATGATTCAGGGGAGGGCAGAAGAGTGTTCATTTTCTAAACCCTCCCGAGTGTTCATTTTCTTTCTCCAAAAAAACCACACAAAAAACTAATTGAGAATGAAAACCCCATTCAAAAAAATGCACCATATTAATCGCCAAAACCCCATACAAAAGGTCATTAACTACCATGAAAGTAACCTTACATCTCATACAAGGACAAGGACAAGGAGGATCAAGTTTTAAACCCTAGACCAAACTATTATTGCTGTTATTTACGTCACAAACATACTAATAGAATTTCAATAAACTTGCCTTATTAAGATATTCAATCAAATAAAAAGTTGTTGATTTCTTTCAACTTAAAATATATTTTCTATGACTTACTACTACTAAACCAATAAATTACACATAAAAATAATGGAAATAAGAGTTCAGTATGCGCTCCATTCCATAGTCCACCCAAAGACCGCAAGAATAAAGAAGGCATACATAAACTACACAACATTCACCAGAAAAAGGCTGTAATTTAGCACTACCAAGCATCCATTTACTTGATCTTCTAGAATGAAAGAGACATTAACCCTGTTATTCTAATCCAATTATTAACATCAAGTTGAGTGCCTTCAGCTAGGTCTCTTCAGACCCTCTATGCACTACCCAGTTCTTTGGTTAAAATCTTTAGAACAAGTTAAATTTGTACCTGGATTCAAATCTACGAATCACAAAAAAAAGTATAAATTGCAAATAGGATTAAAAACATAGAACGACCAAAGTCCAACTTCTAAAACACTTACACAACAGATTGTATAACATAACATAGTGCTAAAATGGTCAACAAAACAGAGCGGAGTGCATCAAAACATGCCAAAACGTAAGAGGATCAGAAAAATAAATTCTATAAACATATCCTAGAAGCAAACAAAAATGAAGCCTGGTCTTGCATTGCCAAAACAAAGACCATCCCAACATTGTGAATAATCAAAGAACTTATCCATCTCAAATCAATGGGCTAATATAATGTTAACGTGGATAATGATAATCGAAGCAGTATCAATTAATTTAAGAGGTACTCAACTAAAATTGAATTAAAAAATAAAAGACAACAAAACATTGGGATGATAGCAAAACAAGGAATTTAGAATAAAATGCATCAAATAACCGAATTAGCATATCATGTGTTAACCAGAAAATTTGCTCCTAGAAGAGCGAAACAACCATGGAATAAAAATTGATTAAGAAAAACTCTCAAGTAAGCTACGTATAGCCACCATACACACCAAAAGAAGAACATAACAAAAGGACAATATTAAGATAAAAAGGAAAAATTATATACTATTACTCTTTTTCCCCTTCTTAAGCTGCTTCAGGACACTCCCTAGCAAAATGCCCTGATTTCCCACAATTGAAGCAAGTATTTGCGCTGCCGCCGCCACCAAACCGGCCACCTCCACCACCACCTCCATATCTTCCACCACCGCCGCCACTGCTACGTTCATTCTGGCAATCTCTGGCTAAATGTCCATATTCACCACAATTAAAACAACCACCACCGCCGCCGCCGCCGCCGCCTCCACCACCCCTATTGCAATCCCTAGCCATATGCCCAAAGCCACCACAGTTATAGCAAGCCCCACCACCGGCACCACCGCCACCTCCGCCGCTGTTTCCTTGAGAACAATCCCTCGCTAAGTGACCAACTTCACCGCAGGTAAAACACCCACCACCGCCTCCGCCACCGCCGCGGTTACTAGCACGAGAACAATCCCTAGCCAAATGGCCTTGCTCACCACACTGATAGCACCCAGCCCCACCGGCTCCACTGCTGCCGTTCCGCCTATCGCCGCCCCTCCAGCCGCCGCCGCCGCGGCCACCCCTTCCACCACCAGCACCAAAGTTATCCCTCCGATTTCCGGAAGATCCATCGAGCGGGACAACCTCGATAGCTTTGGATTTGTCATCATCGCCCGGAGCGATCTGATACTCGACACGATCTCCGACGACGAGGCTCCGGTAGCCATCGGATTTAATGGAGGATTGATGAACAAACAGATCTGGGCCATCAACATCTGGCTTGATGAAGCCAAATCCCTTGGAATCGTTGAACCACTGAACCACACCAGTCAATCTCTCTTCGGCCATGTTCAAAAAAGGAAGAAATTTCAGAGCAAAATGGCGACTGAGAGTGAAGGAAGAAGAAGGGTTTCGGAATATATAGAAGGCGGAGACAACGAGATCTATCGGATTTCTAGCGCTTGCAAAACCCTAATCCGCTCAACCTGTAATTCCAATTAATTAACTTTTTATTATTATAATATATATATATATATATAAGAATTCCATATTTGAGAATATTTAGATACATGAATATCTGAATATGGAGTTGATATGATATAGAAGACAGAGGATTTTGCATACATAATAAAAATGCAAAATATTTTTGTGTCCAAAATCCAAATAAATTTATTTGTAGTAGTAAATTTAAATTGAATTTTATGACCATAAAATTTAATAATGATTCTATCATTGATAGAAATAATGATAAATTCATTCTATCACTGATTGAATTTTGTATGTGTTATAGATAAATTATATTAATATAATAAAATGTACTGCTAAATTAAATCTCATAGAAAATATATTGGGTGATATTTTATGGGGGCAAAATATATGTTTATTCTCAGACAATTAGAGTTTAGTTCTATGATAGAAAGAAATATAGAATTTTAATTTATATAGTTTTAAAAATTAGTCTCTATAATTGGATAAAAATTAATATATATATAATTTTTGTCCTTTCTAATAATTAACAAATTAAATACTTAAATATTATGTATTCATGAAATTGTGAATTAACTAATATAATAAAAACAAATGCATGAATAATGAGTATGCATCTAATACATGAGCGATTATGGAGGATAAAAACTATATATTTTAGGTTTTATAAAAGTATAAAGATTAAATTATAACTAATTTCTTTGAACCTTAGACACTAAACTTAGTTTTTGAAATCATGAATACTAAATTTTAAGAGCCGTTTGATAATGTTTTCGTTTTTTTTTCTATTTTTTTTAGAAACAAACTTTTTCGATAACTGTTTCCATTTTTTGTTCCCTAAATAAAAAGAAACGCTTCTAGTATGTTTCTTTTACTGTTACTTTATATTTTTATTTAAAAATTTATTTCATTTACAATTTTAGCTTTTGGCCTCAAGAATTGAGTAAATCTTTTTTTTTTCAAAAAAAATTTCAATTTTAATTTATTAAAGTAAACTTTTCATTTTTTTTTTTAGTTTTAATATTTAAAAATCAACTTTACTTTTCAATTTCAACTCAATATATACTCATATATTATTTATTTCCTTAAAAACATAATACTAATATTTTTATATTATTTCAATTTGTTTTTTGAAATATATTATTTCAATATATTATATATATAAACATTAACTATTTATTATTTTGATTTCAATTTATTTTATAATAATATTAATATATACTAATTTTTTAGTCTAATTTATATAAAAATTTTACTTATATTTCTCTATTATTAATTTAAATATATACCAATTTTATAGAAAACTTTTCGTGAATAGAAAAAAAAAAGAAAAAAAAAGAGGAAATCCATTGGATATCAAAAGTTAAAAAAAATCAAATATAAAAAAATCAATTCAATCAAGTTAAATTTGATAGATATAAAATTGTTTGACATTGTTTTTTTTAGAATTAAAAATTTTACTAGATTTCAATCAGTAAAATTAATAGGTTTTAAATGAAACTTCGACTGGATAGACTTCTATCAAGTTATAATAAATACGAATGATAAAAGTTGTATCTAGATTAAATATATATATATATAGAGAGAGAGAGAATTTAAATTTTTTTTGTTTTGAAATCATAATTTAAAAATATTTAGTATGTCTATTATATCTTATTTCAATTATTTATTTATAATTTGATTTTAAACTTTTTATATTATGCATATTCTATTTTTCTTTTTCTTTTTTTAAATAAAAATTATGATAGGCATATTCATTACAAAATTGTTATTATTACATTGTTGAACTTTTAATTTGTTGAACGGGTTTTTATTAAAAAAAAAATTATATATATTAAGATTATAAAATACAACTTTTGATTAATGATTTTTATATACATATATATGTTTTTAAGAAAAAAAATCTAGAAACAAGAAACGGTTACCAAACATATTTGTTTCTGTTTTTTAATTTTTTTTTTAGAAACAACAAATATTAGGGCTCGTTTGATAATGTTTTCGTTTTCGGTTTCTTGTTCCCAGTTCTTATTTCTTGTTTCTGTTTTTATTTTAAACAAAAAACACGAATGTGTTTTATAACTATTTATGTTTCTTGTTTCTTAAAAAAAAATGAGAAACAAAAATAAAACTTATTTGATAACAATTTCTTGTTTCTTAACATTTTTTAGAATTTTTGCTTCTTTATACCTTTAAAAAGAATTAAAGTGTATGATAATAATATAGCACATGTACTCAAAATATATATATATATAATCACATATTTTAAACAATTAAAGAAATTATCAAAATTTACATTATCTAATACAAAAAAATGAGTATTTTTAAGAATAGGCTAAATTGAAAAAGAATTTACAACACTAGCTAAAAAATAAAAATAAAAATAGCAAGCATAGTCATAAGTATTAATAATTATTCAATAATACAAAATACTATATTAACAATATCGTAATTATTACTATAGATGCAAATATTTTTAAATTTGACTAGTTTTATAATTATTTAGTTAGAATAAGTGATTTATTACAAATTTTCAAAAAAATAAAATAAAATAAACAGCATACAAATATATATTATAAATTTTAAAAATTAAGCTAGATATACTAAAAAAATATATCTATTGCAAAATTAAAAAATAATAATAATTTATTTATTTATTACAACAGTCAAATATTAAGTAAAAAATTAAATTAATATAAATGTTTATTACAAAAAAAAAGACTAACTTGAGGGTCGAACTCATGCAAAGTGCAAAATAGGTAAGTGGGTTTACCATCAAGCAAAGGTAAGAATATGTTAAGTATGCGTTAATGTAATTATATAATACATAACATATCAGAGCTTTAAAAAAAGAATGCAACCATAGAAACACGATTTACAAGTTTCTCATTTTTCAACCAAATTTTAGAAACGTTTTTTTTTTTTAAAACAAAAAACGGAAATAGTTATCAAACAAGTCCGTTTCTCAAAAAATAAGAAACATAAACGAGAACAGGAAACAGAAACGTTATCAAACAGACCCTTAATAAACATAAAAATTTCAATTTATAATTTTTATGGGAACAAAATAAAAAAGTGTCTTTTACAGGATTAGGCTATAGAGAAAAATAATTACTAATTACAGATGCATTCATTTGTCGAAAATTTAGCAAAACTAATTATTGATTTAAAATTAAAAAAATGGTTTCAATGGTGAAAGACTGAAATACCCCAAACTCAATTAATACAGTTTAATGCATACATTTTAGAATATAAAAAACCAATATTCCTAAAATATCTCCCCTATTTTTAAAACTCCAGTCCTTCACGATCCACATATTTTATTTCTCGCGGTTTTTCTTTTTCGAAATCATTTCGCCACGGTTATTTTCTCCTATTGTCTTCCCCACAATATTTTTCATTTTTATTCAATTAATTTTTTTAAAAATATTTTTATTCAATTAATTTAGAGCTCTATATGGTGACTCACGATTTAATACTGTATTTTTAATAAATACAATAAATGTTTAATACTGTATTGTTAATAAGTATAGTGAGTGTTTAATCTTTATTTTTAATAAATACTATAAATTTTGAATACTTATTCTTAATCATACAGTAAATGCTTATTACTGTATTTTTAAAAGTGGTTGAAAGTTAGAATAAAAAAAATGCAACTGAAAACCAAAACGAAATGTACGCGATCAAATTTGAATTTTATAAAGGCAATTTTAGGGATGGGATCTAATTTAAGTAAACTGGAATCAAATTTGGAACAAGATCTTTGATATTTATTATTTCAAAATAGAAAAATATTCGTACAGGGGTATAATGGGATCTAGGAAAAATAATATTTAAGTAACTTTTACTTTAGTTTTTGACTAAATTTGCAATAAAATAAAATAAATAATAATGAAAATAAAAATTGCATCAAATCAAAAGACGCGTGAAACAGACGCGTGAAACTTTTTTCCTTTTCCTTTTAGGTTTTACAAAAACTAAAACCTAAGTATAAAAAAAAAACATTTTCTGCAGCCGCAGAACGCATCTCTTTTCTTCTTCTTCTTTCATCTTCTTCGTTTTTTTTTTTTTTTTTCTATTTTCTCCGACGAGATTTCTTCGTCTTTGCGCCGATTCAACAAGTCCTTCTCTTCATTCTGCCCGACGAGCCTGCAAAAAGGTTATTATTTTTTTGTTTAAACAACGAAACATTTTGAACGAATCGTACGATCTAAACTACGTTTCATTCGATTTACGATTCAGATCCACGATTCACATATTTTCTAAATGGCTCTATATATCAACTTTAATATACTTCATGAATAGCTTATAGGAAATCACCTACTACTAGTTTTCTGTACATTAAGTATAATACAAATTAGATTCTTAGTTAAATTAAGAGTTTAAAGTGCATATTACGTTTTAGGTTAAATTACGAGTTTAGTGATTAAAATATATGCTTATCTAATTTTGAACTTTAAAAGTGTTTTTTAGTTTGATTTTTTTTTAATGAATTCGTGCCTAATAAATCTTTAAACTTTCAATTACTTAACATTTTTTTAGTTTAACCATGATTCAAGAATCAAATTTGTGATCTCCTTAGCATGAACACCTATTTTATGTCAATTTAACTATGTTTTTATTGACGGTTTACTCCGAACTTTCAATTGTGTAGGTAATATATTATTGAAATGTTAAAAGTTCAAAAATGGGTATAAAACTAAATTTGATGTTTAACATTACCTTTTGCCTAAGCCAGTGTATCATTAGTTGGCATATATGTGGTGTGAATTTTAAAATGACTCGCACTTGAATTTCTTTAGGAGGACAATGAAAGACCACAAAACTATTAATCTCTGCCGTAGCGCCAATCTGGCTGATAATCAATGGAAACACAATCGGAATCAGCACCGTTACAACAGACAACAAGAAAAGTTCATAAAAGCTCCATCCCACAATCGACGCCTTTTCCCCATGCCCTCCGATACACTTCCCTCGCCCTCCCAGCTTCGTTGCAGTGCAACAATGCCGCGTTCTGGATCTCCGATGGCGGCTTTGGTTTGGGGCTCTGCTCAGCCATCATGGTGTTCGATGAAATGTTGGGCAATTTTGGTGCTGAGAGGGATTTAAAATGGGGGATTATTGTTTTGGTGAGGCTATTGCAGCTGTAGAGGAGCAGGAGATTCAAAGAAGATTGAAAGAGTAGTTTTCGATATGTTTTGCGATGAACAATGGTGGCCATGGGTACGTTTGCTGGCATCTTTCTTCATATTCTTCTTTCATTGTCTATGCTCTATCTCTCTGTTCACCTTGTTCTTTTTTTAATAAGTGATAAATAAATTTAACAAAATCCACTAAACTTTTTTTAATAAGTGACAAATAAATTTAGCCATTTTTGGGCCGGTTTGACCATGTTTCTTCATTTTTTACTTTGTATTATATTTTTTATTAAAAAATGTGTTATATGATATACAAAATCTATAATACAAATGTCCAAATTTAACATTTTAAAGATCCAAAAAAAAAAAAAAAAATTTAAAACACAAATATACCTATTGTAAAATTAAGAAATAAATATGATATAGATATCAATGTAAATAAAAATAAAAATGGATATGGATATTGTAACACCTCTAAAATCTGAATCTCACCATCTAGTTCGAGAAATATCTCACGTTGCCCAACAACGCCATAAGCAAGTCTTGCTCCTTCATCTTGTGCTGAATTGCAAGGGCAAAGCAAAAAAGTATAGCGAGTCAGAATAAAAATATTAAGTAGCTTAGCTTATCATTAAAACCACACATCGTCCACTTAATTTATCGTAATTGTAACTAATAATTGCTCTCTAATCATATGGTCCTAATCTCAAACCTTGATTCCACAAAGTACTAATATACAATGTTAAGCTTAAACTGTTGGGGCTTGCAGAACACTCTATGTTACTTGCAACATAATGAAGTAAAGGTACAAGCCCTTTACTCTCTACCATTCAGCTGATAGTCTGAAATGAATTTCCTCACAACGTTATCTGGCGACCCCTTAATCTTCCAAACACATACTAATATTTAATGGTGGGCATGACCCTACAACATACCCTTCATGATAACCCATGAAACAGTGCCAACCCCCGCCCCAATTCAGGGAGCAACCTCATACTGCACAGTGAGGGATAACATCACCTTCAAGTTCCCTTCTTTAACTTCTTAAATCCTTTCGTTACTTAGACCACCTAAGTCTTTCTTAATGATGACATCATTCTTGCACCTAAAATATACTCTCTAGCACTTAGGCTCAAGCTCCACCCCAAACTCTACTCACCTATCGACACCTATTTCTCGATCATCAAATTATAACAAGTTAGAAGATTACTCAGTTATTCCTAAACTTAACCTTAATTGTTGGATTCTATGCCACAGTGTCATTTACCACCTCACACTCACTAGCCACCAGAGCCTTAGAAGACTCCAATATAAGTAGTCAAGACCATATGCACCACCCCTTGAATTAAAGAATCCACCCTAGTTTAGCTACATGATCACTAGAACTTTATGCAAGTAAGTCATGTCCAGATCTGATCCCAAAAACTGAAAGGTTTAAAAAAAGAACATCCACAACTAACTAATAGGATACATATAAGTACTTGAAAATTAAACTTGTTATGTACCATATAAGTACCATAACTCAAAGAATCGTGACTACTATGTTACCATATCATTGCGTTCGCTACTACTTATTGAACATTGAAGAGCTAACTAAAGACATTGTATGCACAAGCTTTCCCATTCAGACCCTTAGAAATCCTACTTTCCACTTGCAAACAAGCATGATAACAATAACTCTTACTCACCACATCAGGCAACAAAATATCGAAGATGTTTGCCAACCTTCCAGTAACCTACTATGGGGTTCCAAAAAATCTAGCTCATCCGAGCTTAACTACTTAAATCTCTTCCATTGTTACTCACGAGAAATTTACCTTTCCTCTATGCAACATGACAAAAACGTAATAATTATGCAACAATTCTAAACTTGAGTTGCATAAATAAACTAACTTCTGGTATACAATCACAAGGAATACTAAATTCCAAAAAAACTCAAAAATTCATTTGACAATATCAAAGAAGGAAAAATTATAAAACACTCATAAATTTTTGACTAACGCTACACTGGTTGAAAAATTAGCTTTGATTGTCCAACACATTTCCAAAGCATCTCAACCAAATGCAAACACTAGAAACAAACCCTACATAACACATTTCTCAATCAACTTGAAATCAACGGTTGCATGCATGAGCGATCAATCGAGAAACAACCACGACCAGTGTTTCAAAAATCGTTTGAGGCGGAGAGAAAATTCCTCGAGGCTTAAGTCTCATAAGGGAAAATTGAGGCAGCCGTCTCATAAGAGAAAGGCGTACGCTTTGCGCCTCAAGGCGTACGCCTCTCCGTCAAATTGCCTTTTATTTTCAAATTAGGGCTGGAAGTTTAAATTAAATGTAAAATCTTTTTATCCAGATAGTGGGCCATTCAAATAGGCCCATATTACATTTTAAAAATTATTTATTGGTTGACCTAAAAGCAAAGTGACTTGCAACTGAAAACAAAAGGTCAAAAACAATATTCGATATGATAACGACTCTATGGATGATCCCATTAGTGATAGTGAAAATGATAGTGATTTTCTGGATGATCTTTAGAACTCAATAGTGATCGACTGGTTAGATTTTTTTATAGCGACATTTATATTGAGTTTTTTTGTGTAGTTTTAAGGAGTATTACCTAGTTTAAATACAAAATGTTTTATCTTTTTTTTGGGATAAGAAACAATTTCATTGATAATATGAAATTACAAAATAACATAGTTCTTTATAATAAAGATCTCCAATTGTTAATAAGAATATCGTAACTATAATCATGAAATAATGGAGACATTTTACACCAAGATACCACCATATAAGTAATATTGTCTATGAACCGGTCGAAGTGATTAGATGTTCCTTTAAAGATCCTGCGATTTCGCTCGAGCCAAATATTCCAACAATATGCTTTGATAAAGTTTTCCCATAAAGATTTTTTCTTTTCTTCTTTGAATGGGTGGTTCGTAAGGGATAATATAAGGAGCTCGTGTGGATCATTCGGCATGACCAAATACCAAGAGAATGCCCCCCGAATAAAATCCCAAAATACATTTGCACAAGTACAAGATATCATTAGATGTGGTTGAGTTTCAATGGATTTATAACAGATGGTACACCATTGCGGAGAGAGAGTCATATGTGGGAGTCTACGTTGGAGCCGATCATTGGTGTTTGATGGCCCCATGACTCAATTCCCAAAGGAAGAAATTCACCTTTTTCGGGCATTTCCCTTTCCAAATAGAACTATAAATCTGAACCTCATGTATTGTTGTAGATGCGATAGCTTTAAGATCTTTGAGAAGGGAATGGACAGTGAACTTTCCACTAGGTTCCAGGTTTCATATACAACAGTCCCTACCCTCAGCCAGAGCCATTCCATCGAGCTGGTTCTGAAGAGAACAAAATTCATCTAGTTCATCATCTTTCAGGTTCCTTCTGAGCCTCAAGTTCCATATTTTCCTTTCATCCTCCCATGCCTTACTAACAACCTTATCTTTTTCTTTGGTGATGTGGAAAAGAAGAGGGAATGCATGGTTGAGAGGGGAGTCATTAAGCCATTTATCCTTCCAAAAAAGAGTGCTCTCACCATTCTTCACTTTATAAGAGATTCGATCTTGAATCATGGGAGCAAGAGGAAGGATGTACTTCCATGGACCTTTAGTCGATGCCAATGTTGCCTTTCTCGATCTATTGTTAAAATGACATGTGCCATACTTGTCATCAATCACTTTCCTCCATAGAGCTTGATCTTCAACATAATATCTCCAAATCCACTTTGTAAGAAGGGCCTCGTTCTTGGGTTTGATTTTGTCAATATCAAGGCCCCCTTGTAAATGTGGGAGGGTAATAGTACCCCATTTAACGAGATGCATACCTTTATCTTCAATACTCCCCTTCCAGAGGAAGTTTCTAATCAATCTTTCCAAGGTAGTTACAACTCTACTAGGCATTTTAAACACTGACATAAAGTATGTGGGGAGATTAGCAGGAGTGGCTTTGGTGAGAGTCAACCTTCCTCCCTTCGATATATGCTGATTCTTCCAAGATAAGATCTCTTTTCCACTTTCTGTAGCATTGACTCCCAAAAAACATTGGAATTAGGATTACCATTGAGAGGGAGGCCCAAATAGGTTGTTGGCCATGAGCCAAGCTTACATCCATATTGTTTAGAAAGCAAATCCAGGTCAGCTTCGTCAATGTTCAGCCCGAGTAACTTTGTTTTGTTAAAGTTGATGTTAAGCCCTGATACTTGTTCAAAAGTTGCAACTATTTGAAAGAGAGCATCAATGGCATCCACATTATAGTCTGACAAAAAGGAGTGTATCATCTGCAAACTGTAGATGAGTAAGGCTAGGGACCTTGGTACCAATGTGTATCATCTGCAAACTCTACTAGGCATTTTATCTTTCTTTAAATTTTTAAATGAGGCTGACGCCTCATTACGTCTCAAGGCTTATGCCTCGCCCCTTCCAAAGAAAACACCTCGGGGCCACCTCATGCCTTTTAAAACATTGACCACAACAAGAAAAAGATGCTAGTCAACACCAAGCTATGTGGTGAGAAGAAACTAGAACGATGGCATGAATGCCATCCGAGAGATTATCTAACACCAATGACATGCTCTACTAACAAACAACTTTCTACCATTTAACTGATAGTCTGAGATGAATCCCCTCACATCGCTATCTGGCGACCCCTTAGTCTCCCAAATGCATACTAATATCTAATGGTGGGCATCACCCTACTACATACCCTTCATGATAACCCATGAAATAGTGCCAACCACCACCCTCTAATTTAGGGAGCAACCTCATATTGCATAGCGAGGGACAACATCACCGACTACGAAGGAAACTTGAGTACCTTCAAGTTCCCTTATTTAACTTCTTGAATCCTTTCGTTATTTAGACCACCTAAGTCTCTCTTAACGATGACATCATTCTCGCACCTAAAATATACTCTCTAGCACCTAGATTCAAGCTCCACCCCAAACTCTACTCACCTATCGATACCTATTTCTCGATCATCAAACTATAATAAGTTAGAAGATTACTCAGTTAAGGATATGCTCCCCTCAAGGTCCTAGGTTCGAAACTTAGCTGTGACATTACTGATTCAATGTCTTCTGATGTCTGGTCTAGGGACGGGCGTGGTTACCCTTGTTTCAAAAAAAGAAGATGACTTCAGTTATTCCTAAACTTAACCCTTGATTGTTGGATTCTATGCTGTAGTGTCATTTACCATCTTACACTCACTAGCCACCAGAGCCTTAGAAAACTCCAATATAAGTAGTCAAGACCATATACACCACCCTTCGAATTAAAGAATGCACCCTGGTTCAGCTATATGTGTTCCCAAAAAATGAAAGGTCTCAAAAGAGGACATCCACAACTAACGAATATGATACATGTCCTATTGAAGATGGATTACACATAATCCTCTCATTAATCAAACCTAAACTATTATATTATGCCAGCAAATACATCACATGCTTTTGTTCTAGTCTTGTATAAAACCCAAATATAACTCGCATTTGTCACGCTTATAAGAACGACCCCAGCTGCAGCTACGATTGGTAGAGATAACCATTAAATACAACCAACTCCCATTATATCAACTTGCATGATAAATAAATCTCAGGCTCAACCTACTAATGTAACCATGCCCTCAACTGACATAACCCAATCTATAATGAATAGTATTCAAGAATAAAGCTCTCTAGCTACGTACTAGGTTAAAGCTCGAGAAACGCAAGCCCATCGAGAACTTGACAAGCTTGAAATTGACCTTCATAAGGAGGGGCTTCATCAGCATCCATAATTCAGACTACACACTTTCTTGGAGGCTTAAAAGAAAATAGACCAAAAAAACGTTGGAATTTAAACAAGAAATTTGGTATAAACCGACCTCCTTGGAAGCCAAACTTAAATCCCCAAAACTTACCGAAAATCACTCAATGGTGGTAATCTCTGCAGCTGGTTCGAAGAAAACCGAGCCACAACAGCTCAACGGCTCACACCGAAGTTTGAACAGCCGTCGCTGAAAACTCAGTGAAACAGGTGTCAAAACTGCTTCCCTCGGGACTCATAATATATCAAAAGAAAGATGAGAAGCACACGAATCTAATGCAACAAAAATCGTGCGATTCCGAGCTTAAACAAGAAAGTTATGCCCTGTCAAAATTTTATTGGAAAATCGCCAAAAATCTTGAGAGGGAGACGATGATGACACCATTTTCACCCAAGAAGTGGCATTAAATTGATGCTGAATCACTTAGTCAATATTGACTTTTAACTTCATTGAAAAAAAAGAAATGGTATCTTATAAATATGAATATAATATAAAATAAATCTTTAAATATTACTTATATCTATAAATTTTCTTGAAGTAAAATATGAATTTAGTCTTAATAGTTTGAAAAACAAATTGTTTAGTCTTTGAAAAAATTTAGAATTTAGTTCTACGATTTGAAAAAATCTAAAAATTAATATTTGTTATTTCTAGTCATTGTCGAATTAAGTATTTAAAAATCGATTATTCAGGCATTAATAGTGAGTTTTTATATACTTATTAATACAATAACGATCACATGACAAGAACTATGTTTTATCGAGGGTTAGTGGCGCAGTTGATTATCTTGTTTGGTATTAATCCATTTCAAGTCCACAGTTATAAATTTGAGTCCGAAAATCGGTATTCGACTCTTATATTATTTGAGAGTAGTCGTGCCCTGTGTATAGTTTGTTGGTCTCCCTTTTCCTAATTTGTACTAAAAAAATGGGGTTAGATTGTAATTTCCTTCCGATCAAAAAGACAAATTTGTATACTTATAATTTACTTATTTTCTTGTTTTGAAATTTATTTTCTATCCATATTTTTAAAAAATCAGGTTATGTTTTATACTAGTTTTTGTTTCTGAAATTAAGAATCAATGAAAAAAATGCATTTTATTTTAAAAAATAATATATAAAAAATTAAATAATTATTCAATGACATTGTTCAAATGGTCACCGTTAAATTAAAGTTAATAAAATATGAATTTAATTCGTTAAAAAATAAAAGCTCTAGTAGCTCATCGATCTCAATATATACGAGATGCCTGAGAGGTCATGTTTCAAATTTTCTTACTCTAATTGTGGTAGAATTTTTTGAAAAATGTAAAGTTTTAAATAATGGAAGGCTAAATTCAAATACGATTGCCATCAATTTCTTTTTTATTTGAAAATTTAAAGTTAAGGAATAGTTTTTTTCACAAAAAGTAGTGGGAGGAACTAAAAAAAAAAAGGTTGTACTAATGATATTTTAACAGTATTTTCTCTAATTTAATGATATTTTAACCGATTCTTTAATTTATTTATTTTTAGATTAGATAGATAAAAGAAAAAAAAACGAAAAAAGAAAATCGAAATGAGATTATCGTGCCCTTCTTCTTACAACTCCCTAACCTCAAGGTTTAGTGTAGGGTTTGTGAATTCAGAATTCTCAACAGCAGCCATAGCTTCCTTCTGCAACTTCTCGGAGAGCTCCTTCAATGGCGACTGCATTTCTCTTTCGAAGAATTCCAGCGACATTCCTCTTCCAACTTCAACTTCTCCATTCTTATTCTTCTTCGCCGTCAACTTCTCCACTTTTCGGTAACCTCTGTTCTTCTCTTCTCCGAGATTCCGTTTCCTCTAATCCTTTAAACTCTATCTCTTCATACTCAAGAAGTTTCGTCTCTGTTCTTGCAGATTCTGGTTTTCATGCGCTCGCCACCCTGATCATTGGCTTTCTTGGTTCTGGAAAGGTTCTCTTTCTTTCTTTCTTCTTATTTTGTATCATTTTCTTGGTTATTGTTGAGATGCATATATGAACATAGTTTCAACCTCATTCTTGCGTGTGTTGTTGAATCGCATGCTTGTTTATAGTTTACTGATTTGCAAACTGGTCTCTCTGGTTAAGGATTTTTGATATTGACGCTGAGCGATTAGTTTTTGTTATGATACACATTCTTTTTCTTGATGATATGATGCTTTATTCTTGATCGGAAATGTTTCATCGGACCAGTTCCGATGGGCACTTTTTGGTGTTTAAACGAAGGAAGAACTGAAGTCTGTGCTTGTGGCTTAATTACTTATTTACTTGGAGATTTTTCATGTATAGTAAAAAAGGGCAAATTATTTCCATCTATAGCACAAAATCAAAACTAATTTATTGGTTGCAAGAAATCTAAATTAGCTCTATCACCAATATAATTCAATTAGTGCAAGAAAATCATGTGCTATAGATAAATTATTTTTGAAATTATGTTGCAAATGTCATACCAGGTAGAATGTGTTGTTTATAGTAAATTCTCTATTGATTTAATTTTGTTTTCTTTTCTTTGTTTAGACCACTCTCCTCAATCTTATCTTAACATCTGAACATGGCAAGCAGATTTTGGCTCTGCACTCAAACCGACCTGAGTTGACCTGAGCCGTTTATCCCCTTAACAAATACCCATATCTATTAAAAAGTACCTCACAAATAGAATCAATACTCGTGATAACAGTCTCATTTAGGCATAAGAATTTCCATAACTAGGCTACTAGTAATATAAAAGTTAGAAACTTCACTAATTCTTGGTTGGAAGTTGAACATGTACTCAGCTTGGAATAAAAAGATTGACAGTTTTTTGCCTTTTAAAAGGTAAAGGCTGGCATTCACAGACCTGAATTTCAGATCTCTGTGAGTATTCTTATTTATGTCGTCTAGTCTAGTACTAAGGAGGTGTTTGGATGTGGATTTGAAATGAGATGTTATTTTGAGTAGTTAAAAATGTATGATTTGAAATGAGTGGTTTATTTTGAATAATAAAAAAAGAATGATTAGAAATAAGTGGTTAGAAATGAAGAGTTATGTTGAGTAGTTAGAAATGAATGATTAGAAATAAGTAGTTAAGAATAAAAAGTTATTTTTAATGGTTAGAAATGAGTAGTTATTTGGAGTTGTTAGAAATAAGGAGTTGTTTTGAGTAGTTAGGAATGAGAAGTTGTTTTGAGTAGTTATAATATCTGGTGTGCACTACTGTAAAATAAGATTTTATGACGCTACGCTTCTATTGCAGGGGAGTGGACAGGTCTACACTGCTCGATCGTGTAGAAGAAGACCTTCTAGGGCCTCACCTGCGGCCTCTACCCCAAATCCACCTAAACTTATCCTTGGGGAGAATTTCTATCCAGTTTTTCGGAAATACCATAAGGTAATATGCTAAGTATAAATAATGTAACTATTGATGAGAGTTTTATCCAACCAGATTTTATCAAACTATATGGTTGAATGAAATGTACCTTTAAAATCGGACTAAACTCTGTTTTTCTGTTTCAGATTTTTGGCCTGATATTGAGTTTGATGATGTTACCCATGTTTTTCTACCAACCTGTTCAATATGTTAAACCAGAACCTCCAATCCATCTTCGCCTTGTTTACCAGTGGCCTGGCACACTCTGCCACCTGCAACCTTGTCCAAGCGCACCAGTTGGCCCCTATAGATTTACGGTGCATGGCCTTTGGCCGCACATCGGAGCATTGCCACTAATATACTGTCCTTCTAATGAGTGGGACTTACGTGAGGTAATTTGGCCTAGCTAATTTGGCGTTCAAAAACTAAAAATTATAATCTAAATTTTTTTAACATTTTTCAGATTCGACCTTTAAGAGGCCAACTTGACTTTATTTGGCCTAGCTACATTGGAGTATCCAATTCTGCATTTTGGCTTCGACAATGGCGTAAACATGGTTCATGTACTGTTTTTGATCATTGGAGCTATTTTCAAACAGTTATCAATTTGAACAACAATCTAATACCATTCTTACTTGGTCTTGATGCGGGAGGTATAGTCCCGAATTTGCAACTCAAATCCCATTCTGAAGTGTTCAATGCAATTTTTCAAATAAATGAATTTTATCCTCTGCTTAGATGCCGACTGGCGAATGGAGTGCATTACTTGGTAGAAGTTGTAATTTGTTTTGATGAATATGCTACCAACAAGTTACATTGTAATTATCTTGAGTCAAATTGTCCTTTACAATTTGTACTTTGAGATTAGGGTTCTATTGCAAAGATAATCCATATTTTTCAGGTTGTAGTCCTTTATTTTTGAAAGAAGTGTAATGACTCCAACTTTCTCTTGAACCGTCTGAGTTTGAATCTTTAGTTATTGATCATGGAAGAGAATTATTATTCATTTTTGGATGAATTTTTTTTTATTTTTTTATTTTTGAGATAGTTTATAAGTTAGAATGATTCTTTAGACGATTAAGAGAGTCATTATTTTCATAACTATTTTTCATTCTCATTCCTGAAACTTATATATGATTTACAAATTTGATTTAATAATAAGTAGTTGAAAATATTTGAAAGGTGTTTTCTATAGTTAATCATACTACATCAATATAATTCATTATTTTCCTGAACTCTTCATTTTGTTTAACACTAATTTTTATTTTTCTAAAAACACGATTACTCTTTTTTTTTCTTTTAATGTCGAATATAGAATTACTCTTTTAATGTCTTACCATTAAGATCCTTTTCTAAAATAATTCATACCTTAGAGTCCATTTTCCTATTTTAACTTAGAGCATAGTTTAAATATTCATTAATCTATTTACCATTAAACAAAATATATGCAATGTTACTCATTCGTTGCGGGGCACCTAAATTTTTTTAAGGGTTAGTTAGTACGGGTGTTCAAACAACTCGAATCAAACCAACCCAAATTGACTGGTTGGGTTGGGTTAAATATATTTTTTGGTTGGGTTGGATTCAAAATCATGAAATATTCATTGTTTGGGTTGGGTTGGGTTAAGGGTTGACCCAAAATTAACCCAATCCGACCAACCCGAAATTATTATTTAATTTAAAAATATATATATTTTTACTATAACATAATTATATATGCATATATATTTTTATTTAATTATTATTATTAGAATTTTTATTTCCCATAATCTTTAATATTTTTTCAAATCTTTATAATTTATATATCACAATAAATATATAGTCAAATTAGACAAAACATCTTTATTGTTTTTAATTATACATTTGTTTTATAAAAGTCAAGTTATGTCATCTATTTTTTTTTGTGGTTTTAATTATCTATTTGTTTTATGTTTTATAATTGGAATCTTCTATAGGAACCATGTTGTATATTTATATTTATTTCATTATCTTGATTGAAGATTATATTTTGTTTATATATAATGTAAGACTAATTTAATAAAAGATGTTTATAATTATAATTTATTATTGAATCCGATGACCCAACCCAACCCAAAACCGAAAATATATGGGTTAGATTGGGTTGGGTTGAAACCCATGTTCATCCCTATCGGTTAGGAAAATAACTGAATTTAGGAAAATAATTAAATAAATGGCTAAACTTTTTTAGACTTTAAATTTATGTTTAATTCTAAATTTCTAGATTTTTTAAATAATTAAGTAAGAATTAGGCATTTATACTCGTGATTTCAAATCTAGTTATTTTTACTTAATTAGTTATAATTTAGATTTACACGTAACAAACTAAAAAAAAAACAATTTTAGATTTAGACAAAACAAACTAAAAAAAATAATGTTTTAAATTTACACAAAACAAAAAAAAAAAAAAAAAAATTTTAGATTTAGACAAAACAAACTAATAAATAATATTTTTTGATTTAGACAAAACAAACTAAACGATATATTTTAGATTTATAAATAACGAACAACAAAGAAATATCAATAATTCTCATTTGATGTATGAATAACAACTTCATAAAAAATTTTAGGTATCAAATGAGTTGGTGATGCGATAGCTTATTTGGTTTAGAGCTAATTAAGCTGCACTCCATAATCACGGGTTCGATCCCAAGAATTGAATTAATTATTAATAAATTGAATAAGACATTTGTAAATTAACCATAAATGACAAGCACATAAAAATAACTAAATGAGTTGGTGACGCGATAAATTAACTTGTTTAATGTTAATTCAATTCCACTCTACAGTCACGTGTTCGATCACATATTTTATCTCTCTCTCTCTTGCGTTTGAAATTGTAAAATGACCTTCTCTCTACAAAGAAACAACAAACTTTCTTTTAAGGAGAAAACACTCTCTATTTTTATCTCAAAACCTCACTTTAGATGTGGGAAGTCTTGGATGATTTTTGGGATGGTTTGCCAACAAATGACATAACCTATTTGTAGTCTCCATAAACTTGGGCTCCAAGTATCATCCAATGGTCCAAATTTTTTGCCTTGGTGATCAAGTAAAATTTATGGCTACGATTTTTCCATAACTTAGCTTTGGACAAAGTAAAAATCTAGATTTTTCATGAGAAATAAATATCTACATTTTTCTTTGTCCATGGAGGGAATTCTAGAGTTTTCTTTGGCCCATAGTTTCCAGATTCTTCTTTGGGCCTTAACATTTAAAATGTTATTTGGGCCTTAATATTTAACAATCTCCCACTTGGAGATTTGATTATCCATCAATAAATCTCCACATCGTTCTTTCTTCTTTGCCATCTCCATGTTGCTTATGTTACTGCTAGGCCATTTGCGGATCGACATCAGTCAAACTTGTCAGCATTGACTGCCTTGGTAAGATAATCTACTAGGTTTTCTTTTGTATGAGTTTTCATCATATCCACTGTTCCTTCCTCCACTTTCTCACGAACGAAGTGGTATTGCACTCGAATATGTTTTGACTTGGAATGAAAAGCTGGATTCCTTGCAAGATACAAGGCACTCTGACTGTCACAAAATAGTGAAATATTATTCTGTTCGTGCCCAAGTTCATCCATCAACATTTTTAACCATACCACCTCTTTACTAGCTTGTGTAGTCGCAACATACTCTGCTTCTTTTGTTGACATAGCCACAACCGATTGCAATTTTGAAGCCCAGCTTACAGCTCCGCTAGCAAGAGTGAACGCATATCCGGTGGTGGATTTGCTTTTATCAAGATCACCTGCTTAATCTGAGTCAACGTATCCTCTGACAATAAAGTCTGATCCGCCATAACATAATGCAATATCTATCGATCATTTATTGTATCTAAGGATCTTTTTTACAACATTCCAATGCTCTCGACCAGGATTCGCCATTTACCGACTAACTACTCCCACTGCATGTGCAATGTCTGGTCTGGTACAAATCATGTTGAACATTGAACTTCTTACTGCTGATGCATACGGTAGTCGAGACATCTTCATCCTCTCTGCTTCACTGCTAGGGCACATACTAGAGGATAATTTGAAATTAACAGAAAGAGGGGTAGAAATGGGCTTACAGTCTTCCATGTTGAAGCATCGCAAGACTTTCCTGAAATAGTTCCTCTAATATAGCCAAATCTTTCTATTATTTCTGTCTCGGTGAATTTTCATCCCCGGAATCTTGTTTGCTGGTCCTAAGTCCTTCATTTCAAACTCCCTAGCCAACCGAGCCTTCAATTCTTCAATGCGATCTTTGTTGGGGCTTGCTACCAACATGTCGTCAACATTTAACAGTAAGATAATGAAATCTTTTTCACCAAACCTCTTGAAATATGCACAATGGTCTGCATTAAGTCTGTTGTATTCAAGGCTCATGATGAAGGAATGAAATCTCTTGTACCGACATCTCAGCGCCTGTTTGAGACCATACATAGATTTGTTCAACCTGCAAACCAAGTTCTCTTTTCCTTGTTCTTCAAAACCTTCTAGTTGGAGCATACAGATTTCTTCTTCAAGATCACCATGGAGAAACACATTTTTTACATATAACTGCTTCAGATGTAAATAAAATGTAGCACACATTGCCATGACTATTCTAACAATAGTAAGTCAAACTACTGGAGAAAAGATTTCATTGAAGTCGATACCTTTTTTCTGAGCATATCATTTTACCACCAATCTTGCACGATATGGCTTCACTTGAAGATCGTTGTTGCGCTTGATCTTATATACCCATTTGTTGCCAATGGGCTTTCTTCCTCATGGTAGCGTTACAAGTTTCCAAGTCCTGTTCTTATGAAGAGCTTCAATTTCTTCATGCATAACTGTCATTCACTGAACAGCATCTGAACTAGTCATTGCCTCTTGGAATGTTAATGGTTCTCCATCCTCGGTTAGAAGACAATATGCAATGTTACTCTCCATAATATAATCAGACTGCTAATTGGGTGGTTTTGTCATTCGACTAGAACGACAGGTCTCTTGTGGCTCAATTGGATCTTGACTCTCGTGCGGTTCAACTTAGAAGTGGTCATCTTTATATTCTTTCTCTACATGTACAGTTGTAGTCTCTGAGCTTTCAGTGTTTCACTTGTTATCTGTTTCTTATCTTCCATGAAGATCACATCCCTGCTGATGATAACCTTGTGGGCAGTGGAATCCCACAGGCGATACCTCTTCACACCATCAACATACTCTAAGAATAAACATCTTATGGATTTTGGATTCTATTTTGTAGTTTCTTGGGTATTGTACATCAGGTACACCAGACATCCGAATATAAGAAGGTTTGAATAGTTTACATGCTTACCAGTCCACATCTGCTTTGGCGTCTTCAACTCAATTGTAGTTGATGGAGCACGATTCACTACATAATAGGCAGTATTGACTGCTTTTGCCCAGAATGATTTGCCCAAGCTTACAACTCCTAACATTGCTCTTGTTCTCTCTAACAAGGTTTTGTTCATCCGCTCTGTCACTCCATTTTGCCGAGGAGTGTAGGCAGTAGTGAACTTCCTTTTAATGCATTGTTGATTACATAATTCTGCAAACTCATTGCTTGTATATTCTCCTCCATTATCTGTCTGCAAACACTTGATTTTCTTTTTTGGCTGTAGTTCAACTTGCGCTTTGAATACTTTGAAGATCGAACACACATTTTCCTTCTTCTTGATGGGATACACCAAACACCTCATGGAGTAGTCATCGATAAAGGACACAAAGTACCTTGCTTCTCCCAAGGATGTAACTGGTGCTTTCCATACATTAGAATGAACCCAATTCTAGAATATTTTTGCTTCTAGAATTCGATGTGTTAAATTTTAATCTGTGTTACTTACTTGTAACACAATGCTCACACAAAGGTAGAGACACCTTAGAGAGTATAGGAAGTAGATTTTGCTCCGCAAGAACTTTAATTCCTTGCTCTGACATGTGTCCATGTCTCTGATGCCACATCATTGAAAGTTCTTCACTTGAACTACTTGAGGCAACCGATGCCTCTCTCTCCTACAAAGTCTCTCCCATCAGCATGTACAAGTTGTCGTCAACCTTTTCTCCCTTCATAAGTACCAGTGCTCCTCGAATCACTTTCATGATTCCTTTCTCCACCACAACTTTGCAATCAAGGTCATCAAGTTGACCTAATGAAAGCAAGTTCTTTTACAGGTCTTCTACATGTCGCACATGTTGAATTGTGCGGACAGTATTATCATGGAACTTCAACTTGATAGTTCCAATACTAACAATCTTCAAGACATGACCATTGCAGCTGAACACATATCCTCCTGAGATAGGTTCATAGTGATGAAACCATTCTCGTCGAGAGGTCATGTGATAAGTCGCTCCCGAGACAATGAACCAGATATCATTAAAACTCTTTTGCCTTTGATAGTTTTCGCTACTTTACAGGATAAAACGTCACCTTCATTTGAAGTGCTTGCTACATTTCCTTGAGGATTGGAATCCTTTTTGTTTAGATTCCAACAATGCCTCTTCATATGTCCCTTCTTGCCACAATGGCAGCATTTCATGCTCTTCTTACTTCTTGATTTTTACCTTCCTTGATTTTGGCTCCCACTGAAGCCACGTTTCTTTGATCTCCCTCTTGTCACCACCAGAGCTTCTGTTTTTTGTGAGCTTGCCAACTTATCTTCTTTGCTGATGCGCTGATTTTCTTCTTCAATGACAACAACTCCAATATCATCAAAGTTTAAACAGTCGGTCAGAATATTATTTGTGAGGTTGATGACAAGTTGATCATATGAATGAGGAAAACTTTGAAGTAGAATTTCAGCACGTTCATTTGAATCTATTTTATAACCCAACGACGTGAGTTGAGAAAATAGAGTATTCAACTTGCTTATGTGCTCCGTCATTGAATTAGATTCTAACATTCAAAGAGTATACAGTTTCCTCTTACGAAAAATCTTGGTGTGAAGTGATTTAGCCTCTTACAGCTTGGTGAGATGTTCCCAAATCTCCAGCCAGTTTTCTTCTGTTCTATGCTTGAAAAAACTGCATCTGCTAGTGCTAGATGAAGATTTGCAATAGCGTTGCCATCCATCTCATTCCACTTGTTATCATCTGTGATGTCCGCCAGCCTCTTGCTTATGGCTGCAAGAGAATTATCTTTTCTCAAGATAGCCTTCATCTTCATCTTCCACAATGAGAAATTAGTCCCGTTGAACTTCTACCACGAACCGTAAACAATCCACGTACTTGTCAACAAAGGTGAAAAATATCTAACTTATTTTCTGATGTGGAGGATCCACTTCTAGTGGCAACCGCAGAGCATATGATAAGTAGATATTTACACCAAGAACTAGACTCTGATACCACTTGTTATGATTGTTTACACGAATAGAGTAGGGTCGCAGCTAAAAAGAGATTGAAAATTACAATAATAATGAAGAGGAAGAAGAGAAAGAATGACACAGTGATTTTACGTGAAAAACCCTTAAACAAATTAGGTTAAAAACCACGGGCAAGGATACAATAACTTTATTATAAAAATAGGAATTAAAACCTTCTCTCTACAAAGAAAAAATAAGCTTTCTTACAAGGAGAAAACACTTTCTATTTTTATCTCAGGACCTCACTTTAGATGTGGAAAGTTTTGGATGATTTTTGGGATGGTTTGTGTAACGGCCCAGTTTTCTATTACGATTTTCCAGGTGCTTCGGTTCAAGATTCGGTTGTTCGGTTGGGCCGTTAGAGCTATTTTAACCCTTAGGGGTATTTTGGTCTTTTGCTCCTCGGGTAGGATTTGTGGATTTCAGGATTCCAAGGTCGCTCCTGCATTTGTCGAGGCTTGATTGTTGTTGGTTGCAAGACCCTGGATGTTTGGGCTAGTCGTTTGGAAGTTTGGTTGTGGTTTGGGTTTTGACAAAATTATTGTTGTTTGAGTGCTTCCTTTGGGATTTGAGCCCTTGCCCTTAATATTGATTTGAGAGTTTGATTTAAGTGAGTTTTATTTATTGGAAAAGATTGCTTCGGCCGGGTCTCGAAGGAGGAAGCCGAGGAATGGGATTTTAGGTCTTTAAGGCTATTTAAAATTGGATAAGGATGGAGAAAATAGGAAAAATGCCATTTTCCCCCTTTTCTTTCTTTCTTTCTCTCTCTCTCTCTCTCTCTCTCTCCTTGCCTAGCCTCTCCAAGCTCGAGCCCCAGCCCTAGCCGCCCAGCTCGCCCAAGCCCAAGCCCGAGCCTAGCCCCCTCGTCGCCCAGACCCAGCCCCAGCTCGCCCAGGCCGTGCACTGTGCCGAGTCGCCCCGCGCCAGCGCCAGCTCGCTCCGCATCAGGTCGCCCAGCCTCGCATCAGGCCGCTCCGCACTAGATTGCGCGTCCCATGTAGCTCGATGCGTCGCCGCGCGCCATTCCCTGTGCCGAGCCGTGCCGCACCACTCCGAGCCTCAGCGTCGCGTCAGTGCACCCGTGCTCCTGTCTCGCCCAGCCGCTCCGCGTCGCTCGCCCGCGCTTTCGTGTCCGCGCCCGAGCGCCTTGTCTCGCCCAGCCGTGCCCCAGCGCCTGCGCCCTAGCGCCCAGCGTCTGCGCCCCAGCGCCCAGCCTTTGCGCGTGCATCCCCTGCCGAGCCAGCGCGCCAAGCCAGCCTGCCCAGCTGTGTTGGTGTGTCCCGAGCCTTGTGGCTTCTCGGATGGTAAATCCCGAGTCTTTTCTCCCTTGGGTTCTATGCTGTTGGTTGCTGTTTATTTAATTAGGTTGTTTTTATTAAATGCTTAGGTTGCTCGGGTTTGATCGCAGCTTAGGTTTCTTGTGTGTAGTTGCCTTCCGACCAGGTAAGGATTTCTTACCGGAGTTGTGTGAGCCCTGCGATATTATATGTGATTGCTGATTGTATGCTTGTTTGTGTTTATCAACATGTTTAGTGATAGGTGCTCTGTTCTGAATTCCCGACTGGCATGATTTCTTATGTTGTTTCTCATGTTAGTCCATGCTAGGTTGTTCTGTTCTGGCATGCTCGTATCTGTTCTTGCTTCGTAGTATCATGCTAGGTTCGTTGTGTCTGTTGAGCACGTATTGAATTGTATTGGATTGTTTGCTGTATCTGTTCATAGGTTTAGAGTTCAGGTAGGTAGCATAATCCGGGCCGGATGCATAACGTAACTTGCATCCACGACAGGGACGTACGAGACGATGCTCCGTCCTTGATCCCGTTAGGGTCTAGCTAACCCTAACGGCTGACCCTACAATCTTGGGTGAGGGTGGCAGACTGTTAAATGCCCCAACGGTCGGGATGATGACTTGGCATTGCCTCGTCCCCGGCAGTCGGCACGTCCTCAGCGTGTTCGGTCGTAGCCCTTGATTGCCACCTGTTAGGGCAAGGACGACATCCTGGTGTAAGCCTACCACGACCGGTTCCTTAGCCTCAAAGTGCGGTGGTTCAGGTGACATAGTTCACGTGTCCGTGTCTCACACCCTATGTCGGTGACACCGATCCGAGATTTAGTTAGGCATGGTGGATCGACACGGGCGGCTTGCCACTAGACCCGGCACCCCCCCAGAGTCTGCAGAGCATGCGGTGCGCGCTTACGCTTATTACAGCGCCGACCAGAGAGCTCCTCGGGATCTTGAGCCAGTGCACCTTTCGTATCGACAGTAGATAGGCTGAGGCCGAGACTTGTTTCTCGTATAGGGCGTATTGTGTGGTGGAATTTCCGGAGTAAGACCCTGAGTTGGCATCCGAAGTTATATGTGGATTTAAGCTATGTGCTCTATTCTGTGTTTATATTCATAGCTTGCATACCTTTCTACTAGATGACCATGTATATCGTATTGTACCCCGGTTGGGGATTCTTACTGAGTAATTCATTACTCACCCTTATTTTGTGGTTTTCCACAGGTAACCATGGTGCGAGACAGGATGGCTGGAGGAGGAGCTGTGATCATGGAAACCCGTTGTTTCGAACTCTAAGTCTTTATTTATGTTTTCATGTTTTAAATGTCCTCTGAATGCATGTAGTTGGGCACAGAGCCCTTAGGTTGTTTTCTGGTTGTTGCCCGGATTCTGACACTGATGTAAACTATTTTTGGATTTGAATGTGATTTAAATCTCTGATCAGAGTATGTTTTAAATTGTATTTAGCTTGGAACAGGTGCTTGGAAACAGAGACAGGTTCTAGGACATTTTGTTGTTGTTTTGAATGGATGTTTACTGCTTTTTGTTTTAATCAGAATCTGGCATACATCGTTGCATATTATTTTTCTAAGTTTTAAAAGTATGCATTGAGGTAAAGACCTATTTTAGGACCCCATTCGGGTCGGGTCTTTACAGTTTGCCAACAAATGGCATAGCCTATTTATAGTCTCCATAAAATTGGGCTCCAAGTATCATCCAATGTAAAAATTTTGCCTTGGTGATCAAGTAAAATATATGGCTACGATTTTACCACAACTTGGCTTTGGACAAAGTAAGAATCTAGATTTTTCATGAGAAATAAATGTCTAGATTTTTCTTTGTCCATAGAGGGAATTCTAGAGTTTTCTTTGGCCCATGGTTTATAGATTCTTCTTTGGACCTTAACATTTAAAATATTATTTTGGCCTTAATATTTAGTAGTCTTCTGGGTGAAAGACCTTATCTATACATATTTATACATATAAAATTTTAAATAGGATCGATTTTGTGATCCTTAATGAGGTATGAACTAATATCTTTTAGGAATATGTTGTATATCAATTGTATATATATATGTATCATTCATGTATTTTTTTATGATATGCATATGTCATACATTAATCTATATATGGTATATATCCACGATTTATATATATTAATGTGGTATGATGATAATGATATTCTATATATTTTATTTTTATTTTTGAATTCAAATATCGATAAGTGAGATAGATTTATATGTCTCAATAAATAGATATAAATAAGTTCTTTTAAAAAATATGTATATGTCATATATGTTTCTAGTAGTTCAATCTATGTTTTTGTTATTTACATTTATGCGGATATACATATACACGTAATTATGGCCATTTTTTTTGAAATAATGTATGGCCAATTAATATACCCTGTGTTATAAGTATGTAGATGTGAGTATTTATATGTTTGATATATATATTATAATATGTATATATCTAAAATATGAATATATATAATATGTATATATGTTTACGTGATCATGGAATGAATATGTTTCAATAAGGAAGGCCCATCTTTGTGGAGAGATACTTTTTTAAACTTTCTTCGATAATGAGTTTTGTTGCAATCGAATCAATTAGTTGGAAAAGTGGAGATACATCAACATAATGAATATTTGCGACTTTGTACTTTGAGTACACATCTCTTCCATCCTAAACACCAATAAACACCAATAAATGCAATAGTGAGTTGCAAGGTTTTTTTTCTTCAAACTATTGATGAAATTACAATTCTAACAATTCAAAAAGCAATTAAAAAAAAAAAACAATCAAGACATGTTTAATAGATCAGATGATATTGAACCTGAGAATAAAATATCACTTATAAATAATTAGAAAAGATGAAAACAAGGGTTAATTTTGAAATATGGTTAATTTCATAAGATTTTATAAATTTCATAATTACAAAACACAATTTGGTTGAGTATTAATAAATTTTTATTCATGACTACTTGAGTTATTTTTTTTAGTTAAACTACTTAGTTTTTTAAATGGAAGATTTTTAATTTTGAAATTTGAAAATATGTGTGATATAATTTTGTTAATGATTTATTATATATATATATATATATATATATATATATATATATATATATATATATATATATTATGTAATCTGATTTGCAGTCGAGGATGGACGTGATTAAAAAACAAAATCTTCATAGTTACAATTGTTCTTGATTAAAAAAAACACTACGAATTGAATTTTTTTAAATTGAAGATCTCTATGTTTAAAATTTGAAAAAATCAATTCATGTGATATAATTTGTTTTGGATGAATAATTTATTTTTAAAACGAAAACGATTTTGAAATGCATATAAATCTCCATAATTTTAGGGATCATCTCTATTTAATTAATTAATAGTGAGTTAAATGGATTAATACGTTAATTTGAATTGAGTGCAATTTTGGAAAGTAAATTTAAGGATTTTTTATTTAGCCATAGAATTAAATTTTAAATAATTTTAGACACCGTATAAATAAGTTTCTCCTCCTTCTCCTCCTTCTCTAAGAGAATTTACCACCAACAATACATTTTACCTTTTATATTATATTTATAACATATTTTTTTTAAATAATTCATCTATAACACATAAATTTCTATCACTCAACTAGTGATAGAACTGTTAATTTGAATTTCTATTACTGGTAGAAAACTCAAGGAGTGATAGAATAAGTCTATCATTGATTAAATTCTATGAATAATAGGATTCAACGAACAATAGAAATTTAATTTGAATTTTCTGCCACAAATGAATTAATTTTGATTTTGTGCTATAGATAGAAATACTTTCCCCATTTTTGTTATATATACAAAATCCCAAAACTGGACATTTATTACTAATACTAAGACTAAAATATCATTTTGATTCTTGAAGCCTCAAATTTTAAGAATCAAAATGATATTTTAATTAAACAAAAGATTAAAAAATAGTAATTGTTTGCCATAGGTAGAGATGTCCATTTTCTCCAGCTTTAACTTTAAGGGGGCGATGAATTCCCGTTTAGACGGGAAATTTGGGAGTGAGCGGCAGAGAAAATTTTCCTCGCGAGTTAAATGCGGCCAAGGACAGGGAATACATTCTCCATCCTCGGTCCTCGGTCCTCGTTTACATTTTATATTTTAATTATTTTTTTTGTCAATTTAAACTTTAGATATGTATAAATTTTTTTTGTAGAAATATTTATGGGATTTTGCACGTATGATAAAAAAAGTAAAGTATTTCCATCTTTAACAAAAATTTAAATTTAATTCATCTGTAACGGAAAATCTAAATTGAGTTTTATTACTCGTTAGTTCTATCACTTATATTATTATCATACTCATTCTATCATAATTGAATTATATCATTGATAGAAATCAATATGCTATATAAATGAGTTATTTTAGAAATTGTGCTGCACATAAATACGAGAGATACAATGTATTGCTAAAGGTAAATTCCCAAAACTTATTATATAAATTTTTTTCTTAATAATTAATTTTAAATCAATACTTATTTTTCCATGAAAAGTTTAGTTGAAAATATTATAGAAAAAATAAATTTAAAATTAAGATTTAAAAAAAATAGAAAAAAATGGAAAAAAATTCAACGCCAGCATGACGTGCGAGTCCACAAGCCCATGAGAACTCTATAAATAGAGAGCTCTCCCTCATTTGCAAAGGACCCGAACTGAGAATTACAGACTGAAGACTTAGAAACTTCAGAGCTTTCAACCAGAGAATTCATAATTCAAAGCATCCAACCATCCAAATTCTCAAGCCTTCAAGATCAGTCAGCGAGTCAGAGAATTCAGAGAGAATTCATACCTCTCAACGATAAAGGCGTCCTCAAACCGATCCTGTCTTCGCCAACATATTGAAGATTCAATTATCCTCCGTCTGAGAACAAGCTCACAAGCCCTCAGATAACCATCTACAAAATCCACACCTTGAGAGAAAGAATCAGATGACAAATATTAGAGATTGTAACATGCACATAAATCAAATAAGAGCTCGTTTGATAACGTTTCTGTTTCCTATTTTTTGAGAAACAGACTTGTTTGATAACTGTTTTCGTTTTTTGTTCGTAAAAATAGTAGAAACGTTTCTCAAATTAGCTGGAAAAATGAGAAATTGTTAAAAACAGTTTCTGGTGTTCCATTTTTTTTTTTGCTTTCTAAAGCCTGGCTATTATTAATATGACATTATAGCGTGTATATATTTCAAATGTAGGTAGTTGTGGTGTGATGGTTTTATACTTAACCCTTTTTTTCCAATTTTGGTCCATGGGGAACGGTTCAAATCCTATGTTTGCACTTTTTTTTAAAAAAATTATTTTAATTTTGTATGTTTATTAACTATTTTAATTTATAGGTTTTTAATTTTTGTAGTTTTTTATTGTATAAATTTTTAAGTTTGTAGTGCCTCATACAATTTGTAATTTTTTTATTTATGATTTGTGATTTGATTTAAAATTTTTGTAATATGTCTATTTATTTATTAGTTCAATTTTTAATATATTTGGAATGTGAAAAAAATTTAGTATTATGAGGAAAAAAATCACTAAAATATACATTTCACTCTTCTTATATTTTTACTACTCAAAATAACTCCTCATTTCTAACCACTCGTTTCTAATAATTCATTTATAATTACTCAAAATAACTTACGAATACTAACAACTCATTTCTAATCATTTATTTCTATTTTTTTTAAATAACTCATTTTTAACTACTCATAATAACTATTTATTTTAAATCTACATCCAAATAAGCAATTGTCTCTAACTTCTCTACAAAAAAACTACATTCAAACGAGTTTTTTGCTACAACTCTCAATTTTTAACTCCTCAATCTAACTCTTCATTCAAAACTTCATCCAAACACCTCGTTGAGTTATTTTGAGTAGTATAAATTTTTAATTTTTGTAATAACTCGTTTCGATGTAGTTTTTAGAGGAGCTGCAACCAAAACTCGTTTTAATGTTTTTTTTTTTGCAAAGGAGTAAGAGACTATAAATTGTTTGGATGTGCATTTGAAATGAAGAGTTATTTTGAGTAGTTATCAATGAACTGTTAGTTTATGAGTGGTTAAAAATGAGTTATTTCGAATTGTTAGAAATGAATGATTAGAAATTAGTTGTTATAAATGAAGAGTTATTTTGAATAGTTAGAAATGAGGAGTTATTTTTAATAGTTAGAAATGAGGAATTATTTTGAATAGTTATAATAGCTCGTTTGAATATATATTTTAAGAGTAGTTAGTAAATACTCAATCTAAACCGTCCTTAAATTTGACAAAAAAACACCCGTCGAAAATATTAAAAAAATAATAAAAAACAAGAAACAAGAAATGATTATCAAACATAAACGTTTCTATTTCTTATTTTTTTTAAGAAACAAGAAAGAGAAACAATTATCAAACACATTTTCGTTTCTTATTCTCAAAAAATAAGAAACAAGAAACAAGAACTGAGAAACAAGAAGCAGGAAACAGGAACGTTATCAAACGAGCCCTAAATAAAGATTCAAATTCATTTACACGTGTCTCATTTTTATTTATTTCTGAAATTCTCGTGTGAACAAATTGGCACGCCCAGTGAGACCATATTTACCTCTCATCTCTTACTCTCTCTCAAGAAAGCATGAATCCCAAAGAAGTCCTCCAAGACTACTGTGTCAACTGATTCCTATATGGGACCTATTACGCAAAGTTGTTCAAAAGAAATCAACCACGAAGAAAGCCGGACACTTGTTATTGAGAATAAAATCCTGAAGCGCATGACAGAATCTTCAAAAGATTACATCTCTGCTGTAGAGGATTTTGAGTTTTGAAAATATACTCTTCCTTACCATGAGCAGAGCAAGATTTCAAATCCCGATGTGATGACTGTGATGATGACTAATACGTCTACTAGTGAAGAAAGACTGGCTAAATGTGAAAAGAAGATCAGCATGTTATTGGAGGTGGTCAAAGAAAAGAATGATGAAATCACTTCTCTAAAAAATTAAATGGAAAGTCGAGATGTTGTTGAGTCTAGCCATACTGTCATTAATAAAGACAAGGGGAAATCCATCATGCAAGAAGATCACTCATAACGCACTACTTCAATTGCTACACTATCTGTTCAACAGTTGCAAGATTTGATTATGACTTCAATCAGAGCACAATACGGTGGACCTGCTCAGAGCTCTTTATTGTACTCGAAGCCATATACCAAAAGAATCGATAATATGTGAATGCATACTGGTTATCAACCACCAAAATTTCAAAAATTCGATGGGAAGGGAAACCCGAAGCAACATGTTGCACACTTTGTTGAAATATGTGAAAATGTAGGTACTAGAGAAGATTTGCTGGTCAAGCAATTTGTTCGAACTCTAAAAGGGAATGCATTTGACTGGTATACTGACCTCGAATTAGAATATGTTGATAGCTGGGAAGAACTTGAAAGAGAATTTCTTAACCACTTCTATAACACGCGATTAACTGCCAGCATGATAGATCTCACCAGCACCAAGAAAGAAAAGGAGAGCCAAATGCGACTACATCAATCTTTGGAGAGCTTTAAGTCTCGACTATAAGGATAAACTCATTGAATTGTCTGTAGTCGACATGTGCATCTTAGGCATGCATTAGGGACTCTTTTAAATTCTTCAAGGAATAAAACCACACACTTTTGAAGAGTTTGCAACTCGCACCCATGATATGAAGCTAAGCATTGCTAATCGAGGAAATAAAGTGTAACAACCCGACCCGAATGGGGTTCTAAATAGGCCGTTACCTCAATGCATGCATACAAATCTACAAAAATTTTGCAAGATGGTGTTTGGATTCTAAGTAAAAACTAAAACATAATACATCCATTTAAAACAAAGATAATTTCCTGAAACCTGTCCCTGTTTCCAAGCACCTGTTCCAAGACAAATACATTTCCAAAACATTACTCTGATCAGAGATTCATTTAAAACATACAACTTTACAATAATGCTAGAATCCAGAAATACATCCAGAAAACACTCTAGGGCTCCGTGCCCAACTACATGCATTCAGAGGACATTTAAATCATAAACATAAACAAATGACTCAGAGTTGAACAATGGGTCTTCCATGATCACAGCTCCTCCTCCAGCCATCCTGCCTCGCGCCATGGTTTCCTGAAAGATAAGTAAGGGTGAGTAACGAATTACTCAGTAAGAATCCCCAACCGGGGTACAATACGATGCACATGGTCATCAAGATGAGTGTATGCAAGCTATGATCATAAACACAGAATAGAGCACATAGCTGGAGTCCACACTTGGACCTCGGATGCCAACTCAGGGTCTTAGTCCGGAAATCAATCACCACAACCACACAAATCGCCCTATACGAGAAACAAGTCCCGGCCTCAGCCTGTCTACTGTCGAATGAAAGGTACACTGGCTCACAATCCCGAGGAGCTCTCCAGTCGGCGCTGTAATGAGCGTAAACATGTACCGCGTGCTTCTACAGACTATGGGGAGGTGCCGGGTCTAGTGACAGCTGCCCATATCCGGAATATCACGCCTAACTAAATCTCTGGATCGGTGTCACTGACATAGGGGTGTTAGACCTGGACACGTGAACTATGCCAGCCTGTACCACCGCACCTGAGGCTAAGGAACGGGTCGTGGTAGGCTTACACCAGGAAGCCGTCCTTACCTTAGCAGGTGGCAATCAAGGGCTACTGCCGAACACGCTGAGGACGTGCCGGCTGCCGGGGACTAGGCATTGCCAAGTCATCATCCCGACCGTTGGGGCATCGCTTAGACTACCACCCTCACCCAAGATTGCGGGGGCCTACGGTTGGGATAGCTAATCCCTCACGGGGTCCAAGGACGGAGAACTGTCTCGACGTCCTTGCCATGGATGCAAGATACTTTATGCATCAGGCCCGGATGATGCTATCTACCTGATCTCTATCCTGCCTTATCAATCAGCACACAAGCAATATGATCCAATACGTGCTCAATAAGATTACAACGAACCTAGCATGATACTATGAAGCAAAACAGATACGAGCATGCCAGAAAGGAACAACCTAGCATGGACTAACATGAAGAACAATATACGAAGTCATGCCAGTCAGGAATACAGAACAGAGCACCTAAACTATACATGCTGATAATCGCAAACAAACATACAAGCATCAATCACATAGAGCATCGCAGGGTCCACACAACTCCGGTAAGAAATCCTTACCTGGCCGGAAGACCTCTAAACACAAGGAACCTAAGCTGCGATCGAACCCGAGCTACCTATAACGAATCAAGCAAACACATCAATAATCATAGAATAGCCTTAAATACACTAAAATAAGCAGGGCTCAGCTCGGGAGCAACTCACGAGGTGCGACGAACACACGAACGGGCCGATTGCACGAACGGGCAAAGAATGTGGCGGGTTGGCGCTGGCTGGGCGCGATCATGCGCGCGCTGCGCATGGACACGCGCTGGCTGGCACGCGCGAGCGGCGCGCGGCGGCGAGCGCGCTGGCTGATGCGGGCGCTGGCGCGCGGCGGCGCGGACATGGGCGACCTTGCTCGAGCGAGCTGGGCGTCGCGACAGCCTGGGGTGGGCGCGCGATCTGGCGTGCGACCGACGTGGGCTACTGTGGTGGGCGAGATCTGGCGCTGACTCGGCCGATCCGGAGCGACGACGAGGCTGGGCGTGCGACGAGCGTCGGGCTCGGCCGATCTGGGCGTGCGACGGCTCGCTGGTGCACGCGACGGAAGCTGCTCGGCAGATCTGTACGACGGTGAGGGACGTGCGATGGCGATCGATCTGGTGCGACCTGGGCGTGGGCGTCTGCGCGACGAGCTGCGGCGGCAAGGCGAGCGGCTCCGGCGGTCTGGGCGAGCTGCTCGGCAGCTGGTGCGACGGTGGCGGCGCTGGTGCGGGTCTGGCCGGCTGGTGGTGAGGCTAGGTCGGGGGAGAGAGAGAGAGAGAGAGAGAAAAAAAAAAAAAAGAAAAAGAAAAAGAAAAAGAAAAGAAAATGAGTTTGGAAAAGAAGGAAAAATGGGAAAAATGGGAAAAAAGGGAAAAATGGAATTTTAAATTCCATTTCCATCCTTATCCACTTGACAACCTCAAAAAAATCCCATTTCCCGGCTTCCTCCTTCGAGACCCGACAAAAGCAACCTTTTCCAATAATAAATCTCACTTAAATCCAACTCCCAAAGCAACACTAAGGTCCCGGCTCGAATCCCAAAGGAAACACCCAAACATCCATCACTTTGCCAAAACCCAGAATCACAACCGAACCTCCAAACGACTAACCCAAACATCTCGGGACTCGCAGCCAACAATAAACAAGCCTCTACAAAGGCAGGAGCTGCCTCGAAGCCCTGACAACCACCAATCCTGCCCGGGGTGCAAAATGACCAAAATACCCCTAAGGGCCAAAACAGCTCTAACGGCCCAACCGAACCACTGAATCTGAACCGGAAGCACCTCGAGAACCGGAATAGAAAACTGGGCCGTTACAATACTCCCTCCTTTTAAGACTTTCGTCCTCGAAAGTCCTAAGACGAAACAGCTCCAGGAAAACTCCACTGAATCAAACCAACTGAACTTCTCGGCCAACACAACACTAGCCCTTTACGAGAACCAAACCCTATTGGGTTCTCAAAACTCAAAGGCACAAGCCATCCAAACTGCCACAACTATCTCAACCAAGACTGGGCATTCACTGAACTCCAAAGGAAACAGACGGCAACCACATCCTCAACTCGCACCAACTCTCAAACGGTGCTACGCTCAGCAAACTCGAGGACTGGCCACAAGCTCTGAAACTCTACAACACGCACTGGCAAAACTCCTCCGGGAGCTCACAGCTGCTAACAAGCAGCCTCAACCCTACACAAGCTGGCCAAACAACTGAACCTCCCGGGTTCCAGAAAACCAAACGGCCTACTCTTACTTCACAAGAGACCAGCGAACCTCAATTCTTGCCTACAGCCTTAACTAGATACAAACGAACCACCAACTGGCGACCGATCCAAAACCCCAACTTCTCCAACTAAAATGCGACCACAACACTTACGCAACCATCTTAAGGACAAATTGCCGAACCAAAGGCAAGGTGCACCATCCTGGTACACCATACAGCTAACAACACTCACACCAGCTGAAACTTCAGCTACGGCCACCTCTAAAAGACAAAGGCCGGCACAGGCTTCACTCGGCCAAACCACATACTAGAGCTCCTCATCGGCCGAACGCAAACTTTTCGAAGCAAACCTACCAGCATCTGGCCAAGGAGAACACCGCCAGGCAAGGAACAACCAACATTCTTTTCAAGGGAAACTCGAGAAGCAAGGACTAAACCATCACGCAGCTATCTGCGACACAACACCTTGAGGAAAACAGCTCAACACCTTACCAACCAATGCCACGGCACCTCTGTGCCAACTCACTCCAGCGACGCTCTGCTAACGCCAACTGCGAACGCACAACAACTAGGAACAAAGCCCGAGAAAGGCTTGCTCTGCAGAACTCAACCCAACTACTAACGAGCAACGCTCGCCTCCAAGATACTACTCAACTCTTAAAATCCAACTGGCTACTCAAAGGACTTCTCCTTTAAGCTTAAGCCTAACTCAACTTCCAACCAGAAGCTCCACTCCCGAAACCTTACAAGAAAAACGGAAAACGACAATCTCAAAGCTTACGGATCCTAAGCCACGCGAATCCGCAAGACTACCTCAGAAGCCAGCACTCGAGGCGGACAACCATGGAGCAACTCAACCACCACAGAGACTAGGGGCAAAAAGGAAAATCTTCAATCCCCAAGGAACCAACAACTTGCCAGAAACAACTCAACCCTTACTGGCTGGCCACCGCCCTAGCGGGGACAAACAACTTTGCTTGCTAACAACACAAAGCAGGGACCCTCTCACTGGGCTGACCGCTGCGCTACTCTGACAAACTACACAACTCAGAAGCGAAGCTGACTCCTGCCAAACGGGAAACGACTTTCCCAGCAAGCAAACTCTGAAGGGCGGCGAACTCCACACACGCTCGCTGACTTGCTCAAACTCAAGGCAACAGCAACCAACTCTCTTGGAAGCAACACCTAACGGAAATATCAACCAATCGGGTCACCAATCCGGAACTAACAGCTCTTGCTCAACTGCCGAGGGAGGGGTCAACTCCCAAAACTTTCTGACTAGGAACAAGACCTCAGGGCAACGCCCTCCAGCTAGAATCGAACTAACTCTTGAAACAACAAGAGAACCACATCTTGGCCAAACACTCACAAGAGGCAAAACACCCTTACTGCAGCCTCTAGAACACCATCCAAGAGTCCACCTATCTGGACAACCAACTGCTTCCAAGCAGCCAACAAACTTTTCCTTCTTGCTAGCACCTCTACCATCAACTCATGGCTACGGGAGAAACCTGACAACTCCCAGAAAGAAATGGCTCTTACAAGCAGACAACCGAAGGACAGGGGCTCCACATATGCTCACTGTCTCGCTCCACTAGAGCAACAACATCTAGAACTCACGGCGACAAAAACAGGAATCCACCACAGACTGAACCTCCAATTGCCAAACGGGGCAACTCAACATCCTGGAAACAGGAAAACAACCAATAGGGCACGAACCATTCGCCCTACGAGCAAAGCTAATTTCTAGCAACCCCAATCCATACCGTGGCCAACACCAAGCATCAACCTGCCACCACACCGGAACCAATCCGGACTTTACTCCAAACCAACACTAGCTTGCTAGCCTACCAAGACTGCCAGCAACTCACCCGAGGCCACAAACTACATGCCTCCAGCTTGCCAACTGAACTCACTACCTGGGATGGCTGAGCTCTGGAGAGGCTCTCCACAACCTAGGGTTCTTCGGTAACCCTCGACACACACTGTCGTCTATCGATCTAGCAGCCAACTGCCTGAACAAGCAACTCCTTTTTCCAGCATCCCAACCATGCTGGCCTGCTCTGAACCTCGAAACTAAAAGACCAGAAACGCTTCAGAATGTGTCATCCTCCTACTCAAAGCATCATCCACATCGTAGCTTCCACCCAGGGTAAGGATTCAAACAACTCTCTTAGCCAAGGAAATCAGAAACCGTGCGGCTTTGCTACGACCGCACTCGTTCAGTTTCCAACCGAACCCTAACCAATCGATCAAAAAGAGGATCCAAAGCTAACAAGTGCTTTTCCAACAGCAACACTAACTTCTGGCAGAGATACAACCCATCAAGGAACACCAAAAGTTCCATCTCCACACGATGCTCAAAGCTGAGGCAATCTTGCTTTACCAAGCAAAACCATGCCACACAGAACTTACTTTATACCAAGCCTCCACCAAGGGTGCTTACCCATAAGGCATCCAAAACCTCTCGCAAGGTATCAACTCATCTTGCCTCATAGGCATCCAACTCAGGGCCACTCTGCTGGACCAAACTCGCATCCACGATGCTCAACTCTCCTCAGATTAAGGCACTCAAAGGTAGTTGACCGCACTACCAACCACAAGGAATCTCTTGGCCTTAGCACTAGCGCGAGGCTCACGCGCACCAACACTTACCAACCGCAAACCTGCTAACCAACTCAACCTCCAGAAACACTGGGAAGAGGCTCCGGCTCCTCTCGAACATCCTTTCGCTTGTAGTCCATCGACTACCACTGAACAAGCTCTCTAGCACGACCTAAACAGGTGCAACTGCCCTAAATGGATCCAAGGCTAAAGGAGTGCGCTGAACTCCGAACGGCATAGAACCATCTGCTAGCTACTGCTATCAAATCCACATCTTACTACAGATGGGGCCAACAAGGTCACTACCTCAAGTGACAACAACTCTGGCTAGGCATACGAGGGCTCAACTTCAACAACCATGCCTATGGCATCTCATCAAACCGAACGCTCACGGTCTACTCTTGCATCTCCACATGATGCTCAACCAACTCTGGCCTGCTCTCTCAACATGCAGCTGCTAGCTCCACTCTAGGAACTTACCAAAAGAAGAGTGCTCAACTCAACCAAACAGCTGAGGAATCCACCAACGAATCCAGTCCGAGGGAAACACTGCTTGCTGCACCCTTAACCACAGGGTTTCGGCTTACCGGCTGCAACAACAATACTTTACACGAGTACAACACTGCCTCCTCAACCTCCTCGAAGGCTGCCAACTCTGCAACTACTCTCTGGGCAATCAACAATCTACTAGGGCTCAAGATCGACGTTTGAGCTACCCGGGCTAAACCACCTCTCTCAAGGGGCTTCCAACACCAACTGTTGTACCAACAGCATAGGAACGGCACACCTCGGCCTCTGAACAGCAGGGCATCCCAACACACGGATGCTAAACTCAAACCTGGCTAAACTGGGCGGCTCCATCAACGCCAACAAACTCATCGGCGAAAACCTGCTGAACATGCCCACCTGGGAACCTCCGGGGCTACAAGAGCTACTGGGGAAAAATGCTGCAACAAACTCTGCCAGCTGGGCTAGCTGTGCCCAGGACTCCTCACTACGCTCTACAATGCTGCGCTCGGTCTCCCGCTCGATAGCTAAAGACCTGCCATCAAATCTCTCATGGCTGGAGCACGCTCTGCTCAAGGAGTCACACTTTGAGGCGATCAACACACTGGCGATCTGCACGAAGCACCTCCACCCTCTCACTAGGGGAAAGCAGCAACTGGGCCACAAATGGCCTACGGGAGTCTAAGCTCTGCCTCCCTCGGGGACAACGTCCCAAGGGCATCCGAATCTACCTGGATACCTCAACAAGTTGCTACAAACATCACACATTGCAGGAAGTTGGCATGATGGCGCTCTAAACCCAAACCAACAACGAGTCAGAACCTGCTCGTCTCCGCTCCACATCACTACACAAGGCATACACTAGATGACAGGAATTGTAAATTCTTAACCCCTTTTTCTACAACAAATAGTAAACCTAGGCGTACCTGATGACTGTCGGAGTGCTGATGATCATGGAAAAACGACCTGCAACAAAAGGTCAGTCTACAAAATCTATGACTCTGAGCTCTGATACCAACTGTAACAACCCGACCCGAATGGGGTTCTAAATAGGCCGTTACCTCAATGCATGCATACAAATCTACAAAAATTTTGCAAGATGGTGTTTGGATTCTAAGTAAAAACTAAAACATAATACATCCATTTAAAACAAAGATAATTTCCTGAAACCTGTCCCTGTTTCCAAGCACTTTGTAACGGCCCAGGTTTCTATCCCAGTTCTCGAGGAGCTTCCGGTTCAGATTCAGTGGTTCGGTTGGGCCGTTAGAGCTGTTTTGACCCTTAGGGGCATTTTGGTCTTTTTGCTCCCTGGGCAGGATTTGAGGATTTTCATGGCTTCGAGGTAGCTCCTGCCTTTGTTGAGGCTTGTTTGTTGTGGGATCATGAGTCCCGAGATGTTTGGGCTTTTCGTTTGGGAGTCCGGTTGTGATTTGGGTTTTGGGCAAAGTGATGGTTGTTTGCGTGTTTCCTTTGGGATTCGAGCCCGGGCCTTTAGTGTTTGATTTGGGAGGTTGTTTTAAGTGAGATTTGTTGATTGGAAAAGGTTGCTTCAGTTGGGTCTCGATGGAGGAAGTCGGGAAATGAGATTTAAGGATTTTAAGGATTTTTGGAAAAATTGGAAAATGGATAAATTGGATTTTTATTTGGATAAGTTTGGAAATTAAATAAAAGAGAAAAAGAAAAAGGAAAAAAAAGAAAAAAATCTCATTTTTTCCCCAAATTTCCCTTTTCTCTCTCCTCCAGCCCGACCCCTCACCCTCACCCTCACCCCAGCGCCCTAGCTCGCCCCCCTAGCCGCCCAGTGTCGCCCACGCCTGACCCAGCCCGAGCCCACCAAGACGAGTGCCGCACGATGTCGCCCAGTCCGCCCAGCTCTTGACTGCCGATAGCGCGCGCGACTGATGTCGCCTAGGCCGCCCGAGTCGCGTCGCACAGCCCTCGCCCAGCCCCGCGTCGCCCTAATCCGTGCGCCATGTAGCTCGTCGTCCCTTGCACAGTGCCGTGCTAGACCGAGCACCCCGAGCCATCGCGTCGCATCGCCCCGCACGCGCGTCCCTATAGCGCCTCGTGTCGCCGCGCGCTCCGGCGCGCCGCCCCTCGTGCTTGCCGAGCTCGCGCACGCGCCGCGCGTCCCCGAGGCCGCGCGCGCGCGCGCGCGCGCGCTCGCCGCCTCGTCGGCTCGCGCCGCGCGCAGCCTCCGCGCCCCAGCGTGCCTCTGCGCGCCCTAGCTGCGCCCAGCTCCGCCACGCACCCGGCCCGGCCCGCCGGCGCACTGCTGTGTGTGTTGGCTTGGCCCGAGCCTTGTGGCTTCTCGGATGGTATTTCCCGAGTCTTTTCTTCGTTGGGCCCTGATTTATTGGCTGCTGATTATGGATTTATTGGGCTGATTTATGTATGTGATTTGGGTGCTTTGTTTGATGTTCAGGCCGTTCGGGATCGACTAGAGGCTCGAGGATTCGCTCGTAGATTTATTATAAGTATTGTTTTTCTGCTTGTTCCAAGTAAGGATTTCTTACCGTGGTTGTGTGGACCCTGCGATATATCTCGATATGCCTTGCTTGTTTGCTGATTGTTATGAGCATGTTAGAGATAGAGCTTTGATTGTTTTCTGCTAGCATGTTTGCCTGATTTTACATGTTAGTGCCATGCTAGGTTTGTTCTGCCAACATGCTTATGATTCCTGCTTAAGTTGTAGTATCATGCTAGGTATGTGATTTATGTCGGTCATTTGCTTGCTAAGCCAGGAATCATTGCTTTTACTCTGTACTCTTAGATAGAGTTGTAGGGTTTGTCATCATCCAGAGGCTGAGAGCGGACATAAAGTATCTTGTCCCCACCGGTCGAATAGAGCGTGGCATAACATATATTGCTTCCCCCCGGCAGCCAATGAGAATTAGCTACCTCATCGGCATAAGCCTAGTTTGTAGCCTGCTAGAGCGGAACCCTGCCAACGGTGTAAGCCTACCTTGGCGGTTCTTAGCTTTGTGTCGGTGGATCAGCCGCACAGATAAGCGCCGAGGGCCTCGCGCATCGCGTGATCAGTGACACCGCTTCCGAGTCATAGGCATGCGTACCTGGCCCGCTTAGTTTGCCCTTAGGCCCCCGCATTTACGCCGGTTGCAGATGAGCATGCGGTGTGCGCGCGACACGCAGCGTTAGTTGTCGGCCGAGAGCTCCCGGGCTAATGTCGTGAGTACACCATTCTTTCCGTTAGAGCCTGACTTCGGGTACTCTCCCGTAAGTCCAGATTAAAGCGAGGGCAAGAAGGCCCTTGAGGACACCCATTGGGATTGGTTTTTGAGCTGATCATTTTAGTCGAGGGAGAAAGACCCTCGAGGGTGTCGGACATCATTGGGATTGGTTTTTGAGCTGATCAATTTAGCCGGGGGAGAAAGACCCTCGGAGATGTCCCAGGATTGGTTATGAGAGCCAATCATTAGGCCGGAAGTAGGAGACTTCCGATGATTCCGGAAATAAGAGACTTCCGATGATTCCAGATCTTGTTTTATGAGCTCGTTGAGGTATGATCTGTGTTGATAGCTGTTTGCTTGCAAGTTGAGGTGCTAGATGACTGATGTATCGTATTGTACCCCGGTTGGGGATTCTTACTGAGTATCTTTATACTCACCCTTATTTATCTTTCAGGTAACTTGGGACAACACCAGGAGGGCTAGCGGAGGGAGCTGATTGATCATGGGGAGCCGCCGGCACTCTGTCTTTTATTATTGCATTGTTTATTCAGCAATGTAGTTGGACAGAGTCCTAGGGGAACATTGTTTAAAACGTTGTTTAAATTGTATTGTATATTTTTATAAACACTGGCCAGGTTGTTTTACTTTGTTGGATTGTTTTAAATGAAAATTGTTGGTCATGTTTTAAGGGTTCCCCCTTCTCATATGTTTGAAATGATTTTTAAACATGAGCACTAAACCGCTTGATATCTTATTTAACTTGCATGCTGAGTGAGAACCCCGGTTTAGGACCATGTTTTGGGTCGGGTTCGTCACACACTTGTTCCAAGACAAATACATTTCCAAAACATTACTCTGATCAGAGATTCATTTAAAACATACAACTTTACAATAATGCTAGAATCCAGAAATACATCCAGAAAACACTCTAGGGCTCCGTGCCCAACTACATGCATTCAGAGGACATTTAAATCATAAACATAAACAAATGACTCAGAGTTGAACAACGGGTCTTCCATGATCACAGCTCCTCTTCCAGCCATCCTGCCTCGCGCCATGGTTTCTTGAAAGATAAGTAAGGGTGAGTAACGAATTACTCAGTAAGAATCCCTAATCGGGGTACAATACGATGCACATGGTCATCAAGATGAGTGTATGCAAGCTATGATCATAAACACAGAATAGAGCACATAGCTGGAGTCCACACTTGGACCTCGGATGCCAACTCAGGGTCTTAGTCCGGAAATCAATCACCACAACCACACAAATCGCCCTATACGAGAAACAAGTCCCAGCCTCAGCCTGTCTACTGTCGAATGAAAGGTACACTGGCTCACAATCCCGAGGAGCTCTCCAGTCGGCGCTGTAATGAGCGTAAACATGTACCGCGTGCTTCTACAGACTATGGGGAGGTGCCGGGTCTAGTGACAAGCTGCCCATATCTGGAATATCACGCCTAACTAAATCTCTGGATCGGTGTCACTGACATAGGGGTGTTAGACCTGGACACGTGAACTATGCCAGCCTGTACCACCGCACCTGAGGCTAAGGAACGGGTCGTGGTAGGCTTACACCAGGAAGCCGTCCTTACCTTAGTAGGTGGCAATCAGGGCTCTTGCGCCGAACACGCCGAGGACGCGTGCGGCCGCGGGACTAGGCATTGCCAAGTCATCATCCCGACCGTTGGGGCATCGCTTCGACTACCACCCTCACCCAAGATTGCAGGGCCTACCGGTTGGGATAGCTAATCCCTCACGGGGTCCAAGGACGGAGAACTGTCTCGACGTCCTTGCCATGGATGCAAGATACTTTATGCATCAGGCCCGGATGATGCTATCTACCTGATCTCTATCCTGCCTTATCAATCAGCAAACAAGCAATATGATCCAATACGTGCTCAATAAGATTACAACGAACCTAGCATGATACTACGAAGCAAAACAGATACGAGCATGCCAGAAAGGAACAACCTAGCATGGACTAACATGAAGAACAATATACGAAGTCATGCCAGTCAGGAATACAGAACAGAGCACCTAAACTATACATGCTGATAATCGCAAACAAACATACAAGCATCAATCACATAGAGCATCGCAGGGTCCACACAACTCCGGTAAGAAATCCTTACCTGGCCGGAAGACCTCTAAACACAAGGAACCTAAGCTGCGATCGAACCGGAGCTACCTATAACGAATCAAGCAAACACATCAATAATCATAGAATAGCCTTAAATACACTAAAATAAGCAGGGCTCAGCTCGGGAGCAACTCACGAGGCGCGACGAACACACGAACGGGCCGATTGCACGAACGGCAAAGAAAGGGTGGTTGGCGCACTGGGCGCCGATCGATGCTTGCTGCTGTATGGACACGCTACTGGTACGGGCGAGCGTGCGGAGTGCGGCGATGCGGCTCGGCTGGGCGCGCGCGGGCACTGGGCGTGCGGCGCGGACACGGGCGACCTTGCTCGGGCGAGTTGGGCGTCGCGACGGCCTGGCGTGGGCGCGCGATCTGGCGTGCGACCGGCGTGGGCTGCTGTGGTGGGCGAGATCTGACGCTGACTCGGCCGATCCGGAGTGACGACGAGGCTGGGCGTGCGACGAGCGTCGGGCTCGGCCGATCTGGGCGTGCGACGGCTTGCTGGTGTACGCGACGGAAGCTGCTCGGCAGATCTGGACGACGGCGAGGGACGTGCGATGGCGATTCATCTGGTGCGACCTGGGCGTGGGCGTCTGCGCGACGAGCTGCGGCGGCAAGGCGAAGCTCCGTGATGCGGGCGAAGCCGCTCGGCACTGGTGTGCGGCAGTGGCGTGGCACAGTGCGGGTCCGCCGGTGGTGGTGAGGCTAGGTCGGGGGAGAGAGAGAGAGAGAGAGAGAAAAGAGAAAAAAAAGAAAAAGAAAAAGAAAAAGAAAAGAAAATGAGTTTGGAAAAGAAGGAAAAATGGGAAAAATGGGAAAAAGGGGAAAAATGGAATTTTAAATTCCATTTCCATCCTTATCCACTTGACAACCTCAAAAAAATCCCATTTCCCGGCTTCCTCCTTCGAGACCCGACAAAAGCAAACTTTTCCAATAATAAATCTCACTTAAATCCAACTCCCAAAGCAACACTAAGGTCCCGGCTCGAATCCCAAAGGAAACACCCAAACATCCATCACTTTGCCAAAACCCAGAATCACAACCGAACCTCCAAACGACTAACCCAAACATCTCGGGACTCGCAGCCAACAATAAACAAGCCTCTACAAAGGCAGGAGCTGCCTCGAAGCCCTGAAAACCACCAATCCTGCCCGGGGTGCAAAATGACCAAAATACCCCTAATGGCCAAAACAGCTCTAACGGCCCAACCGAACCACTGAATCTGAACCGGAAGCACCTCGAGAACCGGAATAGAAAACTGGGCCGTTACATAAAGACATTCTCCCTACAGACATCAAAAAGGAAAATAAAGAAGTCAACCATACTAAGAAAGCCTTAAAAAAAACCTCTAAAGAATCCATGGTTGTGAATACAAACCCCGTTAAGTTTTCCTCAAAAGAAAAGGATAGGAAGATAGAAGAGCAACAAGATTATGGCGAGAGGTGTCGTTTGATTTTGAAAGAGAGGCAGAAAAAGGTTTATCTGTTCCCAAACTCAGACGTTGCAGACATGCTTGAACGACTACTCAAGAAACAACTTATTCAGCTGCCAGAGTGCAAACGACCAGAGGAATTAAAAAAGACCAATGACCCCAATTATTGCAAATATCATTGTGTTCTTAGTCATCCAATCGAGAAATGTTTTGTATTCAAAGAGTTGATAATGAGATTGGTTCGAGAAATAAAAATTGAATTAGATCTTTGATGAAATGGCTCAAGCAAACCATGATGCTGTCATCTTTCAACTAAAAGTGCTTTCACTCATGAGATCCTCCCATGGCAATTTGCACAGCTTGATCCAGTTTGGATCATTTGAGCCCATTAGTGTCTGGTTTCAAGAAAATTATTTGTGACGAACCCGACCCAAAACATGGCCCTAAACCGGGGTTCTCACTCAGCATGCAAGTTAAATATGATATCAAACGGTTTAGTGCTCATATTTAAAAACCTTTCAAAACATATGAGAAGGGGGAACCCTTAAAACATAACCAACAGTTTTCATTTAAACAATCCAACGAAGTAAAACAACTCGGCAAAGATTTATAAAAATATACAATACAATTTAAACAACGTTTTAAACAATGTTCCCCTAGGACTCCTGTCCATCTACATGTTGAATAAACAATGCAATAATAAATGACAGAGTGCCGGCAGCTCCCCATGATCAATCAGCTCCCTCAGCTAGCCCTCCTGGTGTTGTCCCAAGTTACCTGAAAGATAAATAAGGGTGAGTATAAACATACTCAATAAGAATCCCTAACCGGGGTACAATACGATACATCAGTCATCTAGCACCTCAACATGCAAGCAAAAAGCTATCAACACAGATCATAGCTCAACGAGCTCATAATGCAAGATCTGGAGTCATCGGAAGTCTCCTACTTTCAACCTAATGATTGGTTCTCATAACCAATCCCGGGACATCACCGAGGTATCTTTCACTCGGGGGATTGTTCAGCTCAAAAACTGATCCCAAAGATGTCCTCAAGGGCCTCCTTGCCCTTGCTAATCTGGACTTACGGGAGAATACCCGAAGTCTGGCTCTAACGGAAAGGAATGGTGTACTCACGACATTAGCCCGGGGGAGCTCTCCGAACCGGCAACTAACGCTTGTGCGCGCACACCGCATGCTGCTGCAACCGGCGTAAATGTGGGGGCCCAAGGACAAACTACGTCAGCTAGGTACGCATGCCTATGACTCGGAAGGTGTGTCGATCGACGATGAGTGCGAGGCCCTCGGCACTCATCTGTGCAGCATGATCCACCGACCTGAAGCTAAGAACCGGCCAGGGCAGGCTTACATCGATGGCAGGGTTTCGCTCTAGCAGGCTACAAACTAGGCATACGCCAATGAGGTAGCTAATTCTCATTGGCGACCGGGAGGGGGAAGAAAAAGCAATGTACGTTATGCTTTGCTCTATATCCGACCAGTGGGGACAAAGTACGTTATGTCCGCTCTCAACCCCTGAAGCAATGTACGTTAAGCTTCGCTTTACTCCCGACCGGTGGGGACAAAGTACGTTGTGTCCGCTCTCAGCCTCTGGATGATGACAAACCCTACAACTCTATCTAAGAGTACAAAGCAAATAAATGATTCCTGGCTAGCAAACAATGACCGACATCAAACACGTTTACCTAGCATGATACTACGAACGTAAAGTAGGAGTCATAAGCATGCTGGAAGAACAAACCTAGCATGGCACTAACATGTACAATCAAGTAAACATGCTAGCAAGAAATCAATCAAAGCTGCCCTATCAATATCATGTTCATAACACCAAACAAGCATACAAGGCATATCATGATATATCGTAAGGTCCACACAACCACGGTAAGAAATCCTTACCTGGAACAAGCAGAACATAATTACAAATCATAATAAATCAATGAGCGATCCTCAAGCCTCTAATCGAACCCGAATAGCCTAAACATCAAACAAAGCACCCTAATTAAATCCATAAATAGCAGCCAACAAATTAGGGCCCAACGAAGAAAAGACTCGGGAAATACCATCCGAGAAGCCACAAGGCTCGGCCAACCACATAACAGGGCAGGCTGGGCGCTGAGGCTGCACGCGGGCACAGGCTCGAGCTCGGTTGGGCGACGACGTGCGGCGCGACTCGGCACAACGGACGGCGTGCGGGCGCGAGCGACACGAGCTACAGGGCGCTCGGGCTGGCACGACGAGCTACAGGGGCGCTCGATCTGGTGCTGGGACGGCCTGGGCGAGGGCTGGGTGACGCGACATTGTGCGGCCAGGGCTCGGGCGACGCGACACGGACCTGGGCGAGCTGGGCGACGCAGCCTGGGCGACACTTTGCGACGCGAGGATGGCCAGGGCGACACTTTGCGACGCGAGGATGGCCAGGGCGACGGGACACAAGGCAGGGCGAGCTGGGGCTGGGCTCGGCGCGACCTGGGTTCGGGCTGGCTCGGGAGTGGGCGAGCTGGGCGGCTAGGGTTGGGCGAGCTAGGGCTGGCTCGGGCTGGGAGGGGGGTGCTCGGGCTAGAGGAGAGAGAAATGAAAAAAAATGGAAAAATGGGAAAATGGGAAAATGGGGATTTTAGAAAAAAAAAGGGAAAATGGGGAATAAAAAGGAAAAATGGGATTTTATCTTTAATTTCCAACCTTATCCACTTTTATCCAAATTTTCCAATTTCTAAAATAAGCCTTTAAATCCTTTAAATCCCATTTCTTGGCTTCCTCCTTCGAGACCCGACTGAAGCAACCTTTTCCAATCAATAACCTCACTTAAATCAACCTCCCAAATCAACACTAAGGGCCCGGGCTCGAATCCCAATGGAAGCACCCAAACAACAATGACTTTGCCCAAAACCCAAATCACAACCGAACCTCCAAACGAATAGCCCAAACACCTCGGGACTCGCAGCCACCAACAAACAAACCTCGACAAAGCGGGAGCCGCCTCAAGCCCCGAAAATCCACAAATCCCGCCCGGGAGCAAAAAGACCAAAATGCCCCTAAGGGTCAAAGCAGCTCTACTAACCCAACCAGAACCACTGAACCAGGCGGAAGCACCTCGAGAACCGAAATAGAAAACTGGGCCGTTACAATACTCCCTCCTTTTAAGAATTTCGTCCTCGAAAGTCTTAAGATGAAATAGCTCTAGGAAAACTCCACTATTTCCTAGCCAACTGAACTTCTCGGCCAAGACAACACCAACCTTCCTCGAGAACCAAACCCTTTTGGGTTCTCAAAGGCTCAAAGCCACAATGCTATCCAGACTTCCATAACTATCTCAACAAAGACTGGGCAAAGCTAACCGAAAGCCACTGCTCCGATCCGCTCAAGGATCTCAAAAGGCCTTACAAACCTGGGGCTCAAACAAACCCTGCTAATCCAACACGGAACACCTCTCTACGGTGTTACTCTCAGCAAACTCACAGACTGGGCACAAGCTCCAAAACTTAACGCCACGCACTGGCGTAACTTCTCTGAATGCCCACAGCTGTTAACAAACAGCCTCAACTCTACACCATGCTGGCCAAACAACTGAACCTCTTAGGTTCCAGAAACTAAACGGCCTACTCTTACCTCACATGAGGCCAGCGAACCACAAAGCTTGCCTACAGCCTTAACGAAATCCAATCGAACCACCAACTGGCGACTGATCCAAAAAGGCAAACTTTTGCAACAAGCACAAGCTGAAACTTCAGCTACGGCCAACCCTAAATGGCCAAAAAAAAAAAAAAAATCTAGGCACAGGCTTTACTCGGCCAAGCCAACAAACTGGAGCCTCTCAACGGCCGAAAGCAAACTTTTCCATGCAAATCTACTAGCAATTGGCCTAAGAGAACATTGCCAGGCAAGGAAACAACCAATATTCCTCTCATGGAAAATCTCGGGTAGCAAGGACCAAAACATCACAGGGCTACCTGCAACACAACAACTTGAGGAGAACAACTCAACGGCTTTACTAAACAAAGCCACGGCACCTCTGTGCCAACCATCTCAAATGTGGCTCCGCTAAACGCCAACTGCGAAAGCACAACAACAACAGGAACAAAGCCCGAGAAGGGCTTGCTCAGCAGAAACTCAAACCAAGCTCATCACGAGCAAAGCTCGCCTCCAAGCTACCACTCAACTCTTAAGTCCAACTGGCTACTCAAAGGACTTCCTCATTTTAGCCAAGGCCTAACTCATCTTGCGACTAGAACTCCACACTCGAAACATCGCAAGGAATACGAATTGACGAGGCTATCTCCAAAGATAACACTCGAGGATGGCATCCATGGTGAAACTCAACCACCAAAGAAACTAGGGGGGAGAAAACTTCAATCCCCAAAGAACCAACAACTTACCAGCAAAAACTCAACTCTTAAACTGGCTGGCCTCCGCCCTTGCGGGGACAAACAACTTCTCGCTTGCTAAACAACACAATGCAGGGACCCTCTCGCTGGGCTAACCACTGCGCTACTCTGATCAACTACACAACTCAGGAGCTACGTTGACTCCTCAATGGGAACGATTTCCCAGCAAGCAAACTCTGAAGGGCAGCGCACATCACACACGCTCGCTGACTAGCTCAAACCCAAGGGCAACAACAACCAACTCTCTTGGAAGCAACACCCGAGGGAAAACTCAACTGATTGGACCACCAACTAGAACTAGCAGAACTTACTCAACCATCGAGGGAGGGGTCAACTCCCAAAACCACCTGACTAAAAACAAGTCCTCAGGGCAACGCCCTCTTGCTCGAACCGAGCTAGCTCTTGAAACAACAAGAGAACCAAATCTTGGTCAACACCAAGCACCAACTAGCCACCTCACCGAAACCAATCCGGACTCTACTCCAAACAAGCACTAGCTTGCTAGACTGCCAAATCTGCAAGCAACTCACCCAAGGAACACTGCCTGGGTCTAATTGAGCTCTGGAGAGGCTCTCCACAACCTAGGGATCCTCCGATCACCCACCGACACACACGATCATCAAACGGTCTAACAGACAACCGGCTACACGGGCACAACCCTCTCCAGCATCTCAACTACGCTGGCCAACTCCAACTCTTGAAAACCAAGAGGACCGAAAACGCTACAAAATGCGTCATCCTCCTACTCAAAGCAACAACCACAACATGGCTTCCGCCCAAGGCAAGGATCCGAACAGCTCTCTTAGCCATAACGATCAGAAACTACGCGGCTTTGCTACCACCGCTCTTGTTCAGTTCCAACTTGTAAGAACCCGACCCAAAACATGGTCCTAAACTGGGGTTCTCACTCAACATGCAAGTTAAATATGATAACAAGCGGTTTAGTGCTCATATTAAACAAAACCTTTCAAACATATGAGAAGGGGAAACCCTTAAAACATAACCAACAATTTTTAATTAAAACCATCCAACAAAGTAAAGCAACCTGGCCAGTGTTTATAAAATATACAATACAATTTAAACAACGTTTTAAACAATGTTCCCCTAGGACTCCTGTCCATCTACATGCTGAATAAACAATGCAATAATAAAAGACAGAGTGCCGGCGGTTCCCCATGATCAATCAGCTCCCTCCGCTAGCCCTCCTGGTGTTGTCCCAAGTTACCTGGAAAATAAATAAGGGTGAGTATAAACATACTCAGTAAGAATCCCCAACCGGGGTACAATACGATACATCAGTCATCTAGCACCTCAACATGCAAGCAAATAGCTATCAACACAGATCATAGCTCAACGAGCTCAGAAAACAAGATCTGGAAACATCGGAAGTCTCTTACTTCCGGAATCATCGGAAGTCTCCTACTTCCGGCCTAATGATTGGTTCTCATAACCAATCCCGGGACATCTCCGAGGGTCTTTCTCCCTCGGCCAATTGATCAGCTCAAAAACCGATCCCAAGATGTCCGACACCCTCGAGGGTCTTCCTCCCTCGACCAAATTGATTAGCTCAAAAGCCAATCCCGATGGGTGTCCTCAAGGGCCTCCTTGCCCTCGCTAACAATCTGGACTATCGGAGAGTACCCAAGTCCGGCTCTAAAGCTGGAAGGCGGTGTACTCACGAACATTAGCCCAGGGGAGCTCTCCGAACCGGCGACTAACGCGTGTGCGTGCACACCGCATGCTCATCTGCAACCGGCGTAAATGCGGGGGCCTAAGGGCAAACTACGCGGGCCAGGTACGCATGCCTAAAGACTCGGAAATGGTGTCACTGAACACAGTAGTGCGAGGCCCTCGGCACTCATCTGCGCAGCCTGTACCACCGACCTGAAGCTAAGAACCGGCCAAGGCAAGGCTTGCACCGTTGGCGGTGGTTCCGCTCTAGCGAGCTACAAACTAGGCTTATGCCAATGAGGTAGCTAACCCTCATTGGTCTGCGGGAGGGGGAGAAAAAGCAATGTACGTTATGCCTTGCTCTATATCTGACCACTGGGGACAAAGTACGTTATGTCCGCTCTCAACCCCTGAAGCAATGCTTCGCTTTACTCCCGACCGGTGGGGACAAGGTACGTTATGTCCGCTCTCAGCCTCTGGATGATGACAAACTCTACAACTCTATCTAAGAGCACAGAGCAAATAAAGGATTCCTGGCTAGCAAGCAATGACCGACATCAATCACATTTACCTAGCATGATACTACAACTTAAGCAGGAATCACAAGCATGCTGGAAGAACAAACCTAGCATGGCACTAACATGTAAAATCAAGCAAACATGCTAGCAAGAGATCAAACAAGCTGCCTATCACTATCATGCTCATAACAATCAGCAAACATACAAGGCACAATCGAGATATATCGAGGGTCCACACAACCACGGTAAGAAATCCTTACCTGGGACAAGCAGAAAACAATGGTTAAAATAAATCTACGAGCGAATCCTCGAGCCTCTAATCGATCCCGAACAGCCTATACATCAAACAAAGCACCCAAATCACATACATAAACAGCCCCAAATAAATCAACAACCAGCAGCCAACAAATCAGGGCCCAACGAAGAAAAGACTCGGGAAATACCATCCGAGAAGCCACGAGGCTCGGGCCAAGCCAACACAACACAAGCAGACTGCTGGGCGCTGGGCAGGGGCGCTGGGGCGCGCTGGGCAAAGCAGAGCGCGCAAACGCGAGGCGAGCAGGGGAGAAGGCGCGCGGGCGCGACGACGCGCTACAGGGACGACTCGGAGTTGCTCGGCGCAGGGGACGGCGCGCGGGCGCGAGGGCGCGCGACAAGGCGCTGGGACGCGCGACGCGGCTCGGCAGGGATGGCACGGCGCGGACAGATCTGGGCGCGCGAGGGTGAGCGACGACGAGCGACGGCAAGCGACGGCGAGATCTGGCGAGGGCGAGCTCGGATCTGGGCGTCTGGCGCGACGACGCGCGATCTTGGCTGCTGGGCGACGGGCTCGCGACGGCGCGATGCAGATCTGGGCGTCGGACTCGGCGACGGCGCGGGCGAGGCTGGGCTGGTGCGACGACGCTGGGCTCGACGGCAGGCGTGCGGACCTGGCCGTCTCCGCAGATGGCTTTCGGCAGCGCAGCGGCTAGGGTGGGAGGAGTGGCTAGGTCGCGGGAGAAGAGAGAGAGAGAGAGAAAAAGAAAAGAAAAAGAAAAAGAAAAAAGAAAAAGAAAAGGAAAAGTGGATTTGGATCAAAAAGGGAAAAATAAAAGAAAAGGGAAATAAAAGGGAAAAATGGGATTTTAACCTCTTTTCCATCCTTAACCAATCTTAAATAAGCCTTAAAAGTCCTTAAATCCCATTTCCCGGCTGAAACAACCTCTTCAAATCAAAAACTCTCACTTTAAACAAACTCCCAAATCATCTCTAAGGGCCTGGGCTCGAATCCCAAAGGAACACCCAAACAACCAACACTTTTGCCCAAAACCCAAAACACAACCGAACTCCCAAACGAATAGCCCAAACATCTCGGGACTCGCAGCCACCAACAAACAAGCCTCAACAAAGGCAGGAGCTGCCTCGAAGCCCTGAAACCACAAATCTTGCCCAGGGAGCAAAAAGACTAAAATACCCCTAAGGGTCAAAACGGCTCTAACGGCCCAACCGAACCACTGAATCTGAACCGGAAGCTCCTCGAGAACCAGAATAGAAAACTGGGCCGTTACAATACTCCCTCCTTTTAAGACTTTCGTCCTCGAAAGTCCTAAGACGAAACAGCTCTATGAAGACCCACTGATTCCTAGCCAACTGAACTTCTCGGCTAAAACAACACTAGCCCTTCTCTGATAACCAAACCCTCTTGGGTTCTCAAAGGCTCAAAGCCACAATGCTCTCCAGTCTGCCATAAACTATCTCAACAAAGAGACGACGAACACAAAACTTGCACTGCTGCCAAAGACGGGGCAAGGCTAACCATTGCTCCAATCCGCTCAAGGATCTCAAAAGGAAAGGCCCTACAAACTGGGGGCTCAATCTAAACCCTGCTAATCCAACACTGAACACCTCTCAACGGTGTTACTCTCAGCAACTCGCAGACTGGATACAAGCTCCAAAACTCAACGCCACGCACTGGCGTAACTTCTCTGAATGCCCACAACTGATAACAAACTGCCTCAACACAACGCCAAGCTGGCCAAACAACTGAACCTCTCAGGTTCCAGAAACCAAACGGCCTACTCTTTCTTCACAAGAGACCAGCGAACCACAAGGCTTGCCTAAAGCCTTAACGAAAAACAATCGAACCACCAACTGGCAATTGATCCAAAAGGAAAACTTTCCCAACAAGCACAAGCTGAAACTTCAGCTACGGCCAACCCAGAGTGGCCAAAACCAGGCACAGGCTCCACTCGGCCTAGCCAACAAACAGGAGCCTCTCAACGGCCGAACACCAACTTTTCCATGCAAACCTGCTAGCAACTGGCCAAAGAGAACATTGCCAGGCAAGGAAGCAACCAACATTCCTCTCATGGAAAATCTCGGGCTGCAAGGACCAAACCATCACGCAGCCACTAGCAACACAACACCTTGACGATAGCAACTCAAGGGCTAACCAATCAATGCCACGACACCTCTGTGCCAACTCACTCAACTGAGGCTCAGCTAATCGCCAACTGCGAAAGCACAACAACCTAGAAGCAAAGCCCGAGAAAGGCTTGCTCAGCAGAAACTCAACTCAAACTCATCACGAGCAAAGCTTGACTCCAAGCTACCACTCAACACTTAAGCCCAACTGGCTACTCAAAGGACCTCCTCCATTTAGCTTAGGCCTAACTCATCTTGCGACTAGAAACTCCACACTCGAAACATCGCAAGGAAAACGAACTGATGAGGCTATCTCCAGAAATAAAACTCGAGGCTGGCATCCACGGTGCAACTCAACCACCAAGGAAACTAGGGGGAAAAACTTCAAACCCCAAGAACCAACAACTTACCAGCAAAAGCTCAACTCTTAAACTGGCTGGCCTCCGCTCTTGCGGGAACAAACAACTTTTCGCTTGCTAACAACACAATGCAGGGACCCTCTCGCTGGGCTAACCACTGCGCTACTCTGATCAACTACACAACTCAGGAGCTACGCTGACTCCTCGACGGGAACGACTTCCCAGCAAGCAAACACTAGCCGAACTTACTCAACCACCGGGGGAGGGGTCAACTCCCAAAACAACCAGACTAGGAACAAATCCTCAGGGCAACGCCCTCTGGCTCGAACCGAGCAAGCTCTTGAAACTTCAAGAGAACCAGATCTTGGTCAACACCAAGCACCAACTAGCCTCCAAAACCAAACAAGCATTAGCTTGCTAGACTGCCAAATCTGCAAGCAACTCACCCAAGGAACATTGCCTGGGTCTAACTGAGCTCTGGAGAGGCTCTCCACAACTAGGGATCCTCTGATCACCCTCTCCAGCATCTCCACTACGCTGGCCAACTCCAACTTGGAAACCAAGGGAACCGAAAACGCTACAGGAGGCATCATCCTCCTACTCAAAGCAACAACCCGGCAACGAGCACGGCATCCTTACCACCAAAGCTAGGGCACTTGCCAAGAACCAAAGTCTTGACAACCTCAAAGACTGAGCACTGGCTCCTCAACACGAACCACTCGTGGTTTCCCAAACATAAACCACGGAACGAGCTACGCAAAAGTACACCGGGGTGTACAGCTCCAACTTGATCCCTTAAGATCCAAAGCCAACAAGGGCTCTCACACAGGGCAACTTTTGCCTCCAAACAGAGCCACAACAAACAAGGGAGCAACAAGAGTTCAAACCCCCTCGGGGCCAACTCACCACGAAAAGCCACATTGGCCAACTTACCCTTACAAGAGCAAATCCATACCAAGCTAACATAACTCAAACCAATGTGCTCACTAAGTGCTCCGAACAGCCATCCAACTCATGGCTCTAACACTGGATCCATCATGCATCCACGGTGCCAACACTACCCATACTAGGGTAACTCAAGGGTAGCTGAATCACGCTACCATCAAACTGGCTCACAGGCTCACAACACAGGCGCGAGAACTCGAACGCGCTAGCTCTTAACAGCCTACAGCATCCTTTGCACCCAACTCTCAAAGATTCTGAAAAGCTTCTACTTTCCCTCGAAAACCTCAAACTTGTAGTCCTCTGACTACCACCGAGCTAGATCTCTTATGCAACCCAAACAGGTGCAACCTCAGGGAAAGGGTACAAGACTAGCTGGGATGCTATACTCTGGCGACCATGGAACCACTGCACCAAAAGTGCCAACGGCACGAACTGGGCCTCCTCACAAAGCTTGGTGCCAACAGGCACTACATCCATTACAACACGAATCAGCCTTAAACGAGCTTTATGCCCCTCTGAGAAAAGGGAAAGTCACTCTCCAAGTGACGGGGCAATGGCACTCAGCACAGGAGTCCAAACACTCGAGCAGCCTAATCTTTGGCATCTCGACTAACAGACATGCCAAGGCCTACTCCTGCATCCCACTCAATGCTCAACAAAATCTCAGGCTAACTCTTGCATCTCACTCGATGCTCAACAAAAGCTCAGACTAACTCCTCGGGTGGCAACAACTAGTTCCACTCTGGGAACATCCAAATAAAAAGAGTGCTCCACTCTACTAGCCCGCTGAAATCCACAGATGGATAAAACCCTGGCAAGCAAACTCCACACCACACCCTGGCTACGAGGGTACAAAGAGAACTGGCTGCAAAACAACAGCAGGCTTGCAAGGGGGCAAAGATGTCTCTACATCTGCCTCAAGCCACTAACACGGCAACTTGCCAATCTATCGGCGCGTGGTGGAGACTCGCTAGTCCACCTCTCTCAAGGGACTACCACCACCAACTCTTTGTACCAAAGCGGCACGGGGCGGCACACCTCGGCCTCTCGAGCAGCAGGACATCCCAACACACGGATGCTAAACTCAAACTGGCCAACCGCTTTACTATAAGCGGCAGGACTTTCTAATACATCGAGCTCTCTGTGCATCCACTTGCCAAAGCCAAGCGGCTCCGTCAACGCCAACAAACTCAATCGCATAAACCTGCTGATCAAGCCCTCCAGGGAACCTCAGGGGCTACAAGAGTTACCGGGGAAAATGCTGAAACAAACTCTGTCATTTGGGCTATCTCTGTGCCGGGACTCCTCACTATGCGCTATAAAGCGCGCTGGTCTTTGCTCTCTCGATAGCTAAAGACACGCCATCAAACCTCTCATGGCTGGAGCACACTCTGCTCAAGGAGTCTCATTCTGAGGCGTGCTAGCCTCTACCCCCTCCTCTAGGCAACTCAACTGCCAGGGCCAACTCTGGCCAACGGGCTAAACAACCCTGGACGCGGCCTCAACATCAATACAATCGGTCCAACACCTCGGGTGGACATGCCAAGCGTCCTGCTCCTCTGAGTGCAATCAACATACTGGCGATCTGCACAAGGCACCTCCACCCTCTCACTAGGGGAGAAACCAACAACTGGGCCACAAATGGCCTACGGAGTCTAAGCTCGCCTCCTCGGGTGCGATCGACACACTGGCGATCTGCACAAAGCATAAATGCTGGCCCACACTGGGGCTCTCACTGCTCAACAAACTGCTCGCAATGCGGGAAGTTGGCATGATGGCTCTCTAAGCCCAAACCAACAACGAGTCAGAACCTGCTCGTCTCCGCTCCACAACTCTACACAAGGCATAAAAGCTAGAACAAAAGTATTGTAAATTCTTACCCCTTAACTTAATTGAACTCAGACAAACCAGGCGGCCGTGGAGTGCTGATGATCATGGGAACAACAACCTACAAAGCAGGTTAGTCTACAGAATCTATGACTCTGTGCTCTGATACCAACTGTAAGAACCCGACCCAAAACATGGTCCTAAACCGGGGTTCTCACTCAGCATGCAAGTTAAATATGATAACAAGCGGTTTAGTGCTCATATTAAACAAAACCTTTCAAACATATGAGAAGGGGAAACCCTTAAAACATAACCAACAATTTTTAATTAAAACCATCCAACAAAGTAAAACAACCTGGCCAGTGTTTATAAAATATACAATACAATTTAAACAACGTTTTAAACAATGTTCCCCTAGGACTCTGTCCATCTACATCTTTGAATAAACAATGCAATAATAAAAGACAGAGTGCCGGCGGTTCCCATGATCAATCGGCTCCCTCCGCTAGCCCTCCCGGTGTTGTCCCAAGTTACCGGAAAATAAATAAGGGTGAGTATAAACATACTCAGTAAGAATCCCCAACCAGGGTACAATACGATACATCGGTCATCTAGCACCTCAACATGCAAGCAAATAGCTATCAACACGGATCATAGCTCAACGAGCTCGAGAAAACAAGATCTGGAAACATCGAAGTCTCTTACTTAGGAATCATCGGAAGTCTCCTACTTCCGCCTAATGATTGGTTCTCATAACCAATCCGGGACATCTCCGAGGGTCTTTCTCCTCGGCCAATTGATCAGCTCAAAACCGATCCCAAGATGTCCGACACCCTCGAGGGTCTTCCTCCCTCGACCAAATTGATTAGCTCAAAAGCCAATCCCGATGGGTGTCCTCAAGGGCCTCCTTGCCCTCGCTAACAATCTGGACTATCGGGAGAGTACCCAAGTCCGGCTCTAAACTGGAAGGAAGGCGGTGTACTCACGAACATTAGCGGGGGCTCTCTCCAACCGGCGATTAACGTGTCTTGCGCGCACACCGCATGCTCATCTCGCAACCGGCGTAAATGCGGGGCCTAAGGGCAAACTACGCGGGCAGTGCACGCATGCCTAAAGACTCGGAAACGGTGTCACCGAACACGATGAGTGCGAGGCCCTCGGCACTCATCTGCGCAGCCTGTACCACCGACCTGAAGCTAAGAACCGGCCAAGGCAGGCTTGCACCGTTGGCAGGGTTCCGCTCTAGCAGGCTACAAACTAGGCTTATGCCAATGAGGTAGCTAACCCTCATTGGCTGCCGGGAGGGGGGAGAAAAAGCAATGTACGTTATGCTTTGCTCTATATCTGACCACTGGGGACAAAGTACGTTATGTCCGCTCTCAACCCCTGAAGCAATGCTTCGCTTTACTCCCGACCGGTGGGGACAAGGTACGTTATGTCCGCTCGGCCTCACGGATGATGACAAACTCTACAACTCTATCTAAGAGCACAGAGCAAATAAAGGATTCCTGGCTAGCAAGCAATGACCGACATCAATCACATTTACCTAGCATGATACTACAACTTAAGCAGGAATCACAAGCATGCTGGAAGAACAAACCTAGCATGGCACTAACATGTAAAATCAAGCAAACATGCTAGCAAGAGATCAAACAAGCTGCCTATCACTATCATGCTCATAACAATCAGCAAACATACAAGGCACAATCGAGATATATCGCAGGGTCCACACAACCACGGTAAGAAATCCTTACCTGGGACAAGCAGAAAACAATGGTTAAAATAAATCTACGAGCGAATCCTCGAGCCTCTAATCGATCCCGAACAGCCTATACATCAAACAAAGCACCCAAATCACATACATAAACAGCCCCAAATAAATCAACAACCAGCAGCCAACAAATCAGGGCCCAACGAAGAAAAGACTCGGGAAATACCATCCGAGAAGCCACGAGGCTCGGGCCAAGCCAACACAACACAAGCAGATCGCTGGTGGCTGAAGCGGCGGGGCGCTGGGCGCGCTGGCTGGCGAAGCAGCGAGCGCCAGCATAAGCGCGCAGCAGGAGAGAAAGCGCGAAGCGCGACGACGACGCGCTTCTGTAGGACGACTTCGGAGTTGCTCGGCGCAGGGGACGGCGCGCTTGGCGCGAGGGGCGCGCGACGAAAAGCGGCGCGCGCGCGCGCTCGACGAGGATGGCACGGCGCGGACAGATCTGGGCGCGCGAGGGTGAGCGACGGCAAGCGACAGCGAGATCTGGCGAGGGCGAGCTCGGATCTGGGCGTTTGGCGCGACGACGAGCGATCTTGGCTGCTGGGCGACGGGCTCGCGACGGCGCGATGCAGATCTGGGCGTCGGACTCGGCGACGGCGCGGGCGAGGCTGGGCTGGTGCGACGACGCTGGGCTCGACGGCAGGCGTGCGGACCTGGCCGTCTCCGGCAGTGGCTCGACGGCAGCAGCTACTAGGGGAGGAGGAGTGGCTAGGTCGGGGAGAAGAGAGAGAGAGAGAGAAAAAGAAAAGAAAAAGAAAAAGAAAAAAGAAAAAGAAAAGGAAAAGTGGATTTGGACCAAAAAGGGAAAAATAAAAGAAAAGGAAAATAAAAGGGAAAAATGGGATTTTAACCTCTTTTCCATCCTTAACCAAATTTAAATAAGCCTTAAAAGTCCTTAAATCCCATTTCCCGGCTGAAACAACCTCTTCAAATCAAAAACTCTCACTTTAAACAAACTCCCAAATCATCTCTAAGGGCCTGGGCTCGAATCCCAAAGGAACACCCAAACAACCAACACTTTTGCCCAAAACCCAAAACACAACCGAACTCCCAAACGAATAGCCCAAACATCTGGGACTCGACCACCAACAAACAAGCCTCAACAAAGGCGGGAGGCGCCTCAAGCCCTGAAACCACAAATCTTGCCCAGGGAGCAAAAAGACTAAAATACCCCTAAGGGTCAAAACGGCTCTAACGGCCCAACCGAACCACTGAATCTGAACCGGAAGCTCCTCGAGAACCAGAATAGAAAACTGGGCGTTACACAACTGAACTCTAACCAGGCTAAGGACCAACTAACAAAACTTGCTTAAACAACAACCCGGCTACGAGCACGGCATCCTTACAACCAAAACTAGGGCACTCGCCAATAACTAAAGCCTTGACAACTCAAAGACTGAGCACTGGCTCCTCAACACGAACCTCTCGTGGTTCTCCAAACATACACCACGGAACGAGCTACACAAAAGTACACCGGCGTGTACAGCTCCAACTTGATCCCTTAAGATCCAATGGCAACAAGTGCTCTCACACAGGGCAACTTTTGCCTCCAACAGAGCCACTACTAACAAGGGAGCAACAAGAGTCCAAACCCACTCGGGGTTAACTCACCACGGAAAGTGTAACAGCCCAGTTTTCTATCCCAGTTTTTGAGGTGCCTTCGAGTCAAGATTCGGTTGTTTGGTTGGGTCATTAGAGCTGTTTTGACCCTTAGGGGTATTTTGGTCTTTTGTCTCCCCGGGCAGGATTTGTGGTTTTTCAGGGCTTCGAGGTAGCTCCTGGCTTTGTCGAGGCTTGTTTGTTGTTGGTTGCGAGTCCCGAGGTGTTTGGGCTAGTCGATTGGATGCTCGGTTGTGGTTTGGGCTTTGGCAAAGTGATGGTTGGTTGTGTGCTTCCTTTGAGATTCGAGCCCGGGCCCTTAGTGTTGCTTTGGGAGTTGGATTTAAGTGAGTTTTATTTATTGGAAAAGATTGCTTCGGTCGGGTTTTGAAGGAGGAAGCCGAGAAATGGGATTTAAGGATTTTTAAGGTTGGAAAAATGGATAAATTTGGATAAGGATGGAAAATGGAATTAAAAATCCCATTTTTCCCTTTTTTTCCCTTTTCCTTTTATTTCCCATTTTTCTTTTATTTTTTTTCCCAAAATCCATTTTTTTTCTCTCTCTCTCCCCCTGAGCCCCCTAGCCCGAGCCCCTTGGTCGCCCATCCTCGCCCAACCCAGCTAGCCCAGCCAGCCCGAGCGCCCAGCCCTGCTCGCGTCGCCCAGCCAGCCCGCTCGCCAAGCCTCAGCCTGAGCTTCGCCCAGCCTCGCCCAACCCGAGCGTCGCGTCGCCCTCACCCTGCTGGTGCGCCCGAGCTCGCCCAGGCCGTCGCGTCGCCCAGCTCGCCCGAGCCTTACCCAGTCGTGTCGCCCGAGCCTCGCACAATGTTGCCAGGTCTCGCCTGCGCCCGTGTGGCCCTGTGCCGAGCCATCGCGTCGTGTCGCTCGCGCCAGTGCGCTGGTCCTGTGCCGAGCCGCGTCGCACGCCGTCGCCTGCGCCCGCGCGCCCTAGTGTCGCTCGGGCGCCTAGCCTGCGCCCATCTGCGCCCAGCTGCTGCCTAGCACGTGCAGCCTGCTCGTTCGCGTGTCAGCCGCGCCTCGTGAGTTGCTCCCGAGTTGAGCCCTATTTATTTTATTGTTTTTAGGCCTATTTTATGATTATTGATGTGTTTGTTTGGCTCGCTATAGGTTGCTCGGGTTCGATCGCAGTTAATTTTATTGTGTTTTGTTGCCTTCCGACCAGGTAAGGATTTCTTACTGAAGTTGTGTGGGCCCTATGATATTTTCATGATATGCCTTGTATGTTTGCTGACTGTTATGAGCATGATAGTAATAGATCAGCTTTGATTGAATTCTTGCCAGCATGTTTGCCTGATTTTACATGTTAGTGCCATGCTAGGTTTGTTCTTCTAGCATGCTTATGATTCCTGCTTAAGTTGTAGTATCATGCTAGGTAAGCGTGTTTGATGTCGGTCTTTGTTTGCTAGCTAGGAATCATTTATTTGCTCTGTACTCTTAGATAGAGTTGTAGGGTTTGTCATCATCTAGAGGCTGAGAGCGGACATAACGTATTTTGTCCCCACCGGTCGGGAGTAAAGTGAAGCATTGCTTTAGGGGTTGAGAGCGGACATAACGTACTTTGTCCCCAGTGGTCGGATATTGAGCAAAGCATAACATACCATGCTTTTTCTCCCCCCTCCCAGCAGCCAATGAGACTTAGCTACCTCATTGGCGTATGCCTAGTTTGTAGCCTGCTAGAGCGGAACCCTGCCAACGGTGTAAGCCTACCTTGGTCGGTTCTTAGCTTCAGGTCGGTGGCTCAGGCTGCAAAGATGAGCGCCGAGGGCCTCGCGATACTGTGATCAGTGACACCGCTTCCGAGTCATAAGCATGCGTACCTGGCCCGCGTAGTTTGCCCTTAGGCCCCCCACATTTACGCCGGTTGCAGCAGCATGTGGTGTGCGCGCACACGCGTTAGTTTTGGTTCGAAGAGCTCCTCCGGGCTAATGTTCGTGAGTACACCATTCCTTCCGTTAGAGCCTGACTTCGGGTACTCTCCCGTAAGTCCAGATTAGTGGCAAGGGCAAGGAGGCCCTTGAGGACATTCTAGGGATCAGTGTATTCCCCCCGAGTGAAAGATACCTCGGTGATGTCCAGGATTGTTCAGTGTATCCAATCCTTAGGCCGGAAGAAAGAGACTTCCGATGACTCCAAATCTTGTTTTATGAGCTCGTTGAGCTATGATCTGTGTTGGTAGCTGTTTGCTTGCATGCTTTGGTACTAGATGACTGATTATATCGTATTGTACCCCAGTTGGAGATTCTTACTGAGTAATTCGTTACTCACCCTTATTTTGTGGTTTTCCACAGGTAACCATGGTGCGAGACAGGATGGCTGGAGAAGGAGCTGTGATAATGGAAACCCGTTGTTCAACTCTGAGTCTTGTTTATGTTTATGATTTAAATGTTCTCTGAATGCATGTAGTTGGGCACGGAGCCCTAGGGTGTTTTCTGAATGTATTTCCGGATTCTAGCATTGTTGTAAAGTTTGTATGTTTTAAATAAATTTGTGATCAGAGTAAGTTTTGTAAATGTATTTGTCTTGAAACAGGTGCTTGGAAATAGGGACAGGTTTCAGGAAATTATGTTGATTTTTAAATGGATGTTTTATGTTTTAGTTTTTACTTAGAATCCGAACACCATATTGCAAATTTTCTGTTGATTTGAATGTATGCATTGAGGTAACGGCCTAGTTAGAACCCCTTTCGGGTCGGGTCCGTTACAGAAAGCCACATTGGCCAACTCACTCTACAAGAGCATATCCAACCAGGCTAACATACCTCAAGCCAATGTGCTCACTAAACGCGCTCCGATCAGCCATCCAACTCATGGCTCTAACACTAGATCAACCACGCATCCTCGATGCCAACACTACCCTTACTAGGGTAACTCAAAGGGTAGCTGAATCATGCTGCCAACAAACTGGCTCACAAGCTCACAACACAGGCTCGAGAACTCGAACGCGCTAGCTCTTAACAGCCTACAACATCCTTTGTACCCAACTCTCGGTGACCTTGAAAAGCTCCTACTTTCCCTCGAAAACCTCATACTTGTAGTCCTCTGACTACCACCGAGCTATATCTCTTATGCAACCCATACAGGTGCAACCTCAGGAAATGGGTACAAGACTAGCGGGGATGCTATACTCTGGGCGGCCATGGAACCACCTGCACAACAGTGCCAACTGGCCTCAATCTAGGCCTCCTCTCAAAGCTTGGTGCCAACAGGCACTACATCCTAACAACACAAATTAGCCTTAAACGAGCTTTATGCCCCTCTGAGGGATGGAAAGGTCACACTCCAAGTGACGGGGCAATGGCACTCAGCACATGAGTCCAAATACTCGAGCAACCTAATCTCTGGCATCTCGCCTAACAGACATGCCACGACCTACTCCTGCATCCCACTCGATGCTTAACAAAAGCTCAGGCCAACTCTTCGGGTGGCAACAACTAGTTCTACACTGGGAACATCCAAATAAAAAGAGTACTCCACTCTACTAGCCCGCTGAAATCCACAAACGGATCAAGCCCTGACAAGCAAACTCCATACAACACCCTGGCTACGAGGGTACTAAGAGAACTGGCTGCCAAACAACAACAAGCTTGCAAGGGGGCAAAGATGTCTCTACATCTGCCTCAAGCCACTAACACGGCAACTTGCCAATCAATCGGGCGACTGGTGGAGACTCTGCTAGTCCACCTCTCACAAGGGACTTCCACCACCAACTGCTGTACCAAACAAAGACAGAGGCGGCACACCTCGGCCTCTGAACAGCAGGGCATCCCAACACACAGATGCTAAACTCAAACCTGGCCAACCGCTTTACTACTAGCAGTAGGACTTTCTAAAACATCAAGCTCTACAGGCATCCACTTGCCAAACTGGGCGGCTCCATCAACGCCAACAAACTCATCGGCAAAAACCTGTTGATCATGCCCTCCCGGGAACCTCCGGGGCTACAAGAGCTACTGGGGGAAATGCTGAAACAAACTCTGTCAGCTGGGCTATCTGTGCCCGGGACTCCTCACTATGCGCTACAATCTGCGCCTGGGTCTCCGCTCTCTGATAGCTAAAGACCTGCCATCAAATCTCACATGGCTGGAGCACACTCTGCTCAAGGAGTCTCACTCTGAGGCGTGCTAGCCTCTACCCCCTCCTCTAGGCAACTCAACTGCCAGGGCCAAATCTGGCCTGCGGGCCTAACAACCCTGGACGCGGCCTCAACATCAACACGATCAGTCCAACTCCTCGGTCGGACATGCCAAGCGTCCTGCTCCTCTGAGTGCGATCAACATACTGGCGATCTGCACAAAGCACCTCCACCCTCTCACTAGGGGAAAAGCAACAACTGGGCCACAAATGGCCTACGAGAGTCTAATCTCTGCCTCCCTCTGAAACGATGTCCCAGGGGCATTCGAATCTATCTGGATACCTCAACAAGCTGCTATCAAACTGCTCGCACTGCGAAAAGTTGGCATGATGGCGCTCAAAGCCCAAACCAACAAAGAGTCAAAACCTGCTCGTCTCCGCTCCTCAACACTACACAAGGCATAAAAGCTAGATGAAAAGTATTGTAAATTCTTAACCCTTAGCTTAATGAACTCAGACAAACCTTGCGGCCGTGGAGTGCTGATGATCATGGGAACAACAACCTACAAAGCAGGTTAGTCTACAGAATCTATGACTCTGTGCTCTGATACCAACTGTGACAAACCCGACCCAAAACATGGCCCTAAACCGAGGTTCTCACTCAGCATGCAAGTTAAATATGATATTAAGGGGTTTAGTGCTCATATTTAAAAACCTTTCAAAACATATGAGAAGGGGGAACCCTTAAAACATAACCAACAGTTTTCATTTAAACAATCCAACGAAGTAAAACAACCTGGCCAGTATTTATAAAAATATACAATACAATTTAAACAACGTTTTAAACAATGTTCCCCTAGGACTCCTGCCCATCTACATGCTGAATAAACAATGCAATAATAAATGACAGAGTGCCGGCAGCTCCCCATGATCAATCAGCTCCCTCCGCTAGACCTCCTGGTGTTGTCCCAATTACCTGAAAGATAAATAAGGGTGAGTATAAACATACTCAGTAAGAATCCCCAACCGGGGTACAATACGATACATCAGTCATCTAGCACCTCAACATGCAAGCAAACAGCTATCAACACAGATCATAGCTCAACGAGCTCATAATGCAAGATCTGGAGTCATCGTAAGTCTCCTACTTCCGGCCTAATGATTGGTTCTCATAACCAATCCCAAGACATCACCGAGGTATCTTTCACTCGGGGGATTGTTCAGCTTAAAAACTAATCTCAAAGATGTCATCAAGGGCCTCCTTGCCCTTGCTAATCTGGACTTACGGGAGAGTACCCGAAGTCTGGCTCTAATGGAAAGGAATGGTGTACTCACGACATTAGCCAGGGGGAGCTCTCCAAACCGGCAACTAACGCGTGTGCGCGCACACTGCATGCTGCTGCAACCGGCGTAAATGTGGGGGCCCAAGGACAAACTACGCGGGCCAGGTATGCATGCCTATGACTCGGAAGCGGTGTCACTGATCACAGTAGTGCGAGGCCCTCGACACTCATCTGTGCAGCATGATCCATCGAACTGAAGCTAAGAACCGGCCAGGGTAGGCTTACACCGATGGCAGGGTTCCGCTCTAGCAGGCTACAAACTAGGCATACGCCAATGAGGTAGCTAATTCTCATTGGCGGCCGGGAGGGGGGAGAAAAAGCAATGTACGTTATGCTTTGCTCTATATCCGACCACTGGGGACAAAGTACGTTATGTCCGCTCTCAACCCCTGAAGCAATGTATGTTATGCTTCGCTTTACTCCCGACCGGTGGGGACAAAGTAGGGGTGTTCAAACAACCCGAAACCCGAACAACTCGAACCAACCCAACCCAAATTCACGGGTTGGGTTGGGTTAAATAAATTTTTTGGTTGGGTTGGGTTGAAAATCAAGAAATATTCATGGGTTGGGTTGGGTTAAGGGTTGACCTAAAATTAACCCAACCCAACCCGACCAACCCGAAATTATTATTTAGTTTTAAAATATATATTTTTTATACTATAACATAATTATACATGTGTATATATATATTTTTATTTAATTATTATTGTTAGACTTTTTATTTCCCATAATCTTTAGTATTTTTTCAAAACTTTATCATTTATATATCATGATAAATATATAGTCGTAAAACATCTTTGTTGGTTTTAATTATATATTTGTTCTATAGAAGTCGAATTATGTCATCTATTTTTGTTGTTTTAATTAATTATCTATTTGTTTTATGTTTTATAATTGAAATCTTCTATATGAACATGATTGTATATTTATATTCATTTCATTACCTTGATTGAAGATTATATTTTGTTTTATATATAATGTATGACTAATTTGATAAAAGATATTTATAATTATAATTTATTATTGAACCCGATGACCCAACCCAACCCAATTCGAAAATATAAGGGTTGGGTTGGGTTGGGTTGTCTCTTTAATTGGGTTGGGTTGGGTTGGAAAAATGACCAACCCGAAAATTTGGGTTGGGTTGAAAACCTCTCTAACCCAACCCAACCAAACCCATGTTCACCCCTAGGACAAAGTACGTTGTGTCCGCTCTCAGCCTTTGGATAATGACAAACCCTACAACTCTATCTAAGAGTACATAGCAAATAAATGATTCCTGGCTAGCAAACAATGACCGACATCAAGCACGTTTACCTAGCATGATACTATGAACGTAAAGCAGGAATCATAAGCATGCTGGAAGAACAAACCTAGCATGGCACTAACATGTACAATCAGGTAAACATGCTAGCAAGAAATCAATCAAAGCTGCCCTATCAATATCATGTTCATAACAACAAACAAGCATACAAGGCATATCATGATATATCGCTGGGTCCACACAACCACGGTAAGAAATCCTTACCTGGAACAAGCAGAACATAATTACAAATCATAATAAATCAACGAGCGATCCTCAAGCCTCTAATCGAACCCGAACAGCCTAAACATCAAACAAAGCACCCTAATTAAATCCATAAACAGCAGCCAACAAATTAGGGCCCAACGAAGAAAAGACTCGGGAAATACCATCCAAAAAGCCACAAGGCTCGGCCAACCACACAGCAGGCGGTCGGGCGTTGAGGGCCGCATGCCAGCGCGGCTCGAGCTTCGGCTGGCGACGACGTGCGTGTGCGCCGCCGGCCTGAGAGGGACGGCGCGCGGGCGTGAGCGACACGAGCTACAGGGCGCTCGGGCTGGCACAGCGAGCTACAAGGGCGCTCGATCTGGTGCGGGGACAGCCTGGGCGAGGGCTGGGCGACGCGACACTGTGCGGCCAGAGCTCGGGCGACGCGACAAGGACCTGGGCGAGCTGGGCGACGTGGCCTGGGCGACAATGTGCGACGCGAGGACGGCCTGGGCGACGGGACACAGGGCAGGGCGAGCTGGGGCTGAGCTCGGCGCGACCTGGGCTCGGGCTGGCTCGGGTGTGGGCGAGCTGGGGGGCTAGGGTTGGGCGAGCTAGGGCTGGCTCGGGCTGGGAGGGGGGGTGCTCGTGCTGGAGGAGAGAGAATGGGATAAAAAATGGAAAAATGGGAAAATGGGGATTTTAGAAAAAAAAGGGAAAATGGGGAATAAAAAGGAAAAATGGGATTTTATCTTTAATTTCCAACCTTATCCACTTTTATCCAAATTTTCCAATTTCTAAAATAAGCCTTAAAATCCTTAAAATCCCATTTCCCGGCTTCCTCCTTCGAGACCCGACTGAAGCAACCTTTTCCAATCAATAACCTCACTTAAATCAACCTCCCAAATGAACACTAAGGGCCCAGGCTCGAATCCCAATGGAAGCACCCAAACAACAATGACTTTACCCAAAACCCAAATCACAACCGAACCTCCAAACGAATAGCCCAAACACCTCGGGACTCGCAGCCACCAACAAACAAACCTCAACAAAGGCAGGAGCTACCTCGAAGCCCTGAAAATCCACAAATCCTTCCCGGGGAGCAAAAAGACCAAAATGCCCCTAAGGGTCAAAACAGCTCTAACGGCCCAACCGAACCACTGAATCTGAACCAGAAGCACCTCGAGAACCGGAATAGAAAACTGGGCCGTTACATTATTCAAGTAAAAGTTTACAAGAAAAAAAATTTCTAGAAGAAATGTGCTCGAGAATATGAAGAACCAGTTGAGGATGACAATGAAGGTTGGACCATTGTGACGCGCCGGAAAAGAGGGCAACCAAGTTACGCTAGAAAAGAATCACGTCTGTTTCGAGAACATATGAGAAAGAATAGACTTCTGAAAACAAAGAGAACAAAGAGTCCAATAAAGCCTAAGTTTGTGGCGAAAGAAAGTGAAGATCTTTGTCAGACACGCCAAACGGTAACGCTAGCTGAATTCTTTCCAAAGAGCTTTCTAGAAAACTATGAAGAAAAGATATTTGATATCGCAACATGTCATACCGTCAGCATAAGGGAAAATCCAACAAGTTCATTAGAGACAATACCAACTGAACTTGGAGACACATCTTCTTTTAACCTAGAAAAGTTATTGTCACTTCCTCAAACAACCGAGAATGCTCTCATCGAGGCATTAATAGACTCTGATACTACTAGCGCCGAAATATCCAAGACAGTCATATCTAAACCATGTTGCATGTCAATAAATTTCACTGACGAAGACTTGTTGCTAGGTTTAAAGCCTCACAATAGACCCTTGTTTGTCTCGGGATACGTTTGCGAACAGAAGGTTGGACGAATCCTCAATGATAACGGATCAGCTGTCAACATATTGCCAAAGCCAATTATGAAACAGCTAGGCATTACAATGGAAGAATTATCTAGTAGTAAAATAATGATTCAAGGCTTTAATCAATTCAGACATAAAGCAATCGGCTGATATGTTTAGAGCTTATTATTGATGACTTAAAAGCTGATACTGTGACGAACCCGACCCAAAACATGGTCCTAAACCGGGGTTCTCACTCAGCATGCAAGTTAATTATGATATCAAGCGGTTTAGTGCTCATATTTAAAAATCATTTCAAACATATGAGAAGGGGGAACCCTTAAAACATAACCAACAATTTTCATTTAAACAATCCAACGAAGTAAAACAACCTGGCCAGTGTTTATAAAAACATACAATACAATTTAAACAACTTTTTAAACAATGTTCCCCTAGGACTCCTGTCCAACTACATGCTGAATAAACAATGCAATAATAAATGACAGAGTGCCGGCGGTTCCCCATGATCAATCAGCTCCCTCCGCTAGCCATCCCGGTGCTGTCCCAAGCAACCTGAAAGATAAACAAGGGTGAGTATAAAGATACTCAGTAAGAATCCCCAACCGGGGTACAATACGATACATAAGTCATCTAGCACCTCAACATGCAAGCAAACAGCTATCAACACAGATCATAGCTCAACGAGCTCATAAGGAAAGATCTGGAATCATCGGAAGTCTCTTACTTCCGGAATCATCGGAAGTCTCATACTTCCGGCCTAGCTAGATTGGATACACTGACCAATCCTGGACATCACCGAGGTATCTGTCACTCGGGGGGAATACGCTGATCTCTAAAATGTCCTCAAGAGCCTCCTTGCCCTTGTGTAACGGCCCCGTTTTCCATCCCGGTTAATAGCAAAATTAATTGGGAATTAATTGGTTCCTTTGGGATTTGAACCCTTGCCCTAGATGGTGAAATTGGAGTTTTAGAAAAGAGTTTGAATAAAAAAGAGAGAAAGAATTTCTATAGCCGGGACCCGCAAGAGAAAAGCCTTGGGAAGGGAATTTTAGGTCTCCTAACCCTTTTAAAATAGGAAAAGGAAGCAAATAAAGGAAACCCTATTTTTTTCCCCTTGTTTAGCCGCACCATCTCTCTCTCTCTCTCTCTCTCTCTCTCCTAAAACCGAGCCATCAACCCTAGCCGATCAGCCCTAGCCGCACCACACCACCGAGCCACCCAGTTGCACCACCCACCAGACGACTACTACCCGGCGCGCGCCACAGCGGCCGTCGGCCGCCGAGCCACCAAAGCACCCGCGCAGTTAGCTCGCAGCCCATCGCCGCCTGCTGCGCACCGCATCCGCCCGAGCCGCCCAGCACCGCCCGACGTCTCTCCTGGCCGTCCAGCGCCGCAACGCACCCAGCCTCACCCAGCAGATTCGACGCACGCCCGTACGCCACCCCAGCAAGCCTGCCGCTCGTGCCGTGTGCCATTCCGCAGCCCAGACGCGTCGCCCGCACGCTGTCCCGCCGCCCAGACGCGTCGCTCGCACGCTGCCCCACCACCCAGACGCGTTGCCGCGCGCCCGCTCCAGCGCATCCCCTTGCCGCGCGCCCGCACCTGCACGACTGCTCGTCCTGCCGCACGCCCTCGCCAGCGCCCAGCGCCCAGCGCCGGCCTCCCTGCCGCACCAGCAGCGCCCCAGCCTGCCTTTGCTACCGAGAGCTCGTGTCCTCTCGGTTGGTAATTCTCGAGCCTCTTCCCTTTTCATTTTTATGCTGCTGGCTGCTGAATATTTACTTAGGATGCTTTATTTATGCCTAGGTTGCTCGAGTTCGTTTTAAAGCTCGAGGGTCTTATTTGGTTGTGATAGCTATTCTCCACTTGTTTCCAGGTAAGGATTTCTTACCGTGGTTGTGTGGACCCTGCGATGCTTTCTTGATTGTGCCTTGTATGCATGTTTACTTTTATGAGCATGCTAGTGGATAGGACAGCTTGTGATTGAATTCTTGCTAGCATGTTTTGCCTTTTTGTACATGTTAGAGCCATGCTAGGTTTGTTCTTCCAGCATGCTTGAGATTCCTGCTTTAAGTTCGTAGTATCATGCTAGGCTATGTGTGACAGATGTCTTTTGTGTATATTAGCCAGGAATCATTTACTTGGTGGTCTTAGCTAGTATAATAGGGTTTGTCATCATCCAGAGGCTGAGAGCGGACATTACGTACCTTGTCCCCACCGGTTGGGAGTAGAGCGAAGCATAACGTACATTGCTTCCCCCCGGCAGCCGATGTGGATGTAGCTACCACATCGGCATAAGCCTAGTTTGTAGCCTGCTAGAGCGGAACCCTGCCAACGGTGCAAGCCTGCCTTGGCCGGTTCTTAGCTTTAGGTCGGGTGGTGCAGTCGCGCTTGAGATGGGTGCCGAGGGCCTCGCACTCACCGTGTTCGGTGACACCGTTCGAGTCTTAGGCATGCGCACTGCCCGCGTAGTTTGTACTTAGGCCCCCACATTTACGCCGGTTGCAGCAGCATGCAGTGTGTGCGCACACGCGTTAGTCGCCGGTTCGGAGAGCTCCCCCGGGCTAATGTTCGTGAGTACACAAGTTCTTCCGATTTAGAGCCGGACTTGGGTACTCTCCGATAGTCCAGATTTATAGCGAGGGTAAGAGGCCCTTGAGGACACCCATTGGGATTGGCTTTTGAGCTAATCAATTTGGTCGAGGGAGAAAGACCCTCGAGGGTGTCGGACATCTTGGGATCGGTTTTTGAGCTGATCAATTGGCCGAGGGAGAAATACCCTCGGAGATGTCCCGGGATTGGTTACGAGAGCCAATCATTAGGTCGGAAGTAGGAGACTTCTGAGGTCTCCGGATTTGCCTTGAGAGCTCGATGAGCTAAGATCCGTGTTGATAACTGTTTGCATGTGTACTAGGTTGCTAGATGATTGATTGCATCGTATCGTACCCCGGTCGGGGATTCTTACTGAGTATGTTTATACTCACCCTTATTGTGGTTTCTTCCACAGGTAACTTGGGACAGCACTGTAATGGCCCAGTTTCCTATTCCAGTTTTCGAGATGCCTTCGGGTCAAGATTCGGTTGTTGGTTGGGTCATTAGAGCGGTTTTGACCCTTAGGGGCATTTTGGTCTTTTTGCTCCCCGGGCAGGATTTGTTTTTTTCAGGGCTTCGAGGCAGCTCCTGCCTTTGTTGAGGCTTGTTTGTTGTTGGCTGCGAGTCTCGAGATGTTTGGGCTAGTCGTTTGGAAGTTCGGTTGTGATTTGGGTTTTGGGCAAAGTGATGGTTGTTTGGGTGTTTCCTTTGGGATTCGAGCCCGGGCCCTTGGTTTTGGTTTGGGAGGTTGATTTCAGTGAGTTTTGTTGTTTGGAAAAGGTTGCTTCAGTCGGGTCTCGATGGAGGAAGTCGGGAAATGGGATTTAAGGATTTTAAGGATTTTTGGAAAATTGGAAAATTGGATAAAATGGTTTTGGATAAGGATAAAAAGAAAAAGGAAATTTCTTTTTTATTAAAATCCCATTTTCCTTTATTTTTTTTCCCATTTTTCCCCAAAATGAATTTTTTTTCTTTTTTCTTTTTTTTCTCTTTTCTCTCTCTCTCCCTATCTTCCCCGAGCATCCAGCCAGACTACCGGCCAGCCCCACCGCCGGGCGGCCTTGCGGCCATAGCACGCCAGCCACCCGAGTCCGTCGCCCAGGTCGCACCACCGAGCCAGCTGCGCCGTGCCTTGCTCGCACGCCCAGCCCCTCGCGAGCCCAGATCCGCCGGTCGGCCGTGTCGCCATCGCACGTCGCCAGCAGCCAGATCGCTCGAGCTCGCGCGCCAGGTCCGCCCACATCGCCGTCGCGTCTACGCCCAAGCTTCGCCCCCAGATCGTGGCTCGTCGCATGTCGCGTCGCCCGCCTACCGCTCGAGCCGTCTCGTCGCGCGCGCGCCCACCCGGCGATCCTGGCGCCATCGCCTCGATCCGAGCAGAAGCCGGCGCTCAGGCGCTCTTCGCCCGAGCCGCTCGCCCATCGGGCGCCCCAGTCGTGCCCACAGCGCGCATCCGCGCGCACAGCCGCGCAGCCAGCGCGCCCCAGCGCGCCCAGCCAGCCCCGTTGCTGCCCCGTTCGTGCAATCGGCCCGTTCGTGTGTTCGTCGCGCCTCGTGAGTTGCTCCCGAGCTGAGCCCTATTTATTTTAGAGTATTTAGGGCTATTTTATGATTATTGATGTGTTTGTTTGGCTCGTTATAGGTTGCTCGGGTTCGATCGCAGTTAATTTTATTGTGCGTTGTTGCCTTCCGACCAAGTAAGGATTTCTTACCGGAGTTGTGTGGGCCCTGCGATATTGTCATGATTTTGCCTTGCTTGTTTGCTGACTGTTATGAGCATGATAATAATAGAGCAGCTTTGATTTATTTCTGCTAGCATGTTTGCTTGATATTACATGTTAATGCCATGCTAGGTTTGTTCTGCCAGCATGCTTATGATTCCTACTTAAGCTCGTAGTATCATGCTAGGTAGTGTGATTGATGTCGGTCTTTGCTTGCTAGCCAGGAATCATTGCTTTTACTCTGTACTCTTAGATAGAGTTGTAGGGTTTGTCATCATCCAGAGGCTGAGAGCGGACATAAAGTATCTTGTCCCCACCGGTCGGGAGCAAAGCGAAGCATTGCTTCAGGGGTTGAGAGCGGACATAACGTACTTTGTCCCCAGTGGTCAGATATTGAGCAAAGCATAACATACCTTGCTTTTACTCCCCCCTTCCGGCGGCCAATGAGATTTAGCTACCTCATTGGCATATGCCTAGTTTGTAGCCTGCTAGAGCGGAACCCTGCCAACGGTGTAAGCCTGCCTTGGCCGGTTCTTAGCTTCAGGTCGGTGGATTCAGGCTGCACAGATGAGCACCGAGGGCCTCGCGCTACTGTGATCAGTGACACCGCTTCTGAGTCTTAGGCATGCGTACCTGGCCCGCGTAGTTTGCCCTTAGGCCCCCGCATTTACGCCGGTTGCAGAAGAGCATGCGGTGTGCGCGCACACGCGTTAGTTGCCGGTTCGGAGAGCTCCCCCGGGCTAATGTTCGTGAGTACACCATTCCTTCCAGTTTAGAGCCAGACTTCGGGTACTCTCCCGGTAGTCCAGATTTATTAGCAAGGGTAAGAGGCCCTTGAGGACATCCTTGGGATCGGTTTTTGAGCTGATCAACTGGCTGAGGGAGAAAGACCCTCAGAGATGTCCCAGGATTGGTTAGGATAACCAATCATTAGGCCGGAAGTAGGAGACTTCCGAGGACTCCAGATCTTTCTTTGTAAGCTCGTTGAGCTATGATCTGTGTTGGTAGCTGTTTGCTTGCATGCTTTGGTTCTAGATGATTGATTATATCGTATTGTACCCCGGTTGGGGATTCTTCTTGAGTAATTCGTTACTCACCCTTACTTATCTTTCAGAAACCATGGCGCGAGGTAGGATGATGTGGAGGAGGAGGAGCCGTGATCATGGAAAACCCGTTGTTCAACTCTCGAGTCTTATGTTTATGTTTATGATTTAAATGTCCTCTGAATGCATGTAGTTGGGCACGGAGCCCTAGGGTGTTTTCTCAATGTATTTCCGGATTCTAGCATTGTTGTAATCATTTGTAAAGTTTGTATGTTTTAAATAAATCTCACGATCGAGTAAGCTTTGTAAATGTATTTGTCTTGAAACAGTGCTTGGAAACAGAGGGACAGTTTCAGAAACTATCTTGATTTTAAATGGATGTTTTATGTTTTAGTTTTTACTTAGAATCCGAACACCATCTTGCAAATTTTCAGAGATTTGTATGCATGCATTGAGGTAACGGCCTATTTAGAACCCCATTGGTCGGGTCACATAGCTTGGTATCGAGCTCGAGTCATAGATTCTCGTAGACCGACCTTTTTGTTGTAGGTCGTTTTTCCATGATCATCAGCACTCCGACAGTCATCAGGTACGCCTAGGTTTACTATTTGTTGTAGTAAAAGGGGTTAAGAATTTACAATACTTTTCGTCTAGCGTATGCCTTGTGTAGTGTTGTGGAGCGGAGACGAGCAGGTTCTGACTCGTTGTTGGTTTGGGTTTAGAGCACCATCATGCCAGCTTCCCGCAGTGTGTGATGTTTGTAGCAGCTTGTTGATGTATCCAGGTAGATTCGGATGCCCTTGGGACGTTGTCCCCGAGGGAGGCACAGCTTAGACTCCCGTAGGCCATTTGTGGCCCGGCTCTGTCGCTTTTCCCTAGTGAGAGGGTGGAGGTGCCCGTGGCAGATCGCCGGTGTGTTGATCGCCTCAGAGTGTGACTCCTTGAGCAGAGCGTGCTCTCGACCATGAGAGATTTGATGGCAGGTCTTTAGCTATCAGAGAGCGGAGACGCAGACGCAAATTGTAGCGCGTAGTGAGGAGTCCCGGGCACAGATAGCCCAGCTGACAGAGTTTGTTTTAGCATTTTCCCCCCCAGTAGCTCCTGTAGCCCTGGAGGTTCCCAGGAGGGCATGTTCAGCAGGTTTTCGCCGATGAGTTTGTTGGCATTGATGGAGTCGCCCAGTTTGGCCAGGTTTGAGTTTAGCATCCGTGTGTTGGGATGCCCTGCTGTTCAGAGGCCGAGGTGTGCCGTTCCTGTGCTGTTTGGTACAACAGCTGGTGGTGGAAGTCATTGAGAGAGGTGGACTAGCCTGGGTAGCTCAAGTGTTGATCTTGAGCCTTAGCAGATTGTTGATTGCCCAGTGAGTAGCTGCAGAGTTGGCAGCCTTCGAAGAGATTGTTGAGGCATCTTTGTGCTCCTATAAAGTGTTGTCGTTGCAGCCAGTGAGCTGGAACCCTGTGGTTAAGGGTGCAGCAAGCAGTGTTTCCTTCGGACTGGATTCGTTGGTGGATTCCTCAATTGTTTGGTTGAGTTGAGCACTCTTCTCTTGATAAGCTCCTAGAGTGGAGCTAGCTGCTGCATGTTGAGAGAGCCGGCCAGAGTTTTGTTGAGCATCATGTGGAGATGCAAGAGCAGGCCGTGAGCCTTCGGTTTGATGAGATGCCATAGTTATGGTTGTTTGAGTTGAGCCCTCGTATGCCTAGCCAGAGTTGTTGTCACTTGAGGTAGTGACCTTGTTGGCCCCATCTGTAGTAAGATGTGGATTTGGTAGCAGTAGCACTTGAGGTGCATTGGTTGGTGTGCCACTTTGGCACTAAGTCTGGTTTGGCTTGAGTTTTGCATGGGCATAGCAGATGGTTCCATGTCGTTCAGAGTTCAGCGCACTCTTCTAGCCTTGGATCCGTTTGTGGCAGTTGCACTGTTTAGGTCGTGCCAGAGGGCTTGTTCAGTGGTAGTCGATGGACTGCAAGCAAAAGGATGCTCGAGAGGAGCCGGAGCCTCTTCCCAGCGTTTCTGGAGGTGGAGTAAGTCAGCAGTTTTGCGATTGGCAAGTGTTGGTGCGCGTGAGCCTCGCGCTAGTGGTAAGGCCAAGAGATTCCTTGTGGTTGGTAGTGCGGTCAACTACCTCTGAGTGCCTTAATCTGAGGAGAGTTGAGCATCGTGGATGCGAGTTTGGTCCAGCAGAGTGGCCCTGAGTTGGATGCCTAGGAGGCAAGATGAGTTGAGGCCGTGCGAGAGGTTTTGGATGCCTTATGGGTAAGCACCTTTAATAGAGGCTTGGTATAAAGTGAGTTCGGTTTGGCATGGTTATGCTTTGGTGAAGCAAGGTTGCCTCAGCTTTGAGCATCGTGTGGAGATGGAACTTTTGGTGTTCCTTTGGTTGGAGTTCAGTTGGAAACTGAACAAGAGCGGTGGTAGCAAAGCCGCGCACTTTCTGATCGCATTGGCTAAGAAAGTTGTTTGGATCCTTTCCTTGGGTAGAAGCCTGGATGAGAGGCTGATGTTTGAGTAGGAGGACGACGCATTCGGTAGCGTTTCGGGTCCTCTTGGTTCCCGAGGAGTTGGAGTTGGCTGTTAGCTCGTTTGTCGGCAGTGTGTGTCGAGGGTTGCCGAAGAACCCTAGGTTGTGGAGAGCCTCTTCAGAGCTCAGTCAGGCCCAGGTAGTGAGTTTCAGTTGGCAAGCTAGAGGCATGTAGTTTGTAGCCTCGGTTGAGTTGCTAGCAGTCTTGGTACACTAGCAAGCTAGTGTTGGTTTGGAGTAAAGTTCGGATTGGTTCCGGTGTGGTGGCAAGTTGATGCTTGGTGTTGACCAAGGTGTGGATTGGAGTTGCTAGAGATTAGTTTTGCCTCTTGTGAGTGTTTGGCCAAGATTTGGTTCTTTTGTTGTTTCGAGAGCTAGTTCGGTTCTAGCTGGAGGGCGTTGCCTGAGATCTTGTTCTTAGTCAGAAAGTTTGGGAGTTGACCCCTCCCTCGGCAGTTGAGCAAGTATGGTTAGTTCAGATTGGTGGTCCGATTGGTTGAGATTTCCGTTAGGTGTTGCTTCCAAGAGAGTTGGTTGCTGTTGCCTTGGGTTTGAGCAAGTCAGCGAGCGTGTGTGGAGTTCGCTGCCCTTCTGAGTTTGCTTGCTGGGAAAGTCATTTTTCGTTTGGCAGGAGTCAGCTTAGCTTCTGAGTTGTGTAGTTGGTCAGAGTAGCGCAGCGGTCAGCCCAGCAAAAGGGTCCCTGCTTTGTGTTGTTAGCAAGCAAAGTTGTTTGTCCCCGCAAAAGCGGTGGTGGCCACCAAGAAGAGTTGAGTTGTTTCTGGCAAGTTGTTGGTTCTTTGGGGATTGAAGATTTCCCTTCCCCCTAGTCTCTGTGGTGGTTGAGTTGCTCCCTGGATGTCAGCCTCGAGTGTTAGCTTCTGAGGTGGTCTTGCGGATTCGTGTGGCTCAGGGTCCGTAAGCTTTGAGGTTGTCATTTTCCGTTTCCCTTGTAAGGTTTCGGGAGTGGAGCTTCTGGTTGGAAGTTGAGTAGGCTTAAGCTTAAAGGATAAGTCCTTTGAGTAGCCAGTTGGATTTTAAGAGTTTAGTAGTAGCTTGGAGGCGAGCGTTGCTCGTTAGTAGTTGGGTTGAGTTTTGCAGAGCAAGCCCTTCTAGGGCTTTGTTCCTAGTTGTTGTGCGTTCGCAGTTGGCATTAGCAGAGCCGCGTTTGAGTGAGATGGCACAGAGGTGCCGTGGCATTGGTTGGTAAGCTGTTGAGCTGTTTTCCTCAAGGTGTTGTGTCGCAGATAGCTGCGTGATGGTATAGTCCTTGCTTTCCGAGTTTTCCTTGAGAGGAATGTTGGTTGTTCCTTGCCTGGCAGTGTTCTCCTTGGCCAGTTGCTGGTAGGTTTGCTTCGAAAAGTTTGCGTTCGGCCGATGAGGAGCTCTAGTTTGTTGGTTTGGCTGAGTGAAGCCTGTGCCGGCCGTTGTCTTTCAGAGGTGGCCGTAGCTGAAGTTTCAGCTGGTGTGAGTGTTGTTAGCTGTCTGGTGTACCAGGATGGTGCACCTTGCCTTTGGTTCGGCGATTTCTCCTTAAGATGGTTGCGTAAGTGTTGTGGTCGTGTTTTAGTTGGAGAAGTTTGGCTTTTGGATCGGTCGCCAGTTGGTGGTTCGTTTGTATCCAGTTAAGGCTATAGGCAAGACTTGAGGTTCGCTGGTCTCTTGTGAAGTATGAGTAGGCCGTTTGGTTTTCGGGAACCTGGGAGGTTCAGTTGTTTGGCCAGCTTGTGTAGGGGTGAGGCTGCTTGTTAGCAGCTGTGAGCTCCCGGAGGAGTTTTGCCAGTGCGTGGTGTAGAGTTTCAGAGCTTGTGGCCAGTCCACGAGTTTGCTGAGCGTAGCACCGTTGAGAGTTGGTGCGAGTTGAGGATGTGGTTTGCCGTCTGTTTCCTTTGGAGTTCAGTGTATGCCCAGCCTTGGTTGAGATAGTTGTGGCAGTTTTGATGGCTTAGTGCCTTTGAATTTTGAGAACCCAAGAGGGTTTGGTTCTCGTAGAGAGCTAGTGTAGTGTTGGCCGAGAAGTTCAGTGGGATTGGATTCATTGGAGTTTTCCTAGGGCTGTTTCGTCTTAGGACTTTCGAGGACGAAAGTCTTAAAAGGAGGGAATATTGTAACGGCCCAGTTTCCTATTCCAGTTTTCGAGATGCCTTCGGGTCAAGATTCGGTTGTTGGTTGGGTCATTAGAGCGGTTTTGACCCTTAGGGGCATTTTGGTCTTTTTGCTCCCCGGGCAGGATTTGTGGTTTTCAGGGCTTCGAGGCAGCTCCTGCCTTTGTTGAGGCTTGTTTGTTGTTGGCTGCGAGTCTCGAGATGTTTGGGCTAGTCGTTTGGAAGTTCGGTTGTGATTTGGGTTTTGGGCAAAGTGATGGTTGTTTGGGTGTTTCCTTTGGGATTCGAACCCGGGCCCTTGGTTTTGGTTTGGGAGGTTGATTTCAGTGAGTTTTGTTGTTTGGAAAAGGTTGCTTCAGTCGGGTCTCGATGGAGGAAGCCGGGAAATGGGATTTAAGGATTTTAAGGATTTTTGGAAAATTGGAAAATTGGATAAAATGGTTTTGGATAAGGATAAAAAGAAAAAGGAAATTTCTTTTTTATTAAAATCCCATTTTCCTTTATTTTTTTTCCCATTTTTCCCCAAAATGCATTTTTTTTCTTTTTTCTTTTTTTTCTCTTTTCTCTCTCTCTCCCTATCTTCCCCGAGCATCCAGCCGAGCTGCCGGCCAGCCCCACTGCCGGGCGGCCTTGCCGCCGTTGCACGCCAGCCACCCGAGTCCGTCGCCCAGGTCGCACCACCGAGCCAGCCGCGCCGTGCCTTGCTCGCATGCCCAGCCCCTCGCGAGCCCAGATCCGCCGGTCGGCCGTGTCGCCATCGCACGTCGCCAGCAGCCAGATCGCTCGAGCTCGCGAGCCAGGTCCGCCCACATAGCCGTCGCGTCGCGCCGCCCAAGCTTCGTCCCAGATCTGTGGTCTGTCGCCCGTCGCCCAGCTGCTCGAGCCGTCTCCGTCGCGCGCTCCAGCCGGCCAGTCCTGGCGCCATCGCCTCGATCCGAGCAGAAGCCGGCGCTCAGGCGCTCTTCGCCCGAGCCGCTCGCCCATCGGGCGCCCGGTCGTGGCGCAGCGCGCCGATCGCGCACAAGACAATCGCAACCAGTAGCGCGCCGCCAGCGCCAGATCTGCGCCCAGGCCGCGCCAGCCCGGCCCGTTCTTTGCCCGTTCGCCTCTGTCGTGCAATCGGCCCGTTCGTGTGTTCGTCGCGCCTCGTGAGTTGCTCCCGAGTTGAGCCCTGTTTATTTTAGAGTATTTAGGGTTATTTTATGATTATTGATGTGTTTGTTTGGCTCGTTATAGGTTGCTCAGGTTCGATCGCAGTTAATTTTATTGTGTGTTGTTGCCTTCCTACCAAGTAAGGATTTCTTACTGGAGTTGTGTGGGCCCTGCGATATTGTCATGATTTTGCCTTGCTTGTTTGCTGACTGTTATGAGCATGATAATAATAGAGCAGCTTTGATTTATTTCTGCTAGCATGTTTGCTTGATATTACATGTTAGTGCCATGCTAGGTTTGTTCTTCCAGCATGCTTATGATTCCTGCTTAAGCTCGTAGTATCATGCTAGGTAGTGTGATTGATGTCGGTCTTTGCTTGCTAGCCAGGAATCATTGCTTTTACTCTGTACTCTTAGATAGAGTTGTAGGGTTTGTCATCATCCCAGGGTGAGAGCGGACATAAAGTATCTTGTCCCCACTGGTCGGGAGCAAAGCGAAGCATTGCTTTGGGGTTGAGAGCGGACATAACGTACTTTGTCCCCAGTGGTCGGATATTGAGCAAAGCATAACATACCTTGCTTTTTCTCCCCCCTCCCGGCGGCCAATGAGATTTAGCTACCTCATTGGCATATGCCTAGTTTGTAGCCTGCTAGAGCGGAACCCTGCCAACGGTGTAAGCCTGCCTTGGCCGGTTCTTAGCTTCAGGTCGGTGGATTCAGGCTGCACAGATGAGCACCGAGGGCCTCGCGCATCGTGATCAAGTGACACCGCTTCGAGTCTTAGGCATGCGCACTCGCCCGCGTAGTTTGCCCTTAGGCCCCGCATTTACGCCGCCGGTTGCAGAAGAGCATGCGGCGGTGCGCGCACACGCATAGCGTTAGTTGCTTGTTCGGAGAGCTCCCCGGGCTAATGTTCGTGAGTACACCATTCCTTCCAGTTTAGAGCCAGACTTCGGGTACTCTCCCGGTAGTCCAGATTTATTAGCAAGGGTAAGAGGCCCTTGAGGACATCCTTGGGATCGGTTTTTGAGCTGATCAACTGGCTGAGGGAGAAAGACCCTCAGAGATGTCCCAGGATTGGTTAGGATAACCAATCATTAGGCCGGAAGTAGGAGACTTCCGAGGACTCCAGATCTTTCTTTGTAAGCTCGTTGAGCTATGATCTGTGTTGGTAGTTGTTTGCTTGCATGCTTTGGTTCTAGATGATTGATTATATCGTATTGTACCCCAGTTGGGGATTCTTACTGAGTAATTCGTTACTCACCCTTACTTATCTTTCAGGAAACCATGGCGCGAGGCAGGATGGCTGGAAGAGGAGCTGTGATCATGGAAAACCCGTTGTTCAACTCTGAGTCTTATGTTTATGTTTATGATTTAAATGTCCTCTGAATGCATGTAGTTGGGCACGGAGCCCTAGGGTGTTTTCTGAATGTATTTCCGGATTCTAGCATTGTTGTAACTGTTGTAAAGTTTGTATGTTTTAAATAAATCTCTGATCAGAGTAAGCTTTGTAAATGTATTTGTCTTGAAACAGGTGCTTGGAAACAGGGACAGGTTTCAGGAAACTATCTTGATTTTAAATGGATGTTTTATGTTTTAGTTTTTACTTAGAATCTGAACACCATCTTGCAAATTTTCTGTAGATTTGTATGCATGCATTGAGGTAACGGCCTATTTAGAACCCCATTCGGGTCGGGTCGTTACAAGCACCGAGGCGGCTAGCGGAGAGAGCTGGGGGATCATGGATGTTGCTGACACTCTGTCGTGTCTTATTTTACTACTTTATGATTTCAGCATGTAGTTGGACATTGGTCCGTAGGGAAAACTGATGTTTTGAACTGCTTTTATGTTTTTTTAAGGAAAGTACTGATCAGTCACTGCTTTTATTTTTGAATGGTTTTGCTTAATGAAGGTTACTTTGTTTTTAATGTTTTCCGCCCTTATGTTTGAAAAGTTTTACAACTCGACCCTCTCGGGTCCTTTTATGCTTTTCACTTGCATGCTGAGTAAAGACCTAGATTTAGTATCGTTTTCAGGTTGGGTCTTTACAGTTGGTATCAGAGCACAGTGTCATAGATTCTGTAGACTAACCTGTTTGTAGGTTGTGTTCCCATGATCTCCAGCACTCCAAGGCCGCCAGGTTTGTCTAAGTTCATTAAGCTAAGGGTTTTGTCTGCGATACTTTATGCAGTACACATGTGTTATCTTTGTTGGCAGAGAAAGTCCGAGCGTGGACTAACCCGTTGTGGTTTCCGTGTAGATCGCTAGTATGCCGGTTACACGCAGTGGAGCTGGTGCGTCTGGAACTGCTAATAGAGATGCTGCAGAGCCAACAGCCAGGGTTTACCAGGCGCGTAGGCCGCCCATGGCTCCAGATGCTAATCTGCCTAGAGAAGGGGAGGAGGCTGCTAGGCCTCAAGGTGCAGCTCCAAGTGGAGATATTTCTACTATGAGGGATATGATGATGGGCCTGATGGCCGAGCAGAGAGCTGAGACTCAGGCACAGCTAGCAGCGCAGAGGGAGGAGTCTAGGGCACAGATAGCCCAGTTGGCACAGCTCATGCAGTAGGCACCCCCAGTGGCTCCAGCAGCCCCAGTAGCCCCGGTAGCTCAACCGGAGGGGGGGTCATCAGGACCAGTCAGACTCACTTGATAGTGCAGAGGGAGCTGCTGAGTTTGGCAAGTGGTTGAAAGACTTCACCAAGTGGAAGCCAAAGGAATTTAATGCTTCTGAGAACCCACTTGTGGCAGTTAGGTGGTTGGCAATGATGGAGTACATCTTCAGAGTTATGGGATGCCCAGATGTACAGAGGCCGAGATGTGCGGCCCATGTTCTCTCTGACACAGCTTAGTGGTGGTGGGAGTCCACAGATAGAGCCAGACCAGTTGGGTCTCCTCCAGCCACCTGGGAGTTCTTTAGAACGAAGTTCAGAGCTAAGTATGTTAACGATGAGGCTCAGCAGGAGATGGCAGAGGCCTTCTCAAATCTGAAACAGGGATCAGATAGTATTGCTGCCTATGAAAAGAAGTTTTCTGAGTATAGCTATTTTGCCCCGGAGCTCATTGCCACTGAGGTACTCAAGACTAAGAAGTTTATTAGTGGGCTGAGGAAGGAGGTTGCTCAGGATGTCCGAGCACTCGCTCCTGAGAGTTATGACCGAGCGGTGGAGTTGGCCACGATTTATAACCCGAAGTATCCGCCAGTGCAGGATTCTGTTGCACCAGCTCCGTCAGTTCAGCCTGCTCAACAGTATTCGGGCATAAGAGGAAGATTGGTTCTTCTAGTGGTTTCCGCTCAGGTGGTCAGCAGACTCGCCGTTAGGGCCAGTCTGGAGGTCGGGATCAGCGCCGACCTCAAGGTAGGGCCCAGGATCGCCAGCAGGGCGGGCCCAGGCAGCCAGCTTTTTGCAACAAGTGTGGGAAGGCGCATTTTGGTTTGTGTGGAGCATCGCCCCGTGCTTGCTATAGATGTGGCAAGGAAGGGCACTTGGCCAGATTCTGCACCCAGGATTTAGCAGCAGTTGGACCGGCCCAGCAGCAGGGTCGGGTGTTTGCCACCACTCGCCAGGAGGTGGAGCGTATTGATGATGCAGTTGCAGGTACGCTGCTTGTCTTACAGCACTATGCGTTTGTATTGTTTGATTCGGGTTCGACCCATTCCTTTGTTTCCGATGCATTCGTTAGACAAGCTTGTGTGGAACTCGAACCTCTAGGGTTTGAGCTATGTGTTGCCACTCCCTCGGGAGTTAGTATGTTAGCTAGCAGTAGAGTTAAGCATGGCCAGATACAGATATCTGATGAGGTTTTGGAGGCTACCCTCATAGTTCTGTCTATGAGCGGTTTCGACGTGATCCTCGGTATGGATTGGTTGGCAGAGAACCATGCGTTGATTGACTGCCGCCGAAAGGAAGTGGTGTCCAGGCCGCCTCAGAAACCGAGCTTCAAGTTTCGTGGTGTCCAGGGCGGAGTTTGCCTACCGTTGATCTCAGCAGTGAAAGCCCGTAGATTGTTAGCTCGAGGAGCTTGGGGCTTCTTGGCAAAGCTGTCAGGAGATAGTAGTACAGTGTTATCCGTTGATATGGTCCCTGTGGTGCAAGAGTTTGCAGATGTTTTCCCTGAAGAGTTGCCGGGTTTACCTCCGAAGAGGGAGCTAGACTTCACCATCGAGTTGGAGCCAGGGACTCTCCCCATTTCTAAAGCCCCGTATCGTATGGCGCCAGCCGAGTTGAAAGAACTCAAAGTGCAGTTGCAAGAGATGCTGGATCGAGGTTTCATTCGACCAAGTGTGTCCCCGTGGGGAGCGCCCGTCCTGTTTGTTAAGAAGAAGGATGGATCCATGCGCTTATGTATAGACTATAGAGAACTGAATAAGGTCACGGTGAAGAATAAGTATCCCCTGCCGCGTATAGATGATCTGTTTGATCAACTTCAGGGAGCCTCAGTGTTTTCTAAGATTGATTTGAGGTCAGGGTACCATCAGCTGAGGATTCGGGATGTGGATATCCCTAAGACCGCATTCAGATCGAGGTATGGTCATTATGAGTTCGTGGTCATGTCTTTTGGACTTACGAACGCCCCTGCAGCGTTTATGGATATGATGGACAGAGTGTTCAAGGCATTCTTGGATAACTTTGTCATCGTATTCATAGACGACATTTTGATTTATTCCAAGACCAAGGAGGACCATGCTTCGCATTTGAGGCAAGTTTTGGCAGCACTGCGAGAGCACCAGTTGTTCGCGAAGTTCTCTAACTGTGAATTATGGCTAGAGAGAGTAGCCTTCCTTGGGCATATCGTGTCGAAAGATGGCATAGCGGTGGACCCTGCAAAGGTAGAGGCAGTCAGTTCATGGGCTAGACCGACGACGGTCGCCGAGATCTGCAGTTTTCTGGGTCTGGCAGGTTATTACCGGCGTTTCGTGAAAGACTTTTCCGCTAAGGCAGCACCCCTAACCCGTCTGACCAAGAAGGGTGTTGATTTCATTTGGGATGCTAGGTGTGAGGAGAGTTTTGCCCAGCTTAAGCTCAGCTTGACGACAGCCCCATTGTTGGCAGTTCCGGAGGGAACAGGGGGTTTCGTGGTTTATAGTGATGCTTCCAAGTACGGTTTAGGCTGTGTGTTGATGCAGCATGGGAAGGTGATAGCTTATGCTTCTCGTCAGTTGAAGCCTTATGAGAAGAATTACCCAACTCATGATATGGAGTTGGCTGCTGTGGTTTTTGCCCTAAAGATTTGGAGGCACTACTTGTATGGTGAGAAGATGTAACGACCCGACCCGAATGGGGTGCTAAATAGGCCGTTACCTCAATGCATGCATACAAATCTACAGAAAATTTGCAAGATGGTGTTCGGATTCTAAGTAAAAACTAAAACATAAAACATCCATTTAAAATCAAAATAGTTTCCTGAAACCTGTCCCTGTTTCCAAGCACCTGTTTCAAGACAAATACATTTACAAAGCTTACTCTGATAAGAGATTTATTTAAAACATACAAACTTTACAATAGTTACAACAATGCTAGAATCCGGAAATACATTCAGAAAACACCCTAGGGCTCCGTGCCCAACTACATGCATTCAGAGGACATTTAAATCATAAACATAAACATAAGACTCAGAGTTGAACAACGGGTTTTCCATGATCACAGCTCCTCCTCCAGCCATCCTGCCTCGCGCCATGGTTCCTGAAAGATAAGTAAGGGTGAGTAACGAATTACTCAGTAAGAATCCCCAACCGGGGTACAATACGATATAATCAATCATCTAGAACCAAAGCATGCAAGCAAATGACTACCAACATGGATCATAGCTCAACGAGCTTACAAAGAAAGATCTCGAGTCAACGTAAGTCTCCTACTTCCGGACTAGGGATTGGTTATCGACCAATCCGGACATCACCGAGGTATCTCGTCACTCGGGGAATACACCGATTCCGAGAATGTCCTCAAGGGCCTCCTTGCCCTTGCACTAATCTGGACTTACGGGAGAGTACCCGAAGTCTGGCTCTAACGGAAGGAATGGTGTACTCACGAACATTAGCCTGGGGGAGCTCTCCGAACCGGCGACTAACGCATGTGCGCGCACACCGCATGCTCTTCTACAACCGGCGTAAATGCGGGGGCCTAAGGGCAAACTACACGGGCCGTGCACGCATGCCTAAGACTCAGGCGGTGTCGCGATCACACGCAGAGCGCGAGGCCCTCGGCGCTCATCGTGCGGCAGACTGAATCCACCGACACGAAGCTAAGAACCGGCCAAGGCAGCTTACACCGCTAGCGGTGGTTCCGCTCTAGCGGAGCTACAAACTAGGCTTATGCCGATGAGGTAGCTAATTCTCATTGGTGCACGGGGAAGCAATATACGTTATGCCTCGCTCTACCCGACCGGTGGGGACAAGATACTTTATGTCCGCTCTCGGCCCGGATGATGACAAACCCTACAACTCTATCTAAGAGTACAGAGTAAAAGCAATGATTCCTGGCTAGCAAGCAAAGACCGACATCAATCACACTACCTAGCATGATACTACGAGCTTAAGCAGGAATCATAAGCATGCTGGTAGAACAAACCTAGCATGGCACTAACATGTAATATCAAGCAAACATGCTAGCAGAAATCAATCAAAGCTGCTCTATTATTATCATGCTCATAACAGTCAGCAAACAAGCAAGGCAAAAATCATGACAATATCGCAGGGCCCACACAACTCCGGTAAGAAATCCTTACCTGGTCGGAAGGCAACAACACACAATAAAATTAACTGCGATCGAACCCGAGCAACCTATAACGAGCCAAGCAAAACACATCAATAATTATAGAATAGCCCTAAATACACTAAAATAAACAGGGCTCAGCTCGGGAGCAACTCACGAGGCACGACGAACGCACGAACGAGCCGATTGCACGCAAACGGGCAAAGAACGGGCGGGCCGGGCGAGCCTGGGCGCAGAGAGGGGGTAGAGCCGTCGCTCGCGGCGGGCGCCGACATCACGGGGGCGCGAGGACGCTGGCGCGCGCGAGCGACGTCGCGCTACAGGGACGCGACTCGGACGGCTCGGCACAGGGGCGACACGGCTCGAGGTTGGGCGACTCGAACCAGGGCAGGGCGACGACACTGTGCGAGTCTCGGGCTGAGGCGACACCACGCGATGGCGCGCGACACTCGGCTGGCGAGGGCGAAGCTCGGGCTGGCGAGGGCGAGGGCGCGCGGGGGCTGGCATGGCGCGACCGATCTGGGGCTGGGCTAGCCCGGGTTGGGCTTGGGCGAGCCAGGGGCTGCTCGGCAAGGGCTGGGCGAGCCTAGGGCGCGGGTGAGGCTAGGGTCGGGTGAGGGAGAGAGAGAAAAAGAAAAAAAATGGATTTTGGGGAAAAATGGGAAACAAATAAAGGAAAATGGGATTTTAATAAAAAAGAAATTTCCTTTTTCTTTTTATCCTTATCCAAAACCATTTTATCCAATTTTCCAAAAATCCTTAAAATCCTTAAATCCCATTTCCCGGCTTCCTCCTTCGAGACCCGACTGAAGCAACCTTTTCCAAACAACAAATCTCACTGAAATCAACCTCCCAAACCAATACCAAGGGCCCGGGCTCGAATCCCAAAGGAAAAACCCAAACAACCATCACTTTGCCCAAAACCCAAAATCACAACCGAACTTCCAAACGACTAGCCCAAAACACCTCGAGACTTGCAGCCATCAATAAACAAGTCTCAACAAAGGCAGGAGCTGCCTCGAAGCCCTGAAAAACCTCAAATCTTGCCCGGGGAGCCAAAAGACCAAAATACCCCTAAGGGCCAAAACAGCTCTAACGGCCCAACCGAACCACTGAATCTGAACCGGAAGCACCTCGAGAACCGGAATAGAAAACTGGGCCGTTACAATACTCCCTCCTTTTAAGACTTTCGTCCTCGAAAGTTCTAAGACGAAACAGCTCCAGGAAAACTCCACAGAAACCAAACCAACTGAACTTGAGGGAAAACAAACGACAACCACATCCTCAACTCGCACCAACTCTCAAACGGTGCGACGCTCAGCAAACTCGAGGACTAGCCACAAGCTCTGAAACTCTACACCACGCACTGGCAAAACTCCTCCGGAAGCTCACAGCTGCTAACAAGCAGCCTCCACCTACACAAGCTGGCCAAACAACTGAACCTCCTAGGTTCCAGAATCTAAACAGCCTACTATTACTTCACAAGGGTCCAGCGAACCTCAAATCTTGCCTACAGCCTTAACTAGATACAAACGAACCACCAACTGGCGACTGATCCAAAAAGGCAAACTTTTCCAACCAGAACGCGACCACAACACTTACGCAACCATCTTAAGGAGAAATCGCCGAACCAAAGGCAAGGGGCACCATCCTGGTACACCAGGCGGCTAACGACACTCACACAAGCTGAAACTTCAGCTACGACCACCTCTAAAAGACAAGGGCCAAGCACAGACTCCACTCGGCCAAACCAACAAACTAGAACTCCTCTTCAGCCGAACGCAAACTTCCAATGAAAACCTACCAGCAACTGGCCAAAGAGAACACTGCCAGGCCAGGAACAACCAACATTCCTCACAAGGAAAACTCGGCTACAAGGACTAAACCATCACGCAGCTATCTGCGACACAACCCTTCGAGGAAAACAGCTCAACAGCTTACCAACCAAAGCCACGGCACCTCTGTGCCAACTCACTCAAACGAGGCTCTGCTAACGCCAACTACGAACGCACAACAACTAGGAACAAAGCCCGAGAAGGGCTTGCTCTGCAGAACTCAACCCAAACTTATGACGAGCAACGCTCGCCTCCAAGCTACTGCTCAACTCTTAAAATCCAACTGGCTACTCAAAGGACTTCTCCTTTAAGCTTAAGCCTAACTCAACTTCCAACCAGAAACTCCACTCCCGAACCTTATAAGGAAAACGGAAAACGACAACCTCAAAGCTTACGGATCCTAAGCCACACGAATCCGCAAGACTACCTCAGAAGCTAACACTCGAGGCTGACATCCAGGGAGCAACTCAACCACCACAGAGACTAGGGGGAAGGGAAATCTTTAATCCCCAAAGAACCAAGAACTTGCCAGAAACAACTCAACTCTTACTGGCTGGCCACCGCCCTTGCGGGGACAAACAACTTTGCTTGCTAACAACACAAAGCAGGGACCTTCTCGCTGGGCTGACCGCTGCGTTACTCTGACCAACTACACAACTCAGAAGCTAAACTGACTCCTGCCAAACAGGAAACGACTTTCCCAGCAAGCAAACTCTGAAGGGCAGCGAACTCCACACACGCTCGCTGACTTGCTCAAACCAAGGTAACAACAACCAACTCTCTTGGAAGCAACACCTAAGGGAAATCTCAACCACTCGGATCACCAATCCAGAACTAACAGCACTTGCTCCACTGCCGAGGGAGAGATCAACTCCCAACTTTCTGACCAAGAACAAGACCTCAGGGCAACGCCCTCCAGCTAGAACCGAACTAGCTCTTGAAACAACAAGAGAACCACATCTTGGCCGAACGCTCACAAGAGGCACAACAACCTTTACTGCAGCCTCTAGAATACCATCCAAGAATCCGCTTAACTGGACAAACGACTGCTTCCAAGCAGCCAACAAACTATTCCCTCTTGCTAGCACCACTACCATCAATTCCAAGACCAAGGAAGAACCTGACAACTCCCTGAAGAAAACGGCTCTTACAAGCAGACAACCAAAGGACAGAGAGCTCCACATATGCTCACTGTCTTGCTCCACTAGAGCAGCAACATCTAAATCTCACGGAGCAACAACAGGGGTCCACCACAGACTGAACCTTCCAATGCCAAACGGGGCAACTCAACATCCTGGAATAGGAGAAATAACCAACAGGGCACGAACCATTCGCCCCACGAGCAAACCAATTTCTAGCATCTCCAATCCATACCGTGGCCAACACCAAGCATCAACCTGCCACCACACCGGAACCAATCCGGACTTTACTCCAAACCAACTCTAGCTTGCTAGTGTACCAAGACTGCTAGCTACTCAACCGAGGCTACAAACTACATGCCTCTAGCTTGCCAACTGAAACTCACTACCTGGGCCTGACTGAGCTCTGAAGAGGCTCTCCACAACCTAGGGTTCTTTGGCAACCCTCGACACACACTGCCGACAAACGAGCTAACAGCCAACTGCCTGAACAGGCACAACTCTCTCCAACGTCTCAACCATGCAGGCCAACTCCAACTCCTTGGGAACCAAGAGGACCCGAAACGCTACCGAATGCGTCGTCCTCCTACTCAAACATCAGCCTCTCATCCAGGCTTCTACCCAAAGAAAGGATCCAAACAACTTTCTTAGCCAATGCGATCAGAAACTGCGCGGCTTTGCTACCACCGCTCTTGTTCAGTTTCCAACTGAACTCAAACCAATTGATCACCAAGAGGATCCAAGGCCAACACGCGCTTTTTCAAAAAGCAACACTAACTTCTGGTAGAGATACAACCATCAAAGGAACACCAAAAGTTCCATCTCCACACGATGCTCAAAGCTGAGGCAACCTTGCTTTACCAAAGCATAACCATGCCAAACCGAACTCACTTTATACCAAGCCTCTATTAAGGGTGCTTACCCATAAGGCATCCAAAACCTCTCGCAAGGCCTCAACTCATCTTGCCTCCTAGGCATCCAACTCGTGGCCACTGGCTGACCAAACTCGCATCCACGATGCTCAACTCTCCTCAGATTAAGGCACTCAAAGGTAGTTGACCGCACTACCAACCACAAGGAATCTCTTGGCCTTACCACTAGCGCGAGGCTCACGCGCACCAACACTTGCCAATCGCAAAACTGCTGACTTACTCAGCCTCCAGAAACACTAGGAAGAGCCTCCGACTCCTCTCGAGCATCCTTTCGCTTGCAGTCCATCGACTACCACTGAACAAGCCCTCTGGCACGACCTAAACAGGTGCAACTGCCACAAACGGATCCAAGGCTAGAGGAGTGCGCTGAACTCCGAACGGCATAGAACCATCTGCTATGCCCATGCAAAACTCAAGCCAAACCAGACTTAGTGCCAAAGTGGCACACCAACCATTGCACCTCAAGTGCTACTGCTACCAAATCCACATCTTACTACAGATGGGGCCAACAAGGTCACTACCTCAAGTGACAACAACTCTGGCTAGGCATACGAGGGCTCAACTCAAACAACCATAACTATGGCATCTCATCAAACCGAAGGCTCACGGCCTGCTCTTGCATCTCCACATGATGCTCAACAAAACTCGCCGGCTCTCTCAACATGCAGCACTAGCTCCACTCTAGGAGCTTATCAAGAGAAGAGTGCTCAACTCAACCAAACAACCGAGGAATCCACCAACGAATCCAAATCAAGGAAACACCGCTTCTTCGCACCCTTAACCACGTGGTTCCAACTCACCGGCTGCAACGACAACACTTTATAGGAGCACAAAGATGCCTCAACAATCTCTTCAAGGTCGCCAATTCTCGCAGCCTACTCACCTGGGCAATCAACAATCGCTAAGGCTCAAGATCAAGACTTGAGCTACCTGTGCTAGTCCACCTATCTCAAGGGCTTCCACCACCACCTTTGTACCAAACAAAGACAGAACGGCACACCTCGGCCTCTCGAGCAAAGAGGCATCCCAACACACGGATGCTAAACTCAAACCTGGCCAACCTGGGCGACTCTATCAATGCCAACAAACTCATCGACGAAAACCTGCTGAACATGCCCTCCTGAGAACCTCCGGGGCTACAGGAGCTACTGGGGGGAAAATGCTGAAACAAACTCTGTCAGCTGGGCTATCTGTGCCCGGGACTCCTCACTACGCGCTACAATCTGCGCCTGGGTCTTCGCTCTCTGATAGCTAAAGACCTGCCATCAAATCTCTCATGGCTGGAGCACGCTCTGCTCAAGGAGTCACACTCTGAGGCGATCAACACACTAGCGATCTGCACGAAGCACCTCCACCCTCTCACTAGGGGAAAAGCAGCAACTGGGCCACAAATGGCCTACGAGAGTCTAAGCTCTGCCTCCCTAGGGTGTTTTCTGAATGTATGTAGTTGGGCACGGAGCCCTAGGGTGTTTTCTGAATGTATTTCCGGATTCTAGCATTGTTGTAACTATTGTAAAGTTTGTATGTTTTAAATAAATCTCTGATCAGAGTAAGCTTTGTAAATGTATTTGTCTTGAAACAGGTGCTTGGAAACAGGATGTGTTTGTGAAACTATTTTGATTTTAAATGGATGTTTTATGTTTTAGTTTTTACTTAGAATCCGAACACCATCTTGCAAATTTTCTATAGATTTGTATGCATGCATTGAGGTAACGGCCTATTTAGAACCCCATTCGGGTCGGGTCGTTACAGTTGGTATCAGAGCTCGAGTCATAGATTCTCGTAGACCGACCTTTTGTTGTAGGTCGTTTTTCCATGATCATCAAGACTCCGGATACCATCAGTGCGCGCCTAATCGATGACCGCCGATCATGGATGCCGTTGACACTGCCGTGTCTTATTTTACTACTTTATGATTTCAAGCATGTACTTGGACATTGGTCCGTAGGGGAAACTCGATGTTTTGAATCGCTTTTATGTTTTTTAAGGAAAGTAATGATCGACCATCGCTTTTATTTTTGAATGGTTTTGCTTAATGAAGGTTACTTTGTTTTTAATGTTTTCCGCCCTTATGTTTGAAAAGTTTTACAACTCGACCCTCTTGGGTCCTTTTATGCTTTTCACTTGCATGCCGAGTAAAGACCTAGATTTAGTATCGCTTTTGTGTTGGGTCTTTACAGCTTGGTATCGAGCACGAGTCATAGATTCTCGTGAGACTAACCTCGCTTGTAGGTTGTGTTCCCATGATCTCCAAAGACTCCAAGGCCGCCAGTTTGTCTAAGTTCATTAAGCTAAGGGTTTTGTCTGCGATGACTTTTATGCAGACACATGTGTTATCTTTGTTGGCAGAGAAAGTCCGAGCGTGGACTAACCCGTTGTGGTTTCCGTAGATCGCTAGTATGCCGTAAGCACGCAGTGGAGCCGGGTCCGTCTGGAATCGCTAATAGAGATCTTCGCAGAGCCGCAGCACTGGGGTTTACCAGCGCGAGGCCGCCCGTGGCTCCGGATGCTAATCGCCTAGAGAAGGGGAGGAGGCGCTAGGCCTCAAGGTGCAGCTGTGTGGAGATATTTCGCTATGAGGAATATGATGATGGGCCCGATGGCCGAGTAGAGAGAGTCGAGACTCAAAGCAGGCTAGCAGCAGAGAGGGAGGAGTCTAGGGCACAAATAGCCTGGGGCTTGGCACGGCTCATGCAAAGAGGGCAGCCCTAGTGGCTCCAAAGAGCCCGAGAGTCCCCTGTAGCTCAACCGGAGGGGCAGTGGTCATCGAGACCGGTCAGACTCACTTGATAGTGCAGAGGAGCCGCCGAGTTTGGCAAGTGGTTGAAAGACTTCACCAAGTGGAAGCCAAAGGAATTTGATGCTTCCGAGAACCCACTTGTGGCAGTTAGGTGGTTGGCAATGATGGAGTACATCTTGAGTTATGGGATGCCCCGGATGTACAGAGGCCGAGATGTGCGGCCCATGTTCTCTCCGACACAAGCTGAGTGGTGGTGGGAGTCCACAGATAGAGCTCTGTAAGAACAGCACTCCAAACATGGTCCTAAACTGGGGTTCTCACCAAAGATGCAAGTTAAATATGATAACAAGCGGTTTAGTGCTCATATTAAACAAAACCTTTCAAACATATGAGAAGGAGAACCCTTAAAACATAACCAACAATTTTCATGTAAAACAATCCAACAAAGTAAAACAACCTCGCCAGTGTTTATAAAAATATACAATACAATTTAAACAACGTTTTAAACAATGTTCCCCTAGGACTCTGCCCATCTACATGCTTTGAATAAACAATGCAATAATAAAAAGGCAGTGCCCGGCGGTTCCCCATGATCAATCGGCCCCTCCGCTAGCCCTCCCGGTGTTGTCCCAAGATACCGGAAGATAAATAAGGGTGAGTATAAACATACTCGTGAAGAATCCCCAACGGGGTACAATACGATATATCAGTCATCTAGCACCTCAACATGCAAGCAAATAGCTATCAACACAGATCTTAGCTCAACGAGCTCATAAAACAAGATCTCGGAAACATCGGAAGTCTCTTACTTCGGAATCATCGGAAGTCTCCTACTTCCGCCTAATGATTGGTTCTCATAACCAATCCGGGACATCTCCGAGGGTCTTTCTCCTCGGCCAATTGATCAGCTCAAAACCGATCCCAAGATGTCCGACACCCTCGAGGGTCTTTCTCCCTCGACCAAATTGATTAGCTCAAAGGCCAATCCCAATGGGTGTCCTCAAGGGCCTCCTTGCCCTCGCTAACAACCGACTATCGGAGAGTACCCAAGTCCGGCTCTACACCTGGAAGGAATCGGTGTACTCACGAACATTAGCCCGGGGGAGCTCTCCGAAAATGCGGGTCAGGTACGGGGTAAATGCGGGGGCCTAAGGGCAAACTACGCGGGTCAGGTACGCATGCCTAAAGACTCGGAAGCGGTGTCACTGATCACAGTAGCGCGAGGCCCTCGGCGCTCATCGTGCAACCTGTACTCACCGACCGAAGCTAAGAACCGCCAAGGCAGCTTGCACCGCTGGCGGTGGTTCATTGTAAGAACCCGACCTAAAATACGGTCCTAAACCTAGGTTCTCACCCAGCATGCAGGTTAAATACTTCACCGAGCGGTTTAGTGCTCATATTTAAAACCTTTCATACATTTAGAAACGGGAATGCTTAAAACATAATCAACAATTTTGTTTAAGAAAAACCAACGAGTAAAACAAGCTGCAAGATATTGAAAACATTCAAAAGCAGTTCAAACAACTTTTATAATGTTTCCCTAGGACTCATGTCCATCTACATGTGAACAAATATGCAAACAATAAAGACATAGTGCTTGGCGGCACCCATGATCAATCGGCTCCCTCCGCTAGCCGCCCTGTCTTTGTCCCAAGTTACGGTGGAAAACCACGAAATAAGGGTGAGTATAAACATACTCGTGAAGAATCCCCAACCGGGTACAATACGATACATCATTCATCTCGCACTCCTAGCATACATGCAAACAGCTACCAACACGCATCATAGCTCAACGAGCTTACAAGGCAAGATTCTGGAATCCTCGGAAGTCTCCTACTTCGGCCTAATGATTGGTTCTCATAACCAATCCGGGACATCTCCGAGGGTCTTTCTCCTCGGCCAATTGATCAGCTCAAAACCGATCCCAAAGATGTCCGACACCCTCGAGGGTCTTTCTCCCTCGACCATATGATCACTCAAAAGCCAATCCCAATGGGTGTCCTCAAGGGCCTCTTACCCTCGCTATAAATGCGGACTATCGGGAGAGTACCCGAAGTCCGGCTCTAAACGGAAGGAACGGTGTACTCACGAACATTAGCCCAGGGAGCTCTCCGAGGCAAGCAACTAACGCGCGTGTGCGCGCACACCGCATGCTCTTCTCGCAACCGGCGTAAATGCGGGGCCTAAGGGCAAACTACGCGGGCGTGCACGCATGCCTAAGACTCGAAACGGTGTCACCGAACACGTGAGTGCGAGGCCCTCGCACTCATCTGCATGCACTGTACCCACCGACTGAAGCTAAGAACCCGCCAAGGTAGGCTTACACCGCTAAGGTGGTTCCGCTCTAGCAGCTACAAACTAGGCTTATGCCGACGTGGTAGCTAAATCCACGTCGGCTGCCGGGGGGAAGCAATGTACGTTATGCTTCGCTCTACTCCCGACCGGTGGGGACAAGGTACGTTATGTCCGCTCTCAGCCTCTAGATGATGACAACCCTGCTACACTAGCTAGAGTATAAAGTAAACGATTCCTGGCTAAACATACATAAACATCATCCATCATATATAACCTAGCATGATACTACGAACTTAAAGCAGGAATCTCAAGCATGCTGGAAGAACGATCCTAGCATGGCACTAACATGTACAAACAATCAAACATGCTAGCAGGAGTGCAATCACAAGCTGTCCTATCCACTAATCATGTCCATAAAAGTAAACATGCATATAAGGCACAATTAAGAAAGCATCGTAGGGTCCACACAACCATGATAAGAAATCCTTACCTGGAAACAAGTGGAAAAATAGCAATCACCAATCGAAAACGACCCTCGAGCTTTCAACCGAACCCGAACAACCTAGGCATATGATAAAAACACCTAAGTAAATAAAATAAAGATCGAAACAGCCCTAGCCCAACGGAGAAAAGGCTCGAGAATTACAAAACAAAGGAAGGCACATGGCCTCGGCCCAACCCGCATGGCAAGGCGGTGGCGGCAACAAGGACAGTGTGGCGCTGGCCAGGCCGGGCGCTGCAGCTGGGCGCTGGCGCCTGGCGCTAGCGAGGAGGGGGACGCGGCAGACGCTGGCCGCCGCAGCAGCGTACACGCTGGTCGAAGCGCGGGCGAGACGTCGGGTTCGCAAGGACAACGCGCGCAGTGACGCGTCTAGGCGGCAATGAAGCGGCGCTGGCGACGACGATCGGAAAGCAGCGAAGCGGAGCGGCGCGGCGCGTCTGGGGGCATGGTGTGGTACGGCGCGGCGCGTCTTGGCGCGCGCTGGCCGGGCGATGTAACGCGTCTGGGCGCACTGGCCGGGCGATGCGATGCGCTGGCTCGCTCTGGCGACTGGTCGCTGCTTAGTGCGCCTGGTGTCTGCAGGCTGGTGGCTCGGTGCGAGGCGGTGGGGCGTGGCTGGGTGATCGGGTGCAGGGCGGTGCGGCAGTGGATCGGCTGGGGCGGCTAGGGTTTCTTGGTGAGGTCGGCTAGGAGAGAGAGAGAGAGAGAGAATTTTGCAAAACAAGGGAAAAAGGGGTTTTCTTGATTTTCTTTCCTTTTCCCCTAATTAAATAGGTTAGGAGACCTAAATTCCCTTCCCAAGGCTTCCTCTTGCGGGTCCCGGCTAAGCAACCTTTTATTTTAAAATTAAACTCTCTTTTCCTACAAACTTCCCAAGATCATTTAGGGCAAGGGCTCAAAACCCAATGGAAGCACCAAAATTACAATTAATTTTGCCATTTTCTAAAACACCTCCAAACTTCCAAACAACTTGCCCAAACCTCTCGGGTCTTGCAACCAACAACCATTAAGCTTCGACAAAGGCAGGAATGACCTTGGAATCCTGAAAATCCACAAAACCCTGACCGGGGGCAAAAAGACCAAAATGCCCCTAAGGGTTAAAATAGCTCTAACGGCCCATCCGAACATCCGAATAATGACCCGAAATCACCTGGGTAACCGAAATGGAAAACTGGGCCGTTACAATACTCCCTCTTTTTAAGACTTTCGTCCTCGAAAGTCCTAAGACGAAAACAACTCTAGCAAATCTCCACAGATCCTTAACCAATCAAATTCCCTGTCAGGACAGCACTAACCTTCTTCGAAATCCGAAGCCCCCCCCTTGGGTTCCCAAAGGCTCAAAGTCACAAGCCATCCAGCCTGCCATAAGCTATCTCAACCAAGACTGGGCATACACTGAACTCCGAAGAAATAGATGCGATAGTGCTAACGGTAATCCACATCCTCAAACTCGAACTAGCTCTCAAACGGTCTTAAAATCTTAGGGTTCACTTAACCCTGCAACCCAACTTGGAATGCCTCTCTACGGCGCTACTCTCAGCAAACACATAGACTGGTCACAAGCTCTAAACCCTTCGCCAAGGACTGGCATAACTCCTCTGGCTCACAGTTGTTAACAAACAGCCTTAACTCTGCACCATGCTAACCAAACATCAGAACCTCTCAGGTTTCTGGAACTAATCGGCCTCCTCCTACTTCACAAGAGATCTGCGAACCCCAATGATTGCCTACCATCCTTAACGAGATCCAAATCGAACCACAACTGGTGACTGATCCTGATGGCAAACTTCTCCCACTAGCACGCGTCCACAACACTAAGCAACCATCTTACGAGAAATTGAAGCACCAAAGCCAAGGGGCACTTTTTCTGGTTCACCAAGCGGCAACCACCACTCACGCTAGCTGAAACTTCAGCTTCGGCCACCCCTGAACGACAAGGTCCAGGAACAGGCTCCACTCAGCCAACTAATAAACCGGATCCCCTCATCGACCGACAACAAACTTTCCAATGCAACCCGATCCGCCATGGCTTAGGTGAATATCGCCAGACAGGAAAACAATCAACATTCCTCTCACGGAAAACTCGGCAGCAAGGACCAAACCCTCATAGGGCTACCAGCAACTCACAACAGCTTGAGGAGAACAGCCCAAAGGCTAACCAACCAATGCCACGACATCTCTGAGCCAACACACTCCGCTGAGGCTCAGCTAACGCCAACTGCGAAAGCACAACAACAAGAAGCAAAGCCCGAGAAGGACTTGCTCAGCAGAACTCAACTCAAGCTCATCGCGAGCAAAGCTCGCCTCCAAGCTACCCCTCAACTCTTAAGTCCAACCGGCTACTCAAAGGACTTCCTCCTTTTAGCCAAGGCCTAACTCATCTTGCGACTAGAAACTCCACACTCAGAACATCGCAAGGAAAACGAACTGGCGAGGCTATCTCCAAAGATAATACTTGCGGCTGGCATCCATGGTGCAACTCAACCACCATGGAAACTAGGGGTTCCTCAAACCCCAAAGAACCAACAATTTTCCAGCAAAACTCAACTCTTAAACTGGCTGGCCTCCGCCCTTGCGGGGACAAACAACTTTCGCTTGCTAACAACACAATGCAAAGACCCCCTCGCTGGGCTAACCACTGCGCTACTCTGATCAACTACACAACTCAGGAGCTACGCTGACTCCTTCTAAACGAGGACGATTTCCCAGCAAGCGAACTCTGAAGGGCAGCGAACTTCTCACACGCTCGCTGACTAGCTCAAACCCAAGGGCAACAACTACCAACTCTCTTGGAAGTAACACCCAAGGGAAACCCAACTGATTGGACCACCAATCCAGAACTAGCCGAACTTACTCAACCACCGGGGAGGGGTCAACTCCCAAAACCTCCTGACTAGGAACAAATCCCCAGGGCAACGCCCTCCTGCTCGAACCGAGTTAACTCTTGAAACTTCAAGAGAACCAAATCTTGGTCAACACCAAGCACCAACTAGCCTCCAAAACCAAACAAGTACTAGCTTGCTAGACTGCCAAGTTTGCAAGCAACTCACCCAAGGAACACTGCCTGGGTCTAACTGAGCTCTGGAGAGGCTCTCCACAACCTAGGGATCCTCCTACGCAAGGCAACAACCTCAACATACCTTCTGCCCAAGGAAAGGATCCGAAAAGCTCTCTTAGCCAAAACGATCAGGAACTGCGCGGCATCCTTACAACCATAGCTAGGGCACTTGCCAAGAACCAAAGCCTTGACAACCTCAAGGACTGAGCACTGGCTCCTCAACACGAACCTCTCGTGGTTTCCCAAACATGAACCACGGAACGAGCTACACAAAAGTACACCGAGGTGTACAGCTCCAACACGATTCCTTAAGATCCAATGCCGACAAGGGCTCTCACACAGGGCAACCTTGCCTCCAAACAGAGCCACAACAAACAAGGGAGCAGCAAGAGTTCAAACCCACTCGGGGCCAACTCACCACGAAAAGCCACATTGGCCAATTCACTCTACAAAAGCAAATCCAACCAAGCTAACATACCTCAAGCCAATGTGTTCACTAAACATGCTCCGATCAGCCATCCAACTCATGGCACAAACACTGGATCAATCATGCATCCTCAATGCCAACAATACCCATACTAGGGTAACTCAAAGGGTAGCCGAATCATGCTACCAACAACTGGCTCAGAAGCTCACAACACAGGCGCGAGAACTCAAACGCGCTAGCTCTTAGCAGCCTACAGCATCCCTTGCACCCAACTCTCAAAGATCCTGAAAAGCTCCTACTTTCCCTCGAAAACCTCAAACTTGTAGTCCTCTGACTACCACCGAGCTAGATCTCTTAAGCAACCCCAACAGGTGCAACCTTAGGAAAAAGGTACAAGACTCGCGGGGATGCTATACTCTGGGCAGCTATGGAACCACCTGCTCAACAGGGCCAACTGACCTCAATCTAGGCCTCCTCTCAAAGCTTGGTGCTAATAGGCACTACATCCATTACCACACGAATCAGCCTTAAACGAGCTTTATGCTCCTCTGAGGAAAGGTCACACTCCAAGTGACGGGGCAATGGCACTCAACATAAGAGTCCAAACACTCGAGCAACCCAATCTCTGGAATCTCGACCAACCGACATGCCAAGGCCTACTCCTGCATCCCACTCGATGCTCAACAAAAACTCAGGCCAACATCCTGCATCTCACTCGATGCTCAACAAAGCTCAGGCCAACTCCTCGGGTGGCAACAACTAGTTCCACACTGGGAACATCCAAATGAAAAGAGTGCTCCACTCTACTAGCCCGCAGAAATCCACAAATGGATCAACTCCTGGCAAGAAAACTCCACACTATCCCCTGGCTACGAGGGTACAAAAAGAAGTGGCTGCAAAACGACTGCAGGCTTGCAAGGAGGACAAGATGTCTCTACATCTTCCTCAAAAGCTACTAACTTGGCGGCTTGCCAATCGATCGGGTGGCTGGTGGAGACTCTGCTGGTCCGCCTCTCATAGGGGACTTCCACCACCACACTGCTGCATCAAACAGCACCAGAACGGCACGCCTCGACCTCTGAACATCAGGTCATCGGCCTCTAAACACCAGGTCACCCCAACACTTGGATGATAAACTCGATCCTGGACAACTACATCGCTGCCAGCAGTAGGCCTAAAAAAAGAACATCCAGCTCTACTGGCTCCCACTTGCCAAACTTGGCGGCTCGATCAACGCCAACTAACTTATCAGCATAAACCTGTTGATCAAGCCCTCCCGAGAACCTTCGGGGCTACTGGAGCTACTAGGAGGGGTGACTCCTGGATAAACTCTACCAGCTGGGCTCTCTGTGCCCAAGACTCCTCACTACGCGCTACAAATTGCGCCTGGGTCTCCGCTCTCTGCTAGCTAAAAGACCTGCCATGAACTCCCTCATGGCTGGAGCACACTCTGCTCCAGGAGTCTCACTCTGAGGCGTGCTAGCCTCTACCCCCTACTCTTGGCAACTCATCTGCCAGGGCCAAAGGTGGCCTACGGGTCTAGTCAACCCTGGACGCGGTCTCGTCATCAACATGAACAGTCCAACTCCTTGGTTGGAGATACCAAACGTCCCTGCTCCTCTAAGTGCAATCAACCTACTAGCGATCCACACAAGAATAAAAGCTAGCCCACGCTGAGGCTCTCACTGCCCAACAAGGGTAACACATGTATACTAGATGCAGTATTGTAAAATAAAACCCTTAGCTTAATGAACTCGAGACAAACTGACGACGGCGCGAGGAGCCTGATGATCATGGGGGCAACAACCTACAAAGCAAAGTTAGTCTCACGAATCTATGACTCTGTGCTCGATACCAAGCAGTAAGAACCCGACCTAAAATACGGTCCTAAACCTAGGTCTCACACCAAAGATGAGTTAAATACTTCACCGAGCGGTTTAGTGCTCATATTTAAAACCTTTCATACATTTAGAAACGGGGAATGCTTAAAACATAATCAACAATTTTGTTTAAGAAAAACCAACGGAGTAAAACAAGCCTGGCCAGTATATTAAAAACATTCAAAACAGTTCAAACAACTTTTATAATGTTTCCCCTAGGACTCATGTCCATCTACATGCTGAACAAATATGCAAACAATAAAGACAGAGTGCCGGCGGCACCCATGATCAATCAGCTCCCTCCGCTAGCCGCCCCTGTGCTGTCCCAAGTTACCTGGTGGAAAACCACAGGAATAAGGGTGAGTATAAACATACTCAGTAAGAATCCCCAACCGGGGTACAATACGATACATCATTCATCTCGCACCCTAGCATACATGCAAAGCGATTACCAACACGGATCATAGCTCAACGAGCTTACAAGGCGATATCTAGAATCCTCGGAAGTCTCCTACTTACGCCTAATGATTGGTTCTCATAACCAATCCGGGACATCTCCGAGGGTCTTTCTCCTCGGCCAATTGATCGGCTCAAAAACCGATCCCAAAGATGTCCGACACCCTCGAGGGTCTTTCTCCTCGACCATATGATCACTCAAAAGCCAATCCCAATGGGTGTCCTCAAGGGCCTCTTACCCTCGCTTATAATCTGGACTATCGGAGAGTACCCAAGTCCGGCTCTAAACCGGAAGGAACTGGTGTACTCACGAACATTAGCGGGAGCTCTCCGAACCGGCAACTAACGCTGCGTGCGCGCGACACCGCATGCTCTTCTCGCAACCGCGTAAATGCGGGGCCTAAGGGCAAACTACGCGGGCGTGCACGCATGCCTAAGACTCGAAACGGTGTCACCGAACACGTGAGTGCGAGGCCCTCGGCACTCATCCTGCGGCACTGTACCACGACACGAAGCTAAGAACCGGCCAAGGTAGGCTTACACCGTTGGCAGGGTTCCACTCTAGCAGGCTACAAACTAGGCTTATGCCGACGTGGTAGCTAAATCCACGTCGGCTGCCGGGGGGAAGCAATGTACGTTATGCTTCGCTCTACTCCCGACCGGTGGGGACAAGTTACGTTATGTCCGCTCTCAGCCTCTAGATGATGACAACCCTGCTACACTAGCTAGAGTATAAAGTAAACGATTCCTGGCTAAACATACATAAACATCATCCATCATATATAACCTAGCATGATACTACGAACTTAAAGCAGGAATCTCAAGCATGCTGGAAGAACGATCCTAGCATGGCACTAACATGTACAAACAATCAAACATGCTAGCAGGAGTGCAATCACAAGCTGTCCTATCCACTAATCATGTCCATAAAAGTAAACATGCATATAAGGCACAATTAAGAAAGCATCGTAGGGTCCACACAACCACACTAAGAAATCCTTACCTGGAAACAAGTGGAAAAATAGCAATCACCAATCGAAAACGACCCTCGAGCTTTCAACCGAACCCGAACAACCTAGGCATATGATAAAAACACCTAAGTAAATAAAACAGCATCGAACAGCCTAGCCCAACGGAGAAAAGGCTCGAGAATTACAAACCGGGAAGGCACATGGCCTCGGCCCAACCCGCATGGCAAGGCAGGCTGGCCGGCAACAAGGACAAGCAGGGCGCGCTGGCGCTGGGCGCTGGCGCTAGCGAGGCAGGGGACGTGCAGACGCGGGCCGTCGCAGGCGAGCGTACACGCTGGGTCGAGCGCGCGGGCGAGACGTCGGGTCTGCAAGGACAACGCGCGGGTGACGCGTCTAGGCGATAAAGGAGTGTGCGCTGGCGATGACGGCGGGCAGGCAGCGCGAAGTGGAGCGGGCGCGGCGCGTCTGGGGCATGGTGTGGTGTGCGCTGCGCGCGCGTTTTGGCGCGCTGGCTGGGCGGCGATAACGCGTCTCGGCGCGCACTGGCCGGGCGATGCTGGCATGATCGGGCGCACTGGCTGGGCGATGCAGCGCGTCTGGGCTCGGCTCGGCGATGGCCGCGGTGCGCGCTGGCCGTGGTGGTGGCTCGATGCGAGGCGGTGGGGCGTGGCTGGGTGATCGGGTGCAGGGCGGTGCGGCAGTGGATCGGCTGGGGCGGCTAGGGTTTCTTGGTGAGGTCGGCTAGGAGAGAGAGAGAGAGAGAGAATTTTGCAAAACAAGGGAAAAGGGGTTTTCTTGATTTTCTTTCCTTTTCCCCTAATTAAATAGGTTAGGAGACCTAAATTCCCTTCCCAAGGCTTCTCTCATGGGTCGGCTAAGCAACCTTTTATTTTAAAATTAAACTCTCTTTTCCTACAAACTTCCCAAGATCATTTAGGCAAGGGCTCAAAACCCAATGGAAGCACCAAAATTACAATTAATTTTGCGATTTCTAAAACACCTCCAAACTTCAAACAACTTGCCCAAACCTCTGGGTCTTGCAACCAACAACCATTAAGCTTCGACAAAGGCAGAATGACCTTGGAATCCTCGAAAATCCACAAAACTCGACCGGGGCAAAAGACCAAAATGCCCCTAAGGGTTAAAATAGCTCTAACGGCCCATCCGAACATCCGAATAATGACCCGAAATCACCTGGGTAACCGAAATGGAAAACTGGGCCGTTACATCCGCTCTAGCAGGCTACAAACTAGGCTTATGCCAATGAGGTAGCTAACCCTCATTGGCTGCCGGGAGGGGGGAGAAAAAGCAATGTACGTTATGCTTTGCTCTATATCGACCCATTGGGGACAAAGTACGTTATGTCCGCTCTCAACCCCTGAAGCAATGCTTCGCTTTACTCCCGACCGGTGGGGACAAGGTACGTTATGTCCGCTCTCAGCCTCTGGATGATGACAAACTCTACAACTCTATCTAAGAGCACAGAGCAAATAAAGGATTCCTGGCTAGCAAGCAATGACCGACATCAATCACATTTACCTAGCATGGTACTACAACTTAAGCAGGAATCACAAGCATGCTGGAAGAACAAACCTAGCATGGCACTAACATGTAAAATCAAGCAAACATGCTAGCAAGAGATCAAACAAGCTACCTATCACTATCATGCTCATAACAATCAGCAAACATACAAGGCACAATCGAGATATATCGCAAGGTCCACACAACCACGGTAAGAAATCCTTACCTGGAACAAGCAGAAAACAATGGTTATAATAAATCAACGAGCGAATCCTCGAGCCTCTAATCGATCCCGAACATCCATCCGAGAAGCCACGAGGCTCGGGCCAAGCCAACACAACACAAGCAAGTGGCCGGGCGGCAAGTGGCGCTGGGCGCAGGCGGGGCGGCGCGCGGCGCGGGGGCTTACTTGGCGAAGCGCGCGAGAGCGCATACGCGCCGCGCGCGAGCAGGGGAGAAGGCGTGCGGGCGCGACGACGCGCTACAGAGACGACTCGGAGTTGCTCGGTGCTGGGGACGGCGCGCGGGCGCGAGGGCGCGCGACAAGGGCGCTGGGACGCGCGACGCGGCTCGGCAGGGATGGCACGGTGCGGACAGATCTGGGCGCGCGAGGGTGAGCGACGATGAGCGATGGCAAGCGACGGCAAGATCTGGCGAGGGCGAGCTCGGATCTGGGCTTCTGGTGCGACGACGCGCGATCTTGGCTGCTGGGCGACAGGCTCGCGCGGCGCGCGATGCGATCTCAAGGCGCCGGACTCGGCGACGGCGCGGCGCGGCGAGGCTGGCTGGTGGTGCGACGACGCTGGCTCGCTCGGCAGCGGCGTGCGGACTGGCCGCCTCCGCAGTGGCTCGACACACACAAGCAGCCTAGGGGCTGGGAGGGAGTGGCTAGGTCGGGGAGAAGAGAGAGAGAGAGAGAAAAAGAAAAGAAAAAGAAAAAGAAAAAAGAAAAAGAAAAGGAAAAGTGGATTTGGACCAAAAAGGGAAAAATAAAAGAAAAGGGAAATAAAAGGGGAAAATGGGATTTTAACCTCTTTTCCATCCTTAACCAAATTTAAATAAGCCTTAAAAGTCCTTAAATCCCATTTCCCGGCTTCCTCCTTCGAAACCCGGCTGAAGCTACCTCTTCAAATCAAAAACTCACTTTAAACAAACTCCCAAATCATCTCTAAGGGCCTGGGCTCGAATCCCAAAGGAACACCCAAACAACCATCACTTTTGCCCAAAACCCAAATCACAACCGAACTCCCAAACGAATAGCCCAAACATCTCGGGACTCGCAGCCACCAACAAACAAGCCTCAACAAAGGCAGGAGCTACCTCGAAGCCCTGAAAATCCACAAATCCTGCCTAGGGAGCAAAAAGACCAAAATACCCCTAAGGGTCAAAACAGCTCTAACGGCCCAACCGAACCATTTGACCTCAACCTAAGCTCCTCGAGAACCGGAATAGAAAACTGGGCCATTACAATACTCCCTCCTTTAAAGACTTTCGTCCTCGAAAGTCCTAAGACGAAACGGCGCTAGGAGTACTCCACTAATTTCTAGCCAACAGAACTTCTCGGCTAAGACAACACTAGCCCTTCTCTGAAAACCAAACCCTCTTGGGTTCTCAAAGGCGCAAAGCCACAATGCTATCCAGACTGCCACAGACAATCTCAACAAAGACTGAGCATGCAAAAAGCACTGCTGCCAAAGACGGGGCAAAGCTAACCACTGCTCCAATCCGCTCAAGGATCTCAAAAGCCCTACAAACCTGGGGCTCAATCAAAACCCTGCTAAACCAACACGGAACACCTCTCAACGGTGTTACTCTCGTAAGAATGGCAGATCGGGCACAAGCTCCAAAACTCAACGCCACGCGACTTTGGCGTAACTTCTCTGAATGCCTACAATCGATAACAAATCGCCTCAACACAACGCGCAAAGTCAAGCCAAAACAATCGAACCTCTTAGGTTCCGAAAACCAACGGCCTACTCTTTCTTCACAAGAGACCAGCGAACCACAAGGCTTGCCTAAAGCCTTAACGAAAAACAATCGAACCACCAAACTGGCGATTGATCCAAAAGGCAAACTTTCCCAACAAGCACAAGTGAAATCTTCACTACGGCCAACCCTAAGTGGCCAAAACCAGGCACAGGCTCCACTCGGCCTAGCCAACAAACAGGAGCCTCTCAACGGCCGAACACAAACTTTTCCATGCAAACCTGCTAGCAACTGGCCAAAGAGAACATTGCCAGGCAAGGAAGCAACAAACATTCCTCTCATGGAAAATCTCGGGCTGCAAGGACCAATCCATCACGCAGCCACTAGCAACACAACACCTTGACGATAGCAACTCAAGGGCCAACCAATCAATGCCACGACACCTCTGTGCCAACTCACTCAACTGAGGCTCAGCTAATCGCCAACTGCGAAAGCACAACAACCTAGAAGCAAAGCCCGAGAAAGGCTTGCTCAGCAGAAACTCAACTCAAGCTCATCACGAGCAAAGCTTGCCTCCAAAATACCACTCAACACTTAAGTCCAACTGGCTACTCAAAGGACTTCCTCCTTTTAGCTTAGGCCTAACTCATCTTGCGGCTAGAACTCCACACTCGGAACATCGCAAGGAAAACGAACTGATGAGGCTATCTCCAAAGATAAAACTCGAGGCTGGCATCCATGGTGCAACTCAATCACCAAGGAAAACTAGGGGGAAAAACTTCAAACCCCAAGAACCAACAACTTACCAGCAAAAGCTCAACTCTTAAACTGGCTGGCCACCGCTCTTGCGGGGACAAACAACTTTTCGCTTGCTAACAACACAATGCAGGGACCCTCTCATTGGGCTAACCATCGCGCTACTCGATCAACTACACAACTCGGGAGCTACGCTGACTCCTCAACGGAACGATTTCCCGGCAAGCAAACTCTAAAGGGCGTGAACATCACACAAGCTCGCTGACCAGCTCAAACCCAAGGGCAAACAACAACCAACTCTCTTGGAAGCAACACCCAAGGGAAACTCAACTGATTGGACCACCAATCCAGAACTAGCCGATCTTACTCAACCACCGGGGGAGGAATCGACTCCCAAAACAACCAGACTAGTAACAAATCCTCAGGGCAACGCCCTCTGGCTCGAACCGACCAAGCTCTTGAAACATCAAGAGAACCAAATCTTGGTCAACACCAAGCACCAACTAGCCTCCAAAACCAAACAAGCACTAGCTTGCTAGACTGCCAAATCTGCAAGCAACTCACCCAAGGAACACTGCCTGGGTCTAACTGAGCTCTAGAGAGGCTCTCCACAAACTAGGGATCCTCTCGATCACCTTCCGACACACACACGGCCGACAACGATCTAACAAACAACGGCCGGCACGCGAGCACGGCATCCTTACAACCAAAGCTAGGGCACTTGCCAAGAACCAAAGTCTTGACAACCTCAAAGACTGAGCACTGGCTCCTCAACACGAACCTCTCGTGGTTTCCCAAACATGAACCACAGAACGAGCTACACAAAAGTACACCGGCTTGTACAGCTCCAACACGATTCCTTAAGATCCAATGCTAACAAGGGCTCTCACACAGGGCAACTTTTGCCTCCAAACAGAGCCACTACTAACCAGGGAGCAACAAGAGTCCAAACCCACTCGGGGCCAACTCACCTCGAAAAGCCACATTGGCCAACTTACTCTACAAGAGCGAATCCATCCAAGCTGACATACCTCAAGCCAATGTGCTCACTACATGTGCTCCGATCAGCCATCCAACTCATGGCTCTAACACTGGATCAACCACGCATCCACGATGCCAGCACTACCCATACTAGGGTAACTCAAAGGGTAGCCGAATCATGCTACCAACAACTGGCTCAGAAGCTCACAACACAGGCGCGAGAACTCGATCGCGCTAGCTCTTAACAGCCTACAGCATCCTTTGGTACCCAACTCTCGGAGATCCTGAAAAGCTCCTACTTTCCCTCGAAAACCTCAAACTTGTAGTCCTCTGACTACCACCGAGCTAGATCTCTTATGCAACCCAAACAGGTGCAACCTCAGGAAAAGGGTACAAGACTAGCGGGGATGCTATACTCTGGGCAGCCATGGAACCACCTGCACCAAAAGTGCCAACTGGCCTGAATCTGAGCCTCCTCACAAAGCTTGGTGCCAACAGGCACTACATCCATTACAACACGAATCAGCCTTAAACGAGCTTTATGCCCCTCTGAGAAAAATCACACTCCAAGTGACGGGGCAGAGGCACTCAACACAAGAGTCCACCACTCGAGCAGCCTAATCTCTGGAATCTCGACCAACAGACATGCCAAGGCCTACTACTGCATCCCACTCGATGCTCAACAAAATCTCAGGCTAACTCTTGCATCTCACTCGATGCTCAACAAAAGCTCAGGCTAATTCCTCGGGTGGCAACAACTAGTTCCACTCTGGGAACATCCAAATAAAAAGAGTGCTCCACTCTACTAGCCCGCTGAAATCCACAGATGGATAAAACCCTGGCAAGCAAACTCCACACCACACCCTGGCTACGAGGGTACAAAGAGAACTGGCTGCAAAACAACAGCAGGCTTGCAAGGGGGCAAGGATGTCTCTACATCTGCCTCTAGCCACTAACACGGCAACTTGCCAATCAATCGGGCGACTGGTGTAGACTCTGCTAGTCCACCTCTCTCAAGGGACTACCACCACCAATCGGCTGTACCAAATAAAGACGGAACAGCACACCTCGGCCTCTCGAACAATGAGGACATCCCAACACACGGATGCTAAACTCAAACACGGCCAACCGCTTTACTACTAGCAAAGCAGGACTTTCTAACACATCGAGCTCTCAGGCATCCACTTGCCAAATCGGGCGGCTCCATCAACGCCATCAAACTCAACTACATAAACTCGCTGATCGTGCCCTCCGGGAACCTCCGGCTACAAGAGCTCTTGGGGAAAGAATGCTTGAAACAAACTCGTCAATTTTGGGCTATCCGTGCCCGGGACTCCTCACTATGCGCTACTAAATCGCGCTCGGGTCTTTGCTCTCTCGATAGCTAAAGACTCGCCATCAAACCTCTCATGGTCGGAGCACACTCGCTCGTGGAGTCTCACTGAGGCGTGCTAGCCTCTACCCTCCTCTAGGCAACTCAATCGCCAGGGGCCAACTCGCCAACGGGCTAAACAACCCCGGACGCGGCCTCAACATCAATACAATCGGTCCAACACCTCGGGTGGACATGCCAAGCGCCCCGCTCCTCCGAGTGCAATCAACATATCGGGCGATCTCGCACAAGGCACCTCCACCCTCTCACTAGGGGAGAAACCAACAACTGGGCCACAAATGGCCTATGGGAGTCTAATCTCTGCCTCCCTCTGGGTGCGATCGACACACTGGCGATCTACACAAAGCATAAATGCTGGCCCACATGGGGCTCTCACCGCTCAACAAATCGCCGCAGATCGCGGGAAGTTGGCATGATGGCTCTCTAAGCCCAAACCAACAACGAGTCGAACTCGCTCGTCTCTGCTCCACAACTCTACACAAGGCATAAAAGCTAGAAGAAAAGTATTGTATATTCTTACCCCTTAACTTAATTGAACTCAGACAAACCAGGCGGCCGTGGACTGCTGATGATCATGGGAACAACAACCTACAAAGCAGGTTAGTCTACAGAATCTATGACTCGTGCTCGATACCAAGCTGTAAGAACTGCACCCAAACATGGTCCTAAACAAGGGGTTCTCACTCAAAGATGCAAGTTAAATATGATAACAAGCGGTTTAGTGCTCATATTAAACAAAACCTTTCAAACATATGAGAAGGGAGAACCCTTAAAACATAACCAACAATTTTCATGTAAAACAATCCAACAAAGTAAAACAACCTGGCCAGTGTTTATAAAAATATACAATACAATTTAAACAACGTTTTAAACAATGTTCCCCTAGGACTTCTGTCCATCTACATTTGAATAAACAATGCAATAATAAAAGACAGAGTGCTGGCGGTTCCCCATGATCAATCGCCTCCTCCGCTAGCCCTCCTGGTGTTGTCCCAAGATACCTGGAAGATAAATAAGGGTGAGTATAAACATACTCAGTAAGAATCCCCAACCGGGGTACAATACGATATATCAGTCATCTAGCACCTCAACATGCAAGCAAATAGCTATCAACACAGATCTTAGCTCAACGAGCTCATAAAACAAGATCTGGAAACATCGGAAGTCTCTTACTTCCGGAATCATCGGAAGTCTCCTACTTCCGGCCTAATGATTGGTTCTCATAACCAATCCCGGGACATCTCCGAGGGTCTTTCTCCCTCGGCCAATTGATCAGCTCAAAAACCGATCCCAAGATGTCCGACACCCTCGAGGGTCTTTCTCCCTCGACCAAATTGATTAGCTCAAAGGCCAATCCCAATGGGTGTCCTCAAGGGCCTCCTTGCCCTCGCTAACAATCTGGACTATCGGGAGAATACCCGAAGTCTGGCTCTAAACTGGAAGGAACTGGTGTACTCACGAACATTAGCCCGGGGGAGCTCTCCGAACCGGCAACTAACGCTGGTAGGCGCGCACACCGCATGCTCATCTCGCAACCGGTGTAAATGCGGGGCCTAAGGGAAAACTACGCGGTCGCACGCATGCCTAAAGACTCGGAAGCGGTGTCACCGATCACAGAGCGCGAGGCCCTCGGCGCTCATCTCAGGCGCACTGCATCACCGACTGAAGCTAAGAACCGCCAAGGCGAGGCAGCTTGCACCGCTGGCGGTGGTTCCGCTCTAGCGAGCTACAAACTAGGCTTATGCCAATGAGGTAGCTAACCCTCATTGGCTGCCGGAGGGGGAGAAAAGCAATGTACGTTATGCTTTGCTCTATATCGACCACCATGGGGACAAAGTACGTTATGTCCGCTCAACCCCCTCAAGCAATGCTTCGCTTTACTCCCCCCGGTGGGGACAAGGTACGTTATGTCCACTCTCAGCCTCTGGATGATGACAAACTCTACAACTCTATCTAAGAGCACAGAGCAAATAAAGGATTCCTGGCTAGCAAGCAATGACCGACATCAATCACATTTACCTAGCATGGTACTACAACTTAAGCAGGAATCACAAGCATGCTGGAAGAACAAACCTAGCATGGCACTAACATGTAAAATCAAGCAAACATGCTTGCAAGAGATCAAACAAGCTGCCTATCACTATCATGCTCATAACAATCAGCAAACATACAAGGCACAATCGAGATATATCGCAAGGTCCACACAACCACGGTAAGAAATCCTTACCTGGAACAAGCAGAAAACAATGGTTATAATAAATCTACGAGCGAATCCTCGAGCCTCTAATCGATCCCGAACAGCCATCCGAGAAGCCACGAGGCTCGGGCCAAGCCAACACAACACAAGCAGTCGGGCTGGGCGCAGCGGGCGCAGGCGCGCGCTGGGAAGCGGTAGCGCAAACACGCGCATGAGCAGCAGGAAAAGGCGCGCGCGCGGGCGCGACGACGCGCTACAGGGACGACTCAGAGTTGCTCGGCGTGGGGGACGGCGCGCGACGCGGCTCGGCAGGGATGGCACGGCGCGGACAGATCTGGGCGCGCGAGGGGGAGCGACGACGAGCGACGGCAAGCGACGGCGAGATCTGGCGAGGGCGAGCTCGGATCTGGGCGTCTGGTGCGACGACGCGCGATCTTGGCTGCTGGGCGACGGGCTCGCGACGGCGCGATGCAGATCTGGGCGTCGACGGCGGACGGCGCGGCGAGGCTTTCTTTGGTGCGACGACGACTGGCTCGACGGCAGCGCAGCGGACCGCCGCCTCCGCAGATGGCTCGACGGCATGCGCGCAGCTAGGGCTGGGAGGGAGTGGCTAGGTCGGGGAGAAGAGAGAGAGAGAGAGAAAAAGAAAAGAAAAAGAAAAAGAAAAAAGAAAAAGTGGATTTGGACCAAAAAGGGAAAAATAAAAGAAAAGGGAAATAAAAGGGAAAAATGGGATTTTAACCTCTTTTCCATCCTTAACCAAATTTAAATAAGCCTTAAAAGTCCTTAAATCCCATTTCCCGGCTTCCTCCTTCGAAACCCGGCTGAAGCTACCTCTTCAAATCAAAAACTCACTTTAAACAAACTCCCAAATCATCTCTAAGGGCCTGGGCTCGAATCCCAAAGGAACACCCAAACAACCATCACTTTTGCCCAAAACCCAAATCACAACCGAACTCCCAAACGAATAGCCCAAACATCTCGGGACTCATGACCACCAACAAACAAGCCTCAACAAAGCGTGAGCCGCCTCAAGCCCCGAAAATCCACAAATCCCGCCTAGGAGCAAAAGACCAAAATACCCTAAGGGTCAAAGCAGCTCTAACGGCCCAACCGAACCATCGACCAACCAAAGCTCCTCGAGAACGGAATAGAAAATCGGGCCGTTCTGAGCTGCAACCAGCTTGGGTCTCCTCCACCACTGGGAGTTCTTTAGAACGAAGTTCAGAGCTAAGTATGTTAACGATGAGGCTTAGCAGGAGATGGCGGAGGCCTTCTCAAATCTGAAACAGGGATCAAATAGTATTGCTGCCTATGAAAAGAAGTTTTCTGAGTATAGCTATTTTGCCCCGGAGCTCATTGCCACTAAGGAGCTCAAGACTAAGAAGTTTATTAGTGGGCTGAGGAAGGAGGTTGCTCAGGATGTCCGAGCGCTCGCTCCTGAGAGTTATGACCGAGCGGTGGAGTTGGCCACGATTTATAACCCGAAGTATCCGCGAAGCGAGATTCTCATTGCACCAGCTCGCTCGGGCCACCGCTCAGCAGTATTCTGGGCATAAGAGGAAGATTGGTTCTTCTAGTGGTTTCCGCTCAGGTGGTCAGCAGACTCGCCGTCAGGGCCAGTCTAGAGGTCGGGATCAGCGCCGACCTCAAGGTAGGGCCCAGGATCGCCAGCAGGAAGGGCCCAGGCAGCCAGCTTTTTGCAACAAGTGTGGGAAGGCGCATTTTGGTTTGTGTGGAGCATCGCCTCGTGCTTGCTATAGATGTGGCAAGGAAGGGCACTTGGCCAGATTCTGCACCCAGGATTTAGCAGCAGTTGGACCGGCCCAGCAGCAGGGTCGGGTGTTTGCCACCACTCGCCAGGAGGCGGAGCGTATTGATGATGCAGTTGCAGGTACGCTGCTTGTCTTACAGCACTATGCGTTTGTATTGTTTGATTCGGGTTCGACCCATTCCTTTGTTTCCGATGCATTCGTTAGACAAGCTTGTGTGGAACTCGAACCTCTAGGGTTTGAGCTATGTGTTGCCACTCCCTCGGGAGTTAGTATGTTAGCGAGAGCAAAGAGAGTTAAGCATGGCCGATACTGATATCTCGATGAGGTTTTGGAGGCTACCTCATAGTTACGTCTATGAGCGGTTTCGACGTGATCCTCGGTATGGATTGGTTGGCAGAGAACCATGCGTTGATTGACTGCCGCCGAAAGGAAGTGGTGTTCAGGCCGCCTCAGAAACCGAGCTTCAAGTTTCGTGGTGTCCAGGGCGGAGTTTGCCCGCCGTTGATCTCAGCAGTGAAAGCCCGTAGATTGTTAGCTCGAGGAGCTTAGGGCTTCTTGGCAAAGCCGTCTGGGAGATAGTAGTACGTTGTTATCCGTTGATATGGTCCCCGTGGTGCAAGAGTTTTGCGATGTTTTCCCCGAAGAGTTGCCAGGTTTACCTCCGAAGAGGGAGCTAGACTTCACCATCGAGTTGGAGACAGGGACTCTCCCCATTTCTAAAGCCCCGTATCGTATGGCGCCAGCCGAGTTGAAAGAACTCAAAGTGCAGTTGCAAGAGATGCTGGATCGAGGTTTCATTCGACCAAGTGTGTCCCCGTGGGGAGCGCCCGTCCTGTTTGTTAAGAAGAAGGATGGATCCATGCGCTTATGTATAGACTATAGATAACTGAATAAGGTCACGGTGAAGAATAAGTATCCCCTGCCGCGTATAGATGATCTGTTTGATCAACTTCAGGGAGCCTCAGTGTTTTCTAAGATTGATTTGAGGTCAGGGTACCATCAGCTGAGGATTCGGGATGCGGATATCCCTAAGACCGCATTCAGATCGAGGTATGGTCATTATGAGTTCAAGGTCATGTCTTTTGGACTTACGAACACCCCTGCAGCGTTTATGGATATGATGGACAGAGTGTTCAAGGCATTCTTGGATAACTTTGTCATCGTATTCATAGACGACATTTTGATTTATTCCAAGACCAAGGAGGACCATGCTTCGCATTTGAGGCAAGTTTTGGCAGCACTGCGAGAGCACCAGTTGTTCGCGAAGTTCTCTAAGTGTGAATTCTGGCTAGAGAGAGTAGCCTTCCTTGGGCATATCGTGTCGAAAGATGGCATAGCGGTGGACCCTGCAAAGGTAGAGGCAGTCAGTTCATGGGCTAGACCGACGACGGTCGCCGAGATCAGCAGTTTTCTGGGTCTGGCAGGTTATTACCTGCGTTTCGTGAAAGACTTTTTCGCTAAGGCAGCACCCCTAACCCGTCTGACCAAGAAGGGTGTTGATTTCATTTGGGATGCTAGGTGTGAGGAGAGTTTTGCCCAGCTTAAGCTCAGGTTGACGACAGCCCCAGTGTTGGCAGTTCCGGAGGGAACAGGGGGTTTCGTGGTTTATAGTGATGCTTCCAAGTACGGTTTAGGCTGTGTGTTGATGCAGCATGGGAAGGTGATAGCTTATGCTTCCCGTCAGTTGAAGCCTTATGAGAAGAATTACCCAACTCATGATATAAAGTTGGCTGCTGTGGTTTTTGCCCAAAAGATTTGGAGGCACTCCTTCCAGTTAGAGCCAGACTTCGGGTACTCTCCCGATAGTCCAGATTGTTAGCGAGGGCAAGGAGGCCCTTGAGGACACCCATCGGGATTGGCCTTTGAGCTAATCAATTTGGTCGAGAGAGAAAGACCCTCGAGGGTGTCAGACATCTTGGGATCAGTTTTTGAGCTGATCAATTTGGCCGAGGGAGAAAGACCCTCGAAGATGTCCCAGGATTGGTTATGAGAACCCATCATTAGGTCGGAAGTAGGAGACTTCTGATGATTCCGGAAGTAAGAGACTTCCGATGTTTCCAGATCTTGTTTTATGAGCTCGTTGAGCTATGATCTGTGTTGATAGCTGTATGCTTGCATGTTGAGGTGCTAGATGACTGATATATCGTATTGTACCGCGGTTGGGGATTCTTACTGAGTATGTTTATACTCACCCTTATTTATCTTCCAGGTAACTTGGGACAACACCAGGAGGGCTAGCGGAGGGAGCTGATTGATCATGGGGAACCGCCGGCACTCTGCCTTTTATTATTGCATTGTTTATTCAAAGATGTAGATGAACAGAGTCCTAGGGGAAACATTGTTTAAAACGTTGTTTAAATTGTATTGTATATTTTTATAAACACTGGCCAGGTTGTTTTACTTTGTTGGATTGTTTTAAATGAAAATTGTTGGTTATGTTTTAAGGGTTCCTCTTCTCATATGTTTGAAAGGTTTAAAATGAGCACTAAACCGCTTGTTATCATATTTAACTTGCATGCTGAGTGAGAACCCCGGTTTAGGACCATGTTTTGGGTCGGGTTCTTACAGCTTGGTATCGTGAGCAATGAGTCATAGATTCTCGTAGACTAACTCGCTTTGTAGGTTGTTGTTCCCATGATCATCAAGACTCCACGGGCGCTGGTTTGTCCGAGTTCAATTAAGTTAAGGGGTAAGAATTTACAATACTTTTCTTCTAGATTTTATGCCCTGTGTAGGGTTGTGGAGCGAGACGAGAGGAGTTCTCGACTCGTTGTTGGTTTGGGCTTAGAGAGCCATCATGCCAACTTTCAAGCAGCAGCAGCGATTTGTTGAGCAGCTGAGAGCCCCAGTGTGGGCCAAAGATTTATGCTTTGTGTGCACCGCCGCAGGTGTGTCGATTGCACCCGCATGGAGGCCGAGATTAGACCCCATAGGCCATTTGTGGCCCGGGGCTTGTTGGTTTCTCCCCAGTGAGAGGGTGGAGGTGCCTTGTGCAGATCGCCAAGATGTTGATTGCACTCAGAGGAGCAGACGCTTGGCATGTCCACCCGAGGTGTTGGACCGATTGTTTTGATGTTGAGGCCGCTGGCCTGTGGTTGTTAGGCCCTTAGGCCGAGTTGGCCCCGGCGATTAAGTTGCCTAGAGGAGGGGGTAGAGGCTAGCACGCCCGTAGTATGACTCCTTGAGCAGAGTGTGCTCCACCCATGAGAGATTTGATGGCGTGTCTTTAGCTATGAGAGAGCAAAGACCCAGCGCAGCTTTGTTGCGCAGAGTGAGGAGTCTCGGGCACAGATAGCCCAAATTGATGAGTTGGTTTCAGTGATTTACCCCTCAAAGAGCTCTTGTAGCCCTGAGGTTCCCTGGGGCATGATCGTGAGGTTTATGCGCTTGAGTTTGTTGGCGTTGACGAGTCGCCCACTTTGGCAAGTGGATGCCCAGAGAGCTCGATGTATTAGAAAGTCCTTCGCTAGTAGTAAAGCGGTTGGTCCGGCTGGAGTTTAGCATCCGTGTGTTGGGATGCCCCATTGCTCGTGAGGCCGAGATGTGCCGCCTCAGGCTGTTGGTGCGAAGAGTTGATGGTGGCATCCTTGAGAGAGATGGACTAGCCGAGTGTCCACCACGCCCGATTGATTGGCTAGTTGCCGTGTTAGTGGCTTGAGGCGGATGTAGAGACATCTTTGCCCCTTGCAAGCCCCCGCTGTTGTTGTGCAGCCGCTTCTTTTAGTGCCCTCGTGAGCTGTGGTGTAGTGTGGAGTTTGCTTGCCGTGATTTGATCCATTTGTGGATTTGCGGGCTAGCAGAGTGGAGCACTCTTTTATTTGGATGTTCCCAAGTGTGGAACTAGTTGTTGCCACCCGAGGAGTTGGCCTGAGCTTTTGCTGAGCATCGAGTGGGATTTACGAGTAGGCCTTGGCATGTCTGTTGGTCGAGATTCCAGAGACTTGGCTGCTCGAGTGTTTGGACTCTTGTGTTGAGTGCCATTGCCCCGCCACTTGGAGAGTGACTTTCCCTATTCTCAGAGGGGCATAAAGCCTCGTTTAAGGCCGATTCGTGTTGTAATGGATGTAGTGCTGCTGGCACCAAGCTTTGAGAGGAGGCCTAGATTCAGCCGCTTGGCACTTTTGGTGCGAGTGTGGTTCCATGGCTGCCCAGAGTATAGCATCCCCGCTAGTCTTGTACCCCTTTTCCGAGGTTGCACCTGCTTGGGTTGCATAAGAGATCTAGCTCTGGTAGTCGAGGACTACAAGTTTGAGGTTTTCGAGGGAAAGTAGAAGCTTTTCAGATCTTTGAGAGTTGGGTGCAAAGGATGTTGTAGGTCGTTAAGAGCTAGCGCGCTCGAGTTCTCGCGCTACTGTGTTGTGAGCCTGTGTGAGCGCTTTGATGGTAGCATGATTCAGCCTACCCTTTGAGTTACCCTAGTATGGGTAGTGTTGGCATCGAGGATGCGTGATGGATCCAGTGTTAGAGCCATGGGTTGATGGTCGTCGAGCGCTTTAGTGAGCACATTGGCTTGAGGTATGTTAGCTTGGTTGGATTTGCTTTTGTAGAGTGAGTTGGCCTATGTGGCTTTCCGTGGTGAGTTGACCCCGAGTGGGTTTGGACTCTTGTTGCTCCTCGGTTAGTAGTGGCTCGTTTGGAGGCAAAAGTTGCCCCTGTAAGAGCCCTTGTTGGCATTGGATCTTAAGGGATCAAGTTGGAGCCGACACCCCTGTACTTTTGTGTAGCTCTGCTCCGTGGTTCATGTTTGGGAAACCACGAGAGGTTTGTGTTGAGGAGCCGTTGCTCGCCTTTGAGGTTGTCAAGGCTTTGGTTCTGGCAAGTGCCCTAGCTTTGGTTGTAAGGATGCCGTGCTCGCGTCGGCCGTTGTTTAAGCAAGTTTTGCTAGTTGGTCCTTGCCTCGTCCGAGTTCGATTGGAACCGAACAAGAACAAAGAGTGGCAAGCCGCAGCTTCTCGATCGTTTTGGCTAAGAGAGTCGTTCGGATCCCTAGTTTGTGGAGAGCCTCTCTAGAGAGCTCCGTTAGACCTGTGCAAAGTGTTCCTTGGGTGAGTTGCTTGCAGATTTGGCGCCTCAGCAAGCTAGTGCTTGTTTGGTTTTGGAGGCTAGTTGGTGCTTGGTGTTGACCAAGATTTGGTTCTATTGATGTTTCAAGAGCTTGGTCTGCTTCGAGCTGCAGGGCGTTGCCCGAGGATTTGTTCCTAGTCCGGTTGTTTTGGGAGTTGACCCCTCCCGGTGGTTGAGTAAGTTCGGCTAGTTCGGATTGGTGGTCCAATCGCTTGGGTTTCCTGGGTGTTGCTTCCAAGAGAGTTGGTTGTTGTTTGCCCTTGGGTTTGAGCCGGTCACGAGCTTGTGTGATGTTCGCCGCCTTTCGAGTTTGCTTGCCGGGAAGTCGTTCCTCGCTGAGGAGCCGCAGCTCCTGAGTTGTGTAGTTGATCGAGTAGCGCAGCTGGTTAGCCCAATGAGAGGGTCCCTCGCTTTTTGTGTTGTTAGCAAGTTTAAAAGTTGTTTGTCCCCGCAAGAGCGGTGGCGCCGCCGATTTAAGAGTTGCGTTTTCTTCGGAAGTTGTTGGTTCTGGGGTTTGAAGTTTTTCCCCTAGTTTCCTTGGTGGTTGAGTTGCACCATGGATGCCACTCGAGTGTTATCTTTGGAGATAGCCTCGCTCGCTCGTTTTCCTTGCGATGTTCCGAGGGTAGAGTTTCTAGTCGCAAGATGAGTTGAGTTCTACTGAGCAAGTCCTTCTCGAGCTTTGCTTCTTGTTGTTGTGCTTTCGCAGTTGGCGTTAGCTGAGCCTCAGTGGAGTGAGTTGGCTCAGAGGTGCCGTGGAATTAGTTGGTTGACCTTTGGGATGTTCTCGTCAAGGTGTTGTGTTGCTAGTGGCTGCGTGATGGTTTGGTCCTTGCTGCCGAGTTTTCCATGAGAGGAATGTTGGTTGTTCCCTTGCCTGACAATGTTCTCTTTGGCCAGTTGCTAGTAGGTTTGTATGGAAAGGTCTGTGTTCGGCCGTTGAGAGGCTCCTGTTTGTTGGCTAGGCCGAGTGGAGCTCGTGGCTCGGTTTTGGCCACTTAGGGTTGGCCGTAGCTGGAGTCTCATCTTGTGCTAGTCAGAAAAGTTTGCCTTTTTGGATCAATCGCCAGTCGGTGATTTGTTTGCTTCTCGTTAAGGCTTTAGGCAAGCTTGTGGTTCGCTGGTCTCTTGTGTAGCAAGAGTAGGCCGTTTAGTTTCTGGAACCTGAGAGGTTCAGTTGTTTGGCCAGCTTGGTGTAGAGTTGAGGTTATTTGTTAGCCGTTGTGGGCTTTCAGAAAAAGCTACGCCAGTGCGTGGCGTTGAGTTTTGGAGCTTGTATCCAGTCGGCGAGTTGCTGAGAGTGACACCGTTGAGAGGTGTCAGTGTTGGATTAGCAGGGTTTAGATTGAGCCCCCGGTTTGTAGGGCCTTTCCTTTTGAGATCCTTGAGCGGATCAGAGCAGTGGTTAGCTTTGCCCCGTCTTTGGCAGCAGTGCTTTTTGCATGCTCAGTCTTTGTTGAGATGGTCTTTGGCAGATTGGTTAGCTTTGTGGCTTTGAGCCTTTGAGGACCCAAGAGGGTTTGGTTTTCGGAGAAGGGCTGGTGTTGTCTTAGCCGAGAAGTTCTGTTGGCTAGGGATTAGTGGAGTATTCCTAGAGCCGTTTCGTCTTAGGACTTTCGAGGACGAAAGTCTTAAAAGGAGGGAGTATTGTAACGCCCGATTTTCTATTCCGTTCTCGAGGAGCTGTTCGGGATTCAAGTGGTTGGTTGGGCCGTTAGAGCTGCTTTTGACCCTTAGGGGTATTTTAGTCTTTTTGCTCCTCGGGCAAGATTTATGGATTTTGTGGCTTCGAGGAGGCGCTCCGCCTTGGTTGAGGCTCGTTTGTTGGTGGCAATGAGTCCCAAGATGTTTGGGCTATTCGCTTGGGAGTTTGGTTGTGATTTGGGTTTTGGGCAAAAGTGTTGGTTGTTTGGGTGTTTCCTTTGGGATTCGAGCCTGTGCCCTTAGAGATGATTTGGGAGTTTGTTTAAAGTGAGAGTTTTTGTTTTAAAGAGGTAGCTTCACCTGGTCTCAAGGAGGAAGCTGGAAATGGGATTTAAGGACTTTAAGGCTTATTTAAATTTGGATAGAAAATTGGTTAAGGATGGAATGGAGGATAAAATCTCATTTTTTCCTTTTATTTCTTATTTTCCTTTTATTTCCCAAAATCCCCAAAATTCCTTTTATTTTCCTTTTCTTTTTATTTTTCTTTTTTCTTTTTCTCTTTTCTCTCTCTCTCTCCCGACCTAGCCACACCACCCAGCTACTAGCTACGCGCTGCCGAGCCACCACGAGCGGCCAGATCCAGACGCCGCTGCCGCGCGACCACCATCGTCGCAGACCAGCCCGATCGCGCCCGTCGCGAGTCCGTCGCCAAAGAAGCCGCGCGCGCGCGCCCCAGACGCCAGATTCCGCATCGCGCCGTCAGAGAGCGCCGCCCGATCGCGTCGCCCATGTCCAGCCCCGAGCCCAGATCTGCCTCGCTCAGGCCGTCTTCGTGTCGCCCAGGTCCGTGTTGAGTCGCCCGAGCCCAGGCCGCACCGAGCCACTCGCCCCTGCCCAGCGCCCAGCAGCCTGCTTGTGATGTGTTGGCTTGACCCGAGCCTTGTGGCTTCTCGGATGGTATTTCTCGAGTCTTTTCTTCGTTGGGTCCCGATTTGTTGGCTGCTGTTTATGTATGTGATTTGGGTGCTTTTTTGATGTATAGGCTGTTCGAGTTCGATTAGAGGCTCGAGGATTCGCTCGTAGATTTATTATAACCATTGTTTTCTGCTTGTTCCAGGTAAGGATTTCTTACCGTGGTTGTGTGGACCCTGCGATATATCTCGATTGTGCCTTGTATGCTTGCTGATTGTTATGAGCATGATAGTGTTAGGCAGCTTTGTTTGATCTCTTGCTAGCATGTTTGCTTGATTTTACATGTTAGTGCCATGCTAGGTTTGTTCTCCCAGCATGTTTGTGATTCCTGCTTAAGTTGTAGTATCATGCTAGGTAAATGTGATTGATGTCGGTCATTCCTTGCTAGCCAGGAATCCTTTATTTGCTCTGTGCTCTTAGATAGAGTTGTAGAGTTTGTCATCATCCAAAGGCTGAGAGCGGACATAACGTACCTTGTCCCCACCGGTCGGGAATAAAGCGAAGCATTGCTTTAGGGGTTGAGAGCGAACATAACGTACTTTGTCCCCAATGGTCAGATATAGAGCAAAGCATAACGTACATTGCTTTTTCTCCCCCCTCCCGGCAGCCAATGAGGGTTAGCTTCCTCATTGGCATAAGCCTAGTTTGTAGCCTGCTAGAGCGGAACCCTGCCAACGGTGTAAGCTCCGCCTTGGCCGGTTTCTTAGCTTCAGTGGTCGGTGGTACAGGCTGCACAGATGAGCGCCGAGGGCCTCGCGCTACTGTGATCAGTGACACCGCTTCCGAGTCATAGGCATGCGTACCTGGCCCGCGTAGTTTGCCCTTAGGCCCCCGCATTTACGCCGGTTGCAGATGAGCATGCGGTGTGCGCGCACACGCTTTAGTCGCCGGTTCGGAGAGCTCCCCCGGGCTAATATTCGTGAGTACACCAGTTCCTTCCAGTTAGAGCCAGACTTCGGGTACTCTCCCGATAGTCCAGATTGTTAGCGAGGGCAAGGAGGCCCTTGAGGACACCCATCGGGATTGGCTTTTGAGCTAATCAATTTGGTCGAGGGAGAAAGACCCTCGAGGGTGTCGGACATCTTGGGATCGGTTTTTGAGTTGATCAATTTGGCCGAGGGAGAAAGACCCTCGGAGATGTCCCGGGATTGGTTATGAGAACCCATCATTAGGCCGAAAGTAGGAGACTTCCGATGATTCCGGAAGTAAGAGACTTCCGATGTTTCCAGATCTTGTTTTATGAGCTCGTTGAGCTATGATCTGTGTTGATAGCTGTATGCTTGCATGTTGAGGTGCTAGATGACTGATATATCGTATTGTACCCCTGTTAGATTCTTACTGAGTATGTTTATACTCACCCTTATTTATCTTCCAGGTAACTTGGGACAACACCAGGAGGGCTAGCGGAGGGAGTTGATTGATCATGGGGAACCGCCGGCACTCTGTCTTTTATTATTGCATTGTTTATTCAGCATGTAGATGGACAGGAGTCCTAGGGGAAACATTGTTTAAAACGTTGTTTAAATTGTATTGTATATTTTTATAAACACTGGCCAGGTTGTTTTACTTTGTTGGATTGTTTTAAATGAAAATTGTTGGTTATGTTTTAAGGGTTCCTCTTCTCATATGTTTGAAAGGTTTTGTTTAAAATGAGCACTAAACCGCTTATAATCATATTTAACTTGCATGCTGAGTGAGAACCCCGATTTAGGACCATGTTTTGGGTCGGGTTCTTACAGTTGGTATCAGAGCACAGAGTCATAGATTCTGTAGACTAACCTGCTTTGTAGGTTGTTGTTCCCATGATCATCAAGACTCCACCGCGCTGGTTTGTCCGAGTTCAATTAAGTTAAGGGTAAGAATTTACAATACTTTTCTTCTAGCTTTTATGCCTGTGTAGAGTTGTGGAGCGGAGACGAAAGGTGTTCTCGACTCGTTGTTGGTTTGGGCTTAGAGAGCCATCATGCCAACTTCCCGCAGTGCGAGCAGTTTGTTGAGCAGTGAGAGCCCCAGTGTGGGCCAGCATTTATGCTTTGTGCAGACCGCCAGTGTGTCGATCGCACCCAGATGGAGGTTGAGATTAGACCCCCATAGGCCATTTGTGGCCCAGTTGTTGGTTTCTCCCCTAGTGAGAGGGTGGAGGTGCCTTGTGCAGATCGCCAGTATGTTGATTGCACTCAGAGGAGCAGGACGCTTGGCATGTCCACCCGAGGTGTTGGACCGATTGTTTTGATGTTGAGGCCGCGTCCAGGATTGTTAGGCCCTTAGGCCAGAGTTGGCCCTGGCAGTTAAGTTGCCTAGAGGAGGGGGTAGAGGCTAGCACGCCTCAGAGTATGACTCCTTGAGCAGAGTGTGCTCCAGCCTTGAGAGATTTGATGGCAGGTCTTTAGCTATGAGAGAGCAAAGACCCAGGCGCAGTTTGTAGCGCGTAGTGAGGAGTCTCGGGCACAGATAGCCCAGCTGACAGAGTTGGTTTTAGCATTTACCCCCAGTAGCTCTTGTAGCCCCGGAGGTTCCTGGAAGGGCATGATTAGCAGGTTTATGCAGTTGAGTTTGTTGGCGTTGACGGAGTTTCCCAGTTTGGCAAGTGGATGCCTGTAGAGCTCGATGTATTAGAAAGTCCTTCTGCTAGTAGTAAAGCGGTTGTCCAGGTTGGAGTTTAGCATCCGTGTGTTGGGATACCCTGCTGTTCAGAGGCCGAGATGTGCCGTTCCTGTGCTGTTGGTGCAGTAGTTGATGGTGGCAGTCCCTTGAGAGAGATGGACTAGCTGAGTGTCCACCAGTCGCCCGATTGATTGGCTAGTTGCCGTGTTAGTGGCTTGAGGCGGATGTAGAGACATCTTTGCCCCTTGCAAGCCTGCTGTTGTTGTGCAGCCAGTTCTTTTAGTGCCCTCGTAGCCAGGGTGTAGTGTGGAGTTTGCTTGCCAGGATTTGATCCATTTGTGGATTTCTGCGGGCTAGTAGAGTGGAGCACTCTTTTTATTTGGATGTTCCCAGTATGGAACTAGTTGTTGCCACCTGAAGAGTTGGCGTGAGCTTTTGCTGAGCATCGAGTGGGATTCAGGAGTAGGCCTTGGCATGTCTGTTGGTCGAGATTCCAGAGACTTGGCTGCTCGAGTGTTTGGACTCTTGTGTTGAGTGCCATTGCCCCGTCACTTGGAGAGTGACTTTCCCTATTCTCAGAGGGGCATAAAGCTCGTTTAAGGCCGATTCGTGTTGTAATGGATGTAGTGCCTGTTGGCACCAAGCTTTGAGAGGAGGCCTAGATTCAGGCCAGTTGGCACTTTTGGTGCAGGTGGTTCCATGGCTGCCCAGAGTATAGCATCCCCGCTAGTCTTGTACCCTTTTCCTGAGGTTGCACCTGTTTGGGTTGCATAAGAGATCTAGCTCGGTGGTAGTCAGAGGACTACAAGTTTGAGGTTTTCGAGGGAAAGTAGAAGCTTTTCAGGATCTTTGAGAGTTGGGTGCAAAGGATGCGGTAGGCTGTTAAGAGCTAGCGCGTTCGAGTTCTCGCGCCTGTGTTGTGAGCCTGTGGTGAGCGGTTTGATGGTAGCATGATTCAGCTACCCTTTGAGTTACCCTAGTATGGGTAGTGTTGGCATCGAGGATGCGTGATGGATCCAGTGTTAGAGCCATGGGTTGGATGGCTGTTCGGAGCGCTTAGTGAGCACATTGGCTTGAGGTATGTTAGCTTGGTTGGATTTGCTTTTGTAGAGTGAGTTGGCCTATGTGGCTTTCCGTGGTGAGTTGACCCCGAGTGGGTTTGGACTCTTGTTGCTCCCTGGTTAGTAGTGGCTCTGTTTGGAGGCAAAAGTTGCCCTGTGTGAGAGCCCTTGTTGGCATTGGATCTTAAGGGATCAAGTTGGAGCTGTACACCCCGGTGTACTTTTGTGTAGCTCATTCCGTGGTTCATGTTTGGGAAACCACGAGAGGTTCGTGTTGAGGAGCCAGTGCTCAGTCTTTGAGGTTGTCAAGGCTTTGGTTCTTGGCAAGTGCCCTAGCTTTGGTTGTAAGGATGCCGTGCTCGTTGCCGGGCTGTTGTTTAAGCAAGTTTTGCTAGTTGGTCCTTGCCCTGGTCAGAGTTCAGTTGGAACTGAACAAGAGTAGTAGTGGCAAGCCGCGCAGTTTCTGATCTTTTTGGCTAAGAGAGTTGTTCAGATCCCTAGTTTGTGGAGAGCCTCTCTAGAGCTCAGTTAGACCCAGGCAGTGTTCCTTGGGTGAGTTGCTTGCAGATTTGGCAGTCTAGCAAGCTAGTGCTTGTTTGGTTTTGGAGGCTAGTTGGTGCTTGGTGTTGACCAAGATTTGGTTCTATTGATGTTTCAAGAGCTTGCTCGGTTCGAGCCAGAGGGCGTTGCCCTGAGGATTTGTTCCTAGTCTGGTTGTTTTGGGAGTTAACCCCTCCCCCGATGGTTGAGTAAGTTCGGCTAGTTCTGGATTGGTGGTCCAATCAGTTGGGTTTCCCTTGGGTGTTGCTTCCAAGAGAGTTGGTTGTTGTTTGCCCTTGGGTTTGAGCTGGTCAGCGAGCTTGTGTGATGTTCGCTGCCTTTCAGAGTTTGCTTGCTGGGAAGTCGTTCCTGTTGAGGAGTCAGCGTAGCTCCTGAGTTGTGTAGTTGATCAGAGTAGCGCAGTGGTTAGCCCAGCGAGAGGGTCCCTGCTTTGTGTTGTTAGCAAGCGAAAAGTTGTTTGTCCCCGCAAGAGCGGTGGCCACCAGATTTAAGAGTTGAGTTTCGCTGGAAGTTGTTGGTTCTTGGGGTTTGAAGTTTTTCCCCCTAGTTTCCTTGGTGGTTGAGTTGCACCATGGATGCCAGCCTCGAGTGTTATCTTTGGAGATAGCCTCGTCAGTTCGTTTTCCTTGCGATGTTCTGAGGGTAGAGTTTCTAGTCGCAAGATGAGTTGAGTTCTGCTGAGCAAGTCCTTCTCGGGCTTTGCTTCTTGTTGTTGTGCTTTCGCAGTTGGCGTTAGCTGAGCCTCAGTGGAGTGAGTTGGCTCAGAGGTGCCGTGGAATTAGTTGGTTGACCTTTGGGATGTTCTCGTCAAGGTGTTGTGTTGCTAGTGGCTGCGTGATGGTTTGGTCCTTGCTGCCAAGTTTTCCATGAGAGGAATGTTGGTTGTTCCCTTGCCGTATAATCTTCTCTTTGGCCAGTTGCTAGTAGGTTTGTATGGAAAGGTCTGTGTTCGGCCGTTGAGAGGCTCCTCTTTGTTGGCTAGGCCGAGTGGAGCCTGTGCCTGGTTTTGGCCACTTAGGGTTGGCCGTAGCTGGAGTCTCATCTTGTGCTAGTCGGAAAAGTTTGCCTTTTTGGATCAATCGCCAGTTGGTGATTTGTTTGCTTCTCGTTAAGGCTTTAGGCAAGCTTGTGGTTCGCTGGTCTCTTGTGTAGCAAGAGTAGGCCGTTTAGTTTCTGGAACCTGAGAGGTTCAGTTGTTTGGCCAGCTTGGTGTAGAGTTGAGGTTATTTGTTAGCCGTTGTGGGCTTTCATAAAAAGCTACGCTAGTGCGTGGCATTGAGTTTTGGAGCTTGTATCCAGTCGACGAGTTGCTGAGAGTGACACAGTTGAGAGGTGTCAGTGTTGGATTAGCAGGGTTTAGATTGAGCCCCCGGTTTGTAGGGCCTTTCCTTTTGAGATCCTTGAGCGGATCAGAGCAGTGGTTAGCTTTGCCCCGTCTTTGGCAGCAGTGCTTTTTGCATGCTCAGTCTTTGTTGAGATGGTCTGTGGCAGATTGGTTAGCTTTGTGGCTTTGAGCCTTTGAGGACCCAAGAGGGTTTGGTTTTCGGAGAAGGGCTAGTGTTGTCTTAGCCGAGAAGTTCTGTTGGCTAGGAATTAGTGGAGTATTCCTAGAGCCGTTTCGTCTTAGGACTTTCGAGGACGAAAGTCTTAAAAGGAGGGAGTATTGTAACGGCCCAGTTTTCTATTCTGGTTCTCGAGGAGCTTCTGGTTCAGATTCAGTGGTTCGGTTGGGCCGTTAGAGCTGTTTTGACCCTTAGGGGTATTTTAGTCTTTTTGCTCCCTGGGCAAGATTTGTGGATTTTCAGGGCTTCGAGGCAGCTCCTGCCTTGGTTGAGGCTCGTTTGTTGGTGGCAGCGAGTCCCGAGATGTTTGGGCTATTCGTTTGGGAGTTCGGTTGTGATTTGGGTTTTGGTCAAAAGTGTTGGTTGTTTGGGTGTTTCCTTTGGGATTCGAGCCCAGGCCCTTAGAGATGATTTGGGAGTTTGTTTAAAGTGAGAGTTTTTGTTTTAAAGAGGTAGCTTCATGTAACGACCCGACCCGAATGGGGTTCTAAATAGGCCGTTACCTCAATGCATGCATACAAATCTACAGAAAATTTGCAAGATGGTGTTCGGATTCTAAGTAAAACTAAAACATAAAACATCCATTTAAAATCAAAATAGTTTCCTGAAACCTGTCCCTGTTTCCAAGCACCTGTTTCAAGACAAATACATTTACAAAGCTTACTCTGATCAGAGATTTATTTAAAACATACAAACTTTACAATAGTTACAACAATGCTAGAATCCGGAAATACATTCAGAAAACACCCTAGGGCTCCGTGCCCAACTACATGCATTCAGAGGACATTTAAATCATAAACATAAACATAAGACTCAGAATTGAACAACGGGTTTTCCATGATCACGCCTCCTCCTCCGACCATCCCGCCTCGCGCCATGGTTTCTGAAAGATAAGTAAGGGTGAGTAACGAATTACTCAAGAAGAATCCCCAACCGGGTACAATACGATATAATCAATCATCTAGAACCAAAGCATGCAAGCAAACAGCTACCAACACAGATCATAGCTCAACGAGCTTACAAAGAAAGATCTGGAGTCATCGGAAGTCTCTTATTTCCGGAATCATCGGAAGTCTCCTACTTCCGGCCTAATGATTGGTTCTCAAAACCAATCCCGGGACATCTCCGAGGGTCTTTCTCCCTCGGCCAAATTGATCAGCTCAAAAACCGATCCCAAGGATGTCCACAAGGGCCTCCTTGCCCTCGTATTAAACTGGACTTACGGGAGAGTACCCGAAGTCAGGCTCTAACGGAAGGAATGGTGTACTCACGAACATTAGCCCGGGGGAGCTCTCCGAACCGGCAACTAACGCGTGTGCGCGCACACCGCATGCTCTTCTGCAACCGACGTAAATGCGGGGGCCTAAGGGCAAACCACGCGGGCGTGCACGCATGCCTAAGACTCGGAAGCGGTGTCATCGATCACGAGCGCGAGGCCCTCGGCGCTTATCTGTGCAGCCTGATCCACCGACCTGAAGCTAAGAACCGGCCAAGGTAGGCTTACACCGTTGGCAGGGTTCCGCTCTAGCAGGCTACAAACTAGGCTTATGCCGATGAGGTAGCTAATTCTCATTGGCTGCCGGGGGGGAAGTAATATATGTTATGCCTCGCTCTACCCGACCGGTGGGGACAAGATACTTTATGTCCGCTCTCAGCCTCTGGATGATGACAAACCCTACAACTCTATCTAAGAGTACAGAGTAAAAGCAATGATTCCTGGCTAGCAAGCAAAGACCGACATCAATCACACTACCTAGCATGATACTACGAGCTTAAGCAGGAATCATAAGCATGCTGGCAGAACAAACCTAGCATGGCACTAACATGTAATATCAAGCAAACATGCTAGCAGAAATCAATCAAATCTGCCCTATTATTATCATGCTCATAACAGTCAGCAAACAAGCAAGGCAAAATCATGACAATATCTCAGGGCCCACACAACTCCGGTAAGAAATCCTTACCTGGTCGGAAGGCAACAACACACAATAAAATTAACTGCGATCGAACCCGAGCAACCTATAACGAGCCAAGCAAAACACATCAATAATTATAGAATAGCCCCAAATACACTAAAATAAACAGGGCTCAGCTCGGGAGTAACTCACGAGGCACGCATTTAACGCATTTAACGAGCCGAGCCGACAGTTTAACGTGGCAAAGAACGGGCCTGGCCGGGCGGAGGTGGGCGCAGGAGACTCGCTGGGGCGCGTGGGCTCGGCAAGGAGGCGTGCTGGGGGCGCGCGGGCTCGGCAGGGAGCTTGCTGGGACGCGCTGGCTCGACAGAGGACTCGTTGGGGCGCGGACGGACTACAAGAGGGCGGTGGCGCGCGGGCTAGGCTCGGCTAGGCGAGGGCTCGCGAGCTGGGAGTCGCGAGCTACAGGACGCGAGGCGCGCGCGGCAGAGCTCGGACAACACACCAGCGATGCAGAGCGCGCGCGCAGCTCGGCGGCGGCTGGGTCGGGCGAAGGAAGTCCGACTGAGCTGGCGGGCTTTGGCGCGGGTGGCTCGCACGGTGGCTGGCTAGGTCGGGTGGGCGAACGGGCAAGGTGGGTGGCTAGGTCGGGTGAGGGTGGAGGAGAAGGAGAGAGAGAAAAGGAAAAAAAATGGATTTTGGGGAAAAATGAAAAAAAAAATAAAGGAAAAATGGGATTTTAATAAAAAAGAAATTTCCTTTTTCTTTTTATCCTTATCCAAAACCATTTTATCCAATTTTCCAAAAATCCTTAAAATCCTTAAATCCCATTTCCCAGCTTCCTCCTTCGAGACCCGACTGAAGCAACCTTTTCCAAACAACAAATCTCACTGAAATCAACCTCCCAAACCAATACCAAGGGCCCGGTCTCGAATCCCAAAAGAAACACCCAAACAACCATCACTTTGCCCAAAACCCAAAATCACAACCGAACTTCCAAACGACTAGCCCAAACATCTCGGGACTGGCAGCCAACAATAAACAAGTCTCAACAAAGGCAGGAGCTGCCTCAAAGCCCTGAAAAACCTCAAATCCTGCCCGGGGTGCAAAAAGACCAAAATACCCCTAAGGGCCAAAACAGCTCTAACGGCCCGACCGAACCACTGAATCTGAACCGGAAGCTCCTCGAGAACCGGGATAGAAACCTGGGCCGTTACACTTCAGCCGGGTCTCGAAGGAGGAAGCCGGGAAATGGGATTTAAGGACTTTAAGGCTTATTTAAATTTGGATAGAAAATTGGTTAAGGATGGAATGGAGGATAAAATCCCATTTTTTCCTTTTATTTCTTATTTTCCTTTTATTTCCCAAAATCCCCAAAATTCCTTTTATTTTCCTTTTCTTTTTATTTTTCTTTTTTCTTTTTCTCTTTTCTCTCTCTCTCTCTCCCCCGACCTAGCCACACCCTCCAGCCCTAGCTGCGCGCGCCGTCGAGCCACCGCCGGAGCCGGCCAGATCCGCACGCCTGCCGTCGCAGCCCACCATCGTCGCACCAGCCAGATCGCGCCGTCGCGAGTCCGTCGCCCAGCAGCCGCGTCGCGCGTCCCAGACGCCCAGATCTGCATCGCGCCGTTCGTAGCCTGCCCGATCGCGTCGCCCATGTCCAGCGCCGAGCCCAGATCTGCCTCGCCCAGGCCATCTTCGTGTCGCCCAGGTCCGTGTTGAGTCACCTGAGCCCAGGCCGCACCGAGCCACTCGCCCCTGCAGCTTGCCGTGCCGGATCGAGCGCCCCCGAGCCTGTTGCGTCGTGTCGCCAGATCGCGTGCCTCGCCCTGCTTCGCCCAGCGCGCCCCAGCGCCGTGTCCGCGCGCCCCAGCGCTGTGTCAGCGCGCCTGCCTTGCGCCCAGCGCGCCTGCCCTGCGCCTAGCGCCCCTGCCCAGCGCCCAGCAGCCTGCTTGTGATGTGTTGGCTTGGCCCGAGCCTTGTGGCTTCTCGGATGGTATTTCCCGAGTCTTTTCTTCGTTGGGTCCCGATTTGTTGGCTGCTGTTTATGTATGTGATTTGGGTGCTTTGTTTGATGTATAGGCTGTTCGGGTTCGATTAGAGGCTCGAGGATTCGCTCGTAGATTTATTATAACCATTGTTTTCTGCTTGTTCCAGGTAAGGATTTCTTACCGTGGTTGTGTGGACCCTGCGATATATCTCGATTGTGCCTTGTATGCTTGCTGATTGTTATGAGCATGATAGTGTTAGGCAGCTTTGTTTGATCTCTTGCTAGCATGTTTGCTTGATTTTACATGTTAGTGCCATGCTAGGTTTGTTCTCCCAGCATGTTTGTGATTCCTGCTTAAGTTGTAGTATCATGCTAGGTAAATGTGATTGATGTCGGTCATTGCTTGCTAGCCAGGAATCCTTTATTTGCTCTGTGCTCTTAGATAGAGTTGTAGAGTTTGTCATCATCTAAAGGCTGAGAGCGGACATAACGTACCTTGTCCCCACCGGTCGGGAGTAAAGCGAAGCATTGCTTCAGGGGTTGAGAGCGGACATAACGTACTTTGTCCCCAGTGGTCAGATATAGAGCAAAGCATAACGTACATTGCTTTTTCTCCCCCCTCCCGGCAGCCAATGAGGGTTAGCTACCTCATTGGCATAAGCCTAGTTTGTAGCCTGCTAGAGCGGAACCCTGCCAACGGTGTAAGCCTGCCTTGGCCGGTTCTTAGCTTCAGGTCGGTGGTACAGGCTGCACAGATGAGCGCCGAGGGCCTCGCTCATCGTGATCGGTGACACCGCTTCAGAGTCATAGGCATGCGTACGCCCGCGCGAGTTAGCCTTTAGGCCCCCGCATTTACTCCGGTTGCAGATGAGCATGCGGTGTGCGCGCACACGCTTTAGTCGCCGGTTCGGAGAGCTCCCCCGGGCTAATATTCTTGAGTACACCAGTTCCTTCCAGTTAGAGCCAGACTTCGGGTACTCTCCCGATAGTCCAGATTGTTAGCGAGGGCAAGGAGGCCCTTGAGGACACCCATCGGGATTGGCTTTTGAGCTAATCAATTTGGTCGAGGGAGAAAGACCCTCGAGGGTGTCGGACATCTTGGGATCGGTTTTTTGAGCTGATCAATTTGGCCGAGGGAGAAAGACCCTCGGAGATGTCCTGGGATTGGTTATGAGAACCCATCATTAGGCCAGAAGTAGGAGACTTCCGATGATTTCGGAAGTAAGAGAATTCCGATGTTTCCAGATCTTGTTTTATGAGCTCGTTGAGCTATGATCTGTGTTGATAGCTGTATGCTTGCATGTTGAGGTGCTAGATGACTGATATATCGTATTGTACCCCGGTTGGGGATTCTTACTGAGTATGTTTATACTCACCCTTATTTATCTTCCAGGTATTGGGACAACACCAGGAGGGCTAGCGGAGGGAGCTGATTGATCATGGGGAACCGCCGGCACTCTGTCTTTTATTATTGCATTGTTTATTCAGCATGTAGATGGACAGGAGTCCTAGGGGAAACATTGTTTAAAACGTTGTTTAAATTGTATTGTATATTTTTATAAACACTGGCAAGGTTGTTTTACTTTGTTGGATTGTTTTAAATGAAAATTGTTGGTTATGTTTTAAGGGTTCCTCTTCTCATATGTTTGAAAGGTTTTGTTTAAAATGAGCACTAAACCGCTTGTTATCATATTTAACTTGCATGCTGAGTGAGAACCGCGATTTAGAACCATGTTTTGGGTCGGGTTCTTACAGTTGGTATATCGAGCACGAGTCATAGATTCTCGTGAGACTAACTCGCTTTGTAGGTTGTTGTTCCCCATGATCATCAAGACTCCACGGGCGCTGGTTTTTATCCGAGTTCAATTAAGTTAAGGGGTAAGAATTTACAATACTTTTCTTCTAGCTTTTATGCCTGTGTAGAGTTGTGGAGCGGAGACGAGCGAGTTTCGACTCGTTGTTGGTTTGGGCTTAGAGAGCCATCATGCCAACTTCGCAGGCGAGCGATTTGTTGAGCAGTGAGAGCCCCAGTGTGGGCCAGCATTTATGCTTTGTGCAGACCGCCAGTGTGTCGATCGCACCCAGATGGAGGCTGAGAATAGACCTCCATAGGCCATTTGTGGCCCAGTTGTTGGTTTCTCCCCTAGTGAGAGGGTGGAGGTGCCTGTGTGCGATCGCCCGATATGTTGATTGCACTCTAGAGAAGCAGGACGCTTGGCATGTCCACCCGAGGTGTTGGACCGATTGTTTTGATGTTGAGGCCGCGTCCAGGGTTGTTAGGCCCTTAGGCGAGTTGGCCCCTGCGATTAAGTTGCCTAGAGAGGGGGTAGAGGCTAGCACGCCTCGAGTATGACTCCTTGAGCAGAGTGTGCTCCAGCCATGAGAGATTTGATGGCAGGTCTTTAGCTATGAGAGAGCAAAGACCCAGGCGCAGTTTGTAGCGCATAGTGAGGAGTCTCGGGCACGAGATAGCCCGGTGATTGTGAGTTGGTTTCAGCATTTACCCCCAAAGAGCTCTTGTAGCCCCGGAGGTTCCTGGAAGGGCATGATCAGCAGAGTTTATGCGATTGAGTTTGTTGGCGTTTGTGAGTCTCTCGTTTGGCAAGTGGATGCCTCAGAGCTCGATGTATTAGAAAGTCCTTCCGCTAGTAGTAAAGCGGTTGGCCAAAGTTGGAGTTTAGCATCCGTGTGTTGGGATGCCCGCTGTATTCAGGGCGAGATGTGCCGTTCTGTCTTTGTTAGTGCAAGAGTTGATGGTGGCAGTCCCTTGAGAGAGATGGACTAGCTGAGTGTCCACCAGTCGCCCGATTGATTGGCTAGTTGCCGTGTTAGTGGCTTGAGGTGGATGTAGAGACATCTTTGCCCCTTGCAAGCCTGCTGTTGTTGTGCAGCCAGTTCTTTTAGTGCCCTCGTAGCCAGGGTGTAGTGTGGAGTTTGCTTGCCAGGATTTGATCCATTTGTGGATTTCTGCGGGCTAGTAGAGTGGAGCACTCTTTTTATTTGGATGTTCCCAGTGTGGAACTAGTTGTTGCCACCCGAGGAGTTGGCCTGAGCTTTTGCTGAGCATCGAGTGGGATTCAGGAGTAGGCCTTGGCATGTCTGTTGGTCGAGATTCCAGAGACTTGGCTGCTCGAGTGTTTGGACTCTTGTGTTGAGTGCCATTGCCCCGTCACTTGGAGAGTGACTTTCCATATTCTCAGAGGGGCATAAAGCTCGTTTAAGGCCGATTCGTGTTGTAATGGATGTAGTGACTGTTGGCACCAAGCTTTGAGAGGAGGCCTAGATTCAGGCCAGTTGGCACTTTTGGTGCAGGTGGTTCCATGGCTGCCCAGAGTATAGCATCCCCGCTAGTCTTGTACCCTTTTCCTGAGGTTGCACCTGTTTGGGTTGCATAAGAGATCTAGCTCGGTGGTAGTCAGAGGACTACAAGTTTGAGGTTTTCGAGGGAAAGTAGAAGCTTTTCAGGATCTTTGAGAGTTGGGTGCAAAGGATGTTGTAGGCTGTTAAGAGCTAGCGCGTTCGAGTTCTCGCGCCTGTGTTGTGAGCCTGTGAGCCAGTTTGATGGTAGCATGATTCAGCTACCCTTTGAGTTACCCTAGTATGGGTAGTGTTGGCATCGAGGATGCGTGATGGATCCAGTGTTAGAGCCATGGGTTGGATGGCTGTTCGGAGCGCTTAGTGAGCACATTGGCTTGAGGTATGTTAGCTTGGTTGGATTTGCTTTTGTAGAGTGAGTTGGCCTATGTGGCTTTCCGTGGTGAGTCGACCCCGAGTGGGTTTGGACTCTTGTTGCTCCCTGGTTAGTAGTGGCTCTGTTTGGAGGCAAAAGTTGCCCTGTGTGAGAGCCCTTGTTGGCATTGGATCTTAAGGGATCAAGTTGGAGCTGTACACCCCGGTGTACTTTTGTGTAGCTCGTTCCGTGGTTCATGTTTGGGAAACCACGAGAGGTTCGTGTTGAGGAGCCAGTGCTCAGTCTTTGAGGTTGTCAAGGCTTTGGTTCTTGGCAAGTGCCCTAGCTTTGGTTGTAAGGATGCCGTGCTCGTTGCCGGGCTGTTGTTTAAGCAAGTTTTGCTAGTTGGTCCTTGCCTGGTCGTGAGTTCGGTTGGAACCGAACAAGAGCGAGAGTGGCAAGCGCGCGCGATTTCGATCGTTTTGGCTAAGAGAGCTGTTCGGATCCCTAGTTTGTGGAGAGCCTCTCTAGAGCTCAGTTAGACCCAGGCAGTGTTCCTTGGGTGAGTTGCTTGCAGATTTGGTAGTCTAGCAAGCTAGTGCTTGTTTGGTTTTGGAGGCTAGTTGGTGCTTGGTGTTGACCAAGATTTGGTTCTATTGATGTTTCAAGAGCTTGCTCGGTTCGAGCCAGAAGGCGTTGCCCTGAGGATTTGTTCCTAGTCTGGTTGTTTTGGGAGTTAACCCCTCCCCCGGTGGTTGAGTAAGTTCGGCTAGTTCTGGATTGGTGGTCCAATCAGTTGGGTTTCCCTTGGGTGTTGCTTCCAAGAGAGTTGGTTGTTGTTTGCCCTTGGGTTTGGTGGTCGTGAGCTTGTGTGATGTTCACGCCTTTCGAGTTTGCTTCTTTGGGAAGTCGTTCCTGTTGAGGAGTCAGCGTAGCTCCTGAGTTGTGTAGTTGATCAGAGTAGCGCAGTGGTTAGCCCAGCGAGAGGGTCCCTGCTTTGTGTTGTTAGCAAGCGAAAAGTTGTTTGTCCCCGCAAGAGCGGTGGCCAGCCAGTTTAAGAGTTGAGTTTTGCTGGAAGTTGTTGGTTCTTGGGGTTTGAAGTTTTTCCCCCTAGTTTCCTTGGTGGTTGAGTTGCACCATGGATGCCAGCCTCGAGTGTTATCTTTGGAGATAGCCTCGTCAGTTCGTTTTCCTTGCGATGTTCCGAGGGTAGAGTTTCTAGTCGCAAGATGAGTTGAGTTCTGCTGAGCAAGTCCTTCTCGGGCTTTGCTTCTTGTTGTTGTGCTTTCGCAGTTGGCGTTAGCTGAGCCTCAGTGGAGTGAGTTGGCTCAGAGGTGCCGTGGAATTAGTTGGTTGACCTTTGGGATGTTCTCGTCAAGGTGTTGTGTTGCTAGTGGCTGCGTGATGGTTTGGTCCTTGCTGCCGAGTTTTCCATGAGAGGAATGTTGGTTGTTCCCTTGCCTGATAATCTTCTCTTTGGCCAGTTGCTAGTAGGTTTGTATGGAAAGGTCTGTGTTCGGCCGTTGAGAGGCTCCTGTTTGTTGGCTAGGCCGAGTGGAGCCTATGCCTGGTTTTGGCCACTTAGGGTTGGCCGTAGCTGGAGTCTCATCTTGTGCTAGTCGGAAAAGTTTGCCTTTTTGGATCAATCGCCAGTTGGTGATTTGTTTGCTTCTCGTTAAGGCTTTAGGCAAGCTTGTGGTTCGCTGGTCTCTTGTGTAGCAAGAGTAGGCCGTTTAGTTTCTGGAACCTTAGAGGTTCAGTTGTTTGGCCAGCTTGGTGTAGAGTTGAGGTTATTTGTTAGCCGTTGTGGGCTTTCAGAAAAAGCTACGCCAGTGCGTGGCGTTGAGTTTTGGAGCTTGTATCCAGTCGGCGAGTTGCTGAGAGTGACACCGTTGAGAGGTGTCAGTGTTGGATTAGCAGGGTTTAGATTGAGCCCCCAGTTTGTAGGGCCTTTCCTTTTGAGATCCTTGAGCGGATCAGAGCAGTGGTTAGCTTTGCCTCGTCTTTGGCAGCAGTGCTTTTTGCATGCTCAGTCTTTGTTGAGATGGTCTGTGGCAGATTGGTTAGCTTTGTGGCTTTGAGCCTTTGAGGACCCAAGAGGGTTTGGTTTTCGGAGAAGGGCTAGTGTTGTCTTAGCCGAGAAGTTCTGTTGGCTAGGAATTAGTGGAGTATTCCTAGAGCCGTTTCGTCTTAGGACTTTCGAGGACGAAAGTCTTAAAAGGAGGGAGTATTGTAACGGCCCGCTTTTCTATATTCAGTTCTCGAGGAGCTTAGGTTGGTCGATGGTTCGGTTGGGCCGTTAGAGCTGTTTTGACCCTTAGGGATATTTTAGTCTTTTTGCTCCCTGGGCAAGATTTGTGGATTTTCAGGGCTTCGAGGCAGCTCCTGCCTTGGTTGAGGCTCGTTTGTTGGTGGCAGCGAGTCCCGAGATGTTTGGGCTATTCGTTAGGGAGTTCAGTTGTGATTTGGGTTTTGGGCAAAAGTGTTGGTTGTTTGGGTGTTTCCTTTGGGATTCGAGCCCAGGCCCTTAGAGATGATTTGGGAGTTTGTTTAAAGTGAGAGTTTTTGTTTTAAAGAGGTAGCTTCAGCCGGGTCTCGAAGGAGGAAGCCGGGAAATGGGATTTAAGGACTTTAAGGCTTATTTAAATTTGGATAGAAAATTGGTTAAGGATGGAATGGAGGATAAAATCTCATTTTTTCCTTTTATTTCTTATTTTCCTTTTATTTCCCAAAATCCCCAAAATTCCTTTTATTTTCCTTTTCTTTTTATTTTTCTTTTTTCTTTTTCTCTTTTCTCTCTCTCTCTCCCCCGACCTAGCCACACCCCCCAGCCCTAGCTACGCGCGCCGTCGAGCCACCGCCGGAGCCGGCCAGATCCGCACGCCTGCCGTCGCAGCCCACCATCGTCGCACCAGCCAGATCGCGCCGTCGCGAGTCCGTCGCCCAGCAGCCGCATCGCGCGTCCCAGACGCCCAGATCTGCATCGCACCGTTCGTAGCCTGCCCGATCGCGTCGCCCATGTCCAGCGCCGAGCCCAGATCTGCCTCGCCCAGGCCATCTTCGTGTCGCCCAGGTCCGTGTTGAGTTGCCCGAGCCCAGGCCGCACCGAGCCACTCGCCCCTGCAGCTTGCCGTGCCGGATCGAGCGCCCCCGAGCCTGTTGCGTCGTGTCGCCAGATCGCGTGCCTCGCCTCGCGCCCAGCGCGCCCAACACGCGCCGTGTGTCGCGTACCGCGCTGCGCCCAGCGCCCGCCCAAAGACCGCTTGTGATGTGTTGGCTTGGCCCGAGCCTTGTGGCTTCTCGGATGGTATTTCCCGAGTCTTTTCTTCGTTGGGTCCCGATTTGTTTGCTGCTGTTTATGTATGTGATTTGGGTGCTTTGTTTGATGTATAGGCTGTTCGGGTTCGATTAGAGGCTCGAGGATTCGCTCGTAGATTTATTATAACCATTGTTTTCTGCTTGTTCCAGGTAAGGATTTCTTACCGTGGTTGTGTGGACCCTGCGATATATCTCGATTGTGCCTTGTATGCTTGCTGATTGTTATGAGCATGATAGTGTTAGGCAGCTTTGTTTGATCTCTTGCTAGCATGTTTGCTTGATTTTACATGTTAGTGCCATGCTAGGTTTGTTCTCCCAGCATGTTTGTGATTCCTGCTTAAGTCGTAGTATCATGCTAGGTAAATGTGATTGATGTCGGTCATTGCTTGCTAGCCAGGAATCCTTTATTTGCTCTGTGCTCTTAGATAGAGTTGTAGAGTTTGTCATCATCCAAAGGCTGAGAGCGGACATAACGTACCTTGTTGTAAAGACCCAACCCGAAGGGGGTTCTAAATAGGCCGTTACCTCAATGCATGCATACAAATTTACAGAAATTTTGCAAGACGGTGTTTGGATTCTAAGTAAAAACCAAAAGCATAAAAACATCCATTTCAAAGCAAAATAATTTTCCCTGAAACCTGTCCCTGTTTCCAAGCACCTGTTCCAAGACAAATACATTTCCAAAACATTACTCTGATCAGAGATTCATTTAAAACATACAAGCTTTACAATAATGCTAGAATCCAGAAATACATTCAGAAACACCCTAGGGTTCCATGATCACAGCTCCTCCTCCAGCCATCCTGCCTCGCGCCATGGTTTCCTGAAAGCTAAGTAAGGGTGAGTAACGAATTACTCAGTAAGAATCCCCAACCGGGGTACAATACGATATACATGGTCATCTAGCAGAAAGATATGCAAGCTATGAATATAAACACAGATAGAGCACATAGCTTAGCCCACACTTGGGCCTCGGATGCCAACTCAGGGTCTTAGTCCGGAAATAAATCACCACACATCACACAAGTCGCCCTATACGAGAAACAAGTCCCGGCCTCAGCCTGTCTACTGACGACGAAAGGTACACTAGCTCAAGATCCCGAGGAGAGCTCGGTCGGCCGGGCGTTGTAATGAGCGTAAACATGCACGCGCGTGCTCTGCGCACCATGGGGTGCCGGTCTAGAGGCAAGCCGCCCATGTCCATCACCACGCCTAACTAAATCTTTGGATCGGTGTCACCGACATAGGGTGTGAGACACGGACACGTAAACTATGTCGGCTGAACCACACTTTTTGAGGCTAAGAAACGGGTCGTGGTAGGCTTACACCAGGAAGCCGTCCTTACCTTAACAGGTGGCAATCAGGGGCTACGGCCGAACACGCTGAGGACGTGCCGACTATCGGGGACGAGGCAATGCCAAGTCATCATCCCGACGGTTGGGGCATTTAACAGTCTGCCACCCTCACCCAAGATTGCAGGGCCTACCGCTCGGGTTAGCTATTCCCTCACGGGGTCCAGGGACGGAATGACTTGCTCGACGTCCCTGACAGGATGCAAGGTACTTTATGCATCAGGCCCGGATGATGCTATCTACCTGCAACTCTAACCTGCCCTAGCAATCAGCAAACAATTCCATAAAATCCAATACGTGCTCAAAGAGAATACAACGAGCCTAGCATGATACTACGAAGCAAGGAACAGATACGAGCATGCCAGAAAGGAACAACCTAGCATGGACTAACATGAGAAACAACATAGGAAATCATGCGATCGGGAATTCGAGAATAGAGCACTTATCGTGAAACATGTCAATAAACACAAACAAGCATACAATCAAGAATCACATATAATATCGCAGGTCCACACAACTCCGGTAAGAAATCCTTACCTGGCCGGAAGACCTCTAAACACAAGAAACCTAAGCTGCGATCGAACCCGAGCTACCTATAACGAATCAAGCAAACACATCAATAATCAAAGAATAGCCCTAAATACATTAAAATAAGCAGGGCTCAGCTCGGGAGCAACTCACGAGGCGCGATTTAACACACGAACGGGCCGATTACGAACGGGCAAAGAAATCGGCTGGCTGGTTGTTGGCCGGCGCGCAGACTGGGCGCTGGCGCTGGGCGCTGCTGCGCGGCTTGGCGCGGACGGCGGAGTGGCGCGGGCGCGCGGCTTGCGCGCGCGCGCTAGCTTGGCTGGGCACGCGAGCGCGGCGGCGAGGCTCGGCCGAGAGACGGGCGCGCGGCGAGGCGACACGACGCGAGGGCGCTCGGCAAGGCGCTGGACGCGCGCGCGCAGATCTCGGCGAAGCCGAAAGACCGACTCGGCCGATCTGGAGCGACGGCGAGGTGGACGCGCGACGAGCGTCGGGCTCGCCGATCCGGTCTTGGCGGCGACGCCATTTGCGGCGGATCTGGAGCGCGGCGAGCGAGGGCGGCGATCTGGCTCACGGCTCGGGCATTGGCGAGCGACGCGCTGGCGCTCGAGCGACGGGGCAACTCCATTGCGTGCGCGACGATCTGCGGCGATGACTGGCGGCGGACGTCGGCCGGGAGCGAGCGCGACGCGGCGCATGGCGGCGGCATGGTCCGCCGACGGTCGGCTGCTCGGGGAAGGGGGTGCTCGGGGGAGATGGGGAGAAGGAGAGAGAAAGGAGAAAGAAAAAAAGAAAAAGAAAAAGAAAAGAAAAGAAAAATGGATTTGGACAAAAAGAGGGGAAAATGGGAAAATAAATGGAAAAAGGGATTTTATCCCAAAAATCCATCCTTAACCAAATAAAACCTCAAAATCCCAATTCCCGGCTTCCTCTTTCGAGACCCGACCCAAGCAATCCTTTCAAATCAATTAAACACATTAAAACCAACTCCCAAAATCAACACCAAGGGCCCGGGATCGAATCCCAAAGGAAGCACACAACCAACCAACACTTAGCAAAAATCCCAAATCACAACCGAACTCCCAAACGACTAACCCAAACATCTCGGGACTCGCAGCCAACAATAAACAAGCCTCAACAAAAGGCGAGAGCCGCCTCAAGCCCTGAAAAACCACAATTCTTGCCCAGGAAGCAAAAAGACCAAAATGCCCCTAAAGGACAAAACAGCTCTAACGGCCCAACCGAACCACTGAATCTGAACCGGAAGCTCCTCGAGAACCGGGATAGAAAACTGGGCCGTTACACTTGTCCCCACCGGTCGGGAGTAAAGCGAAGCATTGCTTCAGGGGTTGAGAGCGGACACAACGTACTTTGTCCCCAGTGGTCAGATATAGAGCAAAGCATAACGTACATTGCTTTTTCTCCCCCCTCCCGGCAGCCAATGAGGGTTAGCTACCTCATTGGCATAAGCCTAGTTTGTAGCCTGCTAGAGCGGAACCCTGCCAACGGTGTAAGCCTGCCTTGGCTGGTTCTTAGCTTCAGGTCGGTGGTACAGGCTGCACAGATGAGCGCCGAGGGCCTCGCGCTACTGTGATCAGTGACACCGCTTCTGAGTCATAGGCATGCGTACCTGGCCCGCGTAGTTTGCCCTTAGGCTCCCGCATTTACGCCGGTTGCAGATGAGCATGCGGTGTGCGCGCACACGCTTTAGTCGCCGGTTCGGAGAGCTCCCCCGGGCTAATGTTCGTGAGTACACCAGTTCCTTCCAGTTAGAGCGGACTTGGGTACTCTCCGATAGTCCAGATTGTTAGCGAGGGCAAGGAGGCCCTTGAGGACACCCATCGGGATTGGCTTTTGAGCTAATCAATTTGGTCGAGGGAGAAAGACCCTCGAGGGTGTCGGACATCTTGGGATCGGTTTTTGAGCTGATCAATTTGGCCGAGGGAGAAAGACCCTCGGAGATGTCCTGGGATTGGTTATGAGAACCCATCATTAGGCTGGAAGTAGGAGACTTCCGATGATTCCGGAAGTAAGAGACTTAGATGTTTCCAGATCTTGTTTTATGAGCTCGTTGAGCTATGATCCGTGTTGATAGCTGTATGCTTGCATGTTGAGGTGCTAGATAACTGATATATCGTATTGTACCCCGGTTTGGGATTCTTACTGAGTATGTTTATACTCACCCTTATTTATCTTCCAGGTAACTTGGGACAACACCAGGAGGGCTAGCGGAGGGAGCTGATTGATCATGGGGAACCGCCGGCACTCTGTCTTTTATTATTGCATTGTTTATTCAGCATGTAGATGGACAGGAGTCCTAGGGGAAACATTGTTTAAAACGTTGTTTAAATTGTATTGTATATTTTTATAAACACTGGCCAGGTTGTTTTACTTTGTTGGATTGTTTTAAATGAAAATTGTTGGTTATGTTTTAAGGGTTCCTCTTCTCATATGTTTGAAAGGTTTTGTTTAAAATGAGCACTAAACCGCTTGTTATCATATTTAACTTGCATGCTGAGTGAGAACCCCGGTTTAGGACCATGTTTTGGGTCGGGTTCTTACAGAAGATTCAGTTGTTCACTGACCACCTGAGCCTCAAGTACTTCTTCATTCAGAAGGAGTTGAACATGAGGCAGAGGAGGTGGCTCGAGTTGGTAAAGGACTACGACTGAGAGATCTTGTATCATCCCGGAAAAGCCAATGTGGTGGTTGATGCGCTAAGCAGGAAGACGTCACATTCAGCGGTTTTTCTGAGCTCCCAGGTTGAGTTGCGGAAGGAGTTTGAGCGAGCTGGTATCGCACTCGTTGGGGAGGTTACCGCGAGGTAGCCCGATTATCGATTCACCGTCGCTAAGTAGAGGATCATCGACAGCCAGCTGAGTGATCCCAAGTTAAAAAGATTGCTCGAGAGAGTTGAGGCTGATGGCGACTTCGACTTTGCGGTAACACCCAGGGTTTGAGCTTCCTATAGATGTGGCAAGGAAGGGCACTTGGCGCATTCTGCACCCGAGATTTAGCGATTGGACCGGCCCGAGAGCGTGGTCGGGTGTTTGCCACCACCACGCCGAGGCGGAGCGTATTGATGATGATTGCAGAGTCGCCGCTTGTCTTACAGCACTATGCGTTTGTATTGTTTGATTCGGGTTCGACCCATTCCTTTATTTCCGATGCATTCGTTAGACAAGCTTGTGTGGAACTCGAACCTCTAGGGTTTGAGCTATGTGTTGCCACTCCCTCGGGAGTTAGTATGTTAGCTAGCAGTAGAGTTAAGCATGGCCAGATACAGATATCTGATGAGGTTTTGGAGGCTACCCTCATAGTTCTGTCTATGAGCGGTTTCGACGTGATCCTCGGTATGGATTGGTTGGCAGAGAACCATGCATTGATTGACTGCCGCTGAAAGGAAGTGGTGTTCAGGCCGCCTCAGAAACCGAGCTTCAAGTTTCGTGGTGTCCAGGGCGGAGTTTGCCCGCCGTTGATCTCAGCAGTGAAAGCCCGTAGATTGTTAGCTCGAGGGGCTTGGGGCTTCTTGGCAAAGCTGTCAGGAGATAGTAGTACAGTGTTATCCGTTGATATGGTCCCTGTGGTGCAAGAGTTTGCGTGATGTTTTCCTGAAGAGTTGCTGGTTTACCTCCAAGAGGGAGCTAGACTTCACCATCGAGTTGGAGCCAGGGACTCTCCCCATTTCTAAAGCCCCGTATCGTATGGCGCCAGCCGAGTTGAAAGAACTCAAAGTGCAGTTGCAAGAGATGCTGGATCGAGGTTTCATTCGACCAAGTGTATCCCCGTGGGGAGCGCCCGTCCTGTTTGTTAAGAAGAAAGATGGATCCATGCGCTTATGTATAGACTATAGAGAACTGAATAAGGTCACGGTGAAGAATAAGTATCCCCTGCCGCGTATAGATGATCTGTTTGATCAACTTCAGGGAGCCTCAGTGTTTTCTAAGATTGATTTGAGGTCAGGGTACCATCAGCTGAGGATTCGGGATGCGGATATCCCTAAGACCGCATTCAGATCGAGGTATGGTCATTATGAGTTCGTGGTCATGTCTTTTGGACTTACGAACGCCCCTGCAGCGTTTATGGATATGATGGACAGAGTGTTCAAGGCATTCTTGGATAACTTTGTCATCGTATTCATAGACGACATTTTGATTTATTCCAAGACCAAGGAGGACCATGCTTCGCATTTGAGGCAAGTTTTGGCAGCACTGCGAGAGCACCAGTTGTTCGCGAAGTTCTCTAAGTGTGTATTCTGGCTAGAGAGAGTAGCCTTCCTTGGGCATATCGTGTCGAAAGATGGCATAGCAGTGGACCCCGCAAAGGTAGAGGCAGTCAGTTCATGGGCTAGACCGACGACGGTCACCGAGATCCGCAGCTGGTCCGCGAGTTATTACGGCATTTCGTGAAAGACTTTTCGCTAAGGCAAGACACCCCTAACCCGTCTGACCAAGAAGGGTGTTGATTTCATTTGGGATGCTAGGTGTGAGGAGAGTTTTGCCCAGCTTAAGCTCAGCTTGACGACAGCCCCAGTGTTGGCAGTTCCGGAGGGAACAGGGGGTTTCGTGGTTTATAGTGATGCTTCCAAGTACGGTTTAGGCTGTGTGTTGATGCAGCATGGGAAGGTGATAGCTTATGCTTCCCGTCAGTTGAAGCCTTATGAGAAGAATTACCCAACTCATGATATGGAGTTGGCTACTGTGGTTTTTGCCCTAAAGATTTGGAGGCACTACTTGTATGGTGAGAAGATTCAGTTGTTCACTGACCACCAGAGCCTCAAGTACTTCTTCACTCAGAAGGAGTTGAACATGAGGCAGAGGAGGTGGCTCGAGTTGGTAAAGGACTACGACTGTGAGATCTTGTATCATCCCGGAAAAGCCAATGTGGTGGCTGATGCGCTATGCAGGAAGACGTCGCATTCAGCGGTTTTGCTGAGCTCCAAGGTTGAGTTGCGGAAGGAGTTTGAGCGAGCTGGTATCGCAATTCTGTTGGGAGAGGTTACCGCCGTGGTAGCCCGATTATCGGATTCGTACCGTCGCTAACAGAGGATCATCGACAAAGACATCCGAGTGATCCCAAGTTAAAAAGATTGCTCGAGAGAGTTGAGGCTAATGGCGACTTCGACTTTGCGGTAACACCAGGCGGAGGCTTGAGATATAGAGGTCGGTTGTGCGTCCCGGACGACGCAGGGATTCGAGCTGAGTTGCTCACCGAGGCACATAGTTCCCCTTTCACTTGGCACCCAGGGGGTACCAGATGTATCAGGATCTCAAGCAGACGTTTTGGTGGATGGGCATGAAACGGGATATAGCGGAGTTTGTTAGCCGGTGTCTCACTTGTCAGCAAGTGAAGGCTCCCAGACAGAAGCCTGCAGGTTTATTGCAGCCGTTAAGTGTTCCACAGTGGAAGTGGGACGAGATTTCGATGGACTATATCTCTGGGTTGCCAAGGACACCGAGAGGGTTTACTCAGATCTGGGTAGTAGTGGACCGGCTGACTAAGAGTGCACACTTTATACCCGAGAGGATTTGTTATACCGTGGAGCAGTGGGCACAGTTATTCCTGGAGCAGATCGTGCGGTACCATGGGGTACCCGCGAAGATAGTGTCTGATCGGGATTCTAGGTTCACCTCTCGCTTCTGGAGAGCACTCCAGAAGGGTTTGGGAACTGAGTGCAGCTTCAGCACCGCCTTCCACCCTCAAACCGATGGTCAGACCAAGAGGGTGAATCAGATTCTAGAAGATATGTTGTGAGCCTGTGTTTTGGACTTTCCAGGTAGTTGGGACCGAAGACTGCATTACTTGATGGAGTTCGCCACAAACACCACGGCTATCGATCGACTATTCAGATGGCCCCATTCGAGGCGTTGTATGGTAAGCGTTGCAGGTCCCCAGTATTCTGGAAGGAAGTTGGAGATAGATAGGTGCTGGGACTCGAGTTGCTTGGGATGACGAACGACGCAGTAAAGAAGATCAGGGCCCGCATGTTGATAGCACAAAGTAGGCAGAAAAGTTACGCCGATGTGAGGCGTAGAGATCTGGAGTTTGAGGTGGGTCAACATGTTTTTCTGAAGGTAGCACCTATGCGTGGGGTGTTGAGGTTTGGTAAGCGAGGGAAGTTGAGCCCCAGGTTTGTAGGGCCTTTTGAGATCCTTGAGCGGATCGGAGCAGTGGCCTATCGGTTAGCTTTGCCCCCGTCTTTATCAGCGATGCATAATGTGTTCCACGTTTCGATGCTGAGGAAGTACGTGGCAGACCCGTCGCATGTGCTAGAGCATGAGCCCTTAGAGTTGAGTAAAGATTTATCCTTCGAGGAGAAGCCCGTGCAGATTTTGGCTCGTGAGCGCAAGGTAGTGCGCAACCGGGAGATAAGCCTAGTGAAGGTTCTTTGGAGTCATCAGAGGGCAGAGGAAGCGACGTGGGAGCTTGAGGATGAGATGAAGACGCATTACCCGGAGTTGTTCCAGTCTTAGGACTTTCGGGGACGAAAATCTTTTAAGGGGGGAGTATTGTAACGGCCCCATTTTCCATCTCGGTTAATAGCAAAATTAATTGGGAATTAATTGGTTCCTTTGGGATTTGAACCCTTGCCCTAGATGGTGAAATTGGAGTTTTAGAAAAGAGTTTGAATAAAAAAGAGAGAAAGAATTTCTATAGCCGGGACCCGCAAGAGAAAAGCCTTGGGAAGGGAATTTTAGGTCTCCTAACCCTTTTAAAATAGGAAAAGGAAGCAAATAAAGGAAACCCTATTTTTTCCCCCTTGTTTAGCCACACCATCTCTCTCTCTCTCTCTCTCTCTCTCTCTCTCTCTCCTAAAACCGAGCCATCAACCCTAGTCGATCAGCCCTAGCCGCACCACACCACCGAGCCACCCAGTCGCACCACCCACCCAAGACGCACCACCCACCAAGCGCCGCGCACCACCGTCGCCGACACCCAAAGCCACCCGCAGCGATTCGCGCCACATCATCGCCGCCAGCCGCCGCGACCAGATCCGCCCGAGCTGCCTAGCACCGCCCGACGTCGCTCGTGGCCGCCCAGCGTCGCAACGCACCCAGCCTCACCCAACAGACCCGACGCACGCCCGTACGCCACCCCAGCAATCCTGTCGCTCGCGCCGTGTGCCATTCCGCAGCCCAGACGCGTCGCCCGCACGCTGTTCCGCCGCCCAGACGTGTCGCCCGCACGCTGCCCCGCCACCCAGACGCGTTGCCGCGCGCCCGCTCCAGCAGCAGATTTTTGCGCGCGCGCCAAGACGGCGCGACGATCGCGTCTGCCCGCCGCGACCCTCGCCAGCGCCAGCCGCCGCCTTCCCCGCCGCACCAGCCGCGCCCACTGCCTTTGCTGCCGAGAGCTCGTGTCCTCTCGGTTGGTAATTCTCGAGCCTCTTCCCTTTTCGTTTTTAAGCTGTTGGCTGCTGAATATTTACTTAGGATGCTTTATTTATGCCTAGGTTGCTCGAGTTCGTTTTAAAGCTCGAGGGTCTTATTTGGTTGTGATAGCTATTCTCCACTTGTTTCCAGGTAAGGATTTCTTACCGTGGTTGTGTGGACCCTGCGATGCTTTCTTGATTGTGCCTTGTATGCATGTTTACTTTTATGAGCATGTTAGTGGATAGGACAGCTTATGATTGAATTCTTGCTAGCATGTTTTGCCTTTTTGTACATGTTAGAGCCATGCTAGGTTTGTTCTTCCAGCATGCTTGAGATTCCTGCTTTAAGTTCGTAGTATCATGCTAGGCTATGTATGACAGATGTCTTTTGTGTATGTTAGCCAGGAATCATTTACTTGGTGGTCTTAGCTAGTATAATAGGGTTTGTCATCATCCAGAGGCTGAGAGCGGACATAACGTACCTTGTCCCCACCGGTCGGGAGTAGAGCGAAGCATAACGTACATTGCTTCCCGGCGCAACGATGATGGATGTAGCTACCACATCGGCATAAGCCTAGTTAGTAGCTCGCTAGAGCGGAACCCCGCCAACGGTGCAAGCTCGCCTTGGCGGTTCTTAGCTTCGTGTCGGTGGTACAGTGCAGATGGGTGTCGAGGGCCTCGCACTCGTGTTGGTGACACCGTTTCCGAGTCTTAGGCATGCGTACTGGCGCGTAGTTTGTACTTAGGCCCCCACATTTACGCGGTTGCGGCAAAGAAGATAAGCGTGTGTGCGCGCAAGACACGCGCGTTAGTCGCCGGTTCGGAGAGCTCCGGGCTAATGTTCGTGAGTACACCGTTCCTTCGGTTTAGAGCCGGACTTTCGGGTACTCTCCGATAGTCCAGATTTATAGCGAGGGTAAGAGGCCCTTGAGGACACCCATTGGGATTGGCTTTTGAGCTAATCAATTTGGTCGAGGAGAAAGACCCTCGAGGGTGTCGGACATCTTGGGATCGGTTTTGAGTGATCAATTGGCCGAGGAGAAAAGACACTCGGAGATGTCCGGGATTGGTTACGAGAGCCAATCATTAGGTCGGAAGTAGGAGACTTCCGAGGTCTCCGGATTTGCCTTGAGAGCTCGATGAGCTAAGATCCGTGTTGATAACTGTTTGCATGTGTACTAGGTTGCTAGATGATTGATTGCATCGTATCGCACCTGATCGGGGATTCTTACCGAGTATGTTTATACTCACCCTTATTGTGGTTTCTTCCACGTGTAACTTGGGGACAGCACCGAGGCGGCTAGGAGAGAGAGCTGGGGATCATGGATGCTGCTGACACTCTGTCGTGTCTTATTGTACTACTTTATGATTTCAGCATGTAGTTGGACATTGGTTCGTAGGGAAAACTGATGTTTTGAACTGCTTTTATGTTTTTTTAAGGAAAGTACTGATCAATCACTGCTTTTATTTTTGAATGGTTTTGCTTAATGAAGGTTACTTTGTTTTTAATGTTTTCCGCCCTTATGTTTGAAAAGTTTTACAACTCGACCCTCTCGGGTCCTTTTATGCTTTTCACTTGCATGCTGAGTAAAGACCTAGATTTAGTATCGTTTTCAGGTTGGGTCTTTACACCTTGCCACCAAACTGGACTTACGGGAGAGTACCCGAAGTCAGGCTCTAAGGAAGGAATGGTGTACTCACGACATTAGCCCGGGGGAGCTCTCCGAATCGGCAACTAACGCGTGTGCGCGCACACCGCATGCTCTCTCGCAACCGGCGTAAATGCGGGGCCTGGGGCAAACTACGCGGGCGGCACGCATGCCTATGACTCGGAAGCGGTGTCACCGATCACGAGCGCGAGGCCCTCGGCGCCATCTGCGGTACCGATCCACCGACTGAAGCTAAGAACCGCCAAGGCAAAGCTTACACCGTTGGCGTGGTTCCGCTCTAGCAGCTACAAACTAGGCTATGCCGAAGTGGGTAGCTAATTCCACAACCGACCGGGGGGGGGTAGCAAGATACGTTATGCTTCGCACACTTTACTCCCGACCGAGCTCATTGGGACAAAGCACGTTATGTCCGCTCGGCCTCACGGATGATGACAAACCCTACAACTCTATCTAAGAGTACAGAGAAAAAGCAATGATTCATGGCTAGCAAGCAAAGACCGACATCAATCACACTACCTAGCATGATACTACGAGCTTAAGCAGGAATCATAAGCATGTTGGCAGAACAAACCTAGCATGGCACTAACATGTAAAATCAGGCAAACATGCTAGCAAGAAATCAATCAACTGCTCTATCTCTAACATGCTCATAACAATCAGCAAACAAGCAAGGCATATCGAGATATATCGCAGGGTCCACACAACCACGGTAAGAAATCCTTACCTGGAACAAGCAGAAAAACAATAATTATAATAAATCTACGAGCGAATCCTCGAGCCTCTAATCGATCCCGAACCGCCTGAACATCAAAAAAAGCACCCAAATCACATACATAAACAGCCCAACAAATCCATAACCAGCAGCCAATAAATCTGGGCCCAACGAAGAAAAGACTCGAGAAAATACCATCCGAGAAGCCACAAGGCTCGGGCCAAGCCAACACACACAAGTAGACTGTCGGCAGGGCAGAGGCTGGCTGGGCGCAGACACTGGGTGCGCTGGGGGCTTGGACACGGGCGCAGAGGCACGCTGGGGCGCGGAGGCTGCGCGCGGGCGAGCTGAGGCGAGGCGAGGGCGCGCGGCGCGGCTCGGTACAGGGGACGGCGCACGGGCGCGAGCGACACGAGGTGCTACAGGGACGCGCATGCGTGGCGACGCGACGCGATGGCTCCAGGCGCTCGAGCTGGCACGGCACGGCGAGCTACAAGGCGCACGGACCAGGGCGAGGGCGACGCGGGGCTGGGCGAGCTGGGGCAGACCTGGGCGACGCTGGCACGGCACTGTGCGGCTGGGCTCGGGATGGCTCGGGCGACACTGTGTGTGACGAACCCGACCCAAAACATGGTCCTAAACCGGGGTTCTCACTCAACATGCAAGTTAAATATGATAACAAGCGGTTTAGTGCTCATATTTAAAAATCATTTCAAACATATGAGAAGGGGGAACCCTTAAAACATGACCAACAATTTTCATTTAAAACAATCCAACAAAGTAAAACAACCTGGCCAATGTTTATAAAAATATACAATACAATTTAAACAACGTTTTAAACAATGTTCCCCTAGGACTCCTGTCCCACTACATGCTGAATAAACAATGCAATAATAAAAGACAGAGTGCCGGCGGCTCCCCATGATCAATCAGCTCCCTCCGCTAGCCCTCCTGGTGTTGTCCAAAGTTACCTGAAAGATAAATAAGGGTGAGTATAAAGATACTCAGTAAGAATCCCCAACCGGGGTACAATACGATACATCAGTCATCTAGCACCTCAACATGCAAGCAAACAGCTATCAACACATATCATAGCTCAACGAGCTCATAAAGAAAGATCTGGAATCATCGGAAGTCTCTTATTTCCGGAATCATCGGAAGTCTCCTACTTCCGGCCTAATGATTGGCTCTCATAACCAATCCCGAGACATATCTGAGGGTCTTTCTCCCTCGACCAAATTGATCAGCTCAAAAATCGATCCCAAAGATGTCCGACACCCTCGAGGGTCTTTCTCCCTCGACTAAAATGATCAGCTCAAAAACCAATCCCAATGGGTGTCCTCAAGGGCCTCCTTGCCCTCGCTTTAATCTGGACTTACGGGAGAGTACCCGAAGTCAAGCTCTAACGGAAGGAATGGTGTAATCACGACATTAGCCTGGGGGAGCTCTCCGAACCGGCAACTAACGCTTGTGCGCGCACACCGCATGCTCATCTGCAACCGGCGTAAATGCGGGGGTCTAAGGGCAAACTACGCGGGCGAGGTACGCATGCCTATGACTCGGAAGCGGTGTCACTGATCACAGTAGCGCGAGGCCCTCGGCGCTTATCTGTGCAGCCTGATCCACCGACCTGAAGCTAAGAACCGGCCAAGGTAGGCTTACACCGTTGGCAGGGTTCCGCTCTAGCAGGCTACAAACTAGGCTATGCCGGAGTGGGTAGCTAATTCCACAACCGGCTGGTCGGGGGGTGGTAGCAAGTTACTTTATGCTTCGCACGCTTTATTCCCGACCTGAGCTTCTGGGACAAAGTACGTTATGTCTGCTCAGCCTCTGGATGATGACAAACCCTACAACTCTATCTAAGAGTACAGAGAAAAAGCAATGATTCCTGGCTAGCAAGCAATGACCGACATAAATCACATTTACCTAGCATGATACTACAACTTAAGCAGGAATCATAAGCATGCTGGGAGAACAAACCTAGCATGGCACTAACATGTAAAATCAAGCAAACATGCTAGCAGAAAACAATCAAAGCTCTATCTCTAACATGCTCATAACAATCAGCAAACAAGCAAGGCATATTGAGATATATCGCAGGGCCCACACAACCACGGTAAGAAATCCTTACTTGGAACAAGCAGAAAAACAATAATTATAATAAATCTACGAGCGAATCCTCGAGCCTCAAATCGATCCCGAACAGCCTGAACATCAAACAAAGCACCCAAATCACATACATAAATCAGCCCAATAAATCCATAATCAGCAGCCAATAAATCAGGGCCCAACGAAGAAAAGACTTGGGAAATATCATCCGAGAAGCCACAAGGCTCGGGCCAAGCCAACACACACAAGCAGGCTGGTCGGCAGCTAGATGGCTGGCTGGGCGTGCAGGCGGCAGGAAGGCTCGCTGGGGCGCGTGGGCTCGGCAGAGAGCTCGCTGGGGCGCGGACGAACTACAGGTAGGCGGTGGCGCGCGGGCTAGGCTCGGCTAGGCGAAGGCTCGCGAGCTGGGAACCGCGACGCTACAGGAACGCGAGGCGCGCGCGGCAGAGCTCGGACAACACACCTGGCGATAGGGAACGCGCGCGGCGCTGAGCACGGTGCGGCGGGGGCTGGGCGAACAAGGTCCGACCTGAGCGGTGCTGGCGCTGGGTGGCTCGCACGGTGCGGGCTAGGTGGCTGGGCGAACGAGCAAGGGTGCGGGTGGCTAGGTCGGGTGAGGGTGAAGGAGAAAGAGAGAGAGAAGGAATTACACACATGGGAAAAATGGGGATTTTTTTCCTTATTTTAATAGTTTCCTTTTTCTTTTCTTTTTCCTTTTTCTTTTCTTTTATTTAATTTCCAAACTTATCCAAATAAAAATCCAATTTATCCATTTTCCAATTTTTCCAAAAATCCTTAAAATCCTTAAATCTCATTTCCCGGCTTCCTCCATCGAGACCCAACTGAAGCAACCTTTTCCAATCAACAAATCTCACTTAAAACAACCTCCAAAATCAAACACTGAAGGCCCGGGCTCGAATCCCAAAGGAAAAACCCAAACAACCATCACTTTGCCCAAAACCCAAATCACAACCGGACTCCCAAACGAAAAGCCCAAACATCTCGGACTCATGATCCACAACAAACAAGCCTCAACAAAGGCAGGAGCTACCTCGAAGCCATGAAAATCCTCAAATCCTGCCCAGGGAGCAAAAAGACCAAAATGCCCCTAAGGGTCCAAATAGCTCTAACGGCCCAACCGAACCACTGAATCTGAACCGGATGCTCCTCGAGAACCGGGATAGAAACCTGGGCCGTTACAATACTCCCTCCTTATAAGACTTTCGTCCTCGAAAGTCCTAAGACGAAACGACACTAGGAATACTCCACTGATTCCTAGCCAACTGAACTTCTCGGCTAAAATAATACTAGCCCATCTTCGAGAACCAAACCCTCTTGGGTTCTCAAGGCTCAAACGCCACAAAGCTTAACCAATCTGCCACAGACCATCTCAACAGAGACTGAGCATGCAAAAAGCACTGCTGCCAAAGACGGGGAAAAGCTAACCACTGCTCCGATCTGCTCAAGAATCTCAAAATGAAAGGCCCTACAAACCGGGGGCTCAAACTAAACCCTGCTAATCCAACACTGAACACCTCTCAACGGTGTTACTCTCAGCAACTCGCAGACTGGATACAAGCTCCAAAACTCAACGCCATGCATTGGCGTAGCTTTTCTGAATGCCCACAGCTGTTAACAAATAACCTCAACTCTACACCAAGCTGGCCAAACAACTGAACCTCTCAGGTTCCAGAAACCAAACGGCCTACTCTTGCTACACAAGAGACCAGCGAACCACAAGCTTGCCTAAAGCCTTAACGAAAAGCAAACAAATCACCAACTGGCGATTGATCCAAAAAGGCAAACTTTTCCAACAAGCACAAGCTGAAACTTCAGCTACGGCCAACCCTAAGTGGCCAAAACCAGGCACAGGCTCCACTCGGCCTAGCCAACAAACAGGAGCCTCTCAACGGCCGAACACAAACTTTTCCATGAAAATCTACTAGCAACTGGCCAAAGAGAACATTGCCAGGCAAGGAAACAACCAACGCTCCTCTCATGGAAATCTCAAGCAAAGAAGGACCAAACCCTCACGGGGCTACCAAAGAACTCACAAATAAACTTGAGGAGAACAACCCGAAAGCTAACCAACCAATGCCACGGCACCTCTGAGCCAACTCACTCCATTGAGGCTCAGTTAACGCCAACTGCAAAAGCACAACAACAAGAAGCAAAGCCCGAGAAAGGCTTGCTCAGCAGAACTCAACTCAAGCTCATCGCGAGCAAAGCTCGCCTCCAAGCTACCACTCAACACTTAAGTCCAACTGGCTACTCAAAGGACTTCCTCTTTCTTAGCTTAGGCCCAAATCATCTTGCGACTAGAAACTCCACCCTCGGAACATTGCAAGGAAAATGAACTGACGAGACTATCTCCAAAGATAACACTCGAGGCTGGCATCCATGGTGCAACTCAACCACCAAGGAAACTAGGGGGAAAACTTCAAACCCCAAAGAACCAACAACTTCCAACAAAACTCAACTCTTAAACTGGCTGGCCTCCGCTCTTGCGGGGACAAACAACTTTCGCTTGCTAACAACACAATGCAGCCTCTCGCTGGGCTAACCACTGCGCTACTCTGATCAACTACACAACTCAGAAGCTACGCTGACTCCTCAACGGGAACGATTTCCCAGCAAGCAAACTCTGAAAGGCAGCGAACAAAACACACGCTCACTGACTAGTTCAAACCTAAGGGCAAACAACAACCAACTCTCTTGGAAGCAACACCCAAGGGAAACCCAACTGATTGGACCACCAATCCAGATCTAGCAGAACTTACTCAACCACCGAGGGAGGGGTCAACTTCCAAAACAACCAGACTAGGAACAAATCCTCAGGGAAACGCCCTCTGGCTTGAACCGAGCTAGCTCTTGAAACATCAATAGAACCAAATCTTGGTCAACACCAAGCACCAACTAGCCTCCAAAACCAAACAAGCACTAGCTTGCTAGACTGCCAAATCTGCAAGCAACTCACCCAAGGAACACTGCCTGGGTCTAACTGAGCTCTGGAGAGGCTCTCCACAAACTAGGGATCCTCTGATCACCCTCCGACACGTACACGGTCGTCAAACAATCTAACAGACAACCGGCTACACGGGCACAACCTTCTCCAGCATCTCAATTAAGCTAGCCAACTCCAACTCCTGAAAACCAAGAGGACCGGATACGCTATAGAATACGTCATCCTTCTACTCAAAGCATCAGCCACAACAAACCTTCTGCCCAAGGAAAGGATCCGAACAGCTCTCTTAGCCAAAACAATCGTGAAATCGCGCGGCTTGCCACTCATCGCTCTTGTTCGGTTCCAATCAAGTCGACTGTGGCAAGGACCAACTAGCAAAACTTGCTTAAACAATAGCCCGGCAACGAGCACGACATCCTTACAACCAAAGCTAGGGCACTTGCCAAGAACCAAAGCCTTGACAACCTCAAAGACTGAGCACTGGCTCCTCAACACGAACCTCTCGTGGTTTCCCAAACATGAACCACGGAACGAGCTACACAAAAGTACACCGAGGTGTACAGCTCCAACTTGATCCCTTAAGATCTAATGCCAACAAAGGGCTCACACACAGGCAACTTTTGCCTCCAAACAGGGGCACTACTAACCAGTGGAGCAACAAGAGTCCCAAACCACACTGGGGTCAACTCACCACGGAAAGCCACATTGGCCAACTCACTCTACAAAAGCAAATCCAACCAAGCTAACATACCTCAAGCCAATGTGCTCACTAAACATGCTCCGATCAGCCATCCAACTCATGGCACAAACACTGGATCAATCATGCATCCTCGATGCCAACACTACCCATACTTGGGTAACTCAAAGGGTAGCCGAAACATACTACCAACAACTGGCTCAGAAGCTCACAACACAGGCGCGAGAACTCAAACGAGCTAGCTCTTAACAGCCTACCGCATCCTTTGGTACCCAACTCTCGGTGATCCTGAAAAGCTCCTACTTTCCCTCGAAAACCTCATACTTGTAGTCCTCCGACTACCACCGAGCTAGATCTCTTATGCAACCCAAACAGGTGCAACCTCAGGAAAAGGGTACAAGACTCGCGGGGATGCTATACTCTGGGCAGCCATGGAACCACTTGCACCAAAAATGCCAACTGGCCTGAATCTGGGCTTCCTCTCAAAGCTTGGTGCCAATAGGCACTACATCCATTACAACACAAATCAGCCTTAAACGAGCTTTATGCCCCTCTGAGGAAAGGAAAGGTCACACTTCAAGTGACGGGGCAAAGGCACTCAACACAAGAGTCCAAACACTCGAGCAGCCTAATCTCTAGAATCTCGACCAACAGACATGCCAAGGCCTACTCCTGCATCCCACTCGATGCTCAACAAAATCTCAGGCTAACTCTTCGGGTGGCAACAACTAGTTCCACACTGGGAACATCCAAATAAAAAGAGTGCTCCACTCTACTAGCCCGCAGAAATCAACATACGGATCAAACCCTGGCAAGCAAACTCCAAACTTCACCCTGGCTACGAGGGCACTAAAAGAACTGGCTGCACAACGACGGCATGCTTGCAAGGGGGCAAAGATGTCTCTACATCTGCCTCAAGCCACTAACACGGCAACTTGCCAATCAATCGGGCGACTGGTGGAGCCTCAGCTAGTCCACCTCTCTCAAGGGACTACCACCATCAAGCTCTTTGTACCAAACAAAGACGGAACGGCACACCTCGGCCTCGAGCAGCACAGGACATCCCAAAGACACGGATGCTAAACTCAAACCTGGCCAACCGCTTTACTACTAGCAGCAGGACTTTCTAATACATCGAGCTCTACAGGCATCCACTTGCCAAACTGGGCGGCTCCGACAACGCCAACAACTCAAGTGCATAAACCTGCTGATCCTGCCCTCCTGGGAACCTCCGGGGCTACAAGAGCTACTGAGGGGAAAAACTGCTGAAACAACCTCTGTCAGCTGGGCTATCCGTGCCCGGGACTCCTCACTGCGCTCTACAAACTGCGCATGGGTCTTCGCTCTCTGATAGCTAAAGGCCTGCCATCCAAACTCTTATGGCTGGAGCACACTCTGCTCAAGGAGTCATACTCTGAGGCGTGCTAGCCTCTACCCCCTCCTCTAGGCAACTCAACTGCCAGGGCCAAATCTGGCCAACGGGCCTAACAACCCTGGGACGCGGCCTCAACATCAATACAATCGGTCCAACACCTCGGGTGGACATGCCAAGCGTCCTGCTCCTCTGAGTGCGATCAACATACTGGCGATCTGCACAAAGCATCAAAGCTGGCCCACACTGGGGCTCTCACCGCTCATCAAACCGCTGCGCATCATGAAGGAAGGTGGCATGATGACTCTCTAAGCCCAAACCAACAACGAGTCAGAGAACCGCTCGCTCTCCGCTCCACAACTCTACGGGCATAAAAGCTAGATGAAAAGTATTGTAAGTTCTTACCCTTAGCTTAATTGAACTCGAGACAAACCTGGCGGCCATGGAGTGCTGATGATCATGGGAGCAACAACCTACAAAGCAGGTTAGTCTACAGAATCTATGACTCGTGCTCGATACCAATCGTGACGAACCCGACCCAAAACATGGTCCTAAACCGGGGTTCTCACTCAAAGCATGCAAGTTAAATATGATAACAAGCGGTTTAGTGCTCATATTTAAAAATCATTTCAAACATATGAGAAGGGGGAACCCTTAAAACATGACCAACAATTTTCATTTAAAACAATCCAACAAAGTAAAACAACCTGGCCAGTGTTTATAAAAATATACAATACAATTTAAACAACGTTTTAAACAATGTTCCCCTAGGACTCTGCCCCACTACATCTTTGAATAAACAATGCAATAATAAAAGACAGAGTGTGCTGGCGGCTCCCCATGATCAATCAGCCTCCTCCGCTAGCCCTCCCGGTGTTGTCCAAAGTTACCTGAAAGATAAATAAGGGTGAGTATAAAGATACTCAGTAAGAATCCCCAACCGGGGTACAATACGATACATCAGTCATCCAGCACCTCAACATGCAAGCAAACAGCTATCAACACAGATCATAGCTCAACGAGCTCATAAGGAAAGATCTGGAATCATCGGAAGTCTCTTATTTCCAGAATCATCGGAAGTCTCCTACTTCCGGCCTAATGATTGGCTCTCATAACCAATCCCGAGACATCTCCGAGGGTCTTTCTCCCTCGGCCAAATTGATCAGCTCAAAAACCGATCCCAAAGATGTCCGACACCCTCGAGGGTCTTTCTCCCTCGACTAAAATGATCAGCTCAAAAACCAATCCCAATGGGTGTCCTCAAGGGCCTCCTTGCCCTCGCTTTAATCTGGACTTACGGGAGAGTACCCGAAGTCAAGCTCTAACGGAAGGAATGGTGTACTCACGACATTAGCCCGGGGGAGCTCTCCGAACCGGCAACTAACGCGTGTGCGCGCACACCGCATGCTCATCTGCAACCGGCGTAAATGCGGGGGCCTAAGGGCAAACTACGCGGGCGAGGTACGCATGCCTATGACTCGGAAGCGGTGTCACTGATCACAGTAGCGCGAGGCCCTCGGTGCTTATCTGTGCAGCCTGATCCACCGACCTGAAGCTAAGAACCGGCCAAGGTAGGCTTACACCGTTGGCAGGGTTTCGCTCTAGCAGGCTACAAACTAGGCTATGCCGGAGTGGGTAGCTAATTCCACAACCGGCTGGTCGGGGGGTGGTAGCAAGTTACTTTATGCTTCGCACGCTTTATTCTCGACCTGAGCTTCTGGGACAAAGTACGTTATGTCTGCTCAGCCTCTGGATGATGACAAACCCTACAACTCTATCTAAGAGTACAGAGAAAAAGCAATGATTCCTGGCTAGCAAGCAATGACCGACATAAATCACATTTACCTAGCATGATACTACAACTTAAGCAGGAATCATAAGCATGCTGGGAGAACAAACCTAGCATGGCACTAACATGTAAAATCAAGCAAACATGCTAGCAGAAAACAATCAAAGCTCTATCTCTAACATGCTCATAACAATCAGCAAAACAAGCAAGGCATATCGAGATATATCGCAGGGCCCACACAACCACGGTAAGAAATCCTTACTTGGAACAAGCAGAAAAACAATAATTATAATAAATCTACGAGCGAATCCTCGAGCCTCAAATCGATCCCGAACAGCCTGAACATCAAACAAAGCACCCAAATCACATACATAAATCAGCCCAATAAATCCATAATCAGCAGCCAATAAATCAGGGCCCAACGAAGAAAAGACTCGGGAAATACCATCCGAGAAGCCACAAGGCTCGGGCCAAGCCAACACACACAAGCAGGCTGGTCGGCAGCTAGATGGCTGGCTGGGCGTGCAGGCGGCAGGAAGGCTCGCTGGGGCGCGTGGGCTCGGCAGAGAGCTCGCTGGGGCGCGGACGAACTACAGGTTGGCGGTGGCGCGCGGGCTAGGCTCGGCTAGGCGAAGGCTCGCGAGCTGGGAACCGCGACGCTACAGGAACGCGAGGCGCGCGCGGCAGAGCTCGGACAACACACCTGGCGATAGGGAACGCGCGCGGCGCTGAGCACGGTGCGGTGGGGGCTGGGCGAACAAGGTCCGACCTGAGCGGTGCTGGCGCGGGGTGGCTCGCACGGTGCGGGCTAGGTGGCTGGGCGAACGAGCAAGGGTGCGGGTGGCTAGGTCGGGTGAGGGTGAAGGAGAAAGAGAGAGAGAAGGAATTACACACATGGGAAAAATGGGGATTTTTTTCCTTATTTTAATAGTTTCCTTTTTCTTTTCTTTTTCCTTTTTCTTTTCTTTTATTTAATTTCCAAACTTATCCAAATAAAAATCCAATTTATCCATTTTCCAATTTTTCCAAAAATCCTTAAAATCCTTAAATCTCATTTCCCGGCTTCCTCCATCGAGACCCAACTGAAGCAACCTTTTCCAATCAACAAATCTCACTTAAAACAACCTCCAAAATCAAACACTGAAGGCCCGGGCTCGAATCCCAAAGGAAAAACCCAAACAACCATCACTTTGCCCAAAACCCAAATCACAACCGGACTCCCAAACGAAAAGCCCAAACATCTCGGGACTCGCAGTCCACAACAAACAAGCCTCAACAAAGGCAGGAGCTACCTCGAAGCCATGAAAATCCTCAAATCCCGCCTCAGGAGCAAAAGACCAAAATGCCCCTAAGGGTCCAAATAGCTCTAACGGCCCAACCGAACCACTGAATCTGAACCGGATGCTCCTCGAGAACCGGGATAGAAACCTGGGCCGTTACACTGTGCGGCGCGATCGGCAGGCTGGGCGAGCTGGGCGGACACAGGCGACACGCGCACGGCATTGTGCGGTGGGCTCGGGCCGCTCGGGCGTGGTGAGTGGGCGCTGTGGGGCGAGTGGGCGCTGGGTCCAGGGTGGGGGCTAGGGTCGGGCTGGAGGAGAGAGAAAGGGGAAAAATGAAAAATGGGGATTTTGTGGATTTTTGGGAAAAAGGGAAATAAAAGGAAAAATGGGATTTTAAATCTTATTTTATCCTTATCCAAATTTTATCCAAACTTATCCAATTTTCCAATTTTCCAAAAATCCTTAAAATCCTTAAATCTCATTTCCTAGCTTCCTCCTTCGAGACCCGACTGAAGCAACCTTTTCCAAACAGCAAATCTCACTGAAATCAGCCTCCCAAAACAACACTAAAGGCCCGGGCTCGAATCCCAAAGGAAACACCCAAACAACCATCACTTTGCCCAAAACCCAAATCACAACCGGAATCCCAAACGAAAAGCCCAAACATCTCGGGACTCGCGCATCCACGGCAGAAACAAGCCTCAACAAAGGCAGGAGCGCCTCAAGCCCCGAAAATCCACAAATCCCGCTCGGGAGCAAAAGACCAAAATGCCCCTAAGGGTCCAAACAGCTCTAACGGCCCAACTGAACCACTGAATCTGAACCGGAAGCTCCTCGAGAACCGGGATAGAAACCTGGGCCGTTACAGATACTTTGTTCCACGTCATAGATTGTAAAAATACATACAAATTGCTACTGGGACGCCCGTGGATTCATGGAAATAGTGTAGTAACCTCTACATTGCATCAATGCTTCAAGTTTTATCAAGTGGGTATCAAGAAAGTAGAGGCTGATACTAATCTATTTTATGAGGCTGAATCTCATTTAGCAACTGTGAAATTTTACATGAAAGATGACAACGTAACAAAAATGCCAATAATAGATATCCCTATGATCAAAGAATGTGATGAACTCAAGTTAGAGTCGAAGGTTAATACCAAGGGAGAAGCAACCAAAGATATAAAAAAGTCTAACTTTGAAAGGAATAGAGCTTCAACGAGTATCAAAGAGTCTGAAATCGTGAAGGATAAGAAAGATTCACATCCTTCTATGCTACTCTATGTCCGTGTATCTCGACTCAAAAGAGACGAGGCATCTTTCGCAGAATGCTCAAATAATTTAAAGGCCGGTGATATTGAGATCTTAAAATAAAATTGTACCATCCCTCTTATAAAGATGACGAAACAAGAAGTCGAAAAGGTTGAAGATGATTAGATGAAAGTGATTCTACCTTAAAGTAGAACAAAATATGGATTCAATCCAAATGCGTATAAGCTTTTAGCAAAGGTAGGTTATGACTTTACGACTCACACTGAGTTTAAAGGTCTAAGCATCCTTGATGACACACCTAAGCTTTCATCAACACAAAAGAAACTTACAAATAAGGGCTATCAATTACTTGCATCACGAAATGGACTTGGATATAAGCTGTCAGAGCCAGTTCAAATAACGAGAAAATGGAAGTTAAAAGTTACAGATACAAATCACATAACAATTGATGAATGCGAAGATTCAAAAGAAGTGAAAAAGGTCAATCAAAGGTTACCTGCACTCAGACGCATCAAACCACTAATTTCTTGAGTTTCGACCTTTTTAAGATTGAACAAGCCAGAAGAAAAGGTAGAAAGCACGACCTCAACCTCACATGCGACACGATTATCAACCTTTCAAAGACTAGGAAAAATTGTAGAGGAGGAAGATATATCTTCTGCTTTAACTGTGACACGATCTTCAATTTTTCAAAGGTTAAGTACAAGCGGAAACAAGAAAGAAAAGTCCACCAAGTCTGTTTTTGACTGACTCTGCCATGAGAATTTTACAGAGATTTTACAAGATAAACCTCTAAAAAATATTAGAAGTAATGAAGACATCCGTAGTGTTGTTCCATCTCGCATGAAAAGAAGAACATTTCTTACTATTGAGACAGAAGACTCATTAAAAGTAAAATGACACAATGTGATTTTCACCATTCCGTCAAAAGAAAATATAGAACGAGAAGAAAATGAGTTTTCGTGTCATCACATCAGATCATAGAAGAAGGGGTAAATGAAATTTCTGATGAAGAGTTCAATAAAGCACCATTATCGCTTGAAGATGGTAATCAACCAACATTATATGAGCTAAAGGAAATAAACCTCGGAAGCATAGAAGAGCTACGTCCAATCTTCGTAAGAGAATTACTTGCACCTAAAGAAGAGGTTGAATATATAAGTCTACTTACTGCTTATAAAGATATATTCGTTTGGTCATTTAAAGAAATTCTAGGACTTGCTTCCAAAGTAGCAGTCCATTACCTAGCAGTCAGTAAAGGGGCACGACCAATCAAGCAAACTCCGAGCTGATTTCAACCAGAACTTATTCTTCAGATCGAGACAGAAGTAAACAAGTTAATTGAAGCTAGATTCATTCGAAGTGCAATATCCAACATGGATCCCTAATAGTGTCCCGATCAGAAAAAGAATGGATAACTACGCGTATGTGTTGACTTTCGCGACTTGAATAATGCATGCCCAAAAGATGACTTTTCGTTACCTATCACGAAAATCATGGTCGATGCCACAACAGGACATGAAACTTTATCTTTATAGATGGATCATCGGGTTATAATCAAATAAGAATGGCTCTAGAAGATGAAGAAATGACAGCCTTTCGTACTCTAAAGAGAATATACTGTTACAAGGTCATGCCCTTTAGATTGAAGAATGCCGGTGCCACCTATCAACGAGCAATGAAAAATATTTTTGATGATATGCTACGCAAAAATGTCGAACGGTATGTCGATGATCTTGTGGTCAAGTCTGAAAGCAAGAAGATCACTTGAAATATTTGAATGTTGTTTTTTATCGTCTAAGAAAGTACCAGTTGAAGATGAATCCCCTCAAGTGTGCGTTCGACGTGACCTCTAGAAAATTTCTAGGTTTCATTGTAAGACATCGAGGGATTGAAATAGACCAGTCAATGATCCAAGCTATCCAAAAAATGCCGAGACCTAGAAATTTGCAAGAGCTAAGAAGTCTTCAAGGTCGCTTGACTTACATCAGAAGATTCATTTCTAATCTAGCTGGAAGATGTCATCCATTTCAGAGATTAATGAAGAAAGGAGAAACGTTCGAATGGGATGAAGCATGTGAAAAGGCTTTAGTATAAAGAAGTATTTGATGAATCCTCCCATTTTAGGAGCCCCTATAACCGGAAAGCCATTGATTCTTTACATCACTGCACAAGAAAGATCACTTGGAGCATTGTTCGCGTAGGAAGGAGAAAGAGGAAAAGAACAAGCACTTTAATACTTAAGTAGAACTTTGACCGGGGTAGAAGTAAATTATTCTCCGATAAAGAAAATGTGTTTGGCGCTGTTCTTTTCCATCGATAAGTTGAGGCACTACATGCAGGCATTCACCATGCGATTAGTTGCAAAAGATGATCCCATCAAGTATATTTTATCTAGGCCAATAATATCTGGATGCCTAGCTAAATGGGAAATCATTCTTCAACAATATTATATCATCTATGTCCCGCAAAAGGCTATAAAAGGGCAGTCGCTAGTAGACTTCTTAGCCGACCATCCTGTTCCATCTGATTGGAAGTTATGTGAAGATTTTCCTGATGAAGAAATTTTCCTTGTTGAAATCACAGAGCCATGGACCATGTACTTTGATGGTGAAACACGAAGAAGTGGAGCGGGTGCAAGAGTTTTTTTTACTTCGCCTGAGAAGCACATGTTGCCTTATAGCTTCGCACTCGGAAAGCTATGCTCAAATAATGTCGCAGAGTATCAAGTGTTGATTATTGGTCTCCAAATGGCCATCAAAATTGGAATAAGCTATATAGAGTATATGACGACTTCAAGTTGATAATTAATCAAGTTTTGCTTCAATATGATGTAAAACATGAGGACCTGAAGCCATACTTCACGCAAGTTAAAAAATTGTTAGAAAAGTTTGATAGCATAATCCTAGAACATGTTTTGAGGTCAGAAAATAAGAGAGCAGATGCATTGGCAAACCTGCTACTACATTAACATTCCCAGATGATGCAACCATGAATATTGCGCTTTGTCAAAGATGGATTATGGCACCAATTGAGGATGAATGTTAAGAGGCCAACGTGATATCAGTCTGTGTAATTGAAGAAGAAGATTGGCGACAACCAATAATCGATTATCTTCAACACGGGAGACTTCCAACATATTTTCAGTGTAAAGCAGACATACGAAGAAGGGCAAGTTGATTCATCCATTATGAAGAAACCCTTTACCGGCGCTCTTACGAAGGATTTTTTCTTCGATGTTTAGGAAATGAAGAGTCAAGTAAAGCATTGATAGAAGCACACTCTAGCATCTGTGGAGCTCATCACTTTGGTCCAAAACTACATTTTCAGCTAAAAAGGATAGGCTACTATTGGCTGACAATGGTTCGAGATTCAATGGAGTATGCAAAAAAGTGTGAGGCCTGTCAAATCCACAGAAACTTCATACGTCAACCACCATAACTGCTACATCCAACTGTTGCTTCATGGACATTCAAAGCTTGGGAACTTGATCTTGTTGGTCCTATAACGCTGAACTCTTCAGCAGGGCACTCTTACGTTCTAACAACAACTGATTATTTTTCAAGATGGGCCGAAGCCATCCCTTTGAAAGAAGCAAAGAAGGAAAATGTTGCAAACTTTATTCGAACTCATATCATCTATCATTACGACATTCCACATCGAATCATGAGAGATAATGGGAGGTAATTCTCCAATAGTTTGTTAGATAAGTTGTGTAAAAAGTTCACCTTTAAACAGTACAAGTCTTCAATATACAGCGCAACAACAAACGGATTGGCAAAAGCATTTAATAAGACTATGTGCAACTTGTTGAAGAAGATAGTGGCCAAGGAAAGAGGGATTGGTAAGAAAGAATTGGTGAAACATTGTGGTCTTATCGGACCACGCATCATACACCTACAGAAGTCACGCCATATTCTTTAGTATTCGGAGTAGAAGTTGTGCTTCCATTGGAAAGAGAAATTCCATCGCTCCGAATGGCCATACAAGAAGGATTGACAACCGAAGAAAATGCAACATTGTGTGTGCAAGAGTTAGAAGTATTGGATGAAAGAAGACCCAATGACCAACAAGCATTCGAATGTTACCAAACACATGATTAAAACTTTTGACAAGAATATTAAATCGAGTTTGTTTCAAGCTGGGGACTTAGTACTTGCTGTTAGAAGACCAATCATCGTAACAAGACATATAGGAAATAAATTCACACCTAATTGAGATGGACCATAAGTTGTCACTGAAGTTTACACTAATGAAGCATACAAGATAGTGCATAAAGATGGCTTAGGGATCGGTCGGATCAATGGAAAGTTTCTAAAGAAGTTTTATGCTTAAAGTTGTAATACTCCTTGGCGTATGAGTATAAACTACCAGCTACTCCTGGCTTGCACGAAAAAAAAAGGTGAACGACCAAAAAAAAAAACTTGATCCCTATAAAACAAGACATTTCAATGTGGATGTATATAAGAAATTTTAATCAGGTTCTGTTTGAGGTTCTTGCCTCACAAGCTCATGTTCCGTTTCTTTAACAAATCTGAAGGTTATTTTTTTCTCTTACGAGCTCAAAGTTAGCCTCATCACCTGCTCTAAATTCAAAGTCGTCACCGCTCTCTCCAAGTTCAAATCGTCGATACTCTATCCAAATTTGAGGTTGTCAAGGTTGAACTCTAAACACGTCTCGCTAAGGTTGATCTCTTTAAAACTACGTTTTCGAGAGTGGTCTTCCAAATGTCGTGTTGCCAATGTCGAATTCTCAAACAACATTGTCGAGGTTGTACTCAAAAGATGCACCGTTAAGGTCGAACTCTAAATATGCACTTCATTAGGCAATTGAAGCTGGTAACATGACACGTAACATGAATAAGATAGTAATTGGAGTTGATAACAAAGGCAAACAATTGTAGTTGGTAGCATAAGCGAGCAATAAGAGAAAGTAACCAAAAGCCAAGAGCCAAGTAACAAAAGTTGAAGCCTGTAACATGTGAGCGTTGTTGGAGTCAATATAAGATAAACATTGTAGGAGCCATTCAAAAGTGAACATTGCAAGAGCCAGTAAAAGATGATCGTTTCAGTAGCAAGTAACATCCAAACGTGAGCCAATAAAATGCAAACGTTGAAACCCAGTAACATGTGGATGATGGAGACAGTAACATGCAAATGTAACAAGATCCGGTGACATGCGAACATAACAAGTAACTTGTGACATATGAATGTTGGAGTCAGTAACATTTGAACCAATAACATGAGAATGACGGAGCTGTTGTAAGAAGTAGCTGATAACATGTGAACTTTGAAGTCAACATAATAAGTAGCCTATAAAATGCTAACGTTGGAGTCGATATGACAAATGACTAGTAACATGCAAACAATGATAAGTATCCGTTAACAGGTGAATGAACAACGTAAAGAGTACCCAATAGCATGTGAATATAATGAATAGCTAGTTTAATATGTGAATATCGAAGTCATTGTTACAAGTAGCTGGCAACATGTGAATATAATAGTGACCATGTTTAACTAGTCGAGAAGAATGTGAAGTTGCTTAAATTGAATCTGCAAAGAAAAGTGACCACCACCGCATGTTCACAAGTTAGCCTTCTTAACGATAAAGGACTTGGTCCAGTAGGAGTGTCGTCACCGTAGAATAACAGCCGTTGCATGTGCAATGCAGAAGTAATATCATTGTATGTACAAATTGTGCTTCAAAGATGAACTCTAAAATTGTGTTTCAAAGATGAGTTCTGAAATTGCGTTTCAAGAAAAATTGAACTCTGAAATTGCACTTAAAAAAGATGGGGTTTTAATTTGCACTTCAAGGAAAATGAACTCTAAAATTGTGTTACAATGATGAACTCCGAAGCTTCTAAATCGTTGATGTTTACTGCACTTCAAGCAAAAGGTTCACTGAGAATCATGCTCCTCCACAAACTGAGAACTATGTTAAACTTTAATCTCTTAAACAAATAATAAAAAAAAGGCGAATGTATTCATTTGATTGTCTCTAAATATGTTTATACCAATCGCCAAATAATACTGCTAGAGGTGGGTAATGTATTCATTTGATTTTGCCTCTAAATATAATGTATTCATTTGATTGCCTCTAAATATGTTTATACCGATTTGTGATGCGGCATGAATTCGAGGACAGATCTCCGACGATGGGTAATGTGTAAATGGTTGAAAGTAACTTTGTTAGAGGTGGGCGATGACAAAATCACTGGCTGGCGTTGGCTTCAGCCTTAATGACCAGTAAGTCTGGCAACTTCTATAGCTGACTCAACGGTGATGACAAATTTCAAATGCTAGCAACGCTATTGGCAAACCATTGATTTTAGCGATTAGATTAAAAAAAGAAAACTTTGATGAAGATGTTGGGCCAGCTCTGACCATGGCAATACTTCAAGGTTTTGTACATTAAACCTCTACTCACACTCAGTATCTATAAAACAAATTGAAGGACCCAATGGTTTGAAATAAAATCAAATTTGGTTTTGGAAAGGCAAGTTTTGATATTTTCCATTAGTGAAAATTGTTTGTTTCCATTATTCACTTGATACGGAAGAGAATTTCAACAAAACCTCTACGACATTGATTACTCTGTTTTCAATTTATTTTATTTTCTCCAAGTGAAATTGTTATGGCAAAAGATTTTCCTCAAATATGAAATTGGGAATTCTAAATATATGGACATTTGCTTCAAAGAAATTTTACAAATCCTTTTGCAAATCTTGTCTCTATATTTTGCCTTAATCCTAAACGGAATACAAAAAATTTTAGGATCTATTTTGTTCCTAATTTATTCATAACAAGTGTGAATATTTTAGGTCAATGGAATGATTATTGATATATTTTACTCATATTAACGAAATTCCAAATTACGAATTAAGAATAGAGAACGAGATAAGCTGGTGGAGAAAAGTTACCATTTCAAATTAAAGAGAAGTGAAATTTCATCACAAATTCAAAATTGGGCATTTTAAGATTTAGGGTCAAACTATTGGGAGCAAGGTCAAAATTCAAGGAATGAAAAAAATCAAGCCAAGTTCAAGCTCGAGTAAATTGAAATATTGCCTCGAAATTCAAGAGCTCATGCGACATTGGCAAATTTCAAAATTAAATACTCAAGTTGGGGTCAACCGATTAAAGATTTGGTATTGAAAATCAAGTTTCATTAAAAAAAAAAATCTAAATTATTTTGAGAGTTCATTTCAAGTATATTTGAAACTCAACCGAATTCGAGCTACTAGTTGGTGAAATTTCAAGTTCAAACAAATTGAAGTATACCCCACTCATGCACCAAGTTCAAAATTAAATAGACAAAAACTCTACTTTTAAATCAAAAATTTTATGTCAAGCAAGAAGAATCAATCTCCTAAAATTCAAATTTTGATTAATTGACATAACAAATGTGTTAAAAAAAAGGTTATGAGACAAATTCATATCTTTGATTAAATTAGCACATCAAGAAGTTTGCATTCGAGACAAAAAGGTTTATGTCAATTTCAAACTAAGTTTTTCGAGATTCATCCACACATATTCGTGAATAAAACTCGAAAAGGGGAATTTGTTGACTGAGAAATTTCGGCCAATTAGAAATTGCACATCAAGTTACAAATAAATCTAATTAAATATCAGGTCGATTATTTTCCCATATTAATTGGATTAAAATGATTTCGTTTTGAATTTAGGTTCATATTAAGTTGAGCCTAAATCTTGTATAGGACCTAAAGATTCATGAAGTCCAACTCGGATGATAAGATTCAAACACATATGAGACTACAACCCATTGGCCAAACCTAAAGATCCATAAGGCCCAAGACCAAGGTTTAGGCCCAAAAGCCCATGAAGCCCAAGTCCACAAACCCATGGGAACTCTATAAATAAGAGCTCTCCCTCATTTCACAAGACACGTGGACCTTGACCTGAACTGAAAATTACAGACTGAATACTTAGAAACTCCAGAGCTTTCAGTCAGACAGAATTCAGGGCATCCAACCATCCAAATCCTCAAGCCTTCAAGATCAGTCAGCGAAGCCCAATGACAAAGGCTTCCTCAAATCGATCGTCTCTTCACCAACATACTGAAGATTCAATCATACTGAAGATTCAATCATCCTCCATCTGAGAACAAGCTCACAAGTCCTCAGATAACCATCTTCAAAATCCACACCTCGATAGAAAGAAACAGAGGACAAATATTAGAGATCGTAACACGCGCATAAATCAAATCAATAAAGATTCAAATTCATTTATACAAGTCTCATTTCTGTTTATTTCCCGAAATCTCGTGTGAACAATGGTATAGTATACAAAATGTATAAAATCCATTAAAATGTATAAAGTAATTATTAAATATTTATGTTATCAAATTCAAAAAAGTCTCATATAAACTAAAGAAAAAATTTAATATGCAACCTTATCTTTCACCGTGTTCATATGAAATAACGTCGAATCAAATTCAACTAAATATAACATATTGTGGTTGTAAAATATTACAGTAAAGTCAAATCTATATTTTAGTAAACAAACCATACAAATAGAAAAATTAAAAAATATATTATTAATACTCAATTTAAAAAATAAAAAATACATGTCGCAAATTAAGAAAATATAAGTAAACGTAAATATAAATATTGTTGTCAACATAACAAAATTTTAAATAAATAAATAAATTGACAATGAAAAACCATTAACTATTTTATGAATTGGAGCAGCTTATAACAATAACGTAAAAACCACATGTTTGAGTTTCTCATCGTTTAGTGAGTTTGAAAAATGTTTTTTTTTTAAATTTTAATGATATATTAAATTGTATAAATTAAATATTTTGTTTCCTTTTTTTTTATTATTATTTCTATTTCATATTTCTTCTAAAATAATAGTAAAAAGAAATATAAACAAAACTTTTTTTTTATAACTAAATGGTATAGTATACAAAATGTATAAAGTTTATTAAAACATATAAAAAGTAATTATTAAATATTTATGTTATCAACAAATAAATCTCATGCCAATAGAGTAATAGCTTAAACGACATCGTTGTAGACCTAAAAACCTTGAGGTTTTAGGTTCGAGTCTCCCCCACCTCCAATTGTTGTAATCTAAAAAAAAAACAAATAAATCTCATGCAAACTTAGCTACAAATTTAATGAGGAACTTTATTTCCTCCTTTAAGTTATTCCTATTAAATAATCTCAAGTCAAATTTAATAAAATTATAATTTTTCTACAGAGTGTTGTGATGGTAAGATATTAAAGTAAGATTTTTTTTTTGAGAATAAATTAAAATACAGATTTGATATATATGTATATATATTTGAGTACATACAGATTTGATATTAAAGTAAGATCAAATCTGTATTTTAGCAAACAAACTATACAAATTGAAAATTTTAAAAATTAAAAATATATCAATAATATTCAATTTAAAAATTAAAATACATACTGCAAAATAAGGAAAATATAATTAAAAAATATATACAAATTGAAAATTTCCAAAATTAAAAAAATATTATTAATATTTAATTTAAAAATTAAAATACATATTGCAAAATAAGGAAAATATAATTAAAAGTAAATACAAATATTGTTGTTGGTTCAAAAAAAATATAAATATTGTTGTCTTTATAGCAAAAAAATTAAAAAAATTAAAATAAAAATATTCTATTGCCAACGTCATCGACTACTTTTTGAAATGGAGCAGCTTATAGTAATAACAGAACAACACATGTTAGTTTCTTATCATTTAGCTAAGTTTGAAAAAAAAATCTTTTAATCATGTTAAGAAAAAAATGAAAAACAAAAGATATAAATTATATGACCTTATAAATTATTAATTTAATAGAAATCTGTATTTGTTTCTATTAATGAATAAGGACAAAAAAAAAAGTAACAATAAATCAAAGTAAGAAACTAGTTTTTGGAATGTTATTTATGTGAGATCCGAAAGTTTTTTTTTTTGCTATTTCCAGCGATTATCTTTTTTTTTAGTACTATTTCCAGCGATTATCAATTGAGAAGGCACCCTAGGGCTCGTTTGATAACGTTTCCGTTTCCTGTTTCTTATTCCTGTTTCTTATTTATTGAGAAACAGTCTTGTTTGATAACTGTTTCCGTTTCTTGTTCCAAAAAATACAATAAACGTTTCTTAAATTATGTGAAAAAATGAGAAACTCTCAAAACTTGTTTCTCTTGTTCCGTTCTTTTTTTTTCTTTCTAAAACCCAGTATGGTTTTTGTTTTATATTATGCGTTCCAAAAAAATAACAATATTTACCTTTGGTGTGATGGTTGTCATGTCAACTCTTTTTCTAGAATTTGACCAAGTCCATGGTTCAAATCCCAACTTTGTATTTTTTTTTCAAATCATTTTTGCAATATTTATATTTTGCAATTTTTAATTCTTTTAATTTTGTATGGTTTTTTACCATTTTATTTTTTATTTTTAAATTTTGTAATCTTTTATTGTTTATATTTTTAATGGAATTATGTACTTTTAATTTATGGGTTGATTTGAAAATTTTGTATATGTGTATTTATTTATTACTTAAGTTAATAATACTGTTCACACGAGATTTCTGGAGAAATTTGGTTTCGTGGAGTTGAACTTGAATTTGACATGAGTTTGCGAAAGTGGTTCGATCTCTATGCTTGATCCTCTTATTCGTTCTCTCTGAATAGATGTTCTTGATATGAAGAGCAATTTGAAGAACAAAATGTGTGTTCTTCGTATGCAACTGCTCGTTTATGGAACTATTTGTCTTTCGAAGTAATTTTTGCCTTTGAAACGACGTTTGATCTTCAAAACCGTGGAGAGACCTCAACAAATGTGAATTCCCTCTCTAGTTCCAAAAATTTTCCACACCTTGAAATGAAGAGAACTCCTCTATTTATAGAGTTCTCATGCATCGTGGGCTTGGGCCCTAATGGGCCTTTGGGCCTGGCCCATGGACTTGGCCTTTTGGGCTTGAAATTCATGGTTCGGTTTACTTGGTTTGGTTTTATTTTGGCCAAATTCAAGATAAACCAATTTATTTATTTTAATTAATTTTGAGAAATATCGTCCCAAAATTTAATTTAATTTCGCCATTAAATTTGAGATAACGACGTGGCAGCTTGTAATTGACCGAAATTTCTCAGTCAACAAATGCCCCTTTTCGAGATTTATGCACAAGTATGTGTAGATGAATCTCAAAAACTATAGTGTCAAGTCGAAGCACGAGCTTGCTTATTCTTGCTTCAGACTTTAATTATATGAATCGTCCGTTTAACCGAAGTGTATGAGTTTAGGTCATAATTTCGATTGTTTTGACGTATTTTTTCGATGCCAATCAATCACATTCTGGAATTTGGTCAAAATCATGACTTTCTATATTTGGCGTGAAAATTTTGGAATTAGTAGAATTTATGCTCCACTCAATTCCAAATTGATTTTTTGGCATGTAAAAACCTTAACCCAATTTTGCATTTGAATGGGCAAAATTTAAACGACGCCTATATTTGGATAAAATTTAAATTCTATTATTTTGATAGAATTAATTTTATCAAATATGAAATTGGGGTAAGATTTGAGTTACACCAATTATTTTGAACAAATTCTACTTAAATTGGAAGTAAAATTCGAAGAGCAATTTGCAATCTAATTTCACGGGATTGATAGAGTGGACAGTTTCTTTGACTTGTAAACTCTGGGAAGAATTTGATAAAATGTTTGAAATTTAGTAGAAATATGTTCTACTTAATTTCGATTTGACTTTATGGCAATACCAAATTTTAACTCAATTTGTATTTGAATTGGTAAAATTGGAATCATGCCAATGTTTGAGATAAAAATTAAAATTCTATAAATTGGATAGAATTAATTTTATCGAGTTTGAATTGATGTAAATAAATCTTGAATCCAACTTATAGTATCTAAAGTTGTATCCAAATTATTTAACTTGCATGGAAGAGAACTTGATTGCCCCCAAGAATTTGGCTAAACAAGAAAATAAATTTAATTTAACTTTTTTTTTTTGAAGAAAATTTAATTTAACTTTAGATTTTAGATTGCACAACTTTAAATTTGAGAAGTTCAAACTCAACATTATGGTTGCTAAAAAGTTTTTTTTTTAAAGCCAAATTTTGAGCAAAATAAAACTTAGAGGCGAATCTTCACAATTGTTCTATGTCTAACGTCCAAGATTCAATTTGTTTAAAACCTATTCAATATTTTTGTTGAGATTTTTTTAACCAAATAGGTGATTTGTTTTTTCAAATTAAAAAAAAAAGAATAACAATAACAAACTTCAAATGGATTTCATTTCTGTTTAAAATTCAAGATATTTTATTGAAGGCTTTCTTTTCTAAAATATTCAAATCAAACTCAAGAGGTTAGATAAAGATTTGGTAGCATTAAAATTATCCTAAATTCAACAGAATATCACATTTATCTCAAAATTTGAAGTTTTAAAACAAAAAAAATCAAGATTTGTTGTAAGTATGGATTAGATCTCCAAAACTCTCTATAAATACCGGCTTCTCAATTCTATTTTATTCACCCCTTAGCGCATTTAGCATGGTGCAAGACGACCATAACCACGCTATCAGCCGCTGGAAAACACCTGCGATCATTAGTTTTGTTTTAGGGTGAGACTTCAAAATTCTTTTCTGTTAATGGACTGAGGTGAAAGAAGATTTTTTTTTTGAAAGAAAAATTGAAAAACGGCTGTGAGAAACAAAACTAGGGTTTAGGTCTTTTTTCTTTTTTTTATTTACAAACCAAAATGGGTCCTAACCATTAACTCTTTTTGTCCTGTGTTTTTTTTTAATCTTGTCAATCTGTTTCTTTTTTTTTTCATATGTGTTTCTTTGTATTTTTGTATTATTTTTTTTTCATGTCAATCTGATTCTTTTTTTTTCATTTTTTATTTCATATATGTTTCTTTATATATATGTATATATTTGTTTTGTAATTAAAACAAAAGTACAGAGAAAGTAAAATGTTATTTTTTTTTTATTTTCCTTTTTTAAATGATTGTTTTTTTTAGTTTTAAAATAATCACTTTTTTTTTTTTTTTTTTTTATACTAAACATGTTTTCCTTATTCAAAACACTTTTTTTTATGCTATATTTTTTTATTCTAAAATTAAACTATGGAAAATGAACTTTTTTTTTATAACTACATTTTTTCCTTTTTTTTATTTTAAACACTTTTTTTTCTTCAACATTTTTTTTTATAGAAAACTTTTCCTTTCTTCAATAAACAAAATGTCCCTTTTTTTATGTTTGTGTTCGAACTTTCGAACTTTTTTTTTTCAATTTCATGCATAACCCTTTTTTTACAACTATTTCATTTAAGAACTTTTTTTTTGAAAATTGTTGATATGGATGCCCCATTCGGAATGATGTTATGGACGACCCTTGTCGTACTGATGCTATAAACGGCCCTGTCGGAATGGTGCTACAAACGGCCCTATCGAAATGGTGCTATGAACCGCCCTGTCGGATTGACGCTATGAACCGCCCTGTCGGATTGATGCTATGAATCGCCCTGTCGGATTGACGCTATGAACCGCCCTGTCGGATTGACGCTATGAACGACCCTGTCGGATTGACGTTATGAACGACCTTGTCGGATTGACGCTATGAATGACCCTGCCGGATTGAAGCTATAAACGACCCTGTCGGATTGACGCAGTAAACGACCCTGTCAGACTGTTGCTATGGACGACCCTGTCATGGGATGCACTATAAATGACCTTGTCGTCGGGTGCGCTTTGCGACGGGATGCGCTATAAACGACCTTGCGACGGTATGTGCTAAAAACGACATTGCCGCAGGATGCGCTATGAACACTTTGTCGCGGGATGCATTATAAACAACATTGTCATAGGATGCGCTATGAACACTTTGTCGCGGGATGCGCTATAAACGACCTTGTCGCAGGGTGCGCTTTGCGACGGGATGCGCTATAAACGACCTTGCAATGGGATGCGCTGGAGACGACCTTATCACGGGATGAGCTGTAAACGACCTTGTCATGGGATGCACTAAAAACGACCTTGTCGCAAGGTGCGCTATAACGATCTTGTCGCCAGGTGCGCTTTGCGACGAAATGCGCTATAAACGACCTTGCGACAAGGGGATTCATAAATGACTTTGTTTCGGCGGCGGTGCTCACTATGTCCCCTTTAAGTGACGTCATTGCGACGTATCGACAATGATTCTCATTGACCAATAAAAAAAAAGACTTTGAGGTCAAAAAGTTGTTAAGTCGCTTTCCACCTCACAGAGATACTATAAATGACCCTATGTGGACAAGGCACGAGACATTTCTCACGAAATTAACGATGAGTGTCTTGAATATTTAGGGGTGCCTGAAATGAGGCATTTAAAATTTTACCAAAACCTTGGCCCTTTTTTTTTTTTTTTTTTTTTTTTTTTTTTTTTTTTTTTTTTTTTTTTAGCTTTGGCCCCCTTTATTATATATATATTTTTTAACCCTCAGCGTACCATTTTCAAATTCCGCTTGTACTTATAGATCGCTTATGAAACCCCGTGATTCTAATGATCCTCATTTTTCCTAGTGCAGGACAATGACTTATTTCATAGAGATTTCAAATTCCACCGAGCATAACCTAGTTGTTTTAAGCCATGAGGACCAGCCTTTTCGTGAAGGGACTATTCTTCCCATCGACGAACCATATAGAGAGATGAGGCTTGGCTCTAGAGATTCGATTTTTCTATCAGACTGGTCAACAAAAAGATCCCTACATAAACATGCATCTGCTACAACCTGGCTTTGGGACTCCCCTATACATACAACAAGTTCATCTATGAAACCAGAACCGACATTAGGGCGTCGAATCATAGAAGGAAAAATTTGTTGGGGCTCCGCAGTTAAGCTTAATGGTGAATTTTCTTATGTGGCTCTTTATTGGGAATGGCTAGAGTTCATGGTCTCCCGAAACACTGAAGCATTGAAGAATGCTAGACTCATTTCAGCAGTAATGGCCTTCTTGTATACTTATGACTGCAATAGTCACGTGATGCGAGCCTTTTTTGAAGCGTGGTGTCCGTCTACAAATACCCTTCATACATCATCTGGGGAAGTATCCATTTCACTGTGGAACATGTGGCAATTGGGCGGTCTTCCTATCAAGGGTGCATTTTATGATGAAGTCATTCCTGGCTATAAAGATGTGTTGAGACTGAATGGGCGGTCTGAGTCCCTCCCCACCAGTTGTCAATACCTTTTTGATGCATACCATCGTCTTGCTTCCCAACAAAAAGACAGGCAAACGATTCCAATAGACTCATGGATCTCGTTTTGGTTTAAAGGGGAGAAAAAATATAATAGGCTTCCTAGTAGAAGATCAAAGAAGAAATCACGACCTCCTTCCACTCATAATCCTAGTGGATCTATTCCAGAGACTCGCAATTGGACGGAAAAAGAGCAGGTGACTTTCCAACTACTTGGCATAACAGAGAATATGAGGGATGAGACATACTTGGCTGCCTTTCTTTCATGTTGGCTATGCTTATTCGTATTCCCTCTCCGAAGTGGTCGTTCACTGCGTCCTGGTGTGTTTAAGGTCGCATCCCTCATGGCCGAAGGAAGATTCTTTAACCTTGTCGTGCCAGCTTTGTCGAATATTTATTACGGTTTGGGAAAATATCAAACACGCCTTCCTCTATTGGATGCTCGGATAACTTCTTTCCTATTCATTATGTTCATGGTTGGCTTGCTCGCTACTTTGGCACTCATCATAAGGTCATAAACCCTGTCAGAGGTCCTGGGATGGCTTACTTCTCTGGAGAAGGGGGTGCACGATGCTTAAATGGCTTCGAAGCTCGTCAATTAATCCATCGAGGTGAAGCGATAATGTGGCATGTGAACACCCCTTCAAGAGTTAAGGCTGAAACTATCCATGATATCAAGGGATTATCATTTCCATCAGCCTCCTTTTTCATGAGTCTCCGGTCGTGCTACTTATCTTCTCGTCACGGGAAGTTGATGACTCTTGAGGCATATAACCGACATAGATTTGGTCGTTAGTTTGGCTTTTATCAAGATGTGCCCAACCAATCCAACAAAAGTTTTCCTCGCATCAATCTCAACAACGTCTTTTACTATTGGAAAAGTTGCAGTCAACTTTCAACATCATCCAAAGTATACATTCCAGCACGTGAGTTAAACCCACATACCCAAATTACTGACTCTTACAAAGAATGGTGGGCGAAAAAGCATGGAAAATACATGGAAGATGGTATCCAGATTCTTGTGGATAGTTTTAGCTCTTCTTCTGCTAGACATAAAGCCCACAAAGATTTGAGTGTAAAATAAACTGATCATGCACCCACGCCCGAGGTTGTGATTCACTCTAAACGCATTCGTGAAGGTGAAGGTAAGAGTTGTAGTAGCAACGAGGATCGTCACTGGAACCGTCGGAGGCAGGTAGACAAATCTTCAAAAATTGATCACATCCCCTTTGAAGGCCCCTCAAATGATGTAGAGCGCCCAAAGCTGGCATTGCCTATGGTGAGCATCATTTTTTTTTTTATGTTTCATTTTTTCCATTACATATATGTATGTGTATACATATATATATATTTTCTGTTGACTCTTTGTTCTCCCTTGCAGACATTACACTCGGCTGTTGGTCCTGCTCCTCCTATCCATAAGGAACAACCTAATATGCCGATTATTGAAGTCGATTAACCCACCAGGAGCCAGGAGCAAAGGGAAAACGAGGACCCCTGCCAGGAGCAAGGGGACACAGACACTATGTATACGACTCCCTTACATCTTACCGGAGATGAAATTGTTGCCAGAGCAAATCGAAAATCTGCCATTCGCATGTGGGCTCAAGCCAAAACTTTGTTAGAGAATGCAACCTTTGAGAATGCAGGTTCTCTTGAGTCAACTATGGAGACGATATTTAAAGGCATCTCAGATATTACTACGACTGATTTAACCCTTATCCGAACATCAGTGAAGGAATACCTCGAGAAAAATATGCACATACAACGACTTAAGGCATACGACTGTTCCCCAACATGCTTCAACCAGTGATGATGAAGACCTATCAGAGATTAGAAAAAATATGGAGAAGGCATTGTCGGATATGCGAACCTCAAACGAGAAGAAATTCTCAGTTCGTAAGCAATCCAAAGACTTGTCTCGAAAGATAAAGGAGCTGAAAACTGAGCGTAAAACCGTTTCTGAACTTATTTCTGTAGAAGTAGCACTATTAGCCCAAATACAGCAAAAAGTATCTGAATTTGAGGAAGCGATACGTGCAACTGAAGAAGCTCAGGCTGCCAGCAACAATAGGCAGACACTAGCAAGGCTTGAAGAAACCCTTACAAGTCAGCGACGCAGACTGCTGGATTATAACTTGATGTTTTAGCTTCTTCTTTTTTCCTTTGTCTTTTAGATTTGCTGTATCATAGAAACGACTTTATTTATCATATTTCATCTATAACATTTTTTTCTTTCATTGTATCTGCCGATTCGGCCTCTTTTATCATCAATAAAATAAGAGTTTTTATTTTGACCCCTTTTTTTTTTCTTTGCTTCATAAATAAAATAAGAGTTTTTATTTTGACCCCCCTTTTTTTTCTTTGCTTTATTAGGACTGAACTTAAAATTAATTAAGTTGCCTACGTACCCTTTTATAATGAAGGGATCAAGTCATAACGTAGTTCAATTACATAACTTGGGACGATAATTTTTTTTTTAATTGTGACTGAACTTAAAATTTGTTAAGCTGCCTACGTACCCTTTTTTTTAAGGAAGGGATCAAGTCATAACGTAGTTCAATTACATAGCTTGCAGTTTATACTCATACGCCAAGGAGTGTTACACTCTTAAGCATAGAACTTCTTAAGAAACTTTCCGTTGATCGGGCCAATTTTTAGTCCGTCCTTATCCACAATCTTGTAAGCTCCGTTAGTGTAGACTTCTTGAACAACATAGGGTCCGTCCCATTTAGGTGTGAACTTATTTCCTGTATGTCGTGTCGTGATGATAGGTCTTCTAACATCGAGTACAAGATCCCCAACTTGAAATGAACGAGGCTTGATATTTTTGTCGAAAGCTTTGCTCATTCGTGCTTGATAACACTGCAATGCTTGCTGAGCTTCAAGTCTTCTTTCATCCAATGCTTCTAACTCTTGGAAGCGGAGTGTTGCATTTTCTTCAACTGTCAACCCTTCTTGTACGGCCATTCGAAGTGATGGAATTTCTCTCTCCAATGGAAGTACGACTTCTACTCCATAGACCAAAGAATATGGTGTGACTCCGGTAGGTGTGCGATGCATAGTCTGATAGGCCCACAATGCTTCACCGATTCTTTCCTGCCAATACCTCTTTGCCTTGGAGACTATCTTCTTCAATAGATTGCACAAGGTCTTGTTAAACGCCTCAGCCAACCCATTTGCTGCTGCATTGTATATAGATGACTTGTGTTGTTTGAAATGGAATTTTTCACATAACTTATCTATCAAGCTATTGGAGAATTGTCTTCCATTATCTATTACAATGCGATGGGGAATGCCATAACGGTAGATTATATGCGTTCGAATGAAATTTGCAACATTTTCTTTCTTTGCTTCCCTCAAAGGAATCGCTTCAGCCCACCTTGACAAGTAGTCGGTCGCAACCAAAATGTAAGAGTGACCTGCTGATGACTTTGGAGTTATAGGGCCTACAAGATCAAGTCCCCAAGCCTCAAATGGCCATGAAGCAATGGTTGGATGAAGAGGCTTTGGCGGTTGGTGTCTAAAATTCGCATGGACTTGACAAGCTTCACATTTCTTTGCGTACTCCATCGAATCTTGGACCATAGTAGACCAATAGTAACCCATCCTTTTTAGCTGAAAATGAAGCTTTGGACCGGACTGATGAGCACCACAAATTCCTGAGTGTGCTTCCTCTAGTGCAATATCTGACTCATGTTTTCCCAAGCATCGAAGAAGGAGTTCTTCATAGGAGCGACGATAAAGAGTCTCTTTGTAATAGATAAATTGAGCAGATCTTCTTCGTACATCTGCCTTGCGTCGAGGCTCTGTAGGGAGCTTCCCATGTTGAAGGTAGTCAATGATGGGTTGGCGCCAGTCTTCCTCTTCAATCACATAAATAGATATTGCATTAGTCTCATGATGTCCATTTTTGGGTGGTGGTATGACCCATTTTTGATAGAGTGTAATGCTCATACTTTCCTCATCAGAGATTGTCAGCGCAGTAGCCAAGTTAGCCAATGCATCGGCCCTATTATTTCCCGACCTTGGGACATGCTCTATAATGAAGCTATCAAACTTCTCTAATAATTGTCTAGCATATGTGAAGTATGGTTTCAAGTCTTCATGCTTTGTATCATATTGGAGTAGGACTTGGCTTATCACTAATTTCGAATCGCCGAATATCTCTATATACTTTACGCCGATATCGATGGCCATTTGAAGACCGATTATTAAGACCTGATACTCTGCTACATTATTTGAGCATAGTTATGCGAGAGTGAAGCTATAAGGCAACATATGCTTTTCGGGTGAAATAAAGACAACACCTGCATCTGCACCAGTTTTTCGTGCTGCACCATCAAAATACATTGTCCACGGGTTTATGACTTCAACAGTGAATACTTCTTCATCAGGGAAGTCTTCACACAACTTCCAGTCTGAGGGAATGGGGTGGTCTGCTAAGAAGTCTACCAATGCTTGTCCTTTCATAGCTTTTTACGGGACATAAACAATGTCGTATTATTGAAGAAGAACTGCCTATTAAGCCAGACGTCCTGAAATTATCGGTCGGGACAAAATATATTTGATTGGGTCTGCTTTTGCAACTAAACATACGGTGAACGCCTGCATGTAATGCCTCAGCTTATCGATGGAGAAGAAAAGAGCCAAACACATCTTCTCAATGGGAGAGTAGTTTAGTTCTGCTCCTACAAGAGTTCGGCTTAGGTAATATAGTGCTCGCTCTTTTCCACCTTTTCCTTCCTGGGAAAATAATGCCCCCAATGATCGTTCTTGTGCGGTGATGTACAAAAGCAATGGTTTTCCAGCTATAGGGGCGCCCAAGACAGGAGGGTTAAGCAAATATTTCTTTACGCTTTCGAAGGCATTTTGACATGCCTCATCCCACTCAAAGATTTCTCCTTTCTTCATCAATCTTTGAAAAGGATGACATCTACCAGCTAGGTTTGAAATGAACCTTCTGATGTTAGCTAGGCGCCCTTGAAGACTTCTTAGCTCGTATAAATTCTTTGGCGGCTGAATCTTTTGTATCGCATCAATCTTGGACTGATCTATCTCAATTCCTCTATGTTTCACGATGAAACCTAGAAATTTTCCCGAAGTAACTCCAAATGCACATTTGAGAGGATTCATCTTCAGCTGTGTGACGAACCCGCCCCAAAACATGGTCCTAAACCTGGGTTCTCACTCAGCATGCAAGTTAAATATGATAACAAGCGGTTTAGTGCTCATATTTAAAAACCTTTCAAAACATATGAGAAGGGGGAACCCTTAAAACATAACCAACAGTTTTCATTTAAACAATCCAACGAAGTATAAAACCCTGGCCAGTATTTATAAAAATATACAATACAATTTAAACAACGTTTTAAACAATGTTCCCCTAGGACTCCTGTCCATCTACATGCTGAATAAACAATGCAATAATAAATGACAGAGTGCTTGTGGCTCCCATGATCAATCGGCTCCTCCGCTAGCCATCCCGGTGTTGTCCCAAGTTCCTGAAAGATAAATAAGGGTGAGTATAAACATACTCAGAAGAATCCCCAACAGGGGTACAATACGATACATCAGTCATCTAGCACCTCAACATGCAAGCAAACAAACTATCAACACGGATCATAGCTCAACGAGCTCATAATGCAAGATCTGGAGCCATCGGAAGTCTCCTACTTCGGCCTAATGATTGGTTATCGACCAATCTCGGGACATCACCGAGGTATCTTTCACTCGGGGATTGTTTAGCTCAAGAACTGATCCTAAGGATGTCCTCAAGGGCCTCCTTGCCCTTGCTACTAATCTGGACTTATGGGAGAGTACCCGAAGTCTGGCTCTAAACTGGAAGGAATGGTGTACTCACGACATTAGCCCGGGGGAGCTCTCCGAATCGGCAACTAACGCCAGGCGCGCACACCGCATCTTTCTTTGCAACCGGCGTAAATGCGAGGGCCTAAGGGCAAACTACGCGGGCAGTGCACGCATGCCTAAGACTCGGAAGCGGTGTCACTGATCACAGTAGCGCGAGGCCCTCGACACTCATCTGTGCAGCCTGAACCACTGACCTGAAGCTAAGAACCGGCCAAGGTAGGCTTTGTAACGGCCCAGTTTTCTATTTCGGCTTCCCAGGTGTTTCCGGTTCATTATTCAGATGCTCGGATTGGTCGTTAGTGCTATTTTAACCCTTAGGGGCATTTTGGTCTTTTTGCCCCCGGTCAGGGTTTTGTGGATTTTGAGGACTCGTGGTCACTCCCGCTTTGTCGAGGCTTGATTGTTGTTGGTTGCAGGACCCAAGAAGTTTGGGCTAGTTGTTTGGAAGTTTGGAGGTGTTTTGGTAATTAGCAAAATTATTGTTAATTAAAGTGCTTCCTTTGGGAATTGAACCCTTGACCTAACGGTGATTAGGAGGCTTGATTTAAAAGGGTTTTATTAAATGGAAAAGAATACGTCAGCTAGGACTCGAAGGAGGAAAGCCTTGGGAAGGGATTTTGGACCACCCAAAGCATATTTAATTTAGGAAAAAGGAAAAGAAAAGAGAAAAACCCTTATTCTCTCTCTCTCTCTCTCTCTCTCTCTCACTCCCCAAGCCCTAGCCGCACCAACCCCAGCCATGCCTAGCCGCACCACCCAGCCCCAGGTCGCCCAAGCTCAGCCCGCTCAGACTCGCCGCGCAGACGCGCGCCGCAGACGCGCAGCTCAGACCAGCAGCAGCGCCTGCCGCTCGCATCTGCCGCCTTGGCCGTCGCCGCGGCGTCGACCAGCCGCCAGATATCCCCCCGTGCGTCGCCAGCGCGCCGTGACGCCGCCGTCACACTTTTCATCGCCCGATATCGCTCACTGCCGCCCAGCCCCGTCTCTCGCGCCGCGCGCCGTTCCGCAGCCCAGACTCGTCGCGCGCTGCCCTACAGCCCAGACGCGTCGTCCCCGTGCGCCCGCTCTAGCGCGTCTGCTCGCCTTGCTGTGCACCCGAGCCAATGCCCTGCCTCGCCAGCGCCAGCGCCCAGCGTCCAGCGCTTCTACCGCACCAGCAGCGCCCATCCTGCCCCCTGGCTGCCGAGACCACGTGTCTTCGTGGTTGGTATTCCCGAGTCTTTTCTCTTTTGGACCCTAAGCTGCTGGTTGCTGTTTATTTAATTAGGATATTTTTATTAAATGCTTAGGTTGCTCGGGTTCACTTAGAAGCTCGGGAGTCGCTTGGTTGGTTTATGGTAGTTATTTTCTACTTGTTTCCAGGTAAGGATTTCTTACCGTGGTTGTGTGGACCCTGTGATGCTATCATGATTGTGCCTTGTATGCTTGGTTGTTGTTATGAGCATGTTAGCTATTGAACAGCTTGTGTTTGAGATCTTGCTAGCATGTTGCTTGTTGTTCATGTTAGTACCATGCTAGGTTTGTTCTTCCAGCATGCCATGTCTTGTGATTGTATGAAATTTCAAGTGGGTAGGTTACATGTTTTCTCTTGCTTCCAGATCGTGTTGTTCTTGTGTCCCTGTTATATTCTATTAGGTACATGTTAGGGGTATCCTTATCTTGGCATAACCTTGTCCTATTTTCTCCTGATTAGTTCCATGCTAGGGATAGAAAGGTGATGTATAGTGTAGAAGATCGTAGGGGTAACTAGTTTAGGTCCTGCTCGGGTAAGACCCCGATGGACATCCAGAGGTGTAAGACCCTGATGGGCATCCTAGGTGTGTAAGGCCCCACTGAGCATCACTGATTCTGGAGGTGCAAGGCCCCGATGGACATCCTAGGTGTGTAAGCCCCCACTGGGCATCACTGATTCTGGAGGTGTAAGACCCTGATGGGCATCCTAGGTGTGTAAGTATCCGATGGGCATCACTGAGTTGGAGGTGTAAGACCCCGATGGGCATCCTAGGTGTGTAAGTCCCCGATGGGCATCACTGAGTTGGAGGTGTAAGACCCCGATGGGCATCCTAGGTGTATAAGACCCCGATGGGCATCACTGAGTTGGAGGTGTAAGACCCCGATGGGCATCCTAGGTGTGTAAGTCCCCGATGGGCATCACTGAGTTGGAGGTGTAAGACCCCGATGGGCATCCTAGGTGTATAAGACCCGATGGGCATCACCGAGTTGGAGGTGTAAGACCCGATGGGCATCCTAGGTGTGTAAGTCCCCGATGGGCATCACTGAGTTGGAGGTGTAAGACCCCGATGGGCATCCTAGGTGTATAAGACCCCGATGGGCATCACTGAGTTAGAGGTGTAAGACCCCGATGGGCATCCTAGGTGTGTAAGTCCCCGATGGGCATCACTGAGTTAGAGGTGTAACACCCCGATGGGCATCCTAGGTGTGTAAGTCCCCGATGGGCATCACTGAGTTGGAGGTGTAAGACCCTGATGGGCATCCTAGGTGTATAAGACCCCGATGGGCATCACTGAGTTGGAGGTGTAAGACCCCGATGGGCATCCTAGGTGTGTAAGTCCCCGATGGGCATCACTGAGTTGGAGGTGTAAGACCCTGATGGGCATCCTAGGTGTGTAAGTCCCTGATGGGCATCACTGAGTTGGAGGTGTAAGTCCCCAATGGGCATCACTGAGTCCTAGGTTGTGTAAGACCCTGAAGGGCATCTCGGTGTAGAACCTAGGATAGGCTGAAGATGTAAGCCTTGAATAGGCAATTTCCAGTTCGGCAGTTAGTCTGAGCCAACCTGAGGTTTATGAGCTCGTACTTGTTTGCATGTATACTAGGGTGCTAGATGACTGATGTATCGTATTGTACCCCGGTTGGGGATTCTTACTGAGTATGTTTATACTCACCCTTATTTCTGTGGTTTTTCCACCAGGTAACTTGGGACAACACCAGGATGGCTAGCGGAGGGAGCTGTTTGATCATGAAATTGCAGGCACTCTGTCGTTTATTGTTTGCATTTATTTATTCAGCATGTAGATGGACAGGAGTCCTAGGGGAATGATGTTAAAGTTGTTTAAACTGTTTTGAATGTTCTTTTACAAATACTGGCCAGACTTATTTTATCTTGTTGGATTTGCTTTATGAAAATTGTTGGTTATGTTTTAAGTGTTCCCCGTTTCCAAATGTTTTGAAAAAGTGTTAAATACGAGTACTAAACCGCTTGTTGAAATATTTAACTTGCATGCTGAGTGAGGACCTAGGTTTAGGACCGTGTTTCAGGTCGGGTCCTTACAGTTGGTATCAGAGCACAGAGTCATATATTCTGTAGACTAACCTGCTTTGTAGGTTGTTGTCCCCATGATCATCAGCACTCCGCGACCGTCAGGTTTGTCTGAGTTCATTAAGCCAAGGGTTTTATTTTACAATACTGCACCTAGTATACATGTGTTACCCCTGTTGGGTAGTGAGAGTCCTGGTGAGGACTAGCTTTGTGTTCAGTGTAGATCGCTTATGCTGAATACTCCATGAGGAGCAGGGACGTTTGGTATTTCCAACCGAGAAGTTGGACTGCGCATGTTGATGATGAGACCACGTCCAGGGTTGTCTAGACCTGTAGGCCACCTTTGGCCCTGGCAGTTGAGTTGCCAAGAGAAGAGGTTAGAGGCTAGCATGCCTTAGAGTGAGACTCCTTGAGCAGGGTGTGCTCCAGCCATGAGAGAATTGATGGCAGGTCTTTTAGCTATCAAAGAGCGGAGACCCAAGCGCAATTTGTAGCGTGTAGTGAGGAGTCCCGGGCACAGATAGCCCAGCTGACAGAGTTTATTTAGGAGACACCCCGCAGTAGCTCTAATAGCCCCGGAGGTTTCTAGAAGGGCTTGATCAGCAGGTTTATGCTGATGAGTTAGTTGGCGTTAATCGATCCGCCGAGTTTGGCAAGTGGAAGCCTGTAGAGCTGGATGTTTTTGAGAACCCACTGCTAGCAGCTAGGTGGTTGGCCAGGATAGAGTTTATCATCCGAGTGTTGGAATGACCTGGTGTTTAGAGGCCGATGACCATATGTTGTTGAGGCCGAGGCGCGCTGCTCTGGTCTTTGTTGGATGCGAGTATGGTGGTGGAAGTCCTCGTGAGAGGCGGGCCGCCAGAGTCTCCACCGACCACCCGATCGATTGGCAATTTGCCAAGTTAGTAGCTTTTGAGGAAGATGTAGTGACATCTTGTCCTCCTGCAAGCCTGCAGTTGTTTTGCAGCCAGTTCTTTTAGTACCCTCGTAGCCAGGGTGTAGTGTGGGGTTTGCTTGTCAGGACTTAACCCATTCGTGGTTTCTAGTTGGCTAGTAGAGAGAAGCACCTTGTGTTAGCATGTTCCAAGAGTGGAGCCAAGTGCCGCCACCCGAGGGTTGGCCTGAGTATTTGTTGAGCATCGAGTGGGATGCAGGAGTGGGTCGTGGCTTGTCTGTTAGACGTGATGTCAGAGAGTAGTCTACTCGAGTGTTGAGACTCTTGTGTTGAGTGCCATTGCCCTGTAACCTGGAGTGTGACCTTTCCTTCCCTCAGAGGGGCTTAAAGCCCGTAAAGAGATGTTTGTGTTGTTAAGGATGTAGTGCCTGTTTGCACCAAGCTTTGAGAGGAGGCCTAGATTCAGGCCAGTTGGCACTTTTGTGCAGGTGGTTCCAGGACCCGCCCGTAATTTGGCTGTAACGACCCGACCCGAAAGGGGTTCTAACTAGGTCGTTACCTCAATGCATGCATACAAATCTACAGAAAATTTGCAATATGGTGTTTGGATTCTAAGTAAAAACTAAAACATAAAACATCCATTTAAAAAAAGTCTACATAATTTCCTGAAACCTGTCCCTGTTTCGAAGCACCTGTTTCAAGACAAATACATTTCCAAAACTTACTCTGATCAGAGATTTATTTAAAACATACAAGCTTTGCAATAGTTACAAAAATGCTAGAATCCGGAAATACATTCAGAAAACACCCTAGGGCTCCGTGCCCAACTACATGCATTCAGAGGACATTTAAATCATAAACATAAACATAAGACTCAGAGTTGAACAACGGGTTTCCATGATCACGGCTCCTCCTCCCTCCACCATCTGTCTCGCACCATGGTTACCTGTGGAAAGCCACATAATAAGGGTGAGTAACGAATTACTCAGTAAGAATCCCCAACCGAGGTACAATACGATATACATGGTCATCTAGCAGAAAGATATGCAAGCTATGAATATAAACACAGATAGAGCACATAGCTTAGCCCACACTGGGGCCTCGGATGCCAACTCAAGGTCTTAGTCCAGAATAAACTTCCACACAGATCGCCCTATACGAGAAACAAGTCCTAGCCTCAGCCTGTCTACTGTCGAATGAAAGGTGCACTAGCTCAAGATCCCGAGGAGCTCTCCGGTCGGCGCTGTAATGAGCGTAAGCATGCACCGCGTGCTACTGCAGACTATGGGGGGTGTTGGGTCTAGTGGCAAGCTGCCCATGTCCAGTCACCACGCCTAACTAAATCTCTGGATCGGTGTCACTAACATAGGGGTGTGAGACCTGGACTCGTGAACTATGTCAGCCAGAACCACCGCACCTGAGGCTAAGGAACGGGTCGTGGTAGGCTTACACCAGGAAGCCATCCTTACCTTAACAGGTGGCAATCAAGGGCTACGGTCGAACACGCTGAGGACGTGCCGACTGCCGGGGATGAGGCAATGCCAAGTCATCATTCCGGCCGTTGGGGCATTTAACAGTCTGCCACCCTCACCCAAGATTGCAGGGCCTACCGGTAGGGTTAGCTAATCCCTCACGGGGTCTAGGGACGGAGAACTGTCTTGAACGTCCCTGCCATGGATGCAAGGTACTTTATGCATCAGGCCCGGATGATGCTATCTACCTAAACTCTAACCTGCCTTAACAATCAGCAAACAATCCAATACAATCCAATACGTGCTCAAGAAGAAAACAACGAACCTAGCATGATACTACGAAGCAAGAACAGATACGAGCATGCCAGAAAGGAACAACCTAACATGGACTAACATGAGAAACAACATAGGAAAATCATGCCAGTCGGGAATTCAGAATAGAGCACTTATCGCTAAACATGTCAATAAACACAAACAAGCATACAATCAGCAATCACATAATATATCGCAGGGCCCACACAACTCCGGTAAGAAATCCTTACCTGGTCGAAAGGCAACAACACACAATTAAACTAACTGCGATCGAACCCGAGCAACCTATAGCGAGCCAAACAAAGACATCAATAATCACACAATAAGCCTAAATAATAATAAAATAAATAGGGCTCGGATCAGAAGCAACTCACGAGGCGCGGCTGACACCCAAACGAGCCACAGACCAGAGTTAGGCAAAGGTGAGCGCGAGAGCGCAGTGCGTGGATGGCGCCGCGCGTAGTCTCGGGCGCTGGGACACTGGCTGCACGGACAGACGCAGGCTGAGGCGACACTAGGCGACGGCGCGCTGCGCTTGGCGTGGCTCGGCACATGGGCGGCGCTTGGCGCTTGCAGCGACACGACGCGACGGGCAAGCTCGGGCGACATGGGCGCGGACGAGACTCGACACGAGCTGGGCGATGCGACGGCCTGGGCGAGGGCGAGGGTGTGCGATCTGGGCGAGGCTCGACAGCGAGCGGGCGTGGCGCTTGGGCCGGCCTGGCCGGTTGGGAGGCGAGCAAAGCCAAGGGCTGCTCGGGCTAGGGTGAGGGGCTAGGTCGGGGAGAGAGAGAGAGAGAGAGAGAAATGGATTTTGGGGAAAAAATAAAAGAAAATGGGAAATAAAAGAAAAATGGGAAAAAGGGAATAAATGGGATTTTTATCTTCATTTCCATCCTTATCCACTTTTTTTCCAATTTCTAAAAATCCTTAAAATCCTTAAATCCCATTTCCCGGCTTCCTCCTTCGAGACCCGACTGAAGCAACCTTTTCCAATCAATAAACTCACTTAAATCCAACTCCCAAATCAACACTGAGGGCCCAGGCTCGAATCCCAAAGGAAACACCCAAACGACCATAACTTTGCCCAAAACCCAAATCACAACCGAACCTCCAAACGAATAGCCCAAACATCTCGGGACTCGCAGCCACCAACCAACAAACCTCAACAAAGGCAGGAGCTGCCTCGAAGTCCTGAAAATCCACAAATCCTGCCCGGGGAGCAAAAAGACCAAAATACCCCTAAGAAACAAAATAGCTCTAACGGCCCAACCAAACAACCGAATCTTGACCCGAAGGCACCTCGAAAACTGGAATATAAAACTGGGCCGTTACAATACTCCCTCCTTTTAAGACTTTCGTCCTCGAAAGTCCTAAGACGAAACAGCTCCAGGAAAACTCCACTGAATCCAATCCAACCAAACTTCTCGGCTAATACAATGCCAACCTTGTCCGAAAACCAAACCCTCTTGGGTTCTCAAAAACTCAAAGGCACTGTGCCATCCAGGCTGCCACAAACAAACCCAACCACGACTGGGCATACACTGAACTCCGAAGGGAAATAGACGGCAATCCACATCCTCAACTCGCACCAACTCTCAAACGGTGCTACTCTCAGCAAACTCGAGGACTGGCCACAAGCTCTGAAACTCTACACCACGCGCTAGCAAAACTCCTCTGGAAGCTCACAGCTGCTAACAAGCAGCCTCAACCCTGCAACAAACTGGCCAAACAACTGAACCTCCTAGGTTCCAGAAACCAAACGGCCTTCAACACTCACACCAGCTGAAACTTCAGCTACGGCCACCTCTAAAAGACAAAGGCCGGCACAGGCTCCACTCAGCCAAACCAACAAACTAGAGCTCCTCATCGGCCGAACGCAAACTTTACGAAGCCAACCTACCAGCAACTGGCCAAAGAAAATACTACCAGGCCAGGAACAACCAATATTCCTCTCAAGGAAAACTCGAGCTGCAAGGACTAAACCATCACGCAGCTCTCTGCGGCACAACACCTTGAGGAAAACAGCTCAACAGCTTTACCCACCAAAGCCACGGCACCTCTGTGCCAACTCACTCAAACGAGGCTCCGCTATAAAGCCAACTGCGAACGCACAACAACTAAGAGCAAAGCCCGAGAAGGGCTTGCTCAGCAGAACTCAACCGAAACTTATAACGAGCAACGCTCGCCTCCAAGCTACTACTCAACTCTTAAAATCCAACTGGCTACTCAAAGGACTTCTCCTTTAAGCTTAAGCCTAACTCAACTTCCAACCAGAAGCTCCACTCCTGAAACCTCGCAAGGAAAATGGAAAACGACAACCTCAACGCTAACCCTCGAGGCTGACATCCATGGAGCAACTCAACCACCACAGAGACTAGGGGGAAAAGGGAAATCTTCAATCCCCAAGAACCAACAACCTGCCAGAAACAACTCAACTCTTACTGGCTAGCCTCCGCCCTTGCGGGAACAAACAACTTTGGCTTGCCAACAACACAGAGCAGGGACCCTCTCGCTGGGCTGACCACTGCGCTACACTGACCAACTACACAACTCAGGAGCTAAGCTGACTCCTACAAAATGGGAAACGATTTCCCAACAAGCAAACTCTGAAGGGCAGCGAACTCCGCACACGCTCGCTGACTTGCTCAACCCAAGGCAACATCAACCAACTCTCTAGGAAGCAACACCCAAGGGAAAACTCAACCAATCGGATCACCAACCCAAAACTAACAGAACTTACTCAACTGCCGAGGGAGGGGTCAACTCCCAAAACTTTCTGACTAGGAACGAGGCTTCAGGGCAACACCCTCTAGCTAGAACCGAACTAGCTCTTGAAACAACAAGAGAACCAAATCTTGGCCAAACACTCACAAGAGGCAAAGCAACCCTTACTGCAGCCTCTAGAACACCATCCAAGAGTCCACCTATCTGGACAAACAACTGCTTCCAAGCAGCCAACAAACGTTTCCCTCTTGCTAGCACCTCTACCATCGACTCATGGCTACGGGAGAAACCTGACAACTCCCAGAAGGAAACGACTCTTACAAGCAGACAACCGAAGGACAGAGAACTCCACATATACTCACTGTCTTGCTCCACTAGAGCAACAACATCAAAATCTCATGGGGCAACAACATGGGTCCACCACAGACTGAACCTCCAAATGCCAAACGGGGCAACTCAACACCCTAGAAACAGGAAAACAACCAACAGGGCACGAACCATTCGCCCCACGAGCAAAACTAATTTCTAGCAGCTCCAAACCATACCTTGGTCAACACCAAGCATCAACTTGCCACCGCACCAGAACCAATCAGGACTTTACTCCAAACAAACACTAGCTTGCTAGCCTACCAAGACTGCCAGCAACTCACCCGAGGCTACAAACTACATGCCTCCAGCTTGCCAACTGAACTCACTGCCTGGGATGGCTGAGCTCTGGAGAGGCTCTCCACAACCTAGGGTTCTTCGGCAACCCTCGGCACACGCTGCCAACTAACGGACTAACAGCCAACTGCCTGAAAAAGCAACTCCTTCTCTCTAGCATCTCAACCATGCTGGCCAACTCCATCTCCTTGGAAACCAAGAGGACCCGAAACGCCACAGAATGCGTCATCCTCCTACTCAAACATCAGCCACAACAAGGCTTCTACCCAAGGAAAGGATCCAAACAACTCTCTTAGACAAGGCGATCAGAAACTGCGCGGCTTTGCTACGACCGCACTTGTTCAGTTTCCAACTGAACTCTAACCAATTGATCACCAAGAGGATCCAAGGCTAACAGGTGCTTTTCCAAAAAGCAACACTAACTTCTGGCAGAGATACAACCCATCAAAGGAACACCAAAAGTTCCATCTCCACACGATGCTCAAAGCTGAGGCAACCTTGCTTTACCAAAGCATAACCATGCCAAACAGAACTTACTTTATACCAAGCCTCTACCAAGGGTGCTTACCCATAAGGCATCCAAACCTCTCGCAAGGCATCAACTCATCTTGCCTCATAGGCATCCAACTCGCCTCATAAGCATCCAACTCAGGGCCACTCTGCTGGACCAAACTCGCATCTACGATGCTCAACTCCCTCAGATTAAGGCACTCGAAGGTAGTTGACCGCACTACCAACCACAAGCAATCTCTTTGCCTTAACACTAGCGCGAGGCTCACGCGCACCAACACTTACCAACCGCAACCTGCTGGCTTACTCAACCTCCAGAAACACTAGGAAGAGGCTCCGGCTCCTCTCGAGCATCCTTTTGCTTGTAGTCCATCGACTACCACTGAACTAGCCCTCTGGCACGACCTAACCAGGTGCAACTGCCATAAACGGATCCAAGGCTAACGGAGTGCGCCGAACTCCGGACGGCATAGAACCATCTGCTATACCCATGCCAAACTCAGGCCTAAACCAGACTTGATGCCAAAGTGGCACACCAACCAATGCACCTCAAGTGCCACTACTACCAAATCCACAACTTACTACAAATGGGGCCAACAAGGTCACAACCACAAGTGACAAGAACTCTGACTAGGCATACAAGGGCTCAACTCAAACAACCATGCCTATGGCATCTCATCAAACCGAAGGCTCACGGCCTACTCTTGCATCTCCACATGATGCTCAACAAAACTCTGGTCGGCTCTCTCAACATGCAGCAGCTAGCTCCACTCTAGGAGCTCACCAAAAGAAGAGTGCTCAACTCCACCAAACAATTGAGGAATCCACCAACGAATCCAGTCCGAAGGAAATACTGCTCGCTTCACCCCTAACCACAGGGTTCCGGCTTACTGGCTGCCACAACAACATTTTACAGGAGCACAAAGATGCCTCCTCAACCTACTTGAAGGCTCCAACTCTGCAGCCACTCACTGGGCAATAAACAATCTGCTAAGGCTCAAGATCAACACTTGAGCTACCCAGGCTAGTCCACCTCTCTCAAGGGACTTCCACCACCAAGCTCTTGTGTACAAACAAAGACAGAGAGGCACACACCTCGGCCTTAACATGCAGGGGCATCCCAACACACGGATGCTAAACTCAACCCTGGCCAAACTGGGCGGCTCCATCAACGCCAACAAACTCATCAGCGAAAACCTGCTGAACATGCCCTCTCGAGAACCTCCGGGGCTACAGGAGCTACTGGGGGAAAAAATGCTGAAACAAACTCTGTCAGCTGGGCTATCTGTGCCCGGGACTCCTTACTACACGCTACAATCTGCTCCTGGGTCTCCGCTCTCTGATAGCTAAAGACCTGCCATCAAATCTCTCATGGCTGGAGCACACTCTGCTCAAGGAGTCACACTCTGAGGCGTGCTAGCCTCTACCCCCTCCTCTAGGCAACTCAACTGCCAGGGCCAAATCTGGCCTACGGGCCTAACAACCCAGGGACGCGGCCTCAACAACAACACGATCAGTCCAACTCCTCGATCGGACGTGCCAAGCATCCTGCTCCTCTGAGTGCGATCAACACACTGGCGATCTGCACGAGGCACCTCCACCCTCTCACTAGGGAAAAGCAAAGAATCGGGCCACAAATGGCCTCACGGAGTCTAAGCTCGCTTCCCTCGGGGACAACGTCCCAAGGGCATCGAATCTACCTGGATACATCAACAAGCTGCTACAAACATCACACACTGCGGGAAGTTGGCATGATGGCGCTCTAAACCCAAACCAACAACGAGTCAGAACCTGCTCGTCTTCGCTCCACAACACTACACAAGGCATACCTAGATGAAAAGTATTGTAAATTCGTACCCTTTTCTTTAAAACAGTAAACTTAGGCGCACTGATGGTACCGCCGGAGGTCTTGATGATCATGGAAAAATGACCTACAACAAAAGGTCGGTCTCACAGAATCTATGACTCGAGCTCGATACCAAGCTCAGAATGACCGACCGAAAGGGGTTCTAACTAGGCCGTTACCTCAATGCATGCATACAAATCTACAGAAAATTTGCAATATGGTGTTTGGATTCTAAGTAAAAACTAAAACATAAAACATCCATTTTAAAAAAGTCTACATAATTTCCTCAAACCTGTCCCTGTTTCAAAGCACCTGTTTCAAGACAAATACATTTCCAAAACTTACTCTGATCAGAGATTTCTTTAAAACATACAAGCTTTGCAATAGTTAAAAAAATGCTAGAATCCGGAAATACATTCAGAAAACACCCTAGGGCTCCGTGCCCAACTACATGCATTCAGAGGACATTTAAATCATAAACATAAACATAAGACTCAGAGTTGAACAACGGGTTTCCATGATCACAGCTCCTCCTCCAGCCATCCTGTCTTGCACCATGGTTACCTGTGGAAAGCCACATAATAAGGGTGAGTAACGAATTACTCAGTAAGAATCCCCAACCGGGGTACAATACGATATACATGGTCATCTAGCAGAAAGATATGCAAGCTATGAATATAAACACAGATAGAGCACACAGCTTAGCCCACACTAGGGCCTCGGATGCCAACTCAGGGTCTTAGTCCAGAATAAACCTCCACACAGATCGCCCTATACGAGAAACAAGTCCCAGCCTCAGCCTGTCTACTGTCGAATGAAAGGTGCACTAGCTCAAGATCCCGAGGAGCTCTCCGGTCGGTGCTGTAATGAGCGTAAGCATGCACCGCGTGCTCTCGCAGACTACGAAGTGCGGGTCTAGTGGTAAGTCGCCCATGTCCGATCCACCATGCCTAACTAAATCTCGGATCGGTGTCACTAACATAGGGGTGTGAGACTGGACACGTGAACTATGTCGGCTGAACCACCGCTTTGAGGCTAAGGAACGGGTCGTGGTAGGCTTACACCAGGAAGCCGTCCTTACCTTAACAGGTGGCAATCAAGGGCTACGGCCGAACACGCTGAGGACGTGCCGACTGGCGAGGACGAGGCAATGCCAAGTCATCATCCCGACCGTTGGGGTATTTAACAGTCTGCCACCCTCACCCAAGATTGGAGGGCCTACCGGTAGGGTTAGCTAATCCCTCAAGGGGTCCAGGGACGGAGAACTGTCTTGAACGTCCCTGCCATGGATGCAAGGTACTTTATGCATCAGGCCCGGATGATGCTATCTACTTGAACTCTAACCTGCCTTAACAATCAAGAAACAATCCAATACAATCCAATACGTGCTCAAGAAGAAAACAACGAACCTAGCATGATACTACGAAGCAAGAACAGATACGAGCATGCCAGAAAGGAACAACCTAGCATGGACTAACATGAGAAACAACATAGGAAAATCATGCCAGTCGGGAATTCAGAATAGAGCACTTATCACTAAACATGTCAATAAACACAAACAAGCATACAATCCGCAATCACATAATATATCGCAGGGCCCACACAACTCCGGTAAGAAATCCTTACCTGGTCGGAAGGCAACAACACACAATTAAACTAACTGCGATCGAACCCGAGCAACCTATAGCGAGCCAAACAAACACATCAATAATTACACAATAGGCCTAAATAATAATAAAATAAATAGGGCTCGGCTCGAGAGCAACTCACGAGGCGCGGCGACACGACACGAGCATTTGCGTTTGCACGGGCTAGGCAAAGATTGGGCATGCATAGCGCAGGATGGAGTGGTGCCGCGCGCACCGTCTCGGGCGCTGGGGGACGCTGGCTGCTGGGCTGGCGCGCGCTCGGCACATGGATGGCACGCGGGTGCGAGCGACATGATGCGACGGGTAAGCTCGGCGACACTGTGCGAGGCTCGGGCGACGCGACGGCATTGGCGAGGGCGAGGGCGAGGGCGCGCGATCTGGGCGAGGCTGGACCTGGGCAGGGCGAGGGCGCGCGGGCTGGCTGGGGCTGGGCGAGCCAAGGGGCTGCTCGGGCTAGAGTGAGGGGCTAGGTCGGGGAGAGAGAGAGAGAGAGAGAGAGAGAGAGAAATGGATTTTGGGGAAAAAATAAAAGAAAATGGGAAATAAAAGGAAAATGGGAAAAAGGGAATAAATGGGATTTTTATCTTCATTTCCATCCTTATCCACTTTTTTCCAATTTCTAAAAATCCTTAAAATCTTTAAATCCCATTTCCCGGCTTCCTCCTTCGAGACCCGACTGAAGCAACCTTTTCCAATCAATAAACTCACTTAAATCCAACTCCCAAATCAACACTGAGGGCCCGGGCTCAAATCCCAAAGGAAACACCCAAACGACCATAACTTTGCCCAAAACCCAAATCACAACCGAACCTCCAAACGAATAGCCCAAACATCTCAGGACTCGCAGCCACCAACCAACAAACCTCAACAAAGGCAGGAGCTACCTCGAAGTCCTAAAAATCCACAAATCCTGCCCAGGGAGCAAAAAGACCAAAATACCCCTAAGAAACAAAACAGCTCTAACGGCCCAACCAAACAACCGAATCTTGACCCGAAGTCACCTTGAAAACTGGAATAGAAAACTGGGCCGTTACATTGGCATCCTCACTAGTCTTGTACCCATTTCCATAGATTGCACCTGTTTGGGTTGCATAAGAGGTCTAGCTCGGTAATAGTCAGAGAACTACAAGTGTGAGGTCGTTCGAGGGAAGTAGGAGCCTTTCAGGGTCACCGAGAGTTGGGTACAAAGGATGCTGTTGGTTGTTAAGGGCTAGTACGTCCGAGTTCTCGCGCCTGTGTTGTGGGCTTGTGAGCCAGTTGGATGGTAGTGTGATTCGACTACCCTGGAGTTACCCTAATATGAGTAGGGTTGGCATCGGTGATGCGTGGTTGATCCAGTGTTAGAGCCATGAGTTGGATGGTTGATCGAAGCACGTCAGTGGACCATTGATATGAGGTAAGTTAGCTTGGTGTGGCTATGCTCTTGTAAGAGTGAGTTGACCAATGTGGCATGCCGTGGTGAGTTGACTCCAAGTGGGTTGAACTCGTGTTGCTCCTTTGCTAGTTGTGGCTCTATTGGGAGGCAAAAGTTGCCTTGTGTGAGAGTACTTGTTGGTTTGGATGTTAAAAAATCAAGTTGGAGCTGTACACGTCGGTGTACTTTTGTGTAGCTCGTTCCGTGGTGTATGTTTTGGGAACCACGAAAGGTTCGTGTTGAGGAACCAGAGCTCAGTCAGACCCAGGCAATGTTCCTCGGTTGAGTTGCTGGATGCTTGTAGTTGGTTGGCAAGCTAGAGTTGTTCTTAGTAGCCTCTGCGTTGGTTTTCAGAATTCTTAGCAAGGTGGTGCTTGGCGTTGACCAAGGTTTTGTTCCCATGTTGTTTCTAGAGCTAGCTTGGCTCGAGCAAGCTGGCGTTGCCCTGAGGACTTGTTCCTAGTCAGGAAGTTTTGGGAGTTAACCCCTCCCTCGACGGTTGAGTAAGTACTGCTAGTTCTAAGTTGGTGGTTCAAGCGATTGTGGAATCCCTCGATTGTTGCTTTTGAGGGAATTGGTTGTTGTTGCCTTCGATGAGCAGGATAGCTAGCGTGTGAGAAGTTCACTGTCCTTCGGAAGTCCGCTTGCTGGGAAATCGTTCCTGTAGAGGAGGAGTCAGCTTAGCTCATGAGTTGTGTAGTTGATTAGAGTGGCGTAGCGGTCAGCCCAGCGAGAGTGTAACGGCCCAACCCATCGCTAGCCAAGATATTGTCCGCTTTGGCCCACTGGCCTCACGGATTTGTTTCTCCCCCCATGGGAAAACGCGTCTTGCTAGGGAAAGGTGACCACACCCTTTATAAGGAGTGCTTCGTTCCCCTTTCCAACCGATGTGGGATTCCCCTATGGGTTTCCACCTCCCCTTAGAGATCCAGCGTCCCGATGGACCTGGCACACCGGCCCGATGCCTGGCTCTGATACCAACTGTAAGAACCCGATCGAAAAATGGTCCTAAACCGGGGTTCTCACTCAGCATGCAAGTTAAATATGATAACAAGCGGTTTAGTGCTCATATTAAACAAAACCTTTCAAGAAACCCATAGGGGAATCCCACATCGGTTGGAAAGGGAGGCGAAGCACTCCTTATAAAGGGTGTGGACACCTTTCCCTAGCAAGACGCGTTTTCCCATGGGGAGAAACAAATCTGTGAGGCGGTGGGCCAAAGCGGACAATAGCTTGGCTAGCGATGGGTTGGGCCGTTACAGATGGTATCAGAGCACAGAGTCATAGATTGTAACAGCCCAACCCATCGCTAGCCAAGATATTGTCCGCTTTGGCCCACTGGCCTCACAGATTTGTTTCTCCCCCCATGGGAAAACGCGTCTTGCTAGGGAAAGGTGTCCACACCCTTTATAAGGAGTGCTTTCCCTTTCCAACCGATGTGGGATTCCCTATGGGTTTCCACCTCCCCTTAGAGGTCCGTCCCGATGGACTCCGCACACCGCCCGATGCTCTGCTCGATACCATCTCAAAGACCCAACCCGAAAATGGGACTAAATCTAGGTCTTTACTCAAAGGCATGCAAATTTTAAAACATAAAATAGAACCAACCAGTGGTCGGATTAAAAGCTTTTCAACACATGTGCAGGAAAACAATCAAACAAAATAAACATTCATTGAAATTAAAAACTGTGACTGATCAGTACTTTTCATAAAACAATAAAGAAGTTCAAATCATAAGTTTTCCCTAAACCAAAACCCAACTACATGCTGAATATATAAAAACATAGAAAAGAAAGACACGACAGAGTGTCAGAAGACATCCATGATCTCCACTCACTCCGCTAGCCACCCCGGTCCGCCCCAAGTTACCCGTGGAAGAAACCACAATAAGGGTGAGTATAAACATACTCAAGAAGAACCCCCCGACCGAGTGCGATACGATGCAATCTATCATCTAGCAACCTAGTACACATGCACACGATTATCAACACGGATCTTAGCTCAACGAGCTCTCAAGGCAAATCTGAGTCCTCGGAAGTCTCCTACTTCCGACCTAATGATTGGTTCTTGCAACCAATCCCGGGACATCTCCAAGGGTCTTTCTCCCTTGGCCACATGATCAGCTCAAAAACCGATCCTAAGATGTCCGACACCCTCGAGGGTCTTTCTCCCTCGACCAAATTGATTGGCTCAAAAGCCAATCCCAATGGGTGTCCTCAAGGGCCTCTTACCCTCGCTTATAACTGGACTATCGGGAGCGCATCCGAAGTCCGGCTCTAAAGCGGAAGGAACCGGTGTACTCACGAACATTAGCCCGGGGAGCTCTCGAACGCAAGCAACTAACGCGCAGCGTGCGCGACACCGCATGCTCTTCTCGCAACCGGCGTAAATGCGGGGCCTAAGGGGCAACTACGCGGGCGTGCACGCATGCCTAAGACTCGGAAACGGTGTCACCGAACACGGTGAGTGCGAGGCCCTCGGCACTCATCTGCAGCCTATACCACCGACGAAGCTAAGAACCAGCCAAGGCGAGCTTGCACCGTTGATGTGGTTCCGCTCTAGCACGCTACAAACTAGGCTTATGTCGATCGCGGTAGCTACAAAGCGCACCGAGAAGTCCGCTCTAAAATCGGAAGGAATCGTGTACTCACGAACATTAGCCCGGGAGCTCTCCGAACCGGCAACTAACGCTGGCGTGCGCGCCACACGCGCATGCTCTTCTCGCAACCGGCGTAAATGCGGGGCCTAAGGGCAAACTACGCGGGCAGCACGCATGCCTAAGACTCGGAAACGGTGTCACCGAACACGAGAGTGCGAGGCCCTCGGCACTCATCTCGCGGGCACCTGTACCACCGACACGAAGCTAAGAACCGCCCAAGGCAGCTTGCACCGCTAAGGTGGTTCCGCTCTTGCGGAGCTACAAACTAGGCTTATGCCGATGCGGTAGCTACATCCACATCGGCTGCCGAGGGGAAGCAATGTACGTTATGCTTCGCTCTACTCCCGACCGGTGGGGACAAGGTACGTTATGCCCGCTCTCAGCCTCTAGATGATGACAAACCCTTCTATACTAGCTAAGACTACCAAGTAAGTGATTCTGGCTAACATACACAAAAGACATCATCATACATAGCCTAGCATGATACTACGAACTTAAAGCGGGAATCTCAAACATCTTTGGAAGAACAAACCTAGCATGGCACTAACATGTACACAAAGGCAAAACATGCTAGCAAGAATTCAATCACAAGCTGTCCTATCCACTAACATGCTCATAAAAGTAAACATGCATACAAAGCACAATTAAGATAGCATAGCAGGGTCCACACAACCACGGTAAGAAGTCCTTACCTGGAAACAAGTGGAGAATAGCTATCACAACCAAAAAGACCCTCGAGCTTTAGCACGAGCTCGAGCAACCTAGGCATAAATAAAGCATCCTAAGTAAATACATACAGCAGCCAGCAGCTTAGAAAACACAAGGTAATTGGTTCGGGAATTACCAACCGAGAAGACACGGGCCTCGGCAGCAAGGAGGGTGTTTTGGGCGCTGCTGGTGCGGCTGGGGAGCTGTCGCTGGGCGCTGGGCACGCGGCACGTCGGGCGAACGTGCAGGGCAGCGCGCGGATGTGCGGCTGCGAGGCGGTTGCGCTGGAGCGGGCGCGCGGCACGCGTCTGGGCGGCGGGGCAGTGTGCGGGCGGCGCGTCTAAGGCGCGATGCGGCACGGCGCGGCCACGAGCGATGTCGGGCGGTGCTGGGCGGCCACGGGCGACGTCAGGCGGCGATGGGCGTGCGACGGTGGGGCTTCGGTCTCGACGAGCGCGGCTGGGCGGCGGCAGGCCGGGCGGCGTGGTCAGTGCGCGCGCGAGGTTGTGTGCGCGCAGGTCGTGTGCGCGCGCAGGGCCGAGCGAGGGGGTGGTGCGACGGTCCAGGTGGTGCGGTGCAGCTGGGCGGGGTGGTGCGGCCAGGTGGTGCGTGCGGCTAGGGCTGGGTGGCTCGGCGGTGGTTCGATGGTGCGGCTAGGGTTTTAGGAGAGAGAGAGAGAGAGAGAGAGAGAGAGAGAGAGAGATGGCTTCTAAGGAAAATTAGGGGATTCTTGGGTTTTTTCCTTCTTTTCCTTATTTTAAATGGGGTTAGGAATCCAAAAATTCCCTTCCCAAGGCTTTTTCTCTTGCGGGCCCCGGCTAAAGAAATTCTCTTTCTCATTTAAGTTAAAGCTCTTTCTAAAACTCCAAATTCCTCATTTAAGGCAAGGGTTCAAATCCCAAAGATCCAATTAATTCTCCAATTAATTTGCTATTAACCGGGATGAAGAGCTGGGTCGTTACAATACGGCCAGTGGGCCAAAGCGGACAATATCTTGGCTAGCGATGGGTTGGGCTGTTACAGTTGGTATTAGAGCACAGAGTCATAGATTCTGTAGACTAACCTGTTTGTAGGTTGTGTTCCCATGATCTCCAGCACTCCAAGGCCGCCAGGTTTGTCTAAGTTCATTAAGCTAAGGGTTTTGTTTACGATACTATATGCAGTACACATGTGTTATCTTTGTTGGCAGAGAAAGTCTGAGCGTGGACTAACCCGTTGTGGTTTCCGTGTAGATCGCCAGTATGCCGGTTACACGCAGTGGAGCAGGTCCGTCTGGGACTGCTAATGGAGATGCTGCAGAGCCAGCAGCCAGGGCTCGTCAGTCCGTAGGCCGCCCGTGGCACCAGAGGTTAACTTGCCCGAGAGAAGGGGTGGAGGCTGCTATGCCTCAAGTTACAGCTCCCGGAGGGGATATCTCTGCTATGAGAGACATGATGATGGGCACGATGGCCGAGCAGAGCCGAGACTCAGCGCAGCTAGCAGCAGCAGAGAGGAGGAGTCAAGGGCACAGATAGCCCGATTGGCACAGCTCATACAACAGAGCTCCCCCCAGTGGCTCCAAAGAAAGCCCAAAGAGCCCGGTAGCTCAACCGGGAGGGGCGTGGTCATCGGACCACGGTCGGACTCACTTGATAGTGCAGAGGAGCTGCTGAGTTTGGCAAGTGGTTGAAAGACTTCACCAAGTGGAAGCCGAGGAATTTGATGCTTGAGAGAACCCTCTTGTGGCGATTAGGTGGTTGGCTAGAATGGAGTACATCTTGAGTTATGGGATGCCCAGATGTACAGTGGCCGAGATGTGCGGCCCATGTTCTCTCGACACACGGTGAGTGGTGGTGGGAGTCCAAAGATAGAGCTAGACCGGTGGGTCTTCTCCACCACTGGGAATTCTTTAGAACGAAGTTCGGGGCTAAGTATGTTAACGATGAGGCTCAAGAGAGATGGCGAGGCCTTCTCGAATCTGAAACAGGTTTACAGACAAAGATCATTGCCTATGAAAAGAAGTTCTCTGAATATAGCTATTTCGCCCCGGAGCTCATTGCCACTGAGGAGCTCAAGATTAAGAAGTTTATTAGTGGACTGAGGAAGGAGGTTGCTCAGGATGTTCGAGCACTCGCTCCTGAGAGTTATGATCGGGCAGTTGAGTTGGCCACGATTTATAACCCGAAGTATCCGCCTTGATGCGGATGATCTTTGTTGCACCACGGCTCGATCGATTCATTCGCCTGCCCAAAGATCCGGCGAGTAAGAGGAAGTCCAGGACTTCTAGTGGTTTCCGCTCACTGTTAGCGAGACTCGCCGGCAGGCGATCTAGTGGTCGAGATCAGCGTCGACCTCAGGGAAGAGCCCAGGATCGCCAGCAGGGCGGGGCCAGGCAGCCAGCTCATTGCAACAAGTGCGGAAAGGCACACTTTGGTTTGTGTGGAGCGTCGCCCCGTGCTTGCTACAGATGTGGCAAGGAAGGGCACTTGGCCAGATTCTGCACTCAGGGCTTTGCTGCAGCAGGGCCGGCCCAGCAGCAGGGCCGGGTGTTTGCCACCACTCGCCAAGAGGCGGAGCGTACAGAGGATGCAGTTGCAGGTACGTTGCTTGTCTTACAGCACTATGCGTTTGTATTGTTTGATTCGGGTTCGACCCATTCCTTTGTTTCCGATGCATTTGTTAGACAAGCTAGTGAGGAACTCGTACCTCTAGGGTTTGAGCTGTGTGTTGCCACTCCTTCGGGAGTGAGTATGTTAGCTACCAGTAGAGTTAAGAGTGGCCAGATACAGATATCTGATGTGATCTTAGAGGCTACCCTCATAGTTCTGCCTATGAGCGGTTTCGATGTGATCCTTGGCATGGATTGGTTGGCAGAGAACCATGCTTTGATAGACTGCCGCCAGAAAGAAGTGGTGTTTAGGCCGCCTCTGAGGCCGAGCTTCAAGTTTCGTGGTGTCCAGGGCGGAATTTGCCCGCCATTGATCTCAGCAGTGAAAGCCCGTAGATTGTTAGCCCGAGGAGCTTGGGGCTTCTTAGCAAAGCTGTCCGGAGATAGTAGTTCTCCGTTGTCTGTTGACATGGTTCCCGTGGTGCAAGAGTTTGCAGATGTTTTCCCTGAAGAGTTGCCGGGTTTACCCTCGGCGGAGATAGACTTCACCATTGAGTGGAGCCGAGGACTCTTCCCATTTCTAAAGCCCCGTATCGTATGGCGCCGGTGAGTTGAGAGAACTCAAAGTGCGATTGCAAGAGATCTTTGGATCGAGGTTTCATCCGGCCAAGTGTGTCCCCGTGGGGAGCACCCGTCCTGTTTGTGAAGAAGAAGGATGGATCCATGCGCTTGTGTATAGACTATAGAGAACTGAATAAAGTCACGGTGAAGAATAAGTATCCCCTGCCGCGTATAGATGACCTGTTTGATCAGCTTCAGGGAGCCTCAGTGTTTTCTAAGATTGATTTGAGGTCAGGGTACCATCAGTTGAGGATTCGAGATGCGGATATCCCAAAGACCGCGTTCAGATCGAGGTATGGTCATTATGAGTTCGTGGTCATGTCCTTTGGACTCACGAACGCCCTGCAGGCGTTTATGGACATGATGGGATGAGTGTTCAAGGCGTTCTTGGATAACCTTGTCATCGTATTCATAGACGACATTTTGATTTATTCCAAGACCAAGGAGGACCATGCTTCGCATTTGAGGCAAGTTTTGGCAGCATTGCGTGAGAATCAGTTGTTCGCAAAGTTCTCTAAGTGCGAATTTTGGCTAGAGAGAGAAGCCTTCCTTGGACATATCGTGTCGGTGAGATGGTATAGCGGTGGACCCCGCAAAGATAGAGGCGATTAGCTCGTGGGCAGCCGACGACGGTCGCCGAGATACGCAGACTTTTCGGGATCTGGCGAGTTATTACCGGCGTTTCGTGAAAGACTTTTTCGCTAAGGCAAAGACACCCTAACCCGTCGACCAAGAAGGGTGTTGACTTTGTTTGGGATGCTAGATGTGAGGAAAGCTTTGCCCGGCTTAAGCTCGGCTTGACGACAACACTGTGTTGGCGATTCGGAAGGAACAGGAGGTTTCGTAGTTTATAGTGATGCTTTCAAGTATGGTTTAGGCTGTGTGTTGATGCAGCATGGGAAGGTGATAGCTTATGCTTCCCGGCAGACTGTAACGACCCGACCCGAATGGGGTTCTAAATAGGCCGTTACCTCAATGCATGCATACAAATCTACAGAAAATTTGCAAGATGGTGTTCGGATTCTAAGTAAACTAAAACATAAAACATCCATTTAAATTCAAAATAGTTTCCTGAAACCTGTCCCTGTTTCCAAGCACCTGTTTCAAGACAAATACATTTACAAAGCTTACTCTGATCAGAGATTTATTTAAAACATACAAACTTTACAATAGTTACAACAATGCTAGAATCCGGAAATACATTCAGAAAACACCCTAGGGCTCCGTGCCCAACTACATGCATTCAGAGGACATTTAAATCATAAACATAAACATAAGACTCAGAGTTGAACAACGAGTTTCCATGATCACAGCTCCTCCTCCAGCCATCCTGCCTCGCGCCATGGTTACCTGAAAGATAAGTAAGGGTGAGTAACGAATTACTCAGTAAGAATCCCCAACCGGGGTACAATACGATATAATCAATCATCTAGAACCAAAGCATGCAAGCAAACAGCTACCAACACAGATCATAGCTCAACGAGCTTACAAAGAAAGATCTGGAGTCATCGGAAGTCTCTTATTTCTGGAATCATCGGAAGTCTCCTACTTCCGGCCTAATGATTGGCTCTCCTAACCAATCCTGGGACATCCTCGAGGGTCTTTCTCCCTCGGCCAATTGATCAGCTCAAAAACCGATCCCAAAGATGTCCACGAGGGCCTCCTTGCCCTCGCATTAACTGGACTTACGGGAGAGTACCTGAAAGTCAGGCTCTAACGGAAGGAATGGTGTACTCACGAACATTAGCCCGGAGGAGCTCTCGGGCCGGCGACTAACGCGTGTGTGTGCGCCGCAGACACCGCATGCTCATCCGCAACCGGCGTAAAATGCGGGGCCTAAGGGCAAACCACGCGGGCGTGCACGCATGCCTAAGACTCGGAAGCGGTGTCATCGATCAAGAGCGCGAGGCCCTCGGCGCTCATCATCTGTGCGGCTGAATCCACCGACACGAAGCTAAGAACCGGCCAAGGTAGGCTTACACCGTTGGCAGGGTTCCGCTCTAGCAGGCTACAAACTAGGCTTATGCCAATGAGGTAGCTAAGTCTCATTGGCTGTCGAGGGGGAAGCAATATACGTTATGCCTCGCTCTGCCCGACCGGTGGGGACAAGATACTTTATGTCCGCTCTCAGCCTCTGGATGATGACAAACCTTACAACTCTATCTAAGAGTACAGAGTAAAAGCAATGATTCCTGGCTAGCAAGCAAAGACCGACATCAATCACAATACCTAGCATGATACTACGAGCTTAAGCAGGAATCACAAGCATGCTGGCAGAACAAACCTAGCATGGCACTAACATGTAATAACAAGCAAACATGCTAGCAGAAAAAACAATCAAAGCTGCTCTATTATTATCATGCTCATAACAGTCAGCAAACAAGCAAGGCAAAATCATGACAATATCGCAGGGCCCACTCAACTCCGGTAAGAGATCCTTACCTGGTCGGAAGGCAACAACACACAATAAATTAACTGCGATCGAACCCGAGCAACCTATAACGAGCCAACAAACACATCAATAAATCATAAAATAGCACTAAATACTCCAAAATAAACAGGGCTCAGCTCGGGAGCAACTCACGAGGCGCGACGGACACCCGAACGAGCAGCATTTGCCACGGACTAGGCGCGAGCTTGGGGCGGGCTGGGCGCTTGGGCGCAGATCTGGCGAGCTAAAGCGCATTGCCATTGGCGCGGGCTGCGCTTGTATGAGGCGCGCGCTGAGGCCACGACGGGGGCGCAACGATCTCGCGGCTAGCAGCAGGGGAGAGGCGCGCGGGCGCGAGACCTGGCGAGGGCGAGCTCGGACGGCTCGGCACGGGGGCGACACGGCTCGGCACAGGGGCGACACGGCTCGAGCGAAGGCGACTCGAACCAGGGCAGGGCGACACCACGCGATGGCGCGCGCGACGCTCGGCTGGCTAGGGCGAAGCTCGGGCTGGGGCTGGGCGAGCCAAGGGCGCTCGGGCAGGCGAGGGCGAGGACACTGTGCGACGGCGCGCGACGCTCGGGCTGGCGAGGGCGCGGGCTGGCAAGGGCGCGACCGACTGGGTGCGCTTCAGACGGATCGAGCTTAGGCGAGCCAAGGTATTTGCTTCGGCAGGGTCGGGCGAGCCAAAAGCGTGCAGCGCGGGGAGGGCTAGGGTCGGGTGAGGGAGAGAGAGAAAAGAAGGAAAAATGGGAAAAAAGAAGGAAAAATGGGATTTTTAATAATTTCCTTTTTCTTTTCTTTTTCCTTTTTCTTTTTCATCCTTATCCAAATCCATTTTATCCAATTTTCCAATTTCCAAAAATCCTTAAATTCCTTAAAATCCTTAAATCCCATTTCCCGGCTACCTCCTTCGAGACCCAACTGAAGCAACCTCTTCCAAACAACAAATCTCACTGAAAACCACCTCCCAAACCAATACCAAGGGCCCGGACTCGAATCCCAAAGGAAACACCCAAACAACCATCACTTTGCCCAAAAGACCCAAAATCACAACCGAGCTTCCAAACGACCAACCCAAACAATCTCGGGACTCGCAGCCAACAATAAACAAACCTCAGCAAAGGCAGGAGCTGCCTCGAAGCCAAGAAAATCCTCAAATCCTGCCCAGGGAGCCAAAAGACCAAAATGCCCCTAAAGGACAAAACAGCTTTAACGGCCCAACCGAACCACTGAATCTGAACCGGAAGCTCCTCGAGATCCGGGATAGAAAACTGGGCCGTTACAGTTGAAGCCTTATGAGAAGAACTATCCAACCCATGATATGGAGTTGGCTGCAGTTGTTTTTGCTTTAAAGATCTAGAGGCATTACTTATATGGTGAGAGGATTCAGTTGTTCACGGACCATCAGAGCCTCAAATATTTCTTCACTCAGAAGGAGTTGAACATGAGGCAGAGGAGGTGGCTCGAGTTAGTAAAGGACTACGATCGTGAGATCTTGTATCACCCGGAAAAGCCAATGTTGTGGCTGATGCGCTAAGTAGGAAGGCGTCGATTCAAAGCAGACTTTTTGAGCTCCCAAGTTGAATTACGGAAAGAGTTGGAGCGAACCGTGTATTGCGATTTTGTTGGGAGAGGTTACCGCTGTAGGTAGCCCATGCTATCGGTTCAAAAGTCACTCAAGTAGAGGATCATCGACGATCGGTGAGTGATCCCAAGTTAAAGAGATTGCTCGAAAGAGTTGAGGCTGATGGTGATTTCGACTTTGTTGTGGCACCAGACGGAGGTTTGAGGTACAGAGGTCGGTTGTGCGTCCCAGAGGACACAGAGATTTGAGCAGAGTTGCTCGCCGAGGCACATAGTTCCCATTCACTTGGCACCCGTGAGGTACCAAGATGTACCGAGATCTCAAGCAGACATTTTGGTGGATGGGCATGAAGCGGGATATAGCGGAGTTTGTTAGCGGTGTCTTACTTGTCGCAAGTAAAGGCTCCCAGCGAAGCTTTGCGCAGTTTATTGCGGCTGCGTTAAGTGTTCCACAATGGATGTGGGACGAGATTTCGATGGACTATATCTCAGGTTGCCAAGGACACCGAGAGGGTTTACCCAGATCGGGTAGTAGTGGACCGGCTGACTAAGAGTGCACACTTTATACCCGGAAGGATTAGTTACACCGTGGAGCAGTGGGCACAGTTATTCCTGGAGCAAATTGTGCGATACCACGGAGTACCCGCGAAGATAGTGTCAGATCGGGATTCTCGGTTCACATCTCGCTCGAGAGCGCCCGGAAGGGTTTGGGAATCGAGTGCGGCTTCAAGATCGCATTCCACCCTCAAACCGATGATGGTCGACCGAGAGGGTGAATCGAGATTCTGGAAGACATGTTGAGAGCCCTGTGTTTTGGACTTCCCGGCGGTTGGGACCGATGACTGTGATTTGATGGAGTTCGCTTACAACAACAGCTATCAGGCGACAATTCAGATGGCCCCATTCGAGGCGTTGTATGGTAAGCGCTGCAGATCCCCGGTGTTCTGGGAAGAGGTTGGGGATAGACAGGTTCTGGGACCCGAGTTACTTCAGATGACGAACGACGCAGTGCAGAAGATAAGGGCTCGCATGTTGACAGCACAAAGTAGGCAGAAAAGTTACGCCGATGTGAGCCGTAGAGATTTGGAGTTTGAGGTGGGTCAACATGTTTTCTTGAAAGTAGCACCTATGCGTGGGGTGTTAAGGTTTGGGAAGCGAGGCAAGTTGAGCCCCAGGTTTGTAGGGCCTTTTGAGATCCTTGAGCGGATCGGAGCAGTGGCCTATCGGTTAGCTTTGCCCCCGTCCTTGTCAGCGGTGCATAATGTGTTCCACGTTTCGATGCTGAGGAAGTACGTGGCAGACCCGTCGCATGTGCTAGAGCATGAGCCCTTAGAGTTGAGTGAAGATTTATCCTTCGAGGAGAAGCCCGTGCAGATTTTGGCTTTTGAGCGCAAGGTATTGCGCAACCGGGAGATAAGTTTAGTAAAGGTTCTTTGGAGGCATCAGAGGGCAGAGGAAGCGACATGGGAGCTAGAGGATGAGATGAGGACTCATTTCCTGAGTCGTTTCGATCTTAGGACTTTCGGGGACGAAAGTCTTCTAAGGGGGAGTATTGTAACGCTTGACTCTTCATCCCGGTTAATAGCAAATTAATTGGAGAATTAATTGGATCTTTGGGATTTGAACCCTTGCCTTAAATGAGGAATTTGGAGTTTTAGAAAGAGCTTTAACTTAAATGAGAAAGAGAATTTCTTTAGCCGGGGCCCGCAAGAGAAAAAGCCTTGGGAAGGGAATTTTTGGATTCCTAACCCCATTTAAAATAAGGAAAAGAAGGAAAAAACCCAAGAATCCCCTAATTTTCCTTAGAAGCCATCTCTCTCTCTCTCTCTCTCTCTCTCTCCTAAAACCCTAGCCGCACCATCGAACCACCGCCGAGCCCACCTGAAATTTCTAGCCGACGCACCACACGGCCGCACCACCCCGCCTACCGCACCGCACCACTGGACCGTCGCACCACCCCGCCCCGCTCGGCCCTGCGCGCAAGCAGCCCTGCGCGCAGACAACCCCGCGCGCCGCACGCACCACGCCGCCCAGCCTGCGCCGCCCGGCCGCCGCTCGTCTGCGCACCGAAGCCCCACCGCCGCGACGCCATCGCCGCCGACGCCGCGTCGCGCGTAGCGCCAAAGACCGCCGACGTCGCGCTCGTGGCTGCGCGCCGTCTTGATCGTGCCCGACGACGCGCGCCGCCGCGACATCGCTCGCGCGCCAGACGCAGCGTGCGCGCGCCGCTCGCTGCAGCAGCGCCTCGCCGCGCGCTAACCCAGCTGAGCCGCTTCGCTCGCGCGTCGTCGCCTCCGCACGCGCCGCGCGCCCGCCTGCGCGTCCGCCCGGCGTGTCGCGCCCAGCGCCAGCGCCGGCTTGGCGACAGCTCTCCCAGCCGCACCAGCGGCGCCCAAAACACCTCCCTTGCCGAGGCCCGTGTCTTCTCGGTTGGTAATTCCCGAACCAATTACCTTGTGTTTTCTAAGTCTCTTGGCTCTTTGTATGTATTTATTTACTAGGATGCTTTATTTATGCCTAGGTTGCTCGAGCTCGTGCTAAAGCTCGAGGGTCTTTTTGGTTGTGATAGCTATTCTCCACTTGTTTCCGTGTAAGGACTTCTTACCGTGGTTGTGTGGACCCTGCTATGCTATCTTAATTGTGCTTTGTATGCATGTTTACTTTTATGAGCATGTTAGTGGATAGGACATGACTTGTGATTGAATTCTTGCTAGCATGTTTTGCCTATGTGTACATGTTAGTGCCATGCTAGGTTTGTTCTTCCAAGCATGTTTGAGATTCTGCTTTAAGTTCGTAGTATCATGCTAGGCTATGTATGATGAGATGTCTTTTGTGTATGTTAGCCAGAATCACTTACTTGGTAGTCTTAGCTAGTATAGAAGGGTTTGTCATCATCTAGAGGCTGAGAGCGGGCATAACGTACCTTGTCCCCATCGGTCGGGAGTAGAGCGAAGCATAACGTACATTGCTTCCCCCCGGCAGCCGATGTGGATGTAGCTACCGCATCGGCATAAGCCTAGTTTGTAGCCTGCTAGAGCGGAACCCTGCCAACGGTGCAAGCCTGCCTTGGCCGGTTCTTAGCTTCAGTCGGTGGTACAGCCGCACAGATGAGTGCCGAGGGCCTCTCGACCTCTGCGTGTTCGGTGACACCGTTTTCGAGTCTTAGGCATGCGTACTGCCCGCGTGAGTTTGCCCTTAGGCCCCGCATTTACGCCGGTTGCGAGAAGAGCATGCGGTGCGCGCAAGACACGCAGCGTTAGTTGCCGATTCGGAGAGCTCCCCGGCTAATGTTCGTGAGTACACCAGTTCCTTCGGTTTAGAGCGGACTTCGGCACGCTCCCGATAGTCCAGATTTATAGCGAGGGTAAGAGGCCCTTGAGGACACCCATTGGGATTGGCTTTTGAGCCAATCAATTTGGTCGAGGGAGAAAGACCCTCGAGGGTGTCGGACATCTTAGGATCGGTTTTTGAGCTAATCATGTGGCCAAGGGAGAAAGACCCTTGGAGATGTCCCGGGATTGGTTGCAAGAACCAATCATTAGGTCGGAAGTAGGAGACTTCCGAGGACTCCGGATTTGCCTTGAGAGCTCGTTGAGCTAAGATCCGTGTTGATAACTGTGTGCATGTGTACTAGGTTGCTAGATGATAGATTGCATTGTATCGTACCCCGGTCGGGGGTTCTTACTGAGTATGTTTATACTCACCCTTATTGTGGTTTCTTCCACAGGTAACTTGGGGCAGCACCGAGGTGGCTAGCGGAGTGAGCTGGGAGATCATGGATGCTGCTGACACTCTGTCGTGTCTTTCTTTTCTATTTTTTTATATATTCAGCATGTAGTTGGGTTTTGGTTTAGGGAAAACTTATGATTTGAACTTCTTTATTGTTTTATGAAAAGTACTGATCAGTCACAGTTTTTAATTTCAATGAATGTTTATTTTGTTTGATTGTTTTCCTGCACATGTGTTGAAAAGCTTTTAATCCGACCCTGGTTGGTTCTATTTTATGTTTTAAAATTTGCATGCTGAGTAAAGACCTAGATTTAGTCCCATTTTCGGGTTGGGTCTTTACATAGATTCTGTAGACTAACTTGCTTTGTAGGTTGTTGTTCCCATGATCATCAGCACTCCACGGCCGCCTGGTTTGTCTGAGTTCAATTAAGTTAAGGGGTAAGAATATACAATACTTTTCTTCTAGCTTTTATGCCTTGTGTAGAGTTGTGGAGCGGAGACAAAGGTGTTTCGACTCGTTGTTGGTTTGGGCTTAGAGAGCCATCATGCCAACTTTCGCAGGCGAGCAGATTTGTTGAGCAGTGAGAGCCCTAGTGTGGGCCAGCATTTATGCTTTGTGCAGATCGCCAGTGTGTCGATCGCACCCAGAGGGAGGCAGAGCTTAGACTCCCGTAGGCCATTTGTGGCCCAGTTGTTGGTTTCTCCATAAGTGAGAGGGTGGAGGTGCCTCGTGCAGATCGCGAGTGTGTTGATTGCACTCAGAGGAGCAGGACGCTTGGCATGTCCACCCGAGGTGTTGGACCGATTGTATTGATGTTGAGGCCGCGTCCAGGGTTGTTTAGCCCGTTGGCCAGAGTTGGCCCTGGCAGTTGAGTTGCCTAGAGGAGGGGGTAGAGGCTAGCACGCCTCAGAGTGAGACTCCTTGAGCAGAGTGTGCTCCAGCCATGAGAGGTTTGATGGCAGGTCTTTAGCTATCAGAGAGCAAAGACCCAGGCGCAGTTTGTAGCGCATAGTGAGGAGTCCCGGGCACGGATAGCCCAGCTGACAGAGTCGGTTCGGCTTTTTCCCCCCAGTAGCTCTTGTAGCCCCGGAGGTTCCCGGGAGGGCTTGATCAGCAGGTTTATGCAGTTGAGTTTGTTGGCGTTGATGGAGCTGCCCAGTTTGGCAAGTGGATGCCTGTAGAGCTCGATGTATTAGAAAGTCCTGCTGTGTAACAGCCCGCTTTTCAGCTAAATGTAAAATAAGGTTTCCTTTCATTTTTTCTAGTTTTGTGAGGAGTTGTTGGAAGGACTCGAACCCTTGGCCTAAATCAGGAGTTTGGGAGCTTGGGTTTTAAATGAGGAAAAAATAAACGCGCCAGCCGGGGCTCGAAGGGAGGAAGCATTGGGAAGGAAAATTGAGTTTCCAAGTGCCATTTAAAGGAAAGGAAGGAGAGAATAAAAAAAACGAAAAGAACCCAAAAACCCTAGCCTTCTCCTTCACCCTCACCCCAAGCCGCCGCACGCACCAAGCCGCTGCCGCCCACGCTGCCGTCGCCGCACCAAGCCGCTGCCGCCAACGTCGCCGTCGCACCTGCCCGGCCTTCGCCCCACACTCCCGTCGCCGCACCGTGTGCCCAGTGCACTCCCCGCACCGAGCCATCGCCAACACCCACGCCGCACGCCCAGCTCGCCATCGCCGTCGCAGCCTCACGCCGCACGCCCCAGCGCCGCCCCACGCCGTCGCACGCTTTGCAGCACCGCTCAGCCACCACATCGCACCAGCGCCGCAACCGCCCAGCCCACACCGCCGCACGCCCTGCTGCTCCGCCCATACGCGCCGCACCGACCCGCACCAGGCCGTCCTGCACCGTCGCACGCGTCGCCCTTGCCGCGCCCAAGCACCGCCGCGCCTGCGTGCCTGTGCCGCTCGTCCGCGTCCGCCCGCCAGTGCGCCTGCGCCTTGTCACAGTCCGCGCGTAGCCCAGCGCCCACGCTCGTCCCTCGCGCGCGCCCAGCGCGCCAATGACGCCAGCCTGGCGCGCGCTAACGCCTGCCGCTAGCAGCGGCTGGTCCCTGCCGCTTGTCGCCAAGACGTGCCTTCTCTGTTGGTAAATTCCCGAGCCTCCACCCTTTGGACTTCCTAACTTTAGATGCTGTTTATTAATTAGGATGATTTATTATTTGTTTAGGTTGCTCGAGTTTGCTTAAAAGCTCGAGGGTCATCTTTTGATTCGTGACAACTTTTCTTCACTCGTTTCCAGGTAAGGATTTCTTACCCGGGGTTGTGTGGACCCTGCGAATACCTTGATAGCATGCTGATTTCTGTGATTGTATGAGTTACTATTAGATAGGATTCATGCTTCCTTGATTCATGTTTGTCTTATAATTGTGTTCCGTTAGTACCATGCTAGGTGCCTTCTCCTGGCATATCCATGTTATCTGTTGAATGTCGTTAAATCCATGTTAGTTTGAGACTGAGATGATTAATGTAGAAGTTAGAAGGGGTATCTAGGGTAGGTCCCGCTCGGGTAAGACCCCGATGGACAATTGGAGGTGTAAGACCCGATGGGCATCCTAGGTGTATAAGACTCGATGGGCATCACCGAGTTGGAGGTGTAAGACCCCGATGGGCATCCTAGGTGTATAAGACCACGATGGGCTTCACCGAGTTGGAGGTGTAAGACCCGATGGGCATCCTAGGTGTATAAGACCGATGGGCATCACCGAGTTGGAGGTGTAAGACCCCGATGGGCATCCTAGGTGTATAAGACCCCGATGGGCATCACTGAGTTGGAGGTGTAAGACCCCGATGGGCATCCTAGGTGTATAAGACCCTGATGGGCTTCACTGAGTTGGAGGTGTAAGACCCCGATGGGCATCCTAGGTGTATAAGACCCTAATGGGCATCACTGAGTTGGAGGTGTAAGACCCCGATGGGCATCCTAGGTGTATAAGACCCCGATGGGCATCACTGAGTTGGAGGTGTAAGACCCCGATGGGTATCCTAGGTGTATAAGACCCCGATGGGCATCACTGAGTTGGAGGTGTAAGACCCTGATGGGCATCCTAGGTGTATAAGACCCCGATGGGCATCACTGAGTACTAGGTTGTGTAAGGTCCGAAGGGCATCTAGGAGTAGAGCCTAGGGAAGCTTGATAGCTGTGAGCCTCTGAGTAGGCAAGCCCTAGGACTGTTGTATGTTTCATCCAACCGTTTCCGCTTTAAGTCTTGTATGGTTGCATGTCGGTGGGCTAAATGAGATGTTTTCGTATTGTACCCCGAAAGGGAATTCTTACTGAGTAACTTGTTGCTCACCCTTATTTTCTGTGGTTTCCACCAGGTAACTTGGGACAGAGACGGGATGGCTAGGAGGAGGCTGCTGGATGATCATGGACAGCTGACTCTGAGTTGCACATTTCTTTATTATTTTCTTTTATGATTTAGCATGTAGTGGGACTTGGGTCCCTAGGAAAAACACTTAATACCGTTTTATGTTTCTCGTACGATTTCACTTGGTTTGTTTTAAGCAAGTACTGATCAGTCATTTAACTATTCTATTTAATTGAATTTATGAATTATGGTTTGCTTTAAACGTGCTTTCTGCAAGACTTTGGTTTTTAAATTTCAAGCTCTGAATGACGTTTAATATTTTAATCATGCATGCTAAGTAAGGACTTTAGGTTAGAGACCTTTTCTTGGGTCGGGTCCTTACAGTTGGTATCAGAGCTCAGAGTTATAGGTTCTGTAGACTAACCTGCAGTTGTAGGTTGTTTTCCATGATCATCAGCGCTCCGCCAGCCATCAGGTATGTCCGTAAGTTTAAGGTTAAGGGTTAAGAATTACAATACCGTTTGCACCTTGCCTGTACATGACTTGTTGTTGTAGAGCAGGGAAGACAGTTTCTGACTCATTGTTGCTTGAATCCAGATTGTCGGTATGCCAGTCACTCGTAGAGGGCAGGGAGGCTCAAGGCCGACCACCCAGGGCATTCGTATCGATTCTGACACTGGAGGGACCTCGTCCCAAGCCGAGGCTGATGTTAGGCCACCATCAGGCCCTTCAACTGTGTTGCCCGGGGAGGGCATAGGGGCAAGTGAGCCTCGAGAGACTGCACCGGGGGCTGCTTTTGTGGAGTCTATGAGGGCTCTTATGGTTGGGCTGCTATCCGACCAGAGGGCCGACCAGAGAGCTGAAACGCAAGCCTTGTTAGCTGCGCAGAGGGAGGAGTCCCGTGTTCAGATAGAGCAGCTGACCGAGCTGGTCCAGCAGAGGGCTGCAGCGCCACCAGCACCGCCGGCTCTGCAGGAGCCAATTGTGAATGAGGCCGTTATGGCGGAAGGTGCTGAGGAACTAGGCAAGTGGCTGAAAGATTTTGTGAAATGGAAGCCGGAGAAGTTTAGTGCCCCTGGAGAACCGTTGGTAGCTGCCACGTGGATTGCTGAGTTAGAATATACGTTTATGGTAATGGAGTGTCCTGAGGTGCAGCGAGCTCGATGTGCAGCCCATGTATTAGCCGGTACAGCTAAGTGGTGGTGGGATTCCACCTTAAGTGAGAGACCGGCTGGGTCTCCACCTGCCACCTGGGAGTTTTTCAAAGCTGAGTTCAAGGCGAAATTTATCAGTGAAGAAGCCCAGGAGAAGATGATTGAGCTGTTTTCAAACCTTAAGCAGGGGTCTGACCCAATCGAGGTGTATGAAAAGAAGTTCTCAGAGTATGGATACTTCGCGCCGCAGTTGATTGCTACCCCGGAGCTGAAAATTAGGAAGTTTATTGCGGGTCTGAGACAGGGGGTGTCTCAGGATGTTAGGGCACAGGCCCCAGAGACTTTTGCCAAGGCAGTGCAGTTGGCAACGATCTATGACGGGAAGTATCCTCCGGAGCAGGTTGTTAGCACCATGGTGCAGAGGGCCCCAGTGTACTCAGGCCAGGAAGGCCCAATTTTAAATTTCGAGGCACCTAGAGTGGGGTGTGCCCGCCAGTGATTTCGGCAGCTAAAGCTCACCGTTTGTTAGCTCGAGGGGCTTGGGGTTTCTTAGCTAAGTTGTCCGGGGAGGACCATGACCGGGTATCTGTCGAGCAAGTGCCGTTGTGCAGCGTGAGTTTCTGACGCGTCTTTCTGAAGAGTTGCACAGTGTCCGCCGAAGAGGGAGGTGGATTTCTCAATAGAGCTTGAGCCAGGGACCCGTCCTATTTCAAAAGCTCCTTATCGCATGGCGCCAGCTGAATTGAAGGAGTTAAAGGAGCAACTGCAAGAGCTGCTTGATAAAGGATTTATTAGGCCAAGTGTGTCCTCGTGGGGAGCACCCGTGCTATTTGTTAAGAAGAAGGATGGCTCGATGTGTTTATGCATCGACATGAGGAATCGAACAAGGTGACCGTCAAGAACAAGTATCCACTGCCACGCATTGATGATCTGTTTGACCAGCTCCAGGGAGCTTGTGTGTTTTCGAAGATTGACTTGAGATCGGGCTACCACCAGTTGAGGATTCGGGATGCAGATATTCCCAAGACAGCGTTCAGGTCGAGGTATGGTCATTATGAGTTTGTAGTTATGTCTTTTGGACTGACAAACGCCCCAGCTGCATTTATGGACATGATGGACAGAGTGTTCAAGGCCTTCTTGGACCGCTTTGTCATTGTGTTCATAGATGACATTCTTGTGTACTCAAAGTCTGAGGAGGACCATGCTTCGCACCTAAGGGAGGTTTTGACAGCTTTGCGCGAGAACCAGCTCTATGCGAAGTTCTCAAAGTGTGACTTTTGGCTTGAGGAGGTAGCTTTTCTGGGACACGTTGTGTCTAAGGAGGGAGTGGCTGTGGACCCTTCGAAGATAGAGGCTGTTAGTTCATGGGCCAGACCGACGACCGTGTCAGAGATTCGTAGTTTTCTGGGCCTGGCCGGATACTACCGCCGCTTTGTTAAGAACTTCTCTGCTATAGCCACCCCGCTTACTCGACTGACGAGGAAGGGTGTCGATTTCGTTTGGGATAGGAAGTGCGATGAGAGTTTTGCTAAGCTAAAGAGTAGTTTGACGTCTGCACCGGTGTTGGCAGTTCCAGAGGGGACTGGGGGTTTCGTGGTGTACAGTGATGCCAGCAAGTTTGGTTTAGGTTGCGTTCTGATGCAACACGGTAAGGTGATAGCGTACGCCTCGAGGCAGTTGAAACCGCACGAGCAGAATTATCCGACTCATGATATGGAGTTGGCAGCAGTCGTCTTTGCACTTAAAATTTGGAGGCACTACTTGTATGGGGAGAAGATTCAGATTTTCTCGGATCACCAAAGCCTCAAATATTTCTTCACTCAGAAGGACCTGAACATGAGACAGAGGAGGTGGTTGGAGCTTGTAAAGGATTATGACTGTGAGATCCTGTATCACCCCGGAAAGGCAAATGTGGTGGCAGACGCACTAAGTAGAAAAACATCGCATCTAGCAACGTTGGCAAATCCCAAAAGTATCATAAGGAAAGACCTCGAGAGAGCAGAAATAGCAGTGTTGTTAGGGGATGTTACAGCCAGGGTAGCTCAGTTGACCATCCAGCCTTCGATAAGGCAAAGGATTATCGACAGTCAGCTGGAAGATCCTAAGTTGAAAAGTTTGTTTGAGAGGGTTCAGGCTGATGGTGACTTCGACTTCGTGATATATGCAGATGGTGGTCTAAGATATATAGGGTCGGCTATGTGTTTCCAGCCGATGCGGTGATTCGCACGAGTTGTTGACCGAGGCTCACACCTCGCCTTTTGCCTGGCACCCAGGGGGTAACAAGATGTACCAAGATCTTAAGCAGACCTTTTGGTGGATGGGAATGAAGAGGGAGATTGCCCAGTTCGTCCGTCGGTGTCTCACTTGTCAACAAGTGAAGGCGCTAAGCGAAAACCAAAGAGTTTGTTGCAACCGCTTCTGGTGCCACAAAGTGGAAGTGGGAGGAGCTCACCATGGATTTTATTTCGGGTTTGCCCAGGACTCCTAGAGGTTATGCACTGATTTGGGTGATCGTTGACCAGGTTGACCAAGTGTGCACATTTCATTCCGGGCAGGATAAACTACACCGTGGAGCAATGGGCACATTTGTTCCTTGAGCGAGATAGTGAGGTACCACTGAGTGCCGCTTAAAATTATCTCCGACCGGGACTCCCGCGTTTTACATCACGGTTTTGGAAGGCCCTTCAGCGAGTTTGGGCACGAGTGCGGCTGACACAAAGACGATGACCTTCCACCCGCTGCACCGATGGCTGACCGAGCGGGTAAATCAGATCTTAGAGGATATGCTGCGAGCCTGCATATTGGATTTCCCTGGCAGTTGGGATCAGTACTTGTACTTGATGGAGTTTGCCTACAACAACAGTTTCCAGTCGACCATTCAGATGGCACCGTTCGAAGCACTGTATGGTAAGCGCTGCAGATCCCCGGCATTCTGGGAAGAGGTTGGAGACAGGCAAGTGTTAGGCCCGGAGTTGCTACAACTGACCAATGAGGCTGTCCAGAAAATCAGAGCTCGTATGCTGACCGCCCAGAGCAGACAGAAGAGCTACGCCGACGTTAGGCGTAGGGAGCTGGAGTTTGAGGTTGGCCAGCACGTGTTCCTTAAGGTAGCTCCGATGCGTGGAGTTCTGAGGTTTGGTAGGAAGGGGAAGCTGAGCCCCAGGTTTGTTGGACCGTTCGAGATCCTTGAGAGGATTGGGGTTGTGGCTTATCGGTTAGCATTGCCGCCATCCTTGGCTGCAGTGCATAGTGTGTTCCACGTTTCGATGCTCCGCCAGTATGTGGCAGATCCTTCGCACGTCATAGATTTTGAGCCTTTGCAGTTGAACCAGGACCTGAGCTTTGAGGAAAAACCCATAAAAGTCCTGGCATTTGAGAAAAAGGTTTTGAGGAACCGGGCTATTGACCTAGTGAAAGTGTAGTGGCTAAATCAGAGGGTCGAGGAAGCTACTTGGGAGTTGGAAGGAGAGATGAGGAGGATTTACCCAGAGTTGTTTTAGAAGCAGCGACTTCCGGGGACGGAAGTCTTCTAAGGAGGGAGTATTGTAACAGCCCGCTTTTCAGCTAAATGTAAAATAAGGTTTCCTTTCATTTTTTCTAGTTTTGTGAGGAGTTGTTGGAAGGACTCGAACCCTTGGCCTAAATCAGGAGTTTGGGAGCTTGGGTTTTAAATGAGGAAAAAATAAACGCGCCAGCCGGGGCTCGAAGGGAGGAAGCATTGGGAAGGAAAATTGAGTTTCCAAGTGCCATTTAAAGGAAAGGAAGGAGAGAATAAAAAAAAAAGAAAAGAACCCAAAAACCCTAGCCTTCTCCTTCACCCTCACCCCAAGCCGCCGCACGCACCAAGCCGCTGCCGCCCACGCTGCCGTCGCCGCACCAAGCCGCTGCCGCCCACGTCGCCGTCGCGACTCGCCCGCCGCCCGCGCCCACACTCCCGCCGCCGCACCGCGGCGCCGATGCACACCCGCGCACCGAGCCATCGCCAACACCCACACGCGCGACGCCCAGCTCGCCATCGCCGTCGCCGCCTCACGCCGCACGCCCGGGCCGCGCCGCCCACGCCGCGCGACGCTTTGCAAAGACCGCTCGGCCACCACATCGCACCAGGCCGCAGAATCGCCCAGCCCACACGCGCCAAGACGCCTGCTGCTCCGCCAGACGCGCGCCGCACCGACCCGCACCAAAGCCGCTTCGCACCGTCGCGACGCTGCCGCCCTTGCCGCGCCCAAGCACCGCGCGCGCGCTGCGTGCCGCTGCTTCGTCGCGTCCGCCGTCGCCGTAGCGCTGCGCTTTGTCATCGATCGCGCGCACCAGCGCCCACGCTGCGTCCCGCCGCGCGCGCATACGCGCAAAGCGCGCCAAGCCGCGCCAACGCTGCGCTCACGCCTAGCGGCGCTACCGGGCTCTGTCGCTTGTCGCCAAGACGTGTGCCTTCTCGGTTGGTAAATTCCCGAGCCTCCACCCTTTGGACTTCCTGACTTTAGATGCTGTTTATTAATTAGGATGATTTATTATTTGTTTAGGTTGCTCGAGTTTGCTTAAAAGCTTGAGGGTCATCTTTTGATTCGTGACAACTTTTCTTCACTCGTTTCCAGGTAAGGATTTCTTACCCGGGGTTGTGTGGACCCTGCGAATACCTTGATAGCATGCTGATTTCTGTGATTGTATGAGTTACTATTAGATAGGATTCATGCTTCCTTGATTCATGTTTGTCTTATAATTGTGTTCCGTTAGTACCATGCTAGGTGCCTTCTCCTGGCATATCCATGTTATTTGTTGAATGCCGTTAAATCCATGTTAGTTTGAGACTGAGATGATTAATGTAGAAGTTAGAAGGGGTATCTAGGGTAGGTCCCGCTCGGGTAAGACCCCGATGGACAATTGGAGGTGTAAGACCCCGATGGGCATCCTAGGTGTATAAGACCCCGATGGGCATCACTGAGTTGGAGGTGTAAGACCCCGATGGGCATCCTAGGTGTATAAGACCCTGATGGGCTTCACTGAGTTGGAGGTGTAAGACCCCGATGGGCATCCTAGGTGTATAAGACCACGATGGGCATCACCGAGTTGGAGGTGTAAGACCCGATGGGCATCCTAGGTGTATAAGACCCGATGGGCATCACCGAGTTGGAGGTGTAAGACCCGATGGGCATCCTAGGTGTATAAGACCCGATGGGCTTCACCGAGTTGGAGGTGTAAGACTCGATGGGCATCCTAGGTGTATAAGACACGATGGGCATCACCGAGTTGGAGGTGTAAGACCCGATGGGCATCCTAGGTGTATAAGACCCTGATGGGCATCACTGAGTTGGAGGTGTAAGACCCCGATGGGCATCCTAGGTGTATAAGACCCTGATGGGCATCACTGAGTTGGAGGTGTAAGACCCCGATGGGCATCCTAGGTGTATAAGACCCCGATGGGCATCACTGAGTACTAGGTTGTGTAAGGTCCGAAGGGCATCTAGGAGTAGAGCCTAGGGAAGCTTGATAGCTGTGAGCCTCTGAGTAGGCAAGCCCTAGGACTGTTGTATGTTTCATCCAACCGTTTCCGCTTTAAGTCTTGTATGGTTGCATGTCGGTGGGCTAAATGAGATGTTTTCGTATTGTACCCCGAAAGGGAATTCTTACTGAGTAACTTGTTGCTCACCCTTATTTTCTGTGGTTTCCACCAGGTAACTTGGGACAGAGACGGGATGGCTAGGAGGAGGCTCTTTGGATGATCATGGGACGGTGACTACTGAGTTGCACATTTCTTTATTATTTTCTTTTATGATTTAGCATGTAGTGGGACTTGGGTCCCTAGGAAAAACACTTAATACCGTTTTATGTTTCTCGTACGATTTCACTTGGTTTGTTTTAAGCAAGTACTGATCAGTCATTTAACTATTCTATTTAATTGAATTTATGAATTATGGTTTGCTTTAAACGTGCTTTCTGCAAGACTTTGGTTTTTAAATTTCAAGCTCTGAATGACGTTTAATATTTTAATCATGCATGCTAAGTAAGGACTTTAGGTTAGAGACCGTTTCTTGGGTCGGGTCCTTACATGCTGCTAGTAGTAAAGCGGTTGGTCGGGTTTGAGTTTAGCATCCGTGTGTCGGGATGTCCTGCTGTTCAGAGGCCGAGGTGTGCCGTTCCGTCTTTGTTTATGCTGATTGGTGGTGGTAGTCCCTTGAGAGAGGGGACTAGGTGAGTCTCCTGATCGTCCGATTGATTGGCAAGTTGCCGTGTCAGTGGCTTGAGGCAGATGTAGAGACATCGTTGCCCCCTTGCAAGCCTGCTGTTGTTGTGCAGCCAGTTCTCTTTGTACCCTCGTAGTCAGGGTGTGGTGTGGAGTTTGCTTGCCAGGGTTTTATCCATCCGTGGATTTCGGTAAATTTTGGTAGAGTGGAGCACTCTTTTATTTGGATGTTCCCGGTGTGGAACTAATTGTTGCCACCCGAAGAGTTAGCCTGAGCTTTTGTTGAGCATCGAGTGGGATGCAGGAGTAGGCCGTGGCATGTCTGTTAGTTGAGATGCCAAAGATTAGGCTGCTCGAGTGTTTGGACTCCTGTGCTGAGTGCCATTGCCCCGTCACTTGGAGAGTGACTTTCTCTATTCTCAGAGGGGCATAAAGCTCGTTTAAGGCTGATTCGTGTTGTAATGGGTGTAGTGCCTGTTGGCACCAAGCTTTGAGAGGAGGCCCAGATTCAGGCCGGTTGGCACTTTTAGTGCAGTGGTTCCATGGTGCCCAGTATAGCATCCCCGCTAGTCTTGTACCCCTTTTCCTGAGGTTGCACCTGTTTGGGTTGCATAAGAGATCTAGCTCGGTGGTAGTCAGAGGACTACAAGTTTGAGGTTTTCGAGGGAAAGTAGGAGCTTTTCAGGATCTCCGAGAGTTGGGTACCAAAGGATCTTTGAGGTCGTTAAGAGCTAGCGCGATCGAGCCGCGCGCTGTGTGTTGTGAGCTTCTGAGCCAGTTGTTGGTAGCATGATTTGGCTACCCTTTGAGTTACCCTAGTATGGGTAGTGCTGGCATCGTGGATGCGTGGTTGATCCAGTGTTAGAGCCATGAGTTGGATGGCTGATCGGAGCACATGTAGTGAGCACATTGGCTTGAGGTATGTCAGCTTGGATGGATTCGCTCTTGTAGAGTAAGTTGGCCAATGTGGCTTTTCGTGGTGAGTTGGCCCCGAGTGGGTTTGGACTCTTGTTGCTCCCTGGTTAGTAGTGGCTCTGTTTGGAGGCAAAAGTTGCCCTGTGTGAGAGCCCTTGTTGGCATTGGATCTTAAGGGATCAAGTTGGAGGTGTACACCCCGGTGTACTTTTGTGTAGCTCGTTCCGTGGTTCATGTTTGGGAAACCACGAGAGGTTCGTGTTGAGGAGCCAGTGCTCAGTCTTTGAGGTGTCAAGGCTTTGGTTCTTGGCAAGTGCCCTAGCTTGGTTGTAAGGATGCCGTGCTCGTTGCCGGGTTGTTGCTTTGAGTAGGAGGATGACGCCTCCTGTAGCGTTTCCGGTTCCCTTGGTTTCCAAGTTGGAGTTGGCCAGCGTAGTGGAGATGCTGGAGAGGGTTGTGCCCGCGTAGCCGGTTGTTTGTTAGATCGTTGTCGACCGTGTGTGTCGGAGGGTGATCAGAGGATCCCTAGTTTGTGGAGAGCCTCTCTAGAGCTCAGTTAGACCCAGGCAGTGTTCCTTGGGTGAGTTGCTTGCAGATTTGGCAGTCTAGCAAGCTAGTGCTTGTTTGGTTTTGGAGGCTAGTTGGTGCTTGGTGTTGACCAAGATTTGGTTCTCTTGAAGTTTCGAGAGCTTGCTCGGTTCGAGCCAGAGGGCGTTGCCCTGAGGATTTGTTCCTAGTCAGGAGGTTTTGGGAGTTGACCCCTTCCCCGGTGGTTGAGTAAGTTCGGCTAGTTCTGGATTGGTGGTCCAATCAGTGGTGTTGCCCTTGGGTTTGAGCAAGTCAGCGAGCGTGTGTGATGTTCGCTGCCCTTTAGAGTTTGCTTGTTGGGAAATCGTTCCCGTTGAGGAGTCAGCGTAGCTCCTGAGTTGTGTAGTTGATCAGAGTAGCGCAGTGGTTAGCCCAGCGAGAGGGTCCCTGCATTGTGTTGTTAGCAAGCGAAAAGTTGTTTGTCCCCGCAAGAGCGGAGGCCAGCCAGTTTAAGAGTTGAGCTTTTGCTGGTAAGTTGTTGGTTCTTGGGGTTTGAAGTTTTTCCTTGGTGGTTGAGTTGCACCATGGGTGTCAGCCTCGAGTTTTATCTTTGGAGATAGCCTCATCAGTTCGTTTTCCTTGCGATGTTTCGAGTGTGGAGTTTCTAGTCGCAAGATGAGTTAGGCCTAAGCTAAAGGGAGGAAGTCCTTTGAGTAGCCAGTTGGACTTAAGAGTAGAGTGGTAGCTTGGAGGCGAGCTTTGCTCGCGATGAGCTTGAGTTGAGTTTCTGCTGAGCAAGCCTTTCTCGGGCTTTGCTTCTAGGTTGTTGTGCTTTCGCAGTTGGCGATTAGTTGAGCCTCAGTTGAGTGAGTTGGCACAGAGGTGTCGTGGCATTGATTGGTTAGCCCTTGAGTTGCTATCGTCAAGGTGTTGTGTTGCTAGTGGCTGCGTGATGGATTGGTCCTTGCAGCCCGAGATTTTCCATGAGAGGAATGTTGGTTGCTTCCTTGCCTGGCAATGTTCTCTTTGGCCATGTTGCTAGTAGGTTTGCATGGAAAAGTTTGTGTTCGGCCGTTGTGAGGCTCCAGCTGTTGGCTTGGCCGAGTGGAGCCTGTGCCTGGTTTTTGGCCATTTAGGGTTGGTCGTAGCTGAAGTTTCAGCTTGTGCTTGTTGGGAAAGTTTGCCTTTTGGATCAATCGCCAGTTGGTGGTTCGTCTGTTTTTCGTTAAGGCTTTAGGCAAGCCTTGTGGTTCTCTGGTCTCTTGTGAAGAAAGAGTAGGCCGTTTGGTTTCTCGGAACACGAGAGGTTTGATTGTTTGGCCAGACTTGGCGTTGTGTTGAGGCGATTTTGTTATCGATTATGGGCATTCAGAGAAGTTACGCCGGTGCGTGGCGTTGGGTTTTGGAGCTTGTGCCCGATGCCGCGCTTTCTTTGAGAGTAACACCGTTGAGAGGTGTTCTGTGTTGGTTTAGCAGGGTTTTGATTGAGCCCCAGGTTTGTAGGGCTTTTGAGATCCTTGAGCGGATTGGAGCAGTGGTTAGCCTTGCCCCGTCTTTGGCAGCAGTGCAAGTTTTGTGTTCCTCGCCTCTTTGTTGAGATAGTTTGTGGCAGACTGGAGAGCATTGTGGCTTTGAGCCTTTGAGAACCCAAGAGGGTTTGGTTATCAGAGAAGGGCTAGTGTTTTTTTAGCCGAGAAGTTCAGTTGGCTAAGAATCAGTGGGTATTCATAGAGCTGTTTCGTTTTAGGACTTTCGAGGACGAAAGTCTTATAAGGAGGGAGTATTATAACGGCCCAGTTTCTATTCCGGTTCTCGAGGAGCTTCCGGTTCAGATTCAGTGGTTTGTTGGGCCGTTAGAGCTGTTTTGACCCTTAGGGGTATTTTGGTCTTTTTGCCCCCGGGCAGGATTTGTGGATTTTCAGGGCTTCGAGGCAGCTCCTGCCTTTGTTGAGGCTTGTTTGTTGGTGGCTGCGAGTCCCGAGACGTTTGGGTAAAGTGATGGTTGTTTGGGTGTTTCCTTTGGGATTCGAGCCCAGGCCCTTAGAGATGATTTGGGAGTTTGTTTAAAGTGAGAGTTTTTGTTTTGAAGAGGTTGCTTCAGCCGGGTCTCGAAGGAGGAAGCCGGGAAATGGGATTTAAGGACTTTAAGGCTTATTTAAATTTGGAAAGAAAATTGGTGAAGGATGGAATGGAGGATAAAATCCCATTTTTTCCTTTTATTTCTTATTTTCCTTTTATTTTCCCTTTTATTTCCCAAAATCCCCAAAATTCCTTTTTTCTTTTTCCTTTTTCTTTTTCTTTTTCTTTTTCTCTTTTCTCTCTCTCTCTCTCCCGACCTAGCCACACCCCCTAGCCCTAGCTGCGCGCGCCATCGAGCCACCGCCGGAGCCGGCCAGATCCGCACGCGCCGCCGTCGCGCCTCGCGCCGATCGCGCGCCCGCACCCGACTCTCCCTGCCGCTCGATCCGCCGCCTGCGCCTGTGCGCACCGCGCGAGCCACACCAGCCGCCCAGATCTGTATCGCGCCGTCGCGAGTCCGTCGCCCAGATCCAAGCTCGCCCTCGCCAGTTCTCGCCGTCGCTCGTCGTCGCTCCCCCTCGCGCGCCCAGATCTGTCCGCGCCGTGCCATCCCTGCCGAGTCGCGTCGCGCATCCCAGAGCCCTTGTCGCGCGCCCTCGCGCCCTCGCGCCCGCGCGCCGTCCCTGCGCGCCGAGCGGCTCTGAAGTCGTCCTCAGAAGGCGTCGCGCGCGCGCGCGCGCGCTCTCTCGCTGCTCGCTTATGCGCGTTGCGCTCGCGCTTCGCCAGTGCGCGCCCAGCGCCGTGTCAGCGCGCCTGCCCTGCGCCCAGCGCCCAGCAGCCTGCTTGTGATGTGTTGGCTTGGCCCGAGCCTTGTGGCTTCTCGGATGGTATTTCCCGAGTCTTTTCTTCGTTGGGTCCCGATTTGTTGGCTGCGGTTTATGGATTTATTTGGGGCTGTTTATGTATGTGATTTGGGTGCTTTGTTTGATGTATAGGCTGTTCGGGTTCGATTAGAGGCTCGAGGATTCGCTCGTAGATTTATTATAACCATTGTTTTCTGCTTGTCCCAGGTAAGGATTTCTTACCGTGGTTGTGTGGACCCTGCGATATATCTCGATTGTGCCTTGTATGTTTGCTGATTGTTATGAGCATGATAGTGATAGGCAGCTTTGATTGATCTCTTGTTAGCATGTTTGCTTGATTTTACATGATAGTGCCATGCTAGGTTTGTTCTTCCAGCATGCTTGTGATTCCTGCTTAAGTTGTAGTACCATGCTAGGTAAATGTGATTGATGTCGGTCATTGCTTGCTAGCCAGGAATCATTGATTTTACTCGGTATTCTCAGATAGCGAGTAGGGTTTGTCATCATCCAGAGGCTGAGAGCGGACATAACGTACTTTGTCCCCACCGGTCGGGAGTAGAGCGAAGCATAACGTACATTTCTTCCCCCCGGCAGCCGATGTGGATGTAGCTACCACATCGGCATAAGCCTAGTTTGTAGCCTGCTAGAGCGGAACCCTGCTAGCGGTGCAAGCCCGCCTTGGCGGTTCTTAGCTTCAGGTCGGTGGTACAGGCTGCACAGATGAGTGCCGAGGGCCTCGCACTACTGTGTTCAGTGACACCGCTTCCAAGTCTTTAGGCATGCGTACCTAACCCGCGTAGTTTGCCCTTAGGCCCCCGCATTTACGCCGGTTGCAGATGAGCATGCGGTGTGCGCGCACACGCGTTAGTCGCCGGTTCGGAGAGCTCCCGGGCTAATGTTCGTGAGTACACGGTTCCTTCCGATTTAGAGCGGACTTGGGTACTCTCCCGATAGTCCAGATTGTTAGCGAGGGCAAGGAGGCCCTTGAGGACACCCATTGGGACTGGCTTTTGAGCTAATCAATTGGTCGAGGGAGAAAGACCCTCGAGGGTGTCGGACATCTTGGGATCGGTTTTTGAGCTGATCAATTGGCCGAGGAGAAAGACCTCGGAGATGTCCGGGATTGGTTATGAGAACCAATCATTAGGCCGGAAGTAGGAGACTTCCGATGATTCCGGAAGTAAGAGACTTCCGATGTTTCCAGATCTTGTTTTATGAGCTCGTTGAGCTATGATCCGTGTTGATAGCTATTTGCTTGCATGTTGAGGTGCTAGATGACTGATATATCGTATTGTACCCCGGTTGGGGATTCTTACTGAGTATGTTTATACTCACCCTTATTTATCTTCCAGGTATCTTGAGACAACACCAGGAGGGCTAGCGGAGGGAGCTGATTGATCATGGGGAACCGCCGGCACTCTGTCTTTTATTATTGCATTGTTTATTCAGCATGTAGATGGACAGGAGTCCTAGGGGAACATTGTTAAAACGTTGTCTAAATTGTATTGTATATTTTTATAAACACTGGCCAGGTTGTTTTACTTTGTTGGTTTGTTTTAAATGAAAATTGTTGGTTATGTTTTAAGGGTTCCCCCTTCTCATATGTTTGAAAGGTTTTGTTTAATATGAGCACTAAACCGCTTGTTATCATATTTAACTTGCATGCGAACCCCGGTTTAGGACCATTTTTCGGTCGGGTTCTTACAATAGCATTGTGGCTTTGAGCCTTTGAGAACCAAAGAGGGTTTGGTTCTCGAAGAGGGCTAGTGTTGTCTTAGCCGAGAAGTTCAGTTGGCTAGGAATCAGTGGAGTATTCCTAGAGCTGTTTCGTCTTAGGACTTTCGAGGACGAAAGTCTTAAAAGGAGGGAGTATTGTAACGACCCAGTTTTCTATTCCGGTTCTCGAGGTGCTTCCGGTTCAGATTCGGTTGTTCGGTTGGGCAGTTAGAGCTGTTTTGACCCTTAGGGATATTTTAGTCTTTTGGCTCCCTGGGCAGGATTTGTGGATTTTCAGGGCTTCGAGGCAGCTCCTGCCTTTGTTGAGGCTTGTTTGTTGTGGGCTACGAGTCCCGAGATGTTTGGGCTATTCGTTTGGGATTTCGGTTGTGATTTGGGGTTTGGGCAAAGTGATGATTGTTTGGGTGCTTCCTTTGGGAATTGAGCCTTTGCCCTTAGAGTTGATTTGGGAGGTTAATTTAAGTGAGATTTATTTATTGGAAAAGGTTGCTTCAGTCGGGTCTCGAAGGAGGAAGCCGGGAAATGGGATTTTAAGGATTTTTAAGGGTATTTAAAATTGGATAAAATGGATAAGGATGGAAATTGGATAAAAATCCCCATTTTTCCTTTTTTCCCCATTTTTCTTTTTTCCATTTTTCTCTCTCTCTCCTCCAACCCGAGCCCCCACCTTCCAGCCCGAGCCAGCCCCCCCTGGTCACCCCAGCTCGCCCAAGCCCGAGCTAGCTCGAGCCCACGCACAAGACGGTGGCCAGCGCCCACCCAGCTCGCCCCTACCCTGTCGTGTCGCGTCGCGAGCCGTCCCGCGTCGCTCAGCCCTCGCCCAGGCCCGCGTCGCCCGACCTCGCCCTGGTCCGTGTCGCCCAGCCCCGCACAGTGCCGTGCCAGCCCGAGCGCCCTGTAGCCCATCGCATCGCGTCGCCTCGCACGCGTCCCTGTTGCTTGTCGAGCTCGCGCCAACGCGCCGTCCCCTGTGCCGAGACGCTGAGTCGAGCCGACGCCCGCGCGCCCTTGCCTCGCCCAGCCTGCGCCCAGCGCCCCAGCGCCCAGCCTGCCCTGCTGTGTGGTTGGCCGAGCCTTGTGGCTTCTCGGATGGTATTTCCTGAGTCGTTTCTTCGTTGGGCCCTGACTTTACATGTTAGTGCCATGCTAGGTTTGTTCTTCCAGCATGCTTATGATTCCTGATTTAAGTTTGTAGTATCATGCTAGGTAAGTGTGATTGATGTTGTTTATTGTTTGCTAGCCAGGAATCATTTTACTCTGTACTCTTAGATAGAGTTGTAGGGTTTGTCATCATCTAGAGGCTGAGAGCGGACATAACGTACTTTGTCCCCACTGGTCGAGAGTAGAGCGAAGCATAACGTATATTGCTTCAGGGGTTGAGAGCGGACATAACGTACTTTGTCCTAGGCCGCCGATTGTGGATTTAGCTACCCACTTCGGCATAAGCCTAGTTTGTAGCCTGCTAGAGCGGAACCCTGCCAATGGTGTAAGCCTACCTCGGCCGGTTCTTAGCTTCAGGTCGGTGGATCATGCTGCACAGATGAGTGCCGAGGGCCTCGCACTACTGTGATCAATGACACCGCTTCTGAGTCTTAGGCATGCGTACCTGGCCCGCGTAGTATGTACCTAGGCCCCACATTTACGCCGGTTGCAGCAGCATGTGGTGTGCGCGCACACACGTTAGTTGCCTATTCGGAGAGCTCCCCCGAGCTAATGTCGTGAGTACACCATTCCTTCCAGTTTAGAGCCAGACTTCGGGTACTCTTGTAACGGCCCAGTTCTTCATCCCGGTTAATAGCAAAAAATAGTTGGAGAATTAATTGGATCTTTGAGATTTGAATCCTTGCCTTAAATGAGGAATTTGGAGTTTTAGAAAGAGCCTTAACTAAAAAGAGAAAAGAATTTCTCTAGCCAGGGCCCGCAAGAGGAAAAGCCTTGGGAAGGGAATTTTTGGATTCCTAACTCTATTTAAAATAAGGAAAAGAAGGAAAAAACCCAAGAATCCCCTAATTTTTCCCTTAGAAGCCATCTCTCTCTCTCTCTCTCTCTCTCTCTCCTAAAACCCTAGCTGCACCATCGAACCACCCCCGAGCCACCCAGCCCTAGCCGCACGCACCACCTGGTCCATCGCACCACCCCCCGCCGCGCGCGGCCGCGCGCGCACTGCACCACGCCGCCCACCTGACGCATCGCTGCGCACTGTAAACCCCACCGCCGCGACACCCATCGCCGCCGACGCTGGCGTCGCGCGTGGCCGCCAAAGACCGCCCGACGACGTCGCTCGTGGTCGCACAAATGCCGCAACGCAGCCCAGACGCGCGCCGCCGCCGCCGCGCGCGCGCTCGCGACGCGACCACGCCGCGCGCGCGCTGCTCAGCCGCGACCCTCTCGCGCGCGCCAACCCTGGGCCGCGCTCGCTCGCGCGTCGCCGCCGCAGCCGCACACCGCGCGCGCCGCAAGGCGCGTCCGACCGGCGTGCAGCCGCGAGCAGCGCCAGCCTTCGCCCAGCGCCAGCAGCGCCCGGCCGCACGCAAAGCGGCGCGCCAAGCCACCCTCTTTCTTTCGCGAGGCCCGTGTCTTCTCGGTTGGTAATTCTCGAACCAATCCCTTTGTGTTTTCTAAGTCTTTGGTCTTTGTATGTATTTACTTAGGATGCTTTATTTATGCCTAGGTTGCTCGAGTTCGTATTAAGCTCGAGGGTCTTTTTGGTTGTGATAGCTATTCTCCACTTGTTTCCAGGTAAGGACTTCTTACCGTGGTTGTGTGGACCCTGCTATGCTTTCTTAATTGTGCTTGGTATGCATGTTTACTTTTATGAGCATGTTAGTGGATAGGACAGCTTGTGATTGAATTCTTGCTAGCATGTTTTGCCTTTGTGTACATGTTAGTGCCATGCTAGGTTTGTTCTTCCAGCATGTTTGAGATTCCTGCTTTAAGTTCGTAGTATCATGCTAGGCTATGTATGACAGATGTCTCTTGTGTATGTTAGCCAGGAATCACTTACTTGGTAGTCTTAGCTAGTATAGAAGGGTTTGTCATCATGTAGAGGCTGAGAGCGGACATAACGTACCTTGTCCCCACCGGTCGGGAGTAGAGCGAAGCATAACGTACATTGCTTCCCCCCGGAAGCTGATGTGGATGTAGCTACCGCATCGGCATAAGCCTAGTTTGTAGCCTGCTAGAGCGGAACCCTGCCAACGGTGCAAGCCTGCCTTGGCCGGTTCTTAGCTTCAGGTCGGTGGTACAAGCTGCACAGATGAGTGCCGAGGGCCTCGCACTACTATGTCCAGTGACACCGTTTCCGAGTCTTAGGCATGCGTACCTGGCCCGCGTAGTTTGCCCTTAGGTCCCCGCATTTACGCCGGTTGCAGAAGAGCATGCGGTGTGCGCGCACACGCGTTAGTTGCCGGTTCGGAGAGCTCCCCCGGGCTAATGTTCGTGAGTACACCAGTTCCTTCAGCTTTAGAGCCGGACTTCGGGTACGCTCCCGATAGTCCAGATTTATAGCGAGGGTAAGAGGCCCTTGAGGACACCCATTGGGATTGGCTTTTGAGCTAATCAATTTGGTCGAGGGAGAAAGACCCTCGAGGGTGTCGGACATCTTAGGATCGGTTTTTGAGCTGATCAAGTGGCCAAGGGAGAAAGACCCTTGGAGATGTCCCGGGATTGGTTGCAAGAACCAATCATTAGGTCGGAAGTAGGAGACTTCCGAGGACTCCGGATTTGCCTTGAGAGCTCGTGGAGCTAAGATCCGTGTTGATAACTGTGTGCATGTGTACTAGGTTGCTAGATGATAGATTGCATCGTATCGTACCCCGGTCGGGGGTTCTTACTGAGTATGTTTATACTCACCCTTATTGTGGTTTCTTCCACAGGTAACTTGGGACAAAGACCGAGGCGGCTAGCGGAGAGAGCTGGGAGATCATGGATGCTTCTTGACACGACACTGCCGTGTCTTTCTTTTCTATTTTTATATTCAGCATGTAGTTGGGTTCTGGTTTAGGGAAAACTTATGATTTGAACTTCTTTATTGTTTTAAGAAAAGTACTGATCAGTCACAGTTTTTAATTTCAATGAATGTTTATTTTGTTTTGATTGTTTTCCTGCACATGTGTTGAAAAGCTTTTAATCCGACCCTGGTTGGTTCTATTTTATGTTTTAAAATTTGCATGCTGAGTAAAGACCTAGATTTAGTCCCATTTTCGGGTTGGGTCTTTACAACTCTCCCGTAAGTCCAGATTACCAAGGGCAAGGAGGCCTTTAAGGACATCCTTGGGATCAGTTTTAGAGCTGAACAATCCCTCGAGTGAAAGAGACCTCGGTGATGTCCCAAGATTGGTTATGAGAACCAATCATTAGGCCAAAAGTAGGAGACTTCCAAGGGCTCCAGATCTTGCATTATGAGCTCGTTGAGCTATGATCTATGTTGATAACTATTTGCTTGCATGTTGAGGTGCTAGATGACTGATGTATCGTATTGTACCCCGGTTGGGGATTCTTACTGAGTATGTTTATACTCACCCTTATTTATCTTTCAGGTAACTTGGGACAACACCAGGAGGGCTAGCGGAGGGAGCTGATTGATCATGGGAGCTGCTGACACTCTGTCATTTATTATTGCATTGTTTATTCAGCATGTAGATGGACGGGAGTCCTAGGGGAACATTGTTTAAAACGTTGTTTAAATTGTATTGTATGTTTTTATAAACACTGGCCAGGTTGTTTTACTTCGTTGGTTTCTTTAAATGATAATTGTTGGTTATGTTTTAAGGGTTCCCCCTTCTCATATGTTTTGAAGAGTTTTTAAATATCAGCACTAAACTGCTTGTTATCATATTTAACTTGCATGCTGAGTGAGAACCCAGGTTCAGGACCATGTTTTGGGTCGGGTTCGTCACAATAGTGCGGTCAACTACCTTCGAGTGCCTAAACCTGAGGAGAGTTCAGCACCGTAGATGCGAGTTTGGTCCAGCAGAGGGGCCAGGAGTTGGATGCCTATGAGATGAGCTGGATGCTTATTAGATGAGTTGGATGCCTATGAGATGAGTTGGATGCCTATGAGATGAGTTGGATGCCTATGAGATGAGCTGGATGCTTATGAGATGAGTTGGATGCCTATGAGATGAGTTGGATGCTTATGAGATGAATTGGATGCCTATGAGATGAGTTGGATGCCTATGAGATGAGTTGGATGCCTATGAGATGAGTTGGATGTCTTATGTGTAAAGCACACTTGGTAGAGTCTTGGTATAAGGTAAGTTCGGTTTGGTATCGTTGTGCTTTAGTAGAGCAAGGTTGCCACAGCTTCGAGTATCGTGTGAAGATGGAACTTTTGGTGTTCCTTTGGTTGATTGTATCTCTGCTAGAAGTTGTGTTGCCTTTTGGAAAAGCACTTGTTAGTCCTGGATCTCTAAAGGAAGGTTGAGAGTTGTGCACACAAGTGTGTTTTGTGTAGTTCGTTCTGGTGGCGAGAGTTTTGGAACTATGTAGGGTTTGCATTGGAGAACTGGTGCTCAGTTCTTGGAGAAGTCGGACTCCATGTGGATGTTGTAAGGCTTTAGTTGTGGTTGTAAGGATACCGTGCTCGCAGCCGGGTTGCTGCTTAGGCAAGTTTTGTTAAGTTGGACCTAAGCTTGGTTGGTGGAACCTCTTGTTGATCATGGTTGGAGTTCAGTTGGTACTAACATATGGTGGTTGTAGCGAAGCCACGTAGTTCCTGACCGTAGTTGCTAAGAGTGATGCTCGAAATCCTTACCCTGGGTGGAAGCTACGATGTGGCTGATGCTTTGAGTAGGAGGATGACACATTCTGAAGCGTTTCTGGTCTTTTTGGTTTCGAGATTCGGAGCAGGCCAGCAAAGTTGTAATGCTAGAAAAAGGAGTTGTTTGTTCAGGTAGTTGACTGTTAGACCGTTTGACGACAGTATGTGTTTGAGGGTTGCCGAAGAACCCTAGTTGTGGAGAGCCTCACCAGAGCTCAGTCAGACCCAGGTAATGAGTTTCAGTTAGCAAGGCGGAGTCGTGTAGGTTGTAGACCTCGTGTGAGTTGCTGGCAGATTTGGTAGGCTAGCAAGCTAGAGTTTGTTTGAAGTAGAGTCCGGATTGGTTCCGGTGTGGTGGCAACTTGGTGCTTGGTGTTGACCAAGGTGTGGTTTGAGTTGCTAGAAGTTAGTCTTGCTCGTGGGGCAAGTGGTTCTTGCCCTGTCGGTTGTTTTCCCTGTTTCTAGAGTTTCGGGAGTTGCCTCCTTTAGCGTTTGGGGGTGAGTCTTTGCTAGTTTGTGGTTGGCGGTTCAGTCTGTGGTGGAACCCCTCCCCCCCTGTTGTTGCCCCGTGAGATTTAGATGTTGTTTCTTTAGCAGAGCAAGACAGCGAGCGTTTGTGGAGCTCTCTGTCCTTCGGATGTCCGCTTGTAAGGAACTGTTTCCTCATAGGAGTTTTCAGGTTACTCCCTTGGTCTTGGAGTTGGTGGTAGTGGTGCTAGCAAGAGGGAAAAGTTTGTTGGCCGCTTGAGAGCAGTGGTTGTCCGGTTAAGTGGACTCTTGAGTGGTGTTCTGGAAGTTGTAGCAAGGGTTGTTCTGCCTCCTATGAGTGTTTGGCCTAGTCGGTTAAGGTACCTTGTGTGTTGGCCTTTGAGTCGTTGCACCTTGTAGGTGAGGAACCCTTTGTATCAGTTGTGGATGAGGTTGCACCATTGTGGCTGGTCTAGGGTCTTGACCTTTGAGGAATCCTTGCTGGTTAGTGTTGCTTGTGCTTTGCCAGCCATTGTTGGTATTCTTGTTTTTGGGTAGTTGGTGTTAACCAGGTAGTGGCGTCCCGTTTGTGAAGTTTCAGTGGGAAGGTTCAATAAGCCTAAGCTAGAGGGTTAAGCCTGTATGTGCTATCGTTTGGACTTGAGAGATGTGTTTCATATTTGAGGCAAGCTTCGTTCCGTTGCTTGCATGGAGGTAAGTTTAGTGGAAGGAGCCCGCTGGGGCCCTGTTGATAGCAGGTTGACTTGTCCAGTCAGTGATCTAAGTCTTGCTAGAATTGAGTAGATTGGCATAGCTATGCAGTTTGCAGTTGTTTGGGCTTCCAAGTTCGTAGCACTCAAGTTGTTGGATTGTAGGTTTTCGTGTGGGAGCTATGAGTTAGTTGAGGTTGTTGTGTGAGTTCGGATTTATGGCAGATTAGTTCAGTAGCTAGAGCTCGAGCCTCGTCCCGGGTGGAGATGTCATTACTGTGGAGTAGTGGCATGGCAGTCTCAGGCTAGAGTTGTTGTCACTAGGGTGTGGCAACAAAGGTTTATTCTAGGCAGTGCGTTGATGAACCGTGATTCTAGAGAGCATTTTTAAGAGGTTTCTGAGCCGAGTGAGGTTCCAGTAGTGTTTTCACCCTCTGACCGATGGTCTTTTGGGAGGAGTGATCCGGATCCTGTAGAACTTGTTGAGAGTTGTTGTTTCCATGGTTAGGCGCGGGGGACCAGTGTTGGTTTTATGAGGTTGCCTCGGATAGAAATTCCCAGCTGTCAGTTCATATAGTTCCGTTGAGGCGTTGTACTGTAAGTGTTGCAGGGTTTCAGTGTTCCAGGAGAAGGTTGGTGCTCGGCAGTTTTTGGATCCTGAGTTGTTGCAGTTGACCAGCAGTGCAGTGTTGAAGGTTAGAGCTCGTATGTTGTCAGCTCAGAGCAGGCAGAAGAGTTACGCCGATGTTCGGCGTCGAAATTTGGAGTTTGAGGTTGGATAGTTCGTGTTTTTTTAAGCACTCAACCAACCATAATTTTGCCAAAACCCAAATCGCTTCCAAACATCCAAACGAGTAGCCTAAACATCTTGGATCTTGCAACCAACAACAATCAAGCCTTGATAAAGGCAGGAGCGACCTCGGGATCCTGAAAATCCACAAATCCTGCCTGGGGAGCAAAAAGACCAAAATACCTCTAAGGGTTAAAATAGCTCTAATGGCCCAACCGAACAACCGAATCTGAACCGAAGGCACCTAGAAAACTGGAATAGAAAACTAGGCCGTTACATTCTTTCTCTTCACTTTCGGCTAGGGCATAAATCCAACACAAAGCATGTAAGGACCCGACCCAAGAAACGGTCTCTAATCTAAAGCCCTTACTTAGCATGCATGACTAAGAATATAAAGCATCAATCAGAGTCGAAAGTTTAAACCTTTGCAGTAAACACTCTTAAAATAAAAACCATAATTTCATTAAATAAAACGGTAAATGACTGATCAGTACTTTCTTAAAACAATTTAAAGGGAAATGGTACGAGAAACATTAAATAGTTTTTAAGTGCTTTTCCTAGGGACCCAAGTCCCACTACATGCTAAAACATAAAGGACAACGTTAAAATAAATGTGCAACTCAGAGTCAGCTGTCCATGATCATCCAGCCGCCTCCTCCTAGCCATCCTGCCTCTGTCCCAAGTTACCTGGTGGAAAACCACAGAAAATAAGGGTGAGTATAAACATACTCAGTAAGAATCCCCAATCGGGGTACAATACGAAATCATCTCATTTAGCACACAGACTAGCAACCATACAAAGACTTAGAGCACGAACGGTTTGGTTAGGCTATGAGCCACTTCTAGGGCAAGTCTATTCAAAGGGCTTCCATCAACAGCCTCTCCTAGGTCCTACTCTTGGATGCCCTTCGGCCTTACACAACTTAGGACTCAGTGATGCCCAGTGGGGCCTTACACACTATAGGATGCCCATTGGGCCTTACACCTCGAGAATCAGTGATGCCCAGTGGGCCTTACACACCTAGGATGCCCTTAGGGCCTTACACCTCCAGACTCAGTGATGCGTGGTGGGCCTTACACACTTAGGATGCCCGTAGGGCCTTACACCTCGAGACTCAGTGATGCCCAGTGGGCCTTACACACCTAGGATGCCCTTAGGGCCTTACACCTCCAGACTCAGTGATGCCCGGTGGGCCTTACACACTTAGGATGCCCGTAGGGCCTTACACCTCCGGATGTCCATCGGGTCTTGTCCGAGCGGGACCCCAAACTAATTACTTCTACGGTCCTTGATACTATACATCACACATCTAACCGTAACTTGGATCTAGCAGCGTACAATAGATAGCATGGTTCTATCAAGATAGGAAAGCCTAACATGGAACTAAACAGGATATAAACATGTCACGAACATGCATCAAAAGAAAGCATAAAACCTATCACTAGAAACTCATATAGTTATAGTATCAGCGTGCTATCAACTATTCGCAGGGTCCACACAACCCCGAGTAAGAATCCTTACCTGAAAACGAGTGGAGAGAAGTTGTCACAATTCGAAATACGACCCTCGAGCTTTTAAGCAAACTCGGGCAACCTAAGCAAGTAGTAAAACATCCTAGTTATTAAACAGCATCTAAAATCAGGAAATCCAAAGGGTGGAGGCTCGGGAATTTACCAACCGAGAAGGCACGTGTCTCTCAGCAATGAAAGCAAAGAGAGGGACAGCGCCGCTAGGCAAGCAGGGCGCTGGCGCGGTGACTGGCGAAGGCTGGCGCGGGCTGGCGCGCAGGACGAGCAGCGTGGCGCTGGCCGCGCGCGGATCGTGACAAGGTGCGCCTTGCGGGCGGCGAACGCGACGAGCGCAGCACGCACGCAGTGCAGCGGCGGTGTGCTTGGGCGCGCGCGGCGAAAGGGCGAGCGACGGCGCGAGGTGCGGCGGAGCGGCGGCTTCGACGCGGCGTGAGGTCGAAGTCTTCGCTGCGCGCGAAGGCGGGTGGTGGTGCTTCTTTGCGCGGTCAGGCGGATGCGGCCGGACGGAGTGGTGCGTTAGGCGCCGCGGTGGCGGCGACACTGGTGCGGGTCGGTGCGGTGCGTCTCTGGGCGGAGCGGCAAGGCGCGGCGGCGGTGTGGGCTGGCGATTTGCGGCGCTAGTGCGATGGGGTGGCTGAGCGGCGCTGGGGCGTTGGCGATGGCTTGGTGCGGCGACGGGAGTGTGGGGCGAAGATGGGCTGTGCGGCGGTGGGCGACGGCGTGGGTGTTGGGCGTGGGTTAGGGTTTTGCGAGAGGGAGAGCTCTTTTCCTTGTTTTCTCCTTCCTTTTTCCTTTTAGTAGACTTGGGAATCTCAAATGACCTTCCCAAGACTCCCTTCCGCCCCCGGTGACGCGTTTATTTTTTCTTATTTAAACCCAAGCTTCCAAATCCCTTTTTAGACCAAGGGTTCGAGTCCTTCCAACAACTCCTCACAAAATTAAAAATAAAAGAAGACCTTATTTTACATTTAGCTGAAAACCGGGCTGTTACAATACTCCCTCCTTAGAAGACTTCCGTCCTCGGAAGTCGCTGTTCTTAAAACAACTCTGGGTAACTCTTCCTCATCTCCCCTTCCAACTCCCAAGTAGCTTCCTCAACTCCCTGATTCCGCCACTGCACTTTCACTAAGTCAATGGCTCGGTTCCTCAAGACTTTCTTCTCAAATGCTAAGATCTTTATGGGTTTTTCCTCAAAGCTCAGGTCATGGTTCAACTGTAAAGGCTCAAAATCTATGACGTGCGAAGGATCTGCCACATATTGGCGGAGCATCGAGACGTGGAACACACTATGCACTGCAGCCAAGGATGGTGGCAATGCTAACCGATAGGCCACAACCCCAATCCTCTCAAGGATCTCGAATGGTCCAACAAACCTGGGGCTCAGCTTCCCCTTCCTTCCAAACCTCAGAACTCCACGCAACGGAGCTACCTTAAGGAACACGTCTTTGGCCAATCTCAAATTCCAACTCTACGCGTCGATATCGGCGTAGCTCTTTCCGCTGCCGCTCGGGCGGTCAGCATACGAGCTCGATTTTTCGGGACAGCCTCATTGGTTAGTGAAGCAATTAGGGCCTAACACGCGGTCACCAACCTCTTCCCGTAAGGCGGGGATCTGCTGCGCTTACCACCACAACGCTCAAAGCGGTGCCATCCGGATGGTTGATGAAAACTATTGTTGTAGGCAAACTCCATCAAGTATAAATCTTGGTCCCAACCGCCGTGGAAATCCAATACGCAGCTCGCAACATATCCTCTAAGATCTGATTTACCCGCTCGTCGGCCATCGGATCTGCGTGGGTGGAAGGTCGTCTTTGAATCGCACTCTGTGCCCAAACTCGCTGAAGGGCCTTCCAAAACCGTGATGTAAAACGGGAATCCCGGTCGGAGATAATCTTAAGCGGCACTCCGTGGTATCTCACTATCTCGCTCGAGGAATAGTTGTGCCCTTCGCTCTACGGTGTAGTTTATCCCGCCGGAATGAAATGGGCACACTTAGTCAACCTATCAACGACCACCCAAATCCGAGCATATCCTCTAGGAGTCTGGGCAAACTCGAGATAAAATCCATGGTGATCTCCTCCCATTTCCATCGTGGCACTCCGAGCGGTTGCAAAGCAAACTGCGGGCTTCGCTGGGCGCCTTCACTTGTTGACATGTGTGAGACACCGATCGATTGAACTGGGCAATCTCCCTCTTCATCCCCATCCACCAAAAAGTCTGTTTAAGATCTTGGTACATCTTGTTACCCCCTGGGTGCCAAGCAAAAGGCGAGGTGTGAGCCTCAGTCAACAATTCTGTGCGAATACCGTCATCGGCTGGGACACACAGCCGTCCTTTATATCTTAGACCACCATCTGCGAGTATTACGAAATCGAAATCACCGTCAGCCTGAACCCTCTCATACAAGCTTTTTAACTTAGGATCTTCCAGCTGTCTGTCGATAATCCTTTGCCTTATCGAAGGCTGAATGGTCAACTGAGCTACCCTGGCTGTAACATCCCCTAACAACACTGCTATTTCTGCTCTCTCGAGGTCTTTCCTTATGCTACTTTTGGGATTTGCCAACGTTGCGAGATGCGAGGTTTTTCTACTTAGTGCGTCTGCCACCACATTTGCCTTTCCGGGGTGATACAGGATCTCACAGTCATAATCCTTTACAAGCTCCAACCACCTCCTCTGTCTCATGTTCGGGTCCTACGAGTGAAGAAATACTTGAGGCTTTGGTGGTCAGAGAAAATCGAATCTTCTCCCCATACAAGTAGTGCCTCCAAATTTTAAGTGCAAAGGCGACCACGCCAACTCCATATCATGAGTTGGGTAATTTCTGCTCGTGCGGTTTCAATCGCTCGAGGCGCACGCTATCACCTTACCGTGTTGCATCGTAACGCATCCCAAACCAAACTTGCTGGCATCATTTGACACCACGAAACCCCGGTTCCCTCCGAATCGCCAAGACCGATGCGATCGTCAAACTACTCTTTAGCTTAGCAAAACTCTCATCGCACTTCTTATCCCAAACGAAATCGACACCCTTCCTCGTCGATCGAGTAAGCGGGGTGGCTATAGCTAGAGAAGTTCTTAACAAAGCGGCGGTAATATCCGGCCAGCCCGTAAAGCTACGAATCTCCGACACGGTCGTCGGTTGGCCCGCCCACTAACTAATGACCTCTATCTTGAAGGGTCCTGACCACTCCTCCTTAGACACAACGTGTCCCGAAAAAGCTACCTCCTCGAGCCAAAGTCACACTTTGAGAACTTCGCATAGAGCTTGTTCGCGCGCAAGGTCGCCAAAATCGCCTTTAGGTGCGAGGCATGGTCCTCCTTAGACTTAGAGTACACAAGAATGTCATCTATGAACACGATGACAAAGCGGTCCAAGAACGCCTTGAACACTCTGTCCATCATGTCCATGAATGCGGTGGGGCGTTTGTCATCCGAAAGACATGACCACGAACTCATAATGCCCATACCTCGACACGAACATTTGTCTTGGGAATATCTGCGTCCCGAATCCTCAATCGGTGGTAGCCCGACCTCGAGTCAATCTTCGAGAACACACAAGCTCCCGGAGTGGTCAAACAGTCATCGATACGAGCGTGGGTACTTGTTCTTAATGGTTACCTTGTTCACTCCCTGTAATCGATGCATAGACGCATCGAGCCATCCTTTTTCTTAACAAACAGCACGGGTGCTCCCCACGAGGACACACTCGGCCTAATAAACCCTCTGTCAAGCAACTCCTCGCATGTTGTTCCTTTAACTCTTTCAGCTCTGCCGGCGCCATGCGATAAGGAGCTTTTGAGATAGGGCGAGTCCCCGGCTCAAGCTCTATCGAGAAGTCCACCTCCCTCTTCGGCGGCAGGCCAGGCAACTCTTCGGGGAAAACATCTGCAAACTCTTGCACTATGGGCTGCGCCGCTGGCGGATGGCGGGTCACGGTTCTCCCCAATCAACTTAGCTAAGAAACCCCAAGCTCCTCGCGCTAACAAACGACGAGCTTTAATTGCCGAAATCACCGGCGGACACACCCCACTCCGGGTGCCCCGAAATTTAAAGGTAGGCCTATCTGGCGGCCTGAACACCACCTCCTTACAACGGCAGTCAATCATCGCGTGGTTATCAGCTAACCAATCCATGCCGAGGATCACATCAAAACCGCTCATAGCCAACACTATGAGGGTAACCTGCAGAGTCTGGTCGGATACCTGTATCCGACCATCCTCACCTCTCAGCTAGCCAAACATACTAATTCCCGAGGGAGTAGCGACAGACAACTCAAAACCTAAAGGCTCTAAATTCATGCAAGCAAGCTCGGTAAAGCAATGAGAAACAAACGAATGGGTGGAACCCGAATCAAACAACACAAAGGCAAGGTGATCAAGAACTAGGAGCGTACCTGCCACTACGGGTCCGGCTCTCTCAGCCTCCTGGCGAGTCGTAGCATATACTCTTCCTCCTCTTTGGCTGGCTGTTGTGCCACTCATCGCCTTGCTGGTAGTGCAGTCCGGGCCCGATGCCCTTCCTTACCACAATTGAAACAGGCTCTAGGGTTACCACCACAGGGTCCCCAATGCTGCTTTCCGCAGGATCTACAATACGGTGGCGGCCTCCCTACGCCCTGTTGGCGAGGCTGATCACGGTTACGATCTCGGTAATGGTCTCTGCCATGATAAGAACCCTGGGGGCGCTGACCGCCCCCCCGGACGTTGCTCCCTGAGTCAAATTTGCGCTTCTGGCCCGAGTACACTGGGGCCTTAGACACTACGGTACTAACAACCTGCTCCGGAGGATACTTCCCATCATAGATCGTTGCCAATCAGATCGCCTTGGCAAAAGTCTCGGGCTCTGTGCTCTAACATCCCGAGACACTCCTGTCTCAAACACCGCAATAAACTTCCTAATCTTTGATTCCGGTAGCAATCAATCGTGGGCGCGAAGTATCCATATTCTGAGAACTTCTTCTCGTACACTTCGATCGGGTCAGATCCCTGCTTAAGGTTTGAAAATAGCTCAATCATCTTTTCTTGGGCTTCTTCGCTGATAAATTTTGCTTTGAACTCAGCCTTGAAGAATTCCCAGGTGGCAGGTGGAGACCCAGCCGGTCTCTCACTTAAGGTGGAATCCCACCACCACTTAGCTGTACCCGATAATACGTGAGCTGCACATCGAGCTCGCTGCACCTCCGGACACTCCATTACCATAAATGTATATTCTAATTCCGCAATCCACGTGGCAGCTACCAACGGTTCCCCAGGGGCGCTAAACTTCTCCGGCTTCCATTTCACAAAATCCTTCAGCCACTTGCCTAGATCCTCTCAAGACCTTACGCGTAACGGCCTCATTTGCTATTGGCTCTGCGGAGTCTGGCGGTCTTGGTGGCGCTGCGATCCTCTCTTTGAAACAACTCGGTCATTCAGATCGGACGCGGACTCCTCCCTCTGCGTAGCTAGAAAAGCTTGCGTTTCAGCTCTCTGCTCAGCCCTCTGGTCGGCCAACAATCCAACCACAAGAGCCCTCATAGACTCCACAAAAGCAGCTCCCGGTGCAGCCTCTCGAGACCCGCTTGCCCCTACACCCTCTCCGGGCAACACAGTTGAAGGGCCTGATGATGGCCTCACCTCAGCATCAGCTTGGGACGAGGTTCCCCCGGTGTCCGAATCGATACGAATGCCCTGGGTGGTCGGCCTCGAGCCTCCCTGCCCTCTACGAGTGACTGGCATACCGAAAATCTACAGCCAAACCAACAATGGGTCAGAGCCTGTCTTCCCTGCTCTACAATAACAAGTCATGTACATGCAAGGTGCAATCGGTATTGAAATTCTTAACCCTTAACTTTTAAACTTACGGACATATACGATGGTCAAGTGAGCGCTGATGATCATGGAACACAACCTACAACTGCAGGTCAGTCTACAGAACCTATAACTCTGAGCTCTGATACCAACTGTAAGGACCCGACCCAAGAAACGGTCTCTAATCTAAAGCCCTTACTTAGCATGCATGACTAAGAATATAAAGCATCAATCAGAGTCGAAAGTTTAAACCTTTGCAGTAAACACTCTTAAAATAAAAACCATAATTTCATTAAATAAAACGGTAAATGACTGATCAGTACTTTCTTAAAACAATTTAAAGGGAAATGGTACGAGAAACATTAAATAGTTTTTAAGTGCTTTTCCTAGGGACCCAAGTCCCACTACATGCTAAAACATAAAGGACAACGTTAAAATAAATGTGCAACTCAGAGTCAGCTGTCCATGATCATCCAGCCGCCTCCTCCTAGCCATCCTGCCTCTGTCCCAAGTTACCTGGTGGAAAACCACAGAAAATAAGGGTGAGTATAAACATACTCAGTAAGAATCCCCAATCGGGGTACAATACGAAATCATCTCATTTAGCACACAGACTAGCAACCATACAAAGACTTAGAGCACGAACGGTTTGGTTAGGCTATGAGCCACTTCTAGGGCAAGTCTATTCAAAGGGCTTCCATCAACAGCCTCTCCTAGGTCCTACTCTTGGATGCCCTTCGGCCTTACACAACTTAGGACTCAGTGATGCCCAGTGGGGCCTTACACACTATAGGATGCCCATTGGGCCTTACACCTCGAGAATCAGTGATGCCCAGTGGGCCTTACACACCTAGGATGCCCTTAGGGCCTTACACCTCCAGACTCAGTGATGCCCGGTGGGCCTTACACACTTAGGATGCCCGTAGGGCCTTACACCTCGAGACTCAGTGATGCCCAGTGGGCCTTACACACCTAGGATGCCCTTAGGGCCTTACACCTCCAGACTCAGTGATGCCCGGTGGGCCTTACACACTTAGGATGCCCGTAGGGCCTTACACCTCCGGATGTCCATCGGGTCTTGTCCGAGCGGGACCCCAAACTAATTACTTCTACGGTCCTTGATACTATACATCACACATCTAACCGTAACTTGGATCTAGCAGCGTACAATAGATAGCATGGTTCTATCAAGATAGGAAAGCCTAACATGGAACTAAACAGGATATAAACATGTCACGAACATGCATCAAAAGAAAGCATAAAACCTATCACTAGAAACTCATATAGTTATAGTATCAGCGTGCTATCAACTATTCGCAGGGTCCACACAACCCCGAGTAAGAATCCTTACCTGAAAACGAGTGGAGAGAAGTTGTCACAATTCGAAATACGACCCTCGAGCTTTTAAGCAAACTCGGGCAACCTAAGCAAGTAGTAAAACATCCTAGTTATTAAACAAAGCATCTAAAATCAGGAAATCCAAAGGGTGGAGGCTCGGGAATTTACCAACCGAGAAGGCACGTGTCTCGCAATGAGCAGCAGAGTGATGCGGGCGCTGCTAGGCAAGGCGGCAGGCGCGCGGCGCGCAGACTGGCGATGCTGGGCCCGCTGGCGCGGCAGGGGACGAGCGTGGGCGCTGGGCTGCGCGCGGACTGTGACAAGGTGCAGGCGCGCTGGCGGGCGAACGCGGACGAGCGGCACGGGCACGCAGGTGCGGCGGTGCTTGGGCGCGCGGCAAGGCGAGCGAGCAGCGGCGAGGGTGCGGGCGAGCGACGCTGCCGCGACGTGGTCGAGGTCGAGCTGTGCGCCGCGAAGGCGGGCGGCTGGTGCGCTTTACCGCGATCGTCGCGGATGCGGCCGGACGGAGTGGTGCGTTGGGGCGCACGGTGCAGCGACCTGGTGCGGGTCGGTGCGGTGCGTCTGGGCGGAGCAGCAAGGCGTGCGGCGGTGTGGGCTGGACGGTTGCGGCGCTAGTGCGATGGGGTGGCTGAGCGGCGCTGGGGCGTTGGCGATGGCTTGGTGCGGCGACGGGAGTGTGGGGCGAAGATGGGCTGTGCGGCGGTGGGCGACGGCGTGGGTGTTGGGCGTGGGTTAGGGTTTTGCGAGAGGGAGAGCTCTTTTTCCTTGTTTTCTCCTTCCTTTTTCCTTTAAGTAGACTTGGGAATCTCAAATGACCTTCCCAAGACTCCCCTTCGGGCCCCGGCTGACGCGTTTATTTTTCCTTATTTAAACCCAAGCTTCCAAATCCCTTTTTAGACCAAGGGTTCGAGTCCTTCCAACAACTCCTCACAAAATTAAAAATAAAAGAAGACCTTATTTTACATTTAGCTGAAAACCGGGCTGTTACAAAGCATACATTAGATTCATTTGCAAGCATCACACAACCCAAATCCCTTCATGGTGCTTGTAAAAACCCGACCCAAAACATGGTCCTAAACTGGGGTTCTCACTCAGCATGCAAGTTAAATATGATAACAAGCGGTTTAGTGCTCATATTAAACAAAACCTTTCAAACATATGAGAAGGGGGAACCCTTAAAACATAACCAACAATTTTCATTTAAAACAATCCAACAAAGTAAAACAACCTGGCCAGTGTTTATAAAAATATACAATACAAATTAAACAACGTTTTAAACAATGTTCCCCTAGGACTCCTGTCCATCTACATGCTGAATAAACAATGCAATAATAAAAGACAGAGTGCCGGCGGTTCCCCATGATCAATCAGCTCCCTCCGCTAGCCCTCCTGGTGTTGTCCCAAGATACCTGGAAGATAAATAAGGGTGAGTATAAACATACTCAGTAAGAATCCCCAACCGGGGTACAATACGATATATCAGTCATCTAGCACCTCAACATGCAAGCAAATAGCTATCAACACAGATCATAGCTCAACGAGCTCATAAAACAAGATCTGGAAACATCGGAAGTCTCTTACTTCCGGAATCATCGGAAGTCTCCTACTTCCGCCTAATGATTGGTTCTCATAACCAATCTGGGACATCTCCGAGGGTCTTTCTCCTCGGCCAATTGATCACTCAAAAACCGATCCCAAGATGTCCGACACCCTCGAGGGTCTTTCTCCTCGACCAATTGATTAGCTCAAAAGCCAATCCCAATGGGTGTCTTCAAGGGCCTCCTTGCCCTCGCTAACAACTGGACTATCGGAGAGTACCCAAAGTCCGCTCTAAAGCTCGAAGGCGGTGTACTCACGAACATTAGCCCGGGAGCTCTCCGAACCGGCGACTAACGCGTGTGCGCGCGCACACCGCATGCTCATCCGCAATCGGCGTAAATGCGGGGCCTAAGGGCAAACCACGCGGTCGCACGCATGCCTAAAGACTCGAAGCGGTGTCATCGATCACATTAGCGCGAGGCCCTCGACGCTCATGCGTGCGGCTGTACCACCGACTGAAGCTAAGAACCGCCAAGGCGAGCTTACACCGTTGGCGTGGTTCCGCTCTAGCAGCTACAAACTAGGCTTATGCCAATGAGGTAGCTAACCCTCATTGCTGGCTGCCGGAGGGGGAGAAAAAGCAATGTACGTTATGCTTTGCTCTATATCGACCACTGGGGACAAAGTACGTTATGTCCGCTCTCAACCCTCAAGCAATGCTTCGCTTTACTCCCGATCCGGTGGGGACAAGGTACGTTATGTCCGCTCTCAGCCTCTGGATGATGACAAACTCTACAACTCTATCTAAGAGCACAGAGCAAATAAAGGATTCCTGGCTAGCAAGCAATGACCGACATCAATCACATTTACCTAGCATGATACTACAACTTAAGCAGGAATCACAAACATGCTGGGAGAACAAACCTAGCATGGCACTAACATGTAAAATCAAGCAAACATGCTAGCAAGAGATCAAACAAAGCTGCCTATCACTATCATGCTCATAACAATCAGCAAACATACAAGGCACAATCGAGATATATCGCAGGGTCCACACAACCACGGTAAGAAATCCTTACTTGGAACAAGCAGAAAACAATGGTTATAATAAATCTACGAGCAAATCCTCGAGCCTCTAATCGGTCCCGAACAGCCTATACATCAAACAAAGCACCCAAATCACATACATAAACAGCCCCAAATAAATCCATAAACAGCAGCCAACAAATCGGGACCCAACGAAGAAAAGACTTGGGAAATACCATCCGAGAAGCCACAAGGCTCGGGCCTAGCCAACACATCACAAGCAGGCTGCTGGGCGCTGGGCCGGGGTCGGGCGCAGGCAGCGGCTGGCGCAAAGCGCAAAGCGCTACCGACACGGCTACCAAGCGCGTGGACACGGCTACTGGGCGCGCTGGGCGGCGAGGCGTGCAACGCGCGCGGCGAGCACGAGAGAGGGCGCGCGGGCGCGACGACGCGCTACAGAGACGCGACTCAGAGTGGCTCGGCGCAGGGGACGGCGTGCGGGTGCGAGGGCGCGCGACAAGGGCGCTGGGACGCGATCTGGCGACACGACACGTCGGCGTGCGGCAGATCTGGGCGCGCGAGGGGGAGCGACGGCGAGATTTGGCGAGGGCGACGCGAGCTTGGGCTCGCGACCGCGGCGACGCGATCGGGCGCTGGGTGGTTTCGGCACGGCGCGCGGCGTAGCTGTGGTGGTGCGAGCGACGACTGGTCGCGGCTGCGCAGCAGCGTGTAAAGACCCAACCCGAGAATGGGACTAAATCTAGGTCTTTACTCAAAGATGCAAATTTTAAAAACATAAAATGGAACCAACTAGGGTCGGATTAAAAACTTTTCAACACATGAGCAGGAAAACAATCAAAGCAAAATAATCATTTATTGAAATCAAAAAACTGTGACTGATCAGTACTTTTCTTAAAATAATAAAGTAGTTCAAATAATAAGTTTTCCCTAAACCAGAATCCAACTACATGCTGAATATATAAATAAAACAGAAAAGAAAGACACGACAGCAGTGTCGGCGAAGATCCATGATCTCCACTCACTCCGCTAGCCACCTCGGTCTTTGTCCCAAGTTACCTGTGGAAGAAACCACGATAAGGGTGAGTATAAACATACTCAGTAAGAACCCCCGACCGGGGTACGATACGATGCAATCTATCATCTAGCAACCTAGTACACATGCACACAGTTATCAACACGGATCTTAGCTCATCGAGCTCTCAAGGAAAATCCGGAGTCCTCAGAAGTCTCCTACTTCCGGCCTAATGATTGGCTCTCAAACCAATCCCGGGACATCTCCAAGGGTCTTTCTCCCTTGGCCACTTGATCAGCTCAAAAACCGATCCTAAGATGTCCGACACCCTCGAGGGTCTTTCTCCCTCGACCAAATTGATTAGCTCAAAAGCCAATCCCAACGGGTGTCCTCAAGGGCCTCTTACCCTCGCTATAAATCTGGACTATCGGGAGAGTACCCGAAGTCTGGCTCTAAACTGGAAGGAACTGGTGTACTCACGAACATTAGTCCGGGGGAGCTCTCCGAACCGGCAACTAACGCTTGGCGTGTGCGCGCACACCGCATGCTCTTCTCGCAACCGGCGTAAATGCGGGGGCCTAAGGGCAAACTACGCGGGCAGCACGCATGCCTAAGACTCGGAAACGGTGTCACCGAACACGATGAGTGCGAGGCCCTCGGACTCATCTGTGCGGCTGTACCACCGACACGAAGCTAAGAACCGGCCAAGGCGCAGCTTGCGCCGTTAGTAGCGTGGTTCCGCTCTAGCAGCTACAAACTAGGCTTATGCCGATGTGGTAGCTACTTCCACATCACCGTGTCGGGGAAGCAATGTACGTTATGCTTCGCTCTACTCCCGACCGTGGTGGGACAAGGTGCGTTATGTCCGCTCTCGGCCTCGGATGATGACAATCCCTATATACTAGCTATGACTACCTAGTAAGTGATTCTGGCTAACATTCACAAAAGGCATCTCATCATACATAGCCTAGCATGATACTACGAACTTAAAGCAGAATCTCAAGCATCTTTGGAAGAACAAACCTAGCATGACACTAACATGTACAACAAGGCAAAACATGCTAGCAAGAATTCAATCACAAGCGATCCTATCCACTAACATGCTCATAAAGGTAAACATGCATACAAGGCACAATTAAGAAAGCATAGCAGGGTCCACACAACCACGGAAAGAGTCCTTACACTGAAACAAGTGGAGAATAGCTATCACAACCAAAAAGACCCTCGAGCTTAGCACGAGCTCGAGCAACCTAGGCATAAATTAAAGCATCCTAAGTAAAACATAGCAGCAGCAGCAGACTTAGAAAACACAAGGAAATTGGTTGGGAATTACCAACCGAGAGGACACGAGCCTCGGCAGCAAGGAGGGTGGTTTGGGCGCCGCTTGGTGCGGTTTGAGGAAATTTGTCATTTGGCGCTAGGCGCTGGCGCTGGCGCGCGTGACGCGTCGGGCGGGCCGCTGCAGGGGCGCAGCGGATGTGCGCGCTGCGAGGCGACGCGCGAGCGAGCGAAGCGGCGGCCCGGGTTGGCGCGCGCAGAGGTGGCATCGAGCGCGCGCGCGGCAGGGTCGCGCTGGAGCGGGCGGCGCGTCTGGCTGCGATGCGCACGCAGCGCGCGCCACGAGCGACGTCGGGCGGTCTTTGGGCGGCCACGCGACGACGCGGCGGCGATGGGGCGGCGGCGGTGGGGCTTCGCTCGCAGAGCGAGCGTGGCGGCCGGGCGGCGTAGAGGCTGGGGCGCGCAGGGGTCGCGGTGGTCTGTGGAAGTGCGGTGCGGTAGGCGGTGGTGGTGCGGCCGAGGTGGTGCGCGGCGCTAGAAGGGTTGGGTGGCTCGGCGGTGGTTCGATGGTGCGGCTAGGGTTTTAGAGAGAGAGAGAGAGAGAGAGAGAGAGAGAGATGGCTTCCAAGGGAAAAATTAGGGGATTCTAGGGTTTTTCCTTCTTTTCCTTATTTTAAATGGGGTTAGGAATCCTAAAATTCCCTTCCCAAGGCTTTTCCTCTTGCAGGCCCCGGCTAAAGAAATTCTCTTTCTCTTTTTAGTTAAGGCTCTTTCTAAAACTCCAAATTCCCCATTTTAGGCAAGGGTTAAAATCCCAAAGATCCAATTAATTCTCCAATTAATTTGCTATTAACCGGGATGGAGAGCTGGGCCGTTACAATACTCCCCCCTTAGAAGACTTTTGTCCCCGAAAGTCCTAAGATGAATGACTACGGGAAATGAGTCCTCATCTCGTCCTCTAGCTCCCATGTCGCTTCCTCTGCCCTCTGATGCCTCCAAAGAACCTTCACTAAACTTATCTCCCGATTGCGCAATACCTTGCGCTCAAAAGCCAAAATCTGCACGGGCTTCTCCTCGAAGGATAAATCTTCACTCAACTCTAAGGGCTCATGCTCTAGCACATGCGACGGATCTGCCACGTACTTCCTCAGCATCGAAACGTGGAACACATTATGCACCGCTGACAAGGACGGGGGCAAAGCTAACCGATAGGCCACTGCTCCGATCCGCTCAAGGATCTCAAAAGGCCCTACAAACCTGGGGCTCAACTTGCCTCGCTTTCCAAACCTTAACACGCCACGCATAGGTGCTACTTTCAGGAAAACATGTTGACCCACCTCAAACTCCAAATCTCTACGCCTCACATCGGCGTAACTTTTCTGCCTACTTTGTGCTGTCAACATGCGAGCCCTTATCTTCTGCACTGCGTCGTTCGTCATCTGAAGTAACTCGGGTCCCAGAACCTGTCTATCCCCAACCTCCTCCCAGAACACTGGGGATCTGCAGCGCTTACCATACAACGCCTCGAATGGGGCCATCTCGAATAGTCGCGCCGATAGTTTGTTGTTGTAAGCGAACTCCATCAAATATGTGCATCGGTCCCAAGCGCTGGAAAGTCCAAAACACGGGCTCTCAACATGTCCTCCGAATCGATTCACCCTCTCGGTCGACCATCGGTTTGAGGGTGGAAGGCGATCTTGAAGCCGCACTCAGTTCCCAAACCCTTCCGGAGCGCTCGTAAGCGAGATGTGAACCGAGAATCCCGATCGACACTATCTTCACGGGTACTCCGTGGTATCGCACAATTTGCTCTAGGAATAATCGTGCCTTTGCGCCCACTCAGTATAACTAATCCTTCGGGTATAAAGTGTGCACTCTTAGTCACCGGTCCACTACTACCCGGATCCGAGTAAACCCTCTCGGTGTCCTTGGCAACCCAGAGATATAGTCCATCGAAATCTCGTCCCACTTCCACTGTGGAACACTTAACGGCTGCAATAAACCTGAAGGCTTCTGCCTGGGAGCCTTCACTTGCTGACAAGTGAGACACCGGCTAACAAACTCTACTATATCCCGCTTCATACCCATCCACCAAAACGTCTGCTTGAGATCCTGATACATCTTGGTACCTCCTGGGTGCCAAGTGAATGGGGAACTATGTGCCTCGGCGAGCAACTCTGCTCGAATCTCTGTGTCCTCTCGGACGCACAACCGACCTCTGTACCTCAAACCTCCGTCGGGTGCCACAACAAAGTCGAAATCACCATCAGCCTCAACTCTTTCGAGCAATCTCTTTAACTTGGGATCACTCAGCTGACTGTCGATGATCCTCTGCTTGAGTGTGGTGAACCGAGCAGTCGGGCTAGGCTACCACGGCGGTAACCTCTCCTAACAAAAGCGCAATACCGGTTCGCTCCAACTCTTTCCGTAATTCAACTTGGGAGCTCGCAAAAAAGCTGCTTTGAATGCGACGTCTTCCTACTCGGCGCATCAGCCACAACATTGGCTTTTAGGGGTGATACAAGATCTCACGATCGTAGTCCTTTACTAACTCGAGCCACCTCCTCTCGCCTCATGTTCAACTCCTTACGAGTGAAGAAATATTTGAGGCTCGATGGTCCGTGAACAATGAATCCTCTCACCGTATAAGTAATGCCTCCGGATCTTAAGAGCAAAGACAATCTGCAGCCAACTCCAAATCATGAGTTGGATAATTCTTCTCATAGGGCTTCAAGCACGGAAGCGTAAGCTATCACCTTCCCATCTTTGCATCAACACTGGCCTAAACCAAACTTGGAAGCATCACTATACACTACGAAACCACCTGTTCCTTCCGGAATCGCCAACACACAGTCTTTGTCGTCAAAGCCGAGCTTAAGCCGGGCAAAACTTTCCTCACATCTAGCATCCCAAACAAAGTCAACACCCTTCTTGGTCGACGGGTTAAGGGTGCTTGCCTTAGCGGAAAAGTCTTTCACGAAAGCGCCGGTAATAACACCGCGACCCCAGAAAGGCTGCGTATCTCTGGCGATCGTTGTCGGCCCGCCCACGAGCTAAGCGCCTCTATCTTTGCGGGGTCCACCGCTATACCAGCTCACGACACAATATGTCCAAGGAAGGCTACTCTCTCTAGCCAAAATTCGCACTTAGAGAACTTTGCGAACAATCGATTCTCACGCACGTCGCCAAAACTCGCCTCAAATGCGAAGCATGGTCCTCCTTGGTCTTGGAATAAATCAAAATGTCGTCTATGAATACGATGACAAAGTTATCCAAGAATGCCTTGAACACTCTGTCCATCATGTCCATAAACGCTGCAGGGGCGTTCGTAAGTCCAAAAGACATGACCACGAACTCATAATGACCATTCCTCGACTTGAACGCGGTCTTCGGGATATCTGCATCCCGAATCCTCAACTGATGGTACCCTGACCTCAAATCAATCTTAGAAAACACTGAGGCTCCCTGAAGCTGATCAAACAGGTCATCTATACGCGGCAGTGGATACTTGTTCTTCACCGTAACCTTGTTCAGTTCTCTATAGTCTATACACAAGCGCATGGATCCATCCTTCTTCTTAACAAACAGGACGGGTGCTCCCCACGGAGACACACTTGGCCGGATGAAACCTCGATCCAGCATCTCTTGCAACTGCACTTTGAGTTCCCTCAACTCAGCTGGCGCCATACGATACGGGGCTTTAGAAATGGGAAGAGTCCCTGGCTCCAGCTCAATGGTGAAGTATAACTCCCGCTTCGGGGGTAAACCCGGCAACTCTTCGGGGAAAACATCGCAAACTCTTGCACCACGGGGACCATGTCAGGACAGCTTTGCTAAAAAGCCCCAAGCTCCTCGAGCTAACAATCTACGGGCTTTCACTGCTGAGATCAAAGGCGGGCAAATTCCGCCCTGGACACCGCAAAACTTGAAGCTCGGCCTCTGAGGTGGCCTAAACACCACTTCTTTCCGGCGGCAGTCTATCAAAGCATGGTTCTCTGCCAACTAATCCATGCCAAGGATCACATCGAAACCGCTCATAGACAGAACTATGAGGGTAGCCTCTAAGACCACATCAGATATCTGTATCTGGCCACTCTTAACTCTACTGGTAGCTAACATACTCACTCCCGAAGGAGTGGCAACATGCATACTCAAACCCTAGAGGTTCGAGTTCCACACTAGCTTGTCTAACGAATGCATCGGAAACAAAGGAATGGGTCGAACCCGAATCAAACAATACAAACGCATAGTCTTTGAAGACAAGCGGCAGCACCGCAATCGCATCCTCAAGACGCTCCGCCTCTTGGCGAGTGGTGGCAAACACGGCCTGCTTCTTTGGGCGGCGGCTGCTCTTTGCAAAACCACGGGTGCAGAGAATCGGCCATGTGCCCTTCCTTGCCACACATCGTAGCAAGCACGGGCGACGCTCCACACAAACCAAAGTGTGCCTTTCCGCACTTGTTGCAATGAGTTGTTTTTGCGCCGCCGCCTGCTTTGGCGATCTGGGCTCTTCCCCGAGGTCGACGCCGATCTCGACCACTATACTCGCCTCGACGGGCGAGTTCGACTGACCACGGTGAGCGAAACCACTAGAAGTCCCGGACTTCCTTCGCCGCCGGAATCTGCTGGGCAAAGCCGAATCGACCGAGTGGTGGTGCACAGTAATCTCTGACTGGCAGATACTTCGGGTTATAGATCGTGGCCAACTCCATCGCTCGATCATAACTCCCGGAGAGCGAGTGCTCGAACATCCCGAGCAACCTCCTTTCTCACCCACTAATAAACTTCTTAATCTTGAGCTCCTCGGTGGCAATGAGCTCGGGGCGAAATAGCTATATTCGAGAACTTCTTTTCATAGGCAATGATACCGCTGGAACCTCGCTCAGATTCGAGAAGGCCTCTGCCATCTCCCGCCGAGCCTCGTCATTAACATACTTAGCTCACGAACTTCGTTCTAAAGAACTCCTGTGTGTGGTGGAGAAGACCCACTGGTCTAGCTCTATCCGTGGACTCCCACCACCACCACTCAAAGAAGTGTTCGAGAGAACATGGGCCGCACATCTCGGCCTCTGTACATCTGGGCATCCCATAACTCTGAAGATGTACTCCATTCTAGCCAACCACCTAACTGCCACAAGTGGGTTCTCTGAAGCATCAAATTCCCTCGGCTTCCACTTGGTGAAGTCTTTCAACCACTTGCCAAACTCAGCAGCTCCCTCTGCACTATCAAGTGAGTCTGTTTGGTCCTGACGACCCTGACCCTCCGGTTGAGCTACCGAGGCTATTGGGGCTGCTGGAGCCACTGGGGGTGCTTGCTGAATGAGCTGTGCCAACTGGGCTATCTGTGCCCTAGACTCCTCCCTCTGCGCTGCTAGCTGCGCCTGAGTCTCAGCTCTCTGCTCGGCCATCAAGCCCAACATCATGTCTCTCATAACAGATATATCCCCTCCGGGAGCTGTACCTTGAGGCATAGCAGCCTCCACCCCTTCTCTGGGCAAGTTAACCTCCGGTGCCACGGGCGGCCTACGAGCCTGATATGCCCTAGCGGCTGGCTCTGCAGCATCTCTATTAGCAGTTCCAGACGGACCTGCTCCACTACGTGTAACCGGCATACTGACGATCTACACGGAAACCACAACGGGTTAGTCCACGCTCGGACTTTCTCTGCCAACAAAGATAACACATGTGTACTGCAAATAGTATCGTAAACAAACCCTTAGCTTAATGAACTTAGACAAACCTGGCGGCCTTGGAGTGCTGGAGATCATGGGAACACAACCTACAAACAGGTTAGTCTACGAATCTATGACTACGTGCTCGATACCAAGCTGTAAAGACCCCAACCCGAGAATGGGACTAAATCTAGGTCTTTACTCAGCATGCAAATTTTAAAAAACATAAAATGGAACCAACTAGGGTCGGATTAAAAACTTTTCAACACATGAGCAGGAAAACAATCAAAGCAAAATAATCATTTATTGAAATCAAAAAGCGTGGATCGATCAAGATTTTTCTTAAAATAATAAAGTAGTTCAAATAATAAGTTTTCCTAAACCGAGAATCCAACTACATGTGAATATATAAATAAAAGCAGAAAAGAAAGACACGACAGAGTGTCAAGAAGATCCATGATCTCCACTCACTCCGCTAGCCACCTCGGTGTTTGTCCCAAGTTACGTGGAAGAAACCACGATAAGGGTGAGTATAAACATACTCGGAAGAACCCCGACCGGGTACGACACGATGCAATCTATCATCTAGCAACCTAGTACACATGCACACGATTATCAACACGGATCTTAGCTCATCGAGCTCTCAAGGAAAATCCGGAGTCCTCGAAGTCTCCTACTTAGGCCTAATGATTGGCTCTCAAACCAATCCCGGGACATCTCCAAGGGTCTTTCTCCCTTGGCCACTTGATCAGCTCAAAACCGATCCTAAGATGTCCGACACCCTCGAGGGTCTTTCTCCTCGACCAAATTGATTAGCTCAAAAGCCAATCCCAACGGGTGTCCTCAAGGGCCTCTTACCCTCGCTATAACTGGACTATCGGAGAGTACCCAAGTCCGGCTCTAAAGCTGGAAGGAATGGTGTACTCACGAACATTAGTCCGGGAGCTCTCGAACCGGCAACTAACGCTGCGGCGTGTGCGCGACACCGCATGCATCTTCTTCGCAACCGGCGTAAATGCGGGGCCTAAGGGCAAACCACGCGGGCAGTGCACGCATGCCTAAGACTCGGAAACGGTGTCACCGAACACGAGAGTGCGAGGCCCTCAAGACTCATCTCATGGCACTGTACCACCGACACGAAGCTAAGAACCGCCAAGGCGGGCTTGCGCCGTTAGCGTGGTTCCGCTCTAGCAGCTACAAACTAGGCTTATGCCGATGTGGTAGCTACTTCCACATCACCGCGTGGGAAGCAATGTACGTTATGCTTCGCTCTACTCCCGACCGGTGGGGACAAGGTGCGTTATGTCCGCTCTCAGCCTCTGGATGATGACAATCCCTATATACTAGCTATGACTACCTAGTAAGTGATTCCTGGCTAACATTCACAAAAGGCATCTGTCATACATAGCCTAGCATGATACTACGAACTTAAAGCAGGAATCTCAAGCATGCTGGAAGAACAAACCTAGCATGACACTAACATGTACAACAAGGCAAAACATGCTAGCAAGAATTCAATCACAAGCAGTCCTATCCACTAACATGCTCATAAAGGTAAACATGCATACAAGGCACAATTAAGAAAGCATAGCAGGGTCCACACAACCACGGTAAAGAGTCCTTACCTGGAAACAAGTGGAGAATAGCTATCACAACCAAAAAGACCCTCGAGCTTAGCACGAGCTCGAGCAACCTAGGCATAAATTAAAGCATCCTAACTAAAAACATATAGCAGCCAGAAGCTTAGAAAACACAAGGAAATTGGTTCGGGAATTACCAACCGAGAGGACACGAGCCTCGGCAGCAAGGAGGGTGGTTTGGGCGCTGCTAGTAGCGGGTGAGGGGTCGTCATCGGGCGGGCGGCACGTCGGGCGGACGCAGCAGCGCGCCAGCGGATGTCGCGGTGCGAGGCGACGCGCGAGCGAAGCGCTCGGGGCTGGGTTGGCGCGCGGCAAGGGTCGGCTGGAAGCGGCGCGCGTCGGGCTGCGATGCGGCAAGGCGCGACCCACGAGCGACGTCGGCGTGGCTGGCGGCCACGGAGCGGCGTCGGCGGCGATGGGCGTCGCGGCGGTGGGGCTTCGGCGGCGCAGACGAGCGGCGGCCGGGCGAAGCGGTAGGCGGGCGCGCAGGGTGGGCGGTGGTCGGTGGTGAAGTGCGGTACGGGGGTGGTGGTGCGGCTGTGTGGTGCGTGCGGCTAGGGCTGGGTGGCTCGGCGGTGGTTCGATGGTGCGGCTAGGGTTTTAGGAGAGAGAGAGAGAGAGAGAGAGAGAGATGGCTTCCAAGGGAAAAATTAGGGGATTCTAGGGTTTTTCCTTCTTTTCCTTATTTTAAATGGGGTTAGGAATCCTAAAATTCCCTTCCCAAGGCTTTTCCTCTTGCGGGCCCCGGCTAAAGAAATTCTCTTTCTCTTTTTAGTTAAGGCTCTTTCTAAAACTCCAAATTCCCCATTTTAGGCAAGGGTTAAAATCCCAAAGATCCAATTAATTCTCCAATTAATTTGCTATTAACCGGGATGGAGAGCTGGGCCGTTACAAGGCGCGCGGATCTGGCCGGCTCCGGCGGTGGCGCGACGACGACGTGGGCGCTCGGGCAGGGGGGTGTGGCTAGGTCGGGGGAGAGAGAGAGAGAAAAGAGAAAAAAAAGAAAAAGAAAAGAAAAAAAAATAAAAAGAAAAGGAAAATAAAAGGAATTTTGGGGATTTTGGGAAATAAAAGGAAAATAAGAAATAAGAGGAAAAATAAGAAATAAAAGGAAAAATGGGATTTTATCCTCCATTCCATCCTTAACCAATGTTCTTTCCAAATTTAAATAAGCCTTAAAGTCCTTAAATCCCATTCCCCGGCTTCCTCCTTCGAGACCCGGCTGAAGCAACCTCTTCAAATAAAAAACTCTCACTTTAAACAAACTCCCAAATCATCTCTAAGGGCCTGGGCTCGAATCCCAAAGGAAACACCCAAACAACCATCACTTTGCCCAAACATCTCGGGACTCGCAGCCACCAACAAACAAGCCTCAACAAAGGCAGGAGCTGCCTCGAAGCCCTGAAAATCCACAAATCCTGCCCGGGGGCAAAAAGACCAAAATACCCCTAAGGGTCAAAACAGCTCTAACGGCCCAACCGAACCACTGAATCCTAACCGAAAGCTCCTCGAGAACCAGAATAGAAAATTGGGCCGTTACAGTGCTCTCGGCTTCCAAGGGAGAATTGGGAAAGAAACCAACGTCAACCACTCTAAGGGTCACCTAGAAGTCTCGGCCAAGGAAGGATGCACATAGAGATCTCGACTAGCTCCTCCAACAACACAACCTTGGAATTCGGCTAGGCTTCATCTTGCACAATCAAGAGGAAAGCTTGAGTAAATCAATCTCCAACCATTTGAACAACACAAACAAGAGCAAGAATACAAGCACACTCACCTTAAGGATTTCGGCCAAGGGGATGTTGCACAACCAAGGGAAATCTCGGCTAGGTTATGCAACAACAACAAAGAAGAGTTTGGTTAGAACACTTACTGTAACGGCCCAGTTTTCTATTTCGGTTCTCGAGGTGCTTTCGGTTCAGATTCAGTGGTTCGGTTGGGCCGTTAGAGCTGTTTTGACCCTTAGGGGTATTTTGGTCTTTTTGCACCCCGGGCAGGATTTGAGGTTGTAAAGTGGATAAGGATGGAAATGGAATTTAAAATCCCATTTTTCCCTTTTTCCCATTTTTCCTTTTCTTTTCCAAACTCATTTTCTTTTCTTTTTATTTTTATTTTTCTTTTTCTTTTTCTTTTTTTTCTTTTCTCTTTTTTTTCTCTCTCTCTCTCTCCCCCGAGCTCCCCACCCGAGCAGAGCCGGCCAGCCCCATCGCCGGCCAGCCCCAGCGGTGCCGCCCGCTCGCCTCGCCGTCGCTCGCCCGCGCGCGTCAGCCCTGTCGCTCGCTCCAGCCGAGCCCGTCGCACCAGATCCGGCCGAGCAGACGCCCAGGTCGCGCCAGCAGCCATCGCACGTCGTCGCTCCAGATCCACCGAGCAGCCACATCGCCAGCACCAGATCCGGCCGAGCGTCGCACCAGATCGCGTCGTCGCTCGCCCTCGCGCGCCCAGATTTGCCCGAGCGTTGCCCTGTGTCGAGCCCAGCTCGATTGCGTGTCCCAGCGCCCTTGTCGCGCGCCCTCGCGTCGTGTCGCTCGCGCCCTCGCGCCGTCCCTTATGCCGAGCCGTGCCGCGCGCCGTCGCTCGCCGAAAGAGCAAGCGCAGCGCGCGAGCGTCGCCAGCGGGCCCCGATCCGCGCGCCCGGCGCCAGATCTGCGCCCAGCGTGCCTAGCCACCCATTCTTTGCCCCATTCGTGCAATCGGCTCGTTCGTGTGTCCGTCGCACCTCGTGAGTTGCTCCCGAGCTGAGCCCTGCTTATTTTAGTGTATTTAGGGCTATTCTATGATTATTGATGTGTTTGCTTGATTCGTTATAGGTAGCTCGGGTTCGATCGCAGCTTAGGTTTCTTGTGTTTAGAGGTCTTCTGGCCAGGTAAGGATTTCTTACCGGAGTTGTGTGGACCCTGCGATGTTCTATGTGATTGATGCTTGTATGTTCGTTTGTGATTATCAGCATGTGTAGCTTAGGCGCTCTGTTCTGAATTCTTGACTGGCATGACTTCGTACGTTGTTCTCTCATGTTAGTCCATGCTAGGTTGTTCCATTCTGGCATGCTTGTTTTCATTCTTGCTTCGTAGTACCATGCTAGGTTCGTTGAATCTGTTGAGCACGTTTGGATTGTAATGGATTGTATGATATTAGTAAGATAGGTTAGAGTAGCATCATCCGGGCCCGATGCATAAAGTACCTTGCATCCATTGCAGGGACGTACGAGACAGTTCTTCGTCCCTGGACCCCGTTAGGGTTTAGCTAACCCGACCGGTGGGCCCTGCAATCTTGGGTGAGGGTGGCAGACTGTTAAATGCCTCAACGGTCGGAATGATGACTTGGCATTGCCTTGTCCCCGGCAGTCGGCACGTCCTCAGCGTGTTCGGCCGTAGCCCTTGATTGCCACCTGTTAAGGTAAGGACGGCTTCCTGGTGTAAGCCTACCACGACCCGTTCCTTAGCCTCAGGTGCGGTGGTACAGGCTGACATAGTTCACGTGTCCAGGTCTCACACCCCTATGTCAGTGACACCGATCCAGAGATTTAGTTAGGCATGATATTCCGGATATGGGCAGCTTGTCACTAGACCCGGCACCTCCCCATAGTCTGTAGAAGCACGCGGTGCATGCTTACACTCATTACAGCGCCGACCGGAGAGCTCCTCGGGATCTTGAGCTAGTGCACCTTTCGTCGACAGTAGACAGGCTGAGGCCGAGACTTGTTTCTCGTATAGGGCGATTTGTGTGGTTGTGGTGATTGATTTCCGGACTAAGACCCTAAGTTGGCATCCGAGGTCCAAGTGTGGACTCCAGCTATGTGCTCTATCCTGTGTTTTTGATCATGGGGAACCGCCAGCACTCTGTCTTTTATTATTGCAGTTTATTCAGCATGTAGATGGACAGGAGTCCTAGGGGAACATTGTTTAAAACGTTGTTTAAATTGTATTGTATATTTTATAAACACTGGCCAGGTTGTTTTACTTTGTTGGATTGTTTTAAATGAAAATTGTTGGTTATGTTTTAAGGGTTCCCCCTTCTCATATGTTTGAAAGGTTTTGTTTAATATGAGCACTAAACCGCTTGTTATCATATTTAACTTGCATGCTGAGTGAGAACCCCAGTTTAGGACCATGTTTTGGGTCGGGTTTTTACACTTACACATCCAACAATGGTGGTTCTCGGCTAGATCTACTCTCCAAGCAAGCAAAAACCAAACAAGCACCTACCTTGAAGCTTTCAGCCAAGATGAAGATGGAGTCCTTGCAATGGAGTGGAGAGAACAAAAGCTAAAGCTTGACTTTTGGCAACAAGGAAATGGCTCGGCCAAGAGGGTGAAGAAGAAAGCATGGTGAGGAGTTGGAATTCGGCAATGGAGGGAATTAGGAGAGGAAATTTGGCCAAGGGGGAGAGGGAAGGGAATAAGACAAAACCCTAGGCAATTTCCCTATTTTTTTTATTAATAAAATGCCCCAAAAATCCCACCTTCAAATCCCAACAAGTGCAATTTTAAAAACCCTTTTTAAAATTCTCTACTCTTGTCTTACACTCACTCATAAACCACCATGGTTCGAATCTCAGCTCCAACACTAACTAAAAGGAATTTCTGTTTAAACCCGGGCAAGCTCCAAACTCCTCCACACAACCGTCGAACCTGGAACAAACATCAACACAATTTTATTAACTCAAGACAAGGCTGGAAATGACCAAAATGCCTCTGGGAGGCCAAATGACCAAAATGCCCCTGAAGCCTCAAGAAGCCCTATAGCACATCAGAAAACTTGGGCTACTACACGTTAGAGTGGTTGTTCTCCAGTTTCCGATTTCTAGGGTTTGAATGCATTTTGGGAAGTTTGGTGGTTTCCTGGTTAAAGAAGAAAATAAGAATTAATTGTGTGGTTGTTGGGACCCAAATGGTGTTGGATTTCAGAGTTTGGCTTTTAGATAAAATAAGAGACTAAAAGTGTTGCTCTTGGGATTCGAACCCAGGTGGCTAGGAGTTAGAGTTTGTTGTTGTTTAATTGGAAATTAATTAGTGTTGCTACTAGGATTCGAACCTGGGTTGGTCTAGTTGCAGCACTTCGAATTGAGCCGAGTGAGTAGGTTATGACCCTGTTTGTTCGTTAATTTGCTTGCCCCTTGTGGGTTGGAGGCTTGTATTAAAAGGATTTAATTAGGAAGACAAATGTGTTGGAGTTGGGACTCAAAGAGGAGATGGCCAGGGTAGGAATCGTTAAATCAATGGGACACGTGGCAAAGGGAGAAGCTTCCTTTTGCGATTCCTCTTCCAGGGAAGTCTCCTCCAAGCCGATTTTCTTCTTGTTCAGGTAATTTCTTTCTCACTATCGCTTCTCGTTGTTTTCGCTTATTCTTGCCGACCATCGTTGCTACCGAGTAGCTCCTTAATCATCAAGATCTAATCGTTCCTCTCTCTCCTTGTTTTCCCGAGATCTCCCAAGCCGACCAACCCTTTATAGCCGCTACACCACGTCGCATCCTCCATCGCAGTACGCAGCCGAACGCCTCAACCACGCTAATACGCACGCCCTGCGAAGTCTCGCCCTTCGCAGCCGATTGCTTACCTTAGCCAATCCGTGCAGCATCGCCATCGCGAACCCACAATCGAGAGCAACCTAGCTCGTCGCGCCTACCGTTGTTCGCTCGCGCCCGTACGCCCGTCTCGCCTTCTCAGACTCGTTTCTGCGCCCCGCGACGCCCGCACCAGTGCACAGCAGCCCCGCACGTCCTCGCCGCTTGCTGCCTCCTGCCTGCTCGCTTGATGTCGCTCACTCCTTGTCGAGCCAGCCTACGGACGAGAGCCTCCTTCTTGGTTTGGTAGTCCTTTATGCCTCGTGTTTTACTCCCGGGATATTGTTAGATGGCAAGTTTATTTATGCACCATTTATGTTGGTATTTTGGCTAGGTTGAGTTGGTCTTTGCAGCTTAAGGAGTTTATCTTGTGTGATTGTTTTCTGCATATTGCCAGGTAAGGATTTCTTACCGGGGTTATGTGGACCCTGCGAAATACTTTAATAGCACATTGATATTTTGTGAGTGTTTATGAGCATTCTAGTGGATAGGATCCTTGTTTCTGATTTGCTTGCATGTTTGTTGTCTTGTTCATGTTAGCTCCATGCTAGGGATTTTATTACTCTTGCATATCCGTGTTTCCTGTTCATTTTCTATAGAGCCATGCTAGGATCGTGTTGTTATTGATTATTTCCTGGTCGATCTGTTAGCTTGCATTACCGTACTTAGGAAACTGTTAGGAGTTACTAGTTTAGGTCTCGCATGGGTAAGACCCCGATGGGCACCAATGCGTTGTCAGTGTGTGTAAGTCCCCGATGGGTATCACACTGTTGCGATATGTGTAAGTACCCAATGGGCATCATAGTGCAGCTAGGGAGTGTAAGACCCTATAGGGCAGCTTGTGAACCTAGTAGGAGTAAGTCCCCGATGGGCATCCTTGTGCTTAAGCAGGTATAAGTCCCCGATGGGCTTCCGTGTGTTGAGTAGGTGTAATATCCCGATGGGCATCCTCGAGCTTAAGCAGGTGTAAGACCCCGATGGGAAACCTTGAATGCTGCTTGAGTAAGACCCTGTAGGGCGTCATCGTGCTCTAAAGTGAGTAAGACCCCGATGGGCATCACCAGGTATAAGACCCCGATGGGCATCCTGCGAGTGTAAATCCCCGATGGGCATCCTTAAGTTTGAGCTGGCGTAAGACCCCGATGGGCATCCACGTTTTCTAGCTAGTATAAGACCCCGATGGGCATCCATGTGTTAAACCGATCATAGGCTGTAGTTGTAAGTCCCGAAGGGCAGCTCGGTAAGTCCATGAATAGGTAAGTTCTAGGAATGACGGTTAGTTTGAACCAAGTTGTTTTCTCTGTTCTCGTGATTGGTTGCATGTATCTATGTGCTAGATGATTTGTTTTCATATTGTAGCTCGGTTGGGGATTCTTACTAAGCGACTCGTTGCTCACCCTTACTTTTTTGTGGTCCTCCACCAGGTAACTTGGGACTGAGACTGGATGGCTAGGAGGAAGTTGTTGGATGATCATGGATAGAGTACTCTGAGTCTTGTTCCGTCTTCTCTTAATTCTTTTGCATGTAGACAGGGCATAGAGCCCTTAGGTGGACTTTGTTGTATTTCTGGATATTAAACTATTTGCTTCGTTTTTGTTGAAATTGTTCTTGATGTTTTTACTTGCAAATAAAAGAAACTCTGGCCAGGGTTGGATTTGATAAATCTTTTGACAGGTGCTTGGAAATAGGGACAAGTCCAAATAACTGAATTCACTGAAAGTTTTTGTAACGGCCAAGGTTTTCATCCTGGTCTTCCAGGTATGCAATAGGGGTATTTTGGTAATTTGGTCAGGCCGTCGGGGCCGTTTATGTCATTTTCCAGTTGCTAAAATTATTGGATGGATTTATGTAGGTTTTTTAGGCTTTGTGGCTGGGTTTGAGCAAGGTTTGATACAAAAGTAAAAATAAAGGAAAATTGTGTTACAGTTGGGATTCGAACCCGGGTCTCCAGGAAAGCCTGTGGGGATGCATGCCAGATGAGCTATGGAGAGCTCTTGTTGCTCTTTTCGCGACACATCTTAGTTAGCCTTGGTTCCTTGGAGTTTTGGTGCATTTGGTTAAATGAAAAAAAGAAATTAGGTTTTTGTTTTCTCTTCTCCAAAACTCATCTTGCCGCCCAAGCTTGTCTCCCAAGCTCCTCTAGCCGATTCTCTTCTCCCTAGCAGCCCCGAGATCCGATCGTCGTTTCGGGTAAGTTTCATCTTCTTCTTCTTCTCCTCCGTTTGGTGTGCTGTTTGGCCGAGTAAATAGAAGCGTGTGTGTGTGTGTTGTGTTATGGTGCAGCCAGCCGAGAGGAGCCCCCAACCAGCAGCCTTTGTCGCACCCAGCAGCAAGCCCAGACCACCCAGATCGCACCACCAGCAAGCCCAGACCGCCCGGAGTCGCCCAGCTCCATCGCTCCTGCAGTGCCGTCGAGCAGCATGTCATTCTGCAGCCTAACCAGATGCCCAGATCGCCCCATCGTAGCCGTCGCACGCATTAGCCGAGCAGCCCGCGCGCCCGCTCCTTGCCAGCGCCTGCATCCCACCCAGATCGCCCGTGTTGTGCCGCTCGCTCGCGCGCGCCAGCCTCAGCGCCGTCGTGCGCCACGGCCGTGCCAGCGCTGTCGTGCGCGCCGCGCGCCAGCGCCAGCGCCATGCCATGCCATCGTCGCTTCAGCGCAGTAGCAGCCGCACCAGCCTGCACCCACCAGCAATGGCCAAGCCCCATGTCGCCGTGCCGTGTGAGTGCCCCCGAGCTGAGCCTGCTTGTTTTATTATATTTTAGGCCTATGGATGGTGATTGTTTCTATGTTTGCTAGGTTCTCGTTAGCTAGCTCGGGTTTGATCGCAGCTTAGGACTTTGTGTGTAGAAGCCTCCCAACCAAGGTAAGGATTTCTTACCGGAGTTGTGTGGGCCCTGCGATATTATATGTGATTGTTGTTTGTATGCTTGTTTGTGTTTATCAGCATGTTTAGTGATAGGTGCTCTATTCTGAATTCCTGACTGGCATGATTTCTTATGTTGATCCTCATGTTAGTCCATGCTAGGTTGTTCTGTTCTGGCATGCTCGTTATCTGTTCTTGCTTCGTAGTATCATGCTAGGTTCGTTGTATCTGTTGAGCCCATATTGGATTGTTTGCTGTTGATGTTATAGCTTAGAGTCCAGATAGGTAGCATCATCCGGGCCAGAATGCATAAAGTATCTTGCATCCATGGCTGGGACGTACGAGGTGGTACTATGTAACGGCCCAGTTTCTATTCCGGTTCTCGAGGAGCTTCCGGTTCAGATTCAGTGGTTCGGTTGGGCCGTTAGACCTGTTTTGACCCTTAGGGGTATTTTGGTCTTTTTGCCCCCGGGCAGGATTTGTGGATTTTCAGGGCTTCGAGGCAGCTCCTGTGTTTGTTGAGGCTTGTTTGTTGGTGGCTGCGAGTCCCGAGATGTTTGGGCAAAGTGATGGTTGTTTGGGTGTTTCCTTTGGGATTCGAGCCAGGCCCTTAGAGATGATTTGGGAGTTTGTTTTAAAGTGAGAGTTTTTGATTTGAAGAGGTTGCTTCAGCCGGGTCTCGAAGGAGGAAGCCGGGAAATGGGATTTAAGGACTTTAAGGATTATTTAAATTTGGAAAGAAAATTGGTTAAGGATGGAATGAAGGATAAAATCCCATTTTTCCCTTTTATTTCTTATTTTTCCTTTTATTTCGTATTTTCCTTTTATTTCCCAAAATCCCCAAAATTCCTTTTATTTTCCTTTTCTTTTTATTTTTTTTCTTTTTCTTTTTTCTCTTTTCTCTCTCTCTCTCCCCCGACCTAGCCACACCCCCCTGCCCGAGCGCCCACGTCGCCGTCGTGCCACCGTCGGAGCCGGCCAGATCCGCGCGCCTGCCGTCGCAGCCCAGCGTCGTCGCACCAGCCTAGCCTCGCCCGCGTCGTGCCGAGCCACCCTAGCGCCCGATCGCGTCGCACGGTGCCGAGCCCAAGCTCGCGTCGCCCTCGCCAGATCTCGCCGTCGCTCCCCCTCGCGCGCCCAGATCTGCCGCACGCCGACGTGTCGTGTCGCCAGATCGCGTCCCAGCGCCCTTATCGCGCGCCTGCGCACCGTCCCCTGCACCGAGCCGCTCCGAGTCGTGTCCCTGTAGCGCGTCGTCGCGCCCGCGCGCCCTCTCCCCTGCTCTCCCGTGCGTTTGCGCGCCGCCGCCGCCAGCGCGCCCAGTGCCGGCTGCGGGCCGCGCGCGCGCCTGCGCGCCAGCGCCCACGCCCAGATGCCAGCACTGCTTGTGATGTGTTGGCTTGGCCCGAGCCTTTTGGCTTCTCGGATGGTATTTTCCGAGTCTTTTCTTCGTTGGGCCCTGTTTTGTTGGCTGCTGGTTGTTGATTTATTTGGGTTGTTTATGTATTTGATTTGGGCTACTTTATTTGATGTTTAGGCTGTTTGGGTTCGATTAGAGGCTCGAGGATTGCTTGATTGATTTGTGATTATTTTCTGCTTGTCCCAGGTAAGGATTTCTTACCGTGGTTGTGTGGACCCTGCGATATATCTCGTTTGTGCCTTGTATGTTTGCTGATTGTTATGAGCATGATAGTGATAGGCAGCTTTGTTTGATCTCTTGCTAGCATGTTTGCTTGATTTTACATGTTAGTGCCATGCTAGGTTTGTTCTTCCAGCATGCTTGTGATTCCTGCTTAAGTTGTAGTACCATGCTAGATAAATGTGATTGATGTCGGTCATTGCTTGCTAGCCAGGAATCATTGATTTACTCGGTATTCTCAGATAGCGTAGTAGGGTTTGTCATCATCCAGAGGCTGAGAGCGGACATAACGTACTTTGTCCCGACCAGTCGGGAGTAGAGCGAAGCATAATGTACATTGCTTCCCCCCGACAGCCGATGTGGATGTAGCTACCACATCGGCATAAGCCTAGTTTGTAGCCTGCTAGAGCGGAACCCTGCCAACGGTGCAAGCCTGCCTTGGCCGGTTCTTAGCTTCAGGTCGGTGGTACAGGCTGCACAGATGAGTGCCGAGGGCCTCGCACTACTGTGTTCAGTGACACCGCTTCCAAGTTTTAAATGAAAATTGTTGGTTATGTTTTAAGGGTTCCCCCCTTCTCATATGTTTGAAAGGTTTTGTTTAATATGAGCACTAAACCGCTTGTTATCATATTTAACTTGCATGCTGAGTGAGAACCCCGGTTTAGGACCATGTTTTGGGTCAGGTTCTTACATACTCCGTCCCTTAACCCCGTTAGGGTTTAGCTAACCCTACCGGTAGGCCCTACAATCCTGGGTGAGGGTGGCAGACTGTTAAATGCCCCAACGGTCGGGATGATGACTTGGCATTACCTTGTCCCCAACAGCCGGCACGTCCTCACCGTGTTCGGCAGTAGCCCTTGATTGCCACCTGATAGGGCAAGGACCGCTTCCGAGTGTAAGCCTACCACGACTGATTCCTTAGCCTCAGGTGCGGTGGTACAGGCTGACATAGTTCACGTGTCCAGGTCTCACACCCCTATGTCAGTGACATCGATCCAGAGATTTAGTTAGGCATGGTGACTGGACCTGGGCAGCTTGCCACTAGACCCGGCACCTCCCAGAGTTTGCAGTAGCATGCGGTGCGCGTATATGCTCATTATAGCGCCGACTGGCGAGCTCCTCGGGATTGTGAGCCAAAGCACCTTTCGTATCGACAGTAGACAGGCTGAGGCCGGGACTTGTTTCTCGTATAGGGCGTATTGTGTGGTGGATTTCCGGACTAAGACCCTGAGTTGGCATCCGAGGTTTATATGTGGATTTAAGCTATGTGCTCTATTCTGTGTTTATATTCATAGCTTGCATACATTCATCGAGATGACCATGTTTATCGTATTGTACCCGGATTGGGGATTCTTACTGAGTAATTCGTTACTCACCCTTATTTTTGTGGTTTTCCACAGGTAACCAAGGTGCGAGACAGGATGGTTGAAGGAGGAGCTGTGATCATGGGAACCTGCTGTTGTCTCTGATTTTTATATTATGACTCTTTGCTTTTTTATTTCCTCTAAATGCATGTAGCCGGTCACGGAGCCCTAGGTTGTTTTCTAAATGCTTTTGTGGATTCCAGCATTGTTGTAACTGAGAAGGTTTTGAATGTTTTTAATAAATCTCTGATCAGAGTAAACTTTTGGAAACGTCTTTGTCTTGAAATAGGTGCTTGGAGACAGGGACAGGTTTCAGTAAGCTGTATTGATTTCTGGATTGAATGTTGAATGTTTTAGTTTTAATTGGAATCGGAAAACATACCTGCATATTGTCCTTTACTTTGAATGCATGCATTGAGGTAAAGGCCCATTTAGAGCCTCTTTTGGGTCGGGTCTTTCTGATTGGTATCGAGCTCGAGTCATAGATTCTCAGAGATCGACCTTTTGTTGTAGGTCGTTTTCCCATGATCATCAGCACTCCGACCGTCATCAGGTACGCCTAAGTTTACTATTTTTAGAAAAGGGTTAAGAATTTACAATACCATTCATCTAGTGTATGCCTTGTTTAGTGTTGTAGAGCGGAGACGAGCAGGTTCTGACTCGTTGTTGGTATGGGTGTAGATAGCCAGCATGCCAGTCACCCGCACCGGAAGAGGAGGTTCAAGAGCAAGTCGAGGTATCAGGATCGGATCGACATCTGCAGGACATCGTCCCAAGCCGAGATCGATGGCATTCCACCAGTAGCTCCCCCTGTTGCGCCTAGAGGAGGCATTGAGGCGACTGAGCGCCGTGAGACTGTTCCTGGAGCAGAATTTGCTGATTCTATGAGGGCTATGATGGTCAGCCTGTTGAGTGACCAAAAGGCAGAGACCCAAGCCTTGTTGGCAGCTCAGCGGGAAGAGTCCCGAGCCCAGATCTAGCAGTTGACTCGCATGTTTCAGCAGGGCGCAGCAACATCTCCATCTCCACAGGAGCAAGTAGCCCTAGAGGCAGATGTGGCAAAGGGTGCCGAGGAGCTTGGTAGATGGTTGAAGGACTTCGTGAAGTGGAAGCCAGAGAAGTTTGATGCCTCGGGAGATGCTTTAGCGGCAGCTAGATGGATTGCCCATTTGGAGTACACCTTCCTGATTATGGTGTGCCCCGATGTTCAGAGGCTGAGGTGTGCAGCCCATGTGCTAGGAGGCACAGCTAGATGGTGGTGGCAGTCCACCTTGAGTGAGAGACCAGCTGGGTCTCCACCTGCTACTTGGGAGTTCTTCAAGTCGGAGTTCAAGGCCAAGTACATTAGTGATGAGGCCGAGGAGAAGATGGTGGAGCTTTTCCAGAACCTGAAGCAGGGTTCTGATTCTATAGAGAAGTATGAGAGAAAGTTCTCGGAGTATGGTTATTTTGCTCGGCAGTTCATAGCCACCCCTGAGTTGAAGATTTGGAAGTTCATTTCTGGTTTGAGGCAGGGTGTTTCCCAGGATGTCAGGGCTCAGGCTCAAGACACTTATGCCAGAGCTGTCCAGTTAGCCACCATTTATAATGGGAAGTATCCGGTGGAGCGGATTGTTGCCACTCCGGTTCAGCGTCCTGTCCCAGCTGCAGTGGGCCCGAAGAGGAAGTTTGATTTCAGAGGTGGCGGCCAGCGTCGCCAAGGTCAGTTTCAGAATTGGGATCACCATAGAGCCCCCGCCCGTTTCCAGCCTCGCCAGCAGGGCGGTCCCAGGTAGATTCCCTTATGTGCTACATGTGGGAGGCCCACATTGGAGTTTGTCAAGCAGGGCCGAGGGTGTGTTTTCGCTGTGGTAAGGAGGGGCATATGATCCGTTCTTGTCCTGAGCCGGCTTGGGCAGCTCAGCCAGCGCAGCAGCAGGGTCGGGTGTTTGCTACGACCCGTCAGGAGGCCGAGCGTACGGATGCCACTGCGGCAGGTACGCTTCTTGTTTTAGATCACTACGCATTTGTCTTGTTTGATTCTGGTTCTACGCATTCATTTGTATCTGTGTTGTTTGCTGAGCATGCTAGATTGAGATTAAAGCCTCTAGGTTTTGAGTTGTCTGTTGCAACTCCTTCGGGAGTTAATATTTTAGCTAGAGATAAGATTAAGGATGGCCGGATCGAGATATCCGAAGAGTTGCTTGTGGCTACGCTCATAGTTCTACCTATGAGCGGTTTCGATGTGATTCTTGTTACGGAGTGGTTGGCTGCTAATGTAACAGCCCAGTTTTTTATTCCAATTTTCGAGGTGCCTTTGGGTCAAGATTCGGTTGTTTGGTTGGGTCTTAAAGCTGTTTTGACCCTTGGGGGTATTTTGGTCTTTTGGCTCCCCGGGCAGGATTTGTGGATTTTCAGGGCTTCAAGGTAGCTCCTGCCTTTGTCGAGGCTTGTTTGTTGTTGGTTGCGAGTCCCGAGGTGTTTGGGCTAGTCGTTTGGAAGCTCGGTTGTGGTTTGGGTTTTGGCAAAGTGATGGTTGGTTGTGTGCTTCCTTTGGGATTCGAGCCCAGGCCCTTAGTGTTGATTTGGGAATTGGATTTAAGTGAGTTCTATTTATTGGAAAAGGTCGCTTCAGCTGGGTCTCGAAGGAGGAAGCCGGGAAATGGGATTTTAAGGATTTTAAGGTTTTAATTTGGATAAGGATGAAAAATAGGATTAAAAATCCCATTTTTCCTTTTATTTCCCATTTTCCCTTTTCTTTTCAAAATCCCCATTTCTCTCTCTCTCTCTCTCTCTCTCTCTCTCTCTGTAAGAACCCGACCCAAAACATGGTCCTAAACCGGGGTTCTCACTTAGCATGCAAGTTAAATATGATAACAAGCGGTTTAGTGCTCATATTAAACAAAACCTTTCAAACATATGAGAAGGGGGAACCCTTAAAACATAACCAACAGTTTTCATTTAAAACAATCCAACAAAGTAAAACAACCTGGCCAGTGTTTATAAAAATATACAATACAATTTAAACAACGTTTTAAACAATGTTCCCCTAGGACTCCTGTCCATCTACATGCTGAATAAACAATGCAATAATAAAAGACAGAGTGCCGGCGGTTCCCCATGATCAATCAGCTCCCTCCGTTAGCCCTCCTGGTGTTGTCCCAAGTTACCTGGAAGATAAATAAATAAGGGTGAGTATAAACATAGTCAGTAAGAATCCCCAACCGGGGTACAATACGATACATCAGTCATCTAGCACCTCAACATGCAAGCAAATAGCTATCAACACAGATCATTGCTCAACGAGCTCATAAAACAAGATCTGGAAACATCGGAAGTCTCTTACTTAGGAATCTTGAAGTCTCCTACTTAGGCCTAATGATTGGTTCTCATAACCAATCACGGGACATCTCCGAGGGTCTTTCTCCTCGGCCAATTGATCAGCTCGAAAACCGATCCCAAGATGTCCGACACCCTCGAGGATCTTTCTCCCTCGACCAAATTGATTAGCTCAAAAGCCAATCCCGATGGGTGTCCTCAAGGGCCTCCTTGCCCTCGCTAACAATCTGGACTATCGAGAGTACCCAAGTCGGCTCTAAAGCGGAAGGAATGGTGTACTCACGAACATTAGCCGGGAGCTCTCCGGGCCAAGCAACTAACGCGCGTGTGTGCGCACACCGCATGCTCATCCGCAACCAGCGTAAATGCGGGGCCTAAGGGCAAACTCACGCGGGCTGCACGCATGCCTAAAAGACTCGGAAGCGGTGTCACGAACACGAGTGAGTGCGAGGCCCTCGGCACTCATCTGTGCACTGCTACCACCGACTGAAGCTAAGAACCGGCCAAGGCAGCTTGCAGTTGGCGTGGTTCCGCTCTAGCGAGCTACAAACTAGGCTTATGCCAATGAGGTAGCTAACCCTCATTGGCTGCCGGAGGGGGAGAAAAAGCAATGAACGTTATGCTTTGCTCTATATCGACCACTTTGGGGACAAAGTACGTTATGTTCGCTCTCAACCCCGAAGCAATGCTTCGCTTTACTCCCCGACGGTGGGGACAAGGTACGTTATGTCCGCTCACGAGCCTCGGATGATGACAAACTCTACAACTCTATCTAAGAGCACAGAGCAAATAAAGGATTCACGGCTAGCAAGCAATGACCGACATCAATCACATTTACCTAGCATGGTACTACAACTTAAGCGGGAATCACAAGCATCTTTGGAAGAACAAACCTAGCATGGCACTAACATGTAAAATCAAGCAAACATGCTAGCAAGAGATCAAACAAGTCGCCTATCACTATCATGCTCATAACAATCAGCAAACATACAAGGCACAATCGAGATATATCGCAGGGTCCACACAACCACGGTAAGAAATCCTTACAGGACAAGCGAGAAAACAATGGTTATAATAAATCTACGAGCGAATCCTCGAGCCTCTAATTGATCTGAACAACCTATACAACAAACAAAGCACCCAAATCACATACATAAATGACCCCAAATAAATCAACAACCAAGAGACCAACAAATCGGGCCCAACGAAGAAAAGACTCGGGAAATACCATCCGAGAAGCCACGAGGCTCGGGCCAAGCCAACACAACACAAGCGGTCTTTGGGGCGCTGGGCGCAGGCGCGCGCGACACACGGCGCTAAAGCGCAAACGCGCGCGCGAGCAGCAGGAGAGAAGCGCGCGCGGCGCGACGACGCCTTCCACAGTGGACGACTTCGGAGTTGCTCGGCGCAGGGGACGGCGCGCAGGCGCGAGGGCGCGCGACAAGGGCGCTGGGACGCGCGACGCGGCTCGGCAGGGATGGCACGGCTCGGACAGATCTGGGCGCGCGAGGGGGAGCGACGACGTGCGACGGCAAGCGTTGGCGAGATCTGGCGAGGGCGAGCTCGGATCTGGGCGTCTGGTGCAACGACGCGCGATCTTGGCTGCTGGGCGACGGGCTCGCGACGGCGCGATGCAGATCTGAGCGTAGGACTCGGTGACGGCGCGGACGAGGCTGGGCTGGGCACTGCGCGACACGATCGGGCGTTGGGGTGGCTCGGTACCGGCGGTGGCGCGACGGCGACGTGGGTGCTCGGGCTGGGGGGAGTGGCTAGGTCGGGGAGAAGAGAGAGAGAGAGAGAAAAAGAAAAGGAAAAGAAAAAGAAAAAAGAAAAAAGAAAAGGAAAAGTGGATTTGGACCAAAAAAGGAAAATTAAAAGAAAAGGGAAAAAAAGGGAAAAAAATAGGATTTTAACCTCTTTCCATCCTTAACCAAATTTAAACAAGCCTTAAAAGCCCTTAAGTCCCACTTCCCGGCTTCCTCCTTCGAAACCCGGCTGAAGCAACCTCTTCAAATCAATAACTCTCACTTTAAAACAAACTCCCAAATCATCTGTAAGGGCCTGGGCTCGAATCCCAAAGGAAACACCCAAACAACGATCACTTTGCCCAAAACCCAAAACACAACCGAACTCCCAAACGAATAGCCCAAACATCTCGGGACTCGCAACCACCAACAAACAAGCCTCAACAAAGGCAGGAGCTGCCTCGAAGCCCTGAAAATCCACAAATCCCGCCAGGAGCAAAAGACCAAAATGCCCCTAAGGGTCAAAACATCTCTAACGGCCCAACCGAACCACTGAATCCGAACCAGGAGCTCCTCGAGAACCGGAATAGAAACTGGGCCGTTACAATACTCCCTCCTTTTAAGACTTTCGTCCTCGAAAGTCCTAAGACGAAACGGCTCTAGGAATACTCCACTAATTCCTAGCCAACAGAACCTCTCGGCTAAGACAACACTAGCCCTTCTCTGAAAACCAAACCCTCTTGGGTTCTCAAAGGCTCCAAGCCACAAAGCTAACCCAAACTGCCACAGACCATCTCAACAAAGACTGAGCATGCAAAAAGCACTGCTGCCAAAGACGGGGCAAAGCTAACCACTGCTCCGATCCGCTCAAGGATCTCAAAAGGAAAGGCCCTACAAACCGGGGCTCAATCTAAACCCTGCTAATCCAACACTGAACACCTCTCAACGGTGTTACTCTCAACAACTCGCAGACTGGATACAAGCTCCAAAACTCAACGCCACGCACTGGCATAACTTCTCTGAATGCCCACCCTGGCCCGATAACAAATCGCCTCAACACAACGCCTAAGTGGCCAAACAATCGAACCTCTCGAGTTCCGGCCACATTTTTAGCCGCCGACGATACCGCCCGATTGTGTTGGTTGGCTTTGAGCCGTGTGTTTTCTCGGTTGGTAATTCCCTAGTCTTTTCCTTCTTTCAGCCCTGTTTTGTTGGCTGTTGATTTTATATTAATTAGGGTGTTTTATTGAATTTTTTAGGTTGTTCGGGTTCGATCGCAGCTTAGTTTTCTTGTGTGTTGTTGCCTTTCGACCAGGTAAGGATTTCTTACCGGAGTTGTGTGGGCCCTGCGATATTATATGTGATTGCTGATTGTATGCTTGTTTGTGTTTATTAACATGTTTAGTGATAGGTGCTCTATTCTGAATTCCCAACTGGCATGAATTCTTATGTTGTTTCTCATGTTAGTCCATGCTAGGTTGTTCCTTTCTGGCATGCTCGTATCTGTTCTTGCTTCGTAGTATCCTGCTAGGTTCGTTGTATTCTAATTGAGCACGTATTGGATTGTATTGGATTGTTTGCTGATTGTTATGACAGGTTAGAGCTCAGGTAGATAGCATCATCCGGGCCCAGATGCATAAAGTACCTTGCATCCATGGCAGGGACGTACGAGACAGTTCTCCGTCCCTAGACCCCGTGAGGGATTAGCTAACCCTACCGGTAGGCCCTGCAATCTTGGGTGAGGGTGGCAGTCTGTTAATGCCCCAACGGTCGGGATGATGACTTGGCATTGCCTTGTCATCGACAGCCGGCATGTCCTCAGCATGTTCGGCAGTAGCCCTTGATTTGCCACCTGATAGGGCAAGGACGGCTTCCTGGTGTAAGCCTACCACGACCGTTTCCTTACCCTCAAGTGCGGTGGTTCAGGCTGACATAGTTCACGTGTCCAAGTCTCACACCCCCTATGTCAGTGACACCGATCCAGAGATTTAGTTAGGCGTGGTGACTGGACATGGGCAGCTTGCCACTAGACCCGGCACCCCCCATAGTCTGTAGTAGAGCGCGGTGTGCGTTTACGCTCATTATAGCGCCGACTGGAGAGCTCCTCGGGATCGTGAGCCAGTGCACCTTTCATTCGTCAGTAGATAGGCTGAGGCCGAGACTTGTTTCTCGTATAGGGCGTATTGTGTGGTGATATTATTTCTGGACTAAGATTCTGTGTTGGCATCCGAGGTCCAAGTGTGGACTAAACTATGTGCTCTATTCTTTGTTTATATTCATAGCTTGCATATCTTTCTGCTAGATGACCATGTATATTGTATTGTACCCCGGTTGGGGATTCTTACTGAGTAATTCGTTACTCACCCTTATTATGTGGTTTTCCACAGGTAACCATGGTGCGAGACAAGATGGCTGGAGGAGGAGCTGTGATCATGGAAAACCCGTTGTTCAACTCTGAGTCTTGGGTTTATGTTTATGTTTTAAATTTCCTCTGAATGCATGTAGTTGGGCACGGAGCCCTAGGGTGTTTTCTAAATGTATTTCCGGATTCTAGCATTATTGTAACTATTGCAAAGCTTGTATGTTTTAAGTAAATCTCTGATCAGAGTGAGTTTTGTAAATGTATTTGTCTTGGAACAGGTGCTTGGAAACAGGGACAGGTTTCAGGAATTGATGTTGACTTTTTAAAAGGATGTTTTATGTTTTAGTTTTTACTTAGAATCCGAACACCATATTGCAAATTTTCTGTAGATTTGAATGCATGCATTGAGGTAACGGCCTATTTTAGAACCCCTTTCGGGTCGGGTCGTTATAGTTAACCACGCGTTGATTGACAGCCACCGGAAAGAAGTAGTGTTCAGGCCGCCTGGTCGGCCCAGCTTTAAGTTTCGTGGAGTCGAGGGTGGAGTTTGCCCGCCGATGGTGTCAGCTGTGAAAGCTCGTCGTTTGCTAGCTCATGGAGCTTGGGGCTACCTAGCCAAGTTGTCTGGGGAGAGCCACCCCTCGCTGTCTGTTGATCAGTGCGTGCAGTGCAGGAGTTTGCAGATGTGTTTCCTTGGGAGTTACCAAGGTTGCCCCGAAGAGAGAGGTTGACTTCACAATTGAGCTTGAGCCAGGGACCCTTCCTATCTCGAAGGCTCTGTATCGTATGGCGCCAGCAGAGTTGAAGGAACTGAAGGTTCAGTTGCAGGAGATGTTAGATCGAGGGTTCATTCGTCCGAGTGTGTCCCCGTGGGGAGCACCAGCGTTCATGGACATGATGGATAGGGTGTTCAAATCATTTTTGGACAGCTTCGTCATCGTATTCATTGAGGATATTCTGATCTATTCGAGGACTAAGGAGGATCATGCAGAGCATTTGAGGCGAGTATTGGCAGCTTTGAGGGAAAACAGTTTTATGCAAAGTTTTCCAAATGTGATTTCTGGTTGGAGCAGGTGGCCTTCCTAGGTCACGTGGTTTGAGAGATGGTATAGCCGTGGACCCCGCGAAGATTGAGGTTGTGAGTTCAGGCCAAGCCGACTTGATTTGCCGAGATACGCAGCTTTCTCGGGTTTGGCGAGTTACTACCGTCGGTTTGATAAGGACTTTTCGCCATAGCCTCGCCCCTCACTCGTCCGACGAGGAAGGGTGTCGAGTTTGTTTGGGGACGATAAGTGTGATGAGAGCTTTGCTGTGCTCAAGCGCAATTTGACTTCAAGACTAGTGTTGGCGATCCGGAGGGAACAGTGGTTTCGTGGTCTACAACGATGCTTCCAAGTTTGGGTTAGGTTGTGTGTTGATGCAAAGCATGGGAAGGTCATTGCCTATGCTTCTGTCATTTGGCCGTATGAGCGTAACTATCCGACTCATGATATGGAGTTGGCGCAGTGGTGTTTGCATTGAAGATTTGGAGGCATTACCGTATGGTGAGCGGATTCGGATGTTTATCGACCACCGAGCCTCAAGTATCTGTTTACTCGAAGGAGTTGAATATGAGCGAGAGGAGATGGTTAGAGTTGGTAAAGGATTATGATCTGCGAGATTTTGTACCATCAGGTAAAGCCAATGTTGTGGGTGATGCTTTGAGTAGGAAGACGTCGCACTCGCGGCGTTGTTGAGTTCCAGCCAGTTGCGGAGAGAGTTCGAGCGGGCCGAGGTTGCGATGTTGTTGGGTGAGGTCACCGCCGAGTAGCTCGATTGATGATTCAGTGGTCGATTAGACAATGGATTATTGATAGCCACGGTGAGTGACCCCACACTTAAGAGATTGTTTGTGAGTTAGTCTCGACGGAGATTTTGATTTCGTATATTCACGAGACGGTGGGTTGACTTACAGAGGCCGGTTGTGTGTTCCGGATGTTGCAGGATTGCGAGCAGAGTTGCTCTCAGAGGCCCACAGTTCTCCGTTTGCTTGGCACCCCAAGGGTACCAAGATGTATCAGGACCTTAAGCAGACATTCTGGTGGATGGGTATGAAGAGAGATGTTTCAGAGTTTGTCAGTCGGTGTCTCACTTGTCAGCAAGTGAAGGCACCCAGCCTGAGGCCAGCCGGCTTGTTGCAGGCACTGAGTGTGCCTTAGTGGAAATGGGAAGAGATCTCCATGGACTTTATTTCTGGTTTACCGAGGACTCCGAGGAAGTTCTCTCAGATCTGGGTGATAGTCGACCGTTTGACTAAAAGCGCACACTTCATTCCCGGTAGAGACACTTATACAGTGGAACAAGTGGGCGCAGTTGTTTTTGGAGCAAATCATTCGTTATCATGGTGTTCCTGTGAGGAGTGTGTCTGACCGTGATTCGCGGTTCACTTCTCGTTTCTGGAGAGCGCTCCAAAAAGGCTTAGGCATCGAGTGCGATTTCAAGACTTTTCACCCCTCGCATGGATGGACGGTGAAAGGGTGAATCAGATTCTCGAGGATATGTTGAGGGCTTGTGTGTTGGATTTCCTGGGATGTTGGGACCAGTATTTGTATCTGATGGAGTTTGCCTATAACAACAGTTATCAGTCGACGATTCAGATGGCTCCATTCTAGGCTTTGTACGGTAAGCGTTGTCGGTCCCCTGTGTTTTTGGAAGAGGTTGGTGATAGGCAAGTTTTGGGTTCCGAGTTGCTGTAGTTGACTAATGGAGCAGTGCAGAAGATTAGAGCTCGTATGTTGACAGCTCAAAGCAGGCAGAAGAGTTATGCCGATGTTCGGCGTCGAGATTTGGAGTTTGAGGTTGGACAACATGTGTTCCTGAAGGTTGCTCCAATGCGAGGTGTTTTGAGGTTTGGTAAGCGTGGGAAGTTGAGTCCCCGTTTTGTTGGTTCGTTTGAGATTCTGGAGAGGATTGGCAGAGTTGCCTATCAGTTAGCTCTGCCTCCGTCATTGTCAGCGGTGCACAATGTGTTTCCTGTATCGATGTTGAGGCAGTATGTGCCGGACCCATCGCACATTGTGGACTTTGAGCCTTTGCAGCTGAATGAGGATTTGGGCTTCAAGGAGAAGCCAGTGGGGATCCTTGCCTTTGAGACAAAGATGTTGCGTAATCGCGAGATCCGTTTGGTAAAGGTTCAGTGGAGGAGTCAGAGTTCCGAGGAAGCCACTTGGGAGCGGGAAGACGAGATGAGATTGCACTATCCTGAGCTGTTCCAGTCTTAAGAACTTTCGAGGACGAAAGTCATAAAAATGAGGGAATATTGTAACGGCCCAGGTTTTCATCCCGGTCTTCCAGGTATGCACTAGGGGTATTTTGGTAATTTGGTCAGGCCGTCAGGGCTGTTTATGTCATTTTCCAGTTGCTAAAATTATTGGATGGATTTATGTAGGTTTTTTAGGCTTTGAGGATGGGTTTGAGCAAGGTTTGATGCAAAAGTAAAAATAAAGGAAAATTATGTTGCAGCTGGGATTCGAACCCGAGTCTTCGAGAAAACCTGTGGGGATGCATGCCAGATGAGCTATGGAGAGCTCTTGTTGCTCTTTTCGCGACATATCTTAGTTAGCCTTTGTAAAGACCCGACCCAAAAAGGGGCTCTAAATGGGCCTTTACCCCAATGCATGCATTCAAAGTAAAGGCAATATAGAAATATGATTTCGGATTCCAATTAAAATTAAAACCTTCAGCATTCAATCAGAATTCAATACAGTTTACTAAAACCTGTCCCTGTCTCCAAGCACCTATTTCAGGACAAATACATTTTCAAAAGTTTACTCTAATCAGAGATTTATTAAAATCATTCAAAACCTTCTCAGATACATCAATGCTGGAATCCACAAAACATTGAGAAAACATCCTAGGGCTCCGTGCCCAACTATATGCATTTAGGGGAAATAAAAAGACAAGAGTCATAATATAAAAGAAGTCAGAGATGACAGCAGGTTCCCACGATCACAGCTCCTTCTTCAGCCATCCTGTCTCGCACCTTGGTTACCTGTGGAAAACCACAAAATAAGGGTGAGTAACGAATTACTTAGTAAGAATCCCCAATCGGGGTACAATACGATATACATGGTCATCTCGATGAATGTATGCAAGCTATGAATATAAACACAGAATAGAGCACATAGCTTAAATCCACATATAAACCTCGGATGCCAACTCAGGGTCTTAGTCCGGAAAATCCACACCACACAATACGCCCTATACGAGAAACAAGTCTCGACCTCGGCACTCTCTTCATCGTCGACACGAAAGGTGCACTAGCTCAAGATCCCGAGGAGCTCTCGATCGGCGCTATAATGAGCGTGAACGCGCACCGCATGCTACTGCAGACTACGGGGTGTGCGCGTCTAGTGGCAAGCCGCCTGAGTCGATCCACCATGCCTAACTAAATCTCCGGATCGGTGTCACCGACATAGAGGTGTGAGACTCGAACACGTGAACTATGTCGTCACTGTACCACCGCTTTGAGGCTAAGGAACCGGTCGTGGTAGGCTTACACTAGGAAGCGGTCCTTGCCCTAACAGGTGGCAATCAAGGGCTACGGCCGAACACGCCGAGGCGTGCCAAGCCGCGGGGACGAGGCAATGCCAAGTCATCATCCCGACCGTTGGGGCATTTAACGATCTCCCACCCTCACCCAAGATTTGGGGCCTACGGTCGGGTTAGCTAAACCTAACGGGGTCCAGGGGACGGAGTGCTACCTCGTACGTCCCTGCCATGGATGCAAGATACTTTATGCATTCGGGCCCGGATGATGCTACCTACCTACACTCTAACATATCATATCAAAAACATACAATCCATTACGTGCTCAACAGATACAACGAACCTAGCATGATACTACGAAACAAGAACAGATACGAGCATGCCAGAACGGAACAACCTAGCATGGACTAACATGAGAAACAACATAAGGAATCATGCCAGTCGGGAATTCAGAACAGAGCACCTAACACTATACATGCTGATAATCACAAACAAACATACAAACAACAATCACATATAATATCGCAGGGCCCACACAACTTATATAAGAAATCCGTACTTCGGTCGGGAGGCTGCTCCACACAAAATGCTAAGCTGCGAACACTCCCGAGCTAGCTAACGCGAACCTATCAAACACAATAATAATCACAATCTAAAAGCCTAAAAATAATAAAATAGCAGGCTCGGCTCGGGAGCACTCACACGGCACGGCGACACGGGGCTGGGTGCTGCTGGCAGGCTGGGCTGCGCGCTAGGCAGACGATGGCACGGCGCTGGGACAAGGCACGGGCGAGGACGCGCGGGCACTGCGAGTGCGATGCGGACGCGGACGAGCAGTTTGGGCGAGGATGCGTGCGCGGGCGATCTGGGCATGCTGGCATTCGACGGGTAGATCGGGCGTTTCTCGCGCGACGGACGGGGCGAGCGATGGCGTCTTCGGGCGATTTGGGGTGCCGCTCATTTCTGCAAGGCGGATCTGGGCGGCCTGCAACAAACACACACACACACAAGCTCTTCTTCTTACCTTCGGCCAGCAAGAACACCCAATCGAGAAGATGAAGAGGATGAAGACTTACCTGGAATGATGATTGAACCTCGGGGCTGCAAAGGGGATGAAATTCGGCTTGGAGAGCTAGGGAGACAAGGCTTGGACGGCAAAGGGGAGTTTTGGAGAATAATGAACAAAAACCTAATTTCTTTTTCATTTAACCAAATGCACCAAAACTCCAAGATCCAAGGCTAACCATAATAGGACGCAGAAAGAGCAACAAGAGCTCTCCATGGCTCAACTGGCACGCATCCCCACAGGTTTTCCCGAAGACCCGGGTTCGAATCCCAACTGCAACACAATTTTCCTTTATTTTTAATTTTTCATCTATCCATGCTCAAACCCATCCACAAAGCCTAAAAACCTACATAAATCCATCCAATAATTTTAGCAACTGGAAAAAGACATAAACGGCCCTGTCGGCCTGACCAAATTACCAAAATACCCCTAGGGCATACCTGAAAGACCGGGATGAAAACCTGGGCCGTTACAGCCTTGGTTCCTTGGAGTTTTGGTGCATTTGGTTAAATGAAAAAAGAAATTAGGTTTTTGTTTTCTCTTCTCCAAAACTCATCTTGCCGCCCAAGCTTGTCTCCTAAGCTCCTCTAGCCGATTCTCTTCTCCCTAGCAGCCCCGAGATTCGATTGTCGTTCTGGGTAAGTTTCGTCTTCTTCTTCTCCTCCTCCGTTTGGTGTGCTGTTTGGCCGAGTAAATAGAAGCGTGTGTGTGTGTTGTGTTAGGTTGTAGCCAGCCGAGAGAAGCCCCCAACCAGCAGCCTTCGTCGCACCCAGCAGCAAGCCTAGACCGTCCAGATCGCACCAGAAGCAAGCCCAGACCGCCCGGAGTCGCCCAGCTCCATCGCCCCTAGAGTGCCGTCGAGCATCCTGTCGCTCAGCAGCCGAGCCAGACGCCCAGCTCGCCACATCGCAGCCATCGCACGCAGCAGCCGAGCAGCCCGCATGCCTGCTCCTCGCCAGCGCCTACATCGCGCCCAGATCGCTCGTGTGTACCGCTTGTCCGCGTCCGCGCCCACGCGTCTGCCTCAACGTCGTCCGTGCGCGCGCAGCCGCGCGCCAAGACTGTCCGTGCCCAGCGTCTGTCGTGCACGCAGCGGCCGCGCCCAGTGCTCTGTCGTGCGCGGCCCGGTGCCCGGCGCCGTGCCATCGCTTGCCCGGTAGCGTAGCCCGCCCGCACCGCCACCCGCCCCAAGTGGCGCCACCCCGTGTCGCGATCTGCGTGTGTGAGTGCCCCCGAGCCGAGTCTGCTTGTTTTATTATATTTTAGGCCTATGGATTGTGATTATTTCTATGTTTGCTAGGTTCTTGTTAGCTAGCTCGGGTTTGATCGCAGCTTAGGACTTTATGTGTAGAAGCCTCCCGACCAAGGTAAGGATTTCTTACTGGAGTTGTGTGGGCCCTGCGATATTATATGTGATTGCTGTTTGTATGCTTGTTTGTGTTTATCAGCATGTTTAGTGATAGGTGCTCTGTTCTGAATTCCTGACTGGCATGATTTCTTATGTTGATCCTCATGTTAGTCCATGCTAGGTTGTTCTGTTTTGGCATGCTCGTTATCTGTTCTTGCTTCGTAGTATCATGCTAGGTTCGTTGTATCTGTTGAGCCCGTATTGGATTGTATTGGATTGTTTGCTGTTGATGTTATAGCTTAGAGTCCAGATAGGTAGCATCATCCGGGCCAGAATGCATAAAGTATCTTGCATCCATGGCAGGGACGTACGAGGTAGTATGCCGTCCCCCGGACCCCGTTAGGGTTTAGCTAACCCTCTGGTAGGCCCCGCAATCACGGGTGAGGGTGGCGATCGTTAAATGCCCCAACGGTCGGGATGATGACTTGGCATTACCTTGTCCCCAACAGCTGGCACGTCCTCAACGTGTTCGGCAGTAGCCCTTGATTGCCACCTGATAGGGCAAGGACGACTTCCTGGTGTAAGCCTACCACGACCGGTGTAACGGCCCAGTTCTTCATCCCGGTTAATAGCAAAATTAGTTGGAGAATTAATTGGATCTTTGGGATTAGAACCCTTGCCTTAAATGAGGAATTTGGAGTTTGGAAAGAGTCTTAACTAAAAAGAGAAAAAGAATTCCTTTAGCCGGGACCCACAAGAGAAAAAGCCTTGGGAAGGGAATTTTAGGATTCCTAACCCTATTTAAAATAAGGAAAAGAAGGAAAAACCCAAGAATCCCCTAATTTTTCCCTTAGAAGCCATCTCTCTCTCTCTCTCTCTCTCTCTCCTAAAACCCTAGCCGCACCATCGAACCACCCCCGAGCCACCCAGCCCTAGCCACACGCACCACCTGGTCCATCGCACCACCCGCCCGCGACACCTGCGCGCACCCTACGCCGCACGACCATGCCGCCCGGCCTCTCGCTTCGCCCGCCCGGCCGCGCGCTCGCGGACGAAGCCCCCGTCGCACACCTATCGCCGCTGGCGTCGCTCGTGGCCGCCAAAGACCGCTTCGCGTCGCTCGTGGTCGCACAGTGCCGCAACGCAGCCCAGACGCGCCACCCGCACGCTGCCCCGCCGCTCCAGCGCGACCATTGCCGCGCGCCGCTCCAGCGCGACCCCTCGCCGCGCGTCAACCCAGCGAGCGCTCGCTCGCGCGTTGCCTCGCGCACGCACACGCGTGCGCTGCTGCTGCGCGCGTCCGCGACGCGTGCGCGTGCCGATCCAGCGCCAGCGCCCGCCCGCACCAGCAGGCGCCAAGCCACCCTCCTTGCTGCGAGGCCCGTGTCTTCTCGGTTGGTAATTCCCGAACCAATCCCTTTGTGTTTTCTAAGCTGCTTGGATTTCTTTGTATGTATTTACTTAGGATGCTTTATTTATGCCTAGGTTGCTCGAGTTCGTATTAAGCTCGAGGGTCTTTTTGGTTGTGATAGCTATTCTCCACTTGTTTCCAGGTAAGGACTCTTACCGTGGTTGTGTGGACCCTGCTATGCTTTCTTAATTGTGCTTGGTATGCATGTTTACTTTTATGAGCATGTTAGTGGATAGGGATGACTTGTGATTGAATTCTTGCTAGCATGTTTTGCCTTTGTGTACATGTTAGTGCCATGCTAGGTTTGTTCTTCCAAGCATGTTTGAGATTCCCTTTAAGTTCGTAGTATCATGCTAGGCTATGTATGATGAGATGTCTCTTGTGTATGTTAGCCGGGAATCACTTACTTGGTAGTCTTAGCTAGTATAGAAGGGTTTGTCATCATCTAGAGGCTGAGAGCGGACATAACGTACCTTGTCCCCACCGGTCGGGAGTAGAGCGAAGCATAACGTACATTGCTTCCCCGCGGTGATGTGGATGTAGCTACGCGCATCGGCATAAGCCTAGTTTGTAGCTCGCTGCTAGAGCGGAACCCCGCTTAGCGGTGCAAGCCCGCCTTGGCGGTTCTTAGCTTCAGTCGGTGGTGCGGTGCCTGCATGAGATGAGTGTCGAGGGCCTCGCACCATCGTGTCCAAAGTGACACCGTTTCCGAAGTCTTAGGCATGCGTGCACCGCCCACGTAGTTTGCACTTAGGCCCCGCATTTACGCCGGTTGCGAGAAGAGCATGCGGTGTGCGCGCGACCTGCAGCGTTAGTTGCCGTTCGGAGAGCTCCCGGGCTAATGTTCGTGAGTACACAGTTCCTTCCGGTTTAGAGCGGACTCGGCACGCTCCCGATAGTCAGATTTATAAGCGAGGGTAAGAGGCCCTTGAGGACACCCATTGGGATTGGCTTTTGAGCTAATCAACTTGTCGAGGAGAAAGACCCTCGAGGGTGTCGGACATCTTAGGATCGGTTTTTGAGTGATCAAGTGGCCAAGGGAGAAAGACCCTTGGAGATGTCCGGGATTGGTTGCAAGAACCAATCATTAGGTCGGAAGTAGGAGACTTCCGAGGACTCGGATTTGCCTTGAGAGCTCGTTGAGCTAAGATCCGTGTTGATAAGCGTGTGCATGTGTACTAGGTTGCTAGATGATAGATTGCATCGTATCATCGCACCCGGTCGGGGTTCTTACCGAGTATGTTTATACTCACCCTTATTGTGGTTTCTTCCACAGGTAACTTGGGACAGCACCGAGGCGGCTAGCGGAGAGAGCTGGGAGATCATGGATGCTGCTGACACTCTGTCGTGTCTTTCTTTTCTATTTTTATATTCAGCATGTAGTTGGGTTCTGGTTTAGGGAAAACTTATGATTTGAACTTCTTTATTGTTTTATGAAAATCTTGATCGATCCATCCACGATTTTTAATTTCAATGAATGTTTATTTTGTCTTGATTGTTTTCCTGCACATGTGTTGAAAAGCTTTTAATCCGACCCTGGTTGGTTCTATTTTATGTTTTAAAATTTGCATGCTGAGTAAAGACCTAGATTTAGTCCCATTTTCGGGTTGGGTCTTTACAACCGGTTCCTTAGCCTCAGGTGCGGTGGTTCAGGCTGATATAGTTCACGTGTCCAGGTCTCACACCCCTATGTCAGTGACACCGATCCAGACATTTAGTTAGGCATGGTGACTGGACCTGGGCAGCTTGCCACTAGACCCGGCACCTCCCAGAGTTTGCAGTAGCATGCGGTGCGCGAATACGCTCATTATAGCACAGACTGGAGAGCTCCTCGGGATTGTGAGCCAGTGCACCTTTCGTATCGACAATAGACAGGCTGAGGTCGGGACTTGTTTCTCGTATAGGGCGTATTGTGTGGTGGATTTCTGGACTAAGACCCTGAGTTGGCATCCGAGGTTTATATGTGGATTTAAGCCATGTGCTCTATTCTGTGTTTATATTCATAGCTTGCATACATTTATCGAGATGACCATGTTTATCGTATTGTACCCCGGTTGGGGATTCTTACTGAGTAATTCGTTACTCACCCTTATTTTTGTGGTTTTCCACAGGTAACCAAGGTGCGAGACAGGATGGCTGAAGGAGGAGCTGTGATCATGGGAACCTGTTGTTGACTCTGATTTTTATATTATGACTCTTTGCCTTTTTATTTCCTCTGAATGCATGTAGCCGGGCACGGAGTGTAGGTTGTTTTCTAAATGCTTTTGTGGATTCCAGCATTGTTGTACCTGAGAAGGTTTTGAATGTTTTTAATAAATCTCTGATCAGAGTAAACTTTTGGAAACATATTTGTCTTGAAACAGGTGCTTGGAGACAGGGACAGGTTACAGTAAACTGTATTGATTTCTGGATTGAATGTTGAATGTTTTAGTTTTAATTGGAATTCGAAAACATACCTGCATATTGTCCTTTACTTTGAATGCATGCATTGAGGTAAAGGCCCATTTAGAGCCCCTTTTGGGTCGGGTCTTTACAGTTTTATGTTTTAAAGTTTTTATAATTTCGCATTCATGTTTTCAGGTTTATTTACATGCATAAGAGGTTCAAGACCTAGGTTTAGGACCCTAATCGGGTCAGGTCTTTACACGGAGGAAGTTGTTTGATCATGGGAGCTGTCGGCATTCTATCGTGTCTTTCTTTACTACATTTACTATTCAGCATGTAGTTGGACATGGAGACCTTAGGGGAACTTGGTTGTTTGAGGTTTTTAAACTATTTGAATGTTTTTTTATAAATACTAGCAAGACTTGTTTTAGCTTATTTGCTTTTGGTTATGAAAATTGTTGTTTATAATCCCCACTTTTTGATATTTGAAAAGTTTTAGTTTGGGCACAGAATCGTTTGTAAACGTATTTTACTTGCATGCTAAGTGAGAACCTAGGTTTAGGATCGTATTTTGGGTCGGGTTCTTATAGTTGGTATCAGAGCACAGAGTCATAGATTCTGTCGACTAACCTTCTTTGTAGGTTGTTGTCCCCATGATCATCAGCACTCCACGGCCGTCAGGTTTGTCTAAGTTCATTAAGCTAAGGGTTTTATTTTACAATACCGCATCTAGTATACATGAGTTACCCTTTTGTTGGCAGTGAGAGAGAGTCCAAGCGTGGACTAACCCTTTTTGGTTTTCATGTAGATCGCCCGTATGCCTGTTACACGCAGTGGAGCAGGCCCATCCAGAACTGCAAATAGAGATGCTACTGAGACAGAAGCCAGTGTAAGTAAGACCCGTAGGCTGCCTGTGGCCCCAACTGTTAACTTGCCCAGAGAGGGGGTGGAGGCTGCTATGCCTCAAGATGCATCTCCAGGAGGAGACAATTTTGCTATGAGAGACATGATGATGGGCCTAATGGCCGAGCAGAGAGCTGAGACTCAGGCGCATCTTGCAGCGTAGAGAGAGGAGTCTAGGGCAGAGATAGCTCAGCTGACGCAGCTCATTCAGCAGGCACCCCCAGCAGCTTCAAAATCCCCCATAGTTCCCTCGGGTGTAGAGGGAGCTACCAATTTTGGCAAGTGGCTGAAGGATTTTACTAAGTGGAAGCCGAAGGAATTTGATGCTTCAGAGAATCTTCTAGTGGTGGTAAAGTGGTTGGCCAGAATGGAGTATATCTTCAGGGTGATGGGATGCCTTGATGTTCAGAGGCCGATGTGTGCGGCCCATGTTTTGACCAACACAGCTGTATGGTGGTGGGAGTCCACAGCTAAGGCCAGACCAACTGGGTCTTCACCAGCCACTTGGGAGTTCTTTAAAACTAAGTTTCGAGCCAAGTATGTGAATGATGAGGCTCGGTAGGAGATGGCGGAGGTGTAACAACCCAAGTTTTCCTTCCGGATCTTCAGGTATGTTTGGTTGGTTTTTAGTTAGTTTGTTTGGCTGTTAGGGCTTCTAGAGGCTCTAGGGGCATTTTGGTCATTTGGCCTCCTGAGGGTATTTGGTCATTTTGCCCTCCAGGTCGTTTTTACAGTTAACTAGGGTTTCAGGACTGTTTCTATTAATTGTGGACTTCAGTTATTCTTCGATTTCAACTCCAAGGCAAGTGTTGCTTTTCTGAGGAGTTTGGAGGCTTTCTAGTTAAAAAGAAGAATTAAGAATATTAAGTGTTGTTGCTAGGATTTAAACCATGGTGGTTTGAGAGTTGAGTTGGAGCCAAATGTAGACAATTAAAATGGATTTTTAAAAGTGCACTTGGCAGGATTTGAAGGTGGGATTTTTTGAGGTATTTTATTAATTAAAAATAAGAGAAATTGTAATTAGGGGTTCATCTCATTCTCTCCTTCCCTCCACTTGGCCGACACCCTCATTCTCCCTTACCCTCTCCTTCTTTTCTTCTTCCTCCAAGCTCCCATGGCCGAATTCATCTAGTTCTCCCAAGGTCAAAGTGTGATTCAAGCTTTTCTTATCCTTGCTAGTAGATCCGAGTGCACCATTTCTTCCAAGGTGAGCTCTCTTATCTCTTCTTCTTTCTCCAAGCTTGGCCGAGAGCTCCAAGGTAAGATTTCTTGAGTTTTGGTTGCCTAATCTTGTAGATCTATTCGAGGAGCTCATTACTTGGGTGTTTGTGTTTTAATAAAGATACTTGTTCTTGTGTGCCTAGCCTAGCCAAAATCCCCATTGGAGTTGCATCTCCTTCCTTGGCCGAGACCTCAAGGTGAATTTGTAACAGCCCAGATTTCAGTTAAATGGAAATAGTTTTTTTTAAAAAAAAGAGGGAATAGGAGTTGGAATTAAGTAAGGAAAAAAATAAATGCGTTGGCCAGGGCTCGAAGGGGAGAAGCCTTGGGAAGGGCATTTGAGATTCCCAAAGTCTATTTAACTTAGGGAAGGAAGGAAAAAAAGAAAGAAAGAAAAGCCTCTCTCTCTCTCTCTCAAACCCTAACACCCTCGCCCCACACCCTCGTCGTCGCCGCCCATCGCCCAGCCACGCCGCCGTCGCACCCAGCCGCACCCACGACGACGTCGCCCCAACCGCACCTGCCCAGCCTTCACCCCGCACCGATCAGCCAGCCCGTCGCCTGCACCGCACGCCCCCAGCGCTGCCCGTCGCCTGCACCGTGCGCCCCAGCACACCGCCCGCACCGCTCCGTTCGGCCGCATCCGCACGACTGCGCACCAGCACACCAGCCACGTCGCTCGTCCGTCCGCGTCTGTGCGCCAGCGCGCCGACCGCGTCTGCATGGCCGTCCGCCCAGCCGTACGTCCTACCTGCCGTGCTGCCGAGGGCCACGCGCCTCGCCCTTCCACCCGCGAGACCGCGCCCAGCGCCCCTGCTGCACCAGCCGCCCAGCAGCGCAGCCCTAGTGCTCGACCACACGCAAGAAGCGATTGCCGCTCCGCACGCCTGCGCCTCACTGCTTGCTGCCTTGCCCCACTGGTGCCTTCTCGGTTGGTTAATTTCCGAGCCTCCACCCTTTGGACTTCATGATTTTAGCTGCTGTTTGTTTATTTAGGATATTTTATTGGATTCCTAGGTCGCTCGGGTTCGCTTTGAAGCTCGAGGATTGTTAGTTGGCTCGTGATAGTTACTTTCCATTCGTTTCCAGGTAAGGATTTCTTACCCGGGGTTGTGTGGACCCTGCGAATACCTTGATAGCATGTTGATTACTGTGACTGTATGAGTTTCTAGTGGATAGGATTCATGCTTCCATTGATTCATGTTCGTGTTATGTTTGTGTTCCGTTAGTTCCATGCTAGGTTCTTCCATCCTGGCATATCCATGTTTTCCGTTGAATGCTGTTAGATCCATGTTAGGTTTAGACAGGTGATGTTTAGTGTAGAAGATAGTAGGGGTATCTAGTGTAGGTCCCGCTCGGGTATGGCCCCGATGGACAACCGGAGGTGTAAGACCCCGATGGGCATCCTAGGTGTATAAGACCCCGATGGGCATCACTGAGTTGGAGGTGTAAGACCCCGATGGACATCCTAGGTGTATATGTAACGACCCAGGTTTTCATCCCTGTCTTCCAGGTATGCCCTAGGGGTATTTTGGTAATTTGGTCGGGCCGTCAGGGCCGTTTATGTCTTTTTCAGTGCTAAAATTATTAGATGGATTTTTGTGGTTTTTTGGAAGGCTTTGTGGTTTGATTTGAGCATGAGTTGGTGCAAAAGTAAAAATGTTGGAAATTGTGCTGCAGCTGGGATTCGAGCCCGGGTCTCCGGGAAAGCCTGTGGGGATGCGTGCCAGTTGAGCTAGTGTATGCTCTTATTGCCCTTTCTGCATCATTTTATGGTTAGCCTTGCATTTTGGGAGTTTTGGTGCATTTGGTTAAATGAAATAGAAATTAGGTTGTCTCATCTTCTTCTCCAAAGTGTGTGGCCGCCCAAGCTCTTCTCCCCATTGCCTTGCCGAGTTCTTCATCCCTTGCATCTCCTTTGGATCGATCATCATCATTCCGGGTAGGTATCGATCTTCCTCTTCTTATTCTCATCCGTTTGGTGTGCTGTTTAGCCAAGTGAATAGAAGAGTGTTATGTGTGTTTGTGTTGATTGCAGCCAGCCGAGAGAAGCCAAACCCAGCAGCGATAGTCGTCGCGTGGGCCGGCCTCGCCGCCAAGACGCCAGATCCGCCTAGCAGCCTTGCCGTTCGTCCAGCAGCCAGCTAGCCTTGTCGTCGGCAGCCAGTCCCACGCCCAGATCTGTCGCAGCAGCCCATCGCCAGGTCGCTCGCGAGCCAGACGCCCAGTTCGCGCGCAGCAGCAGATCGCCCAGCGCCCGCGCGCCTTCGATCCGTGTCGCTCGCCCGAGCCGCGCGCGCCCGATCGCGTCTGCGCTGCGCCGTCGCCGACGCCAGCGCCCGCGCGCCGGTCCGAGCCGCTTCGCGCGACGCCAGACGCTTCGCTGCGCGCCCGGCCAGACGCCGCGCCGCCGCGCGCCGCGCCGTCGTCCGTGCCCAGTAGCGTGTCCCGCTGCGCTGCCCGCGCCATCGCTCGCCCAGCGCACATCTCCAGCCTGCCAACCCGCACTCAGCCCCGTGTCGTCGTGCCGCGTGAGTGCCCCGAGCCGAGCTTGCTATTTTATTGTTTTTAGACTTTTAGATTCTGATTATTATTGGTTTGCTAGGTTCCGCGCCGCTAGCTCGGGATTGTTCCATGGCTTAGGTTTGTGTGTAGAAGCCTCCCGACCAAGGTAAGGATTTCTTACCGGAGTTGTGTGGGCCCTGCGGTATATTTGTGATTGTTGTTTTGTATGCCTGTGTATGTATATCAGCATGTTTAGCCCTAGGTGCTCTGTTCTGAATTCCTGACTGGCATGAACTCTTGTATTGCTTCTCATGTTAGCCCATGCTAGGTTGTTCCATTCTGGCATGTTCGTTATCTGTTCTTGCTTCGTAGTATCATGCTAGGTCCCTTGTATCTGTTGAGCACGTATTGGACTGCATTTTATGATTTGTTATTGTTGCTATGATTTAGAGTTCAGGTAGGTAGCATCATCCGGGCCGGATGCATAACGTAACTTGCATCCCCGACAGGGACGTACGAGATGGTACTCCGTCCCTGATCCCGTTAGGGTTTAGCTAACCCTAACGGTTGGCCCTGCAATCTTGGGTGAAGGTGGCAGACTGTTAAATGCCCCAACGGCCGGGATGATGACTTGGCATTGCCTCGTCCCGGCGGCGGCGGCACGTCCTCGGCGTGTTCGGCAAGAGCCCTGATTGCCACCTGATAGGGCAAGGACGGTTTCCTGGTGTAAGCCTACCACGACCGGTTCCTTAGCCTCAGGTGCGGTGGTTCAGGCTGACATAGTTCACGTGTCCAGGTCTCACACCCCTATGTCAGTGACACCGATCCAGAGATTTAGTTAGGCGTGGTGACTGGACATGGGCAGCTTGCCACTAGACCCGGCACCCCCATAGTCTGCAGTAGCACGCAGTGCATGCTTACGCTCATTACAGCGCCGACCGGAGAGCTCCTCGGGATCTTGAGCTAGTGCACCTTTCGTATCGACAGTAGACAGGCTGAGGCCGGGACTTGTTTCCCGTATAGGGCGTATAGTGTGTTGTGGTATTTCCGGACTAAGACCCTGAGTTGGCATCCGAGGTCCCAGTGTGGACTTAGCTTTGTGCTCCGCTCTGTGTTGATAATCTTATCTTGCATACATTCTTCTAGATGATCATGTATATCGTATTGTACCCCGGTTGGGGATTCTTACTGAGTAATTCGTTACTCACCCTTATTTTGTGGTTTTCCACAGGTAACCAAGGCGCGAGACAGGATGGCTGAAGGAGGAGCTGTGATCATGGAATCCTGCTGTCATCTCTGACGTTTCTTATGTTATGACTCTTTTCGTATTTTTCCCCGAATGCATGTAGACGCACACGAGCCCTAGGATACTTTTCTCAATGATTTGTGGATTCCAACTATGTCGAATTTGGGAACGTTTTAGATGTTTTTAATAAAATCTCTCGATCGAGTAAATCGTTGGAAATGTATTTATCTGTGAAACAGTGCTTGGAGACAGAGCAGTTTGATGAGACTTTATTGATCTAAATGAATTTTGAATGTTTTGTTTTAACGGGAATCCGAAAACTTTATCGGCAATATGTCTTTTACTTTTAATACATGCATTGGGGTAAAGGCCCATTTAGTGCCCATTTGGGGCCTGGTCTTCTGCTTGGTATCGAGCTCGAGTCATAGATTTCGTAGAGACCGACCTTTTGTTGTAGGTCGTCCTTCCATGATCACCAGCACTCCGACAGTCATCAGGTACGCCTAGGTTTATTGTTTTAGAAAGAAAAAGGGTTAAGAATTTACAATACCTTTCATCTAGTGTATGCCTTGTTGTTGTTGTGGAGTGGTGACAAGCAGGTTTTGATTCGTTGTTGGTTTGGATGTAGATCGCCAAAGATGCGACCACCCGTCGGGAGAGGAGGTTCGAGAGCGGTCGAGGTATCGGGATCGGATCGACATCGCCGGGACATCGTCCCAAGCCGAGACCGATGGCATTCCACCAGCAGCTCCTCTGTTACGCCTAGAGCGGGCGTTGAGGCGGCCGAGCGCCGCGTGAGGCGCTCTGGAGCAGAGTTTGCCGAGTCTATGAGGGCTTTTATGGTCAGCATGTTGAGTGACCAGAGGGCGAGACCCGAGCCTTGTTGGCGCGCAAGAACGGGAAGAGTCCCGAGCCCGGATGGAGCGGTGACTCGGTTGGTTCAAGAGAGCACATCAGCACCTCCGGCTCCACAGAGCAAGTAGCCCCAGAGGCGATATAGAGGGTGCCGAGGAGTTGGGTAGGTGGTGAAGGATTTTGTGAAGTGGAAGCTCGAGAAGTTTGATGCCACCGGAGATGCGCTAGCGGCGGCTGGTGGATTGCCCATTTGGAGTACACCTTCCCGATCATGGTGTGCCCCGATATTCGAGAGAGGCCGAGATGTGCGGCTCATGTGCTAGGAGGCTGGGCGAGATGGTGGTGGGAGTCCACCTTGAGTGAGAGAAGCAGTGGGTCTCCGCCGCTACTTGGGAGTTCTTCAAGGTGAGTTCGAGGAGAAGTACATCACCGATGAGGCTCAAGAGAAAATGGTGGAGCTCTTCCGGAAACTCGAAGCGGGGTTACGATTCTATTGAGGAATACGAGAGCAAGTTCTCGAGTATGGATATTTTGCTCCTCGATTGATTGCCACCCCGAGTGAAGATTCGGAAGTTCATATCCGGATTGAGGCGTGGTGTTTCTCAGGATGTCGTGGCTCGTGCCCCCGACACTTATGCTAGGGCACATCGATTAGCCACGATTTATAACGGAAGTATCCCGCCGAGCGGGTTGTTGCCGCTCTGTTCGGGCGTCTGTCCCAGCAGCGGTGGGGCGTAAGAGGAAGTTTGATTTTCGGGAGGCGGCGGCGCCGCCAAGGGCGCTTTTGAACAGAGATCGGCGGAGAGCCCGATCCGTTTCGGCCAGCAGCGGAGAGGAGGACCCAGCGAGTTCCCGCATGTGCTACATGTGGGAAAGTCCACGCAGCGCTTGTCGATTGGACCCAGATTATGTTTTCATTTGTGGTAAGGAGGGGCACTGCCCGCTTTTTTGCGATCACCGACCATGGCGGCTCGGCCAGTAAGTGGCGACAGGTCGGGTGTTTGCTACCACCCGACAGAGGCCGAGCGTCACGGATGCGCGATGGCGTGTACGCTTCTTGTTTTAGATCACTGCGCATTTGTCTTGTTTGATTACGGTTCTACGCATTCCTTTGTATCGTGGTTTTTTTTGAGCATGCTAAGTTGAGATTAGAGCCTCTAGGTTTTGAGTTATCTGTTGCAACTCCTTCGGGAGTTGACATGTTAGCTAGAGATAAGGTTGTGGATGGCCGGATCGAGATATCCGGAGAGTTGCTTGTTGCCACGCTCATAGTTCCGCCTATGAGCGCTTTTTGATGTGATTCTTGGCATGGAGTGGTTAGGTTTGCTAACCACGCGTTGATTGATCGCCACCGGAAAGAAGTAGCGTTCGAGGCGCCGAGTCGGCCCAACTTTAAATTTCGTGGAGTCGAGGTGGAGTTTGCCCGCCGATGGTGTCGGTGTGAAAGCTCGTCGCTTGTTAGCTCATGGAGCTTGGGGCTATCTAGCCAGGTTATGCGGGAGAGCGCCCCTCGTTGTGTGGATCAGTGCCGATCGTGCGGGAGTTTGCGGACGTGTTTCACGAGGAGTTCTGGGGTTGCCCCGAAGAGAGAGGTCGACTTCACAATTGAGCTCGAGCCAGGACCCTCCCTATCTCGAAGGCTCCGTATCGTATGGCGCCGGTGAGCTAAAGGGCGAAGATTCGATTTGCAGGAGATCTTTGGATCGAGGGTTCATCCGTCCGAGTGTGTCCCCGTGGGGAGCACCGATTCATTTGTGAAAAAGAAGGATGGTTCGATGCGCCTATGCATTGATTATCGCGAGCTTAATAGGGTGTGATGAAGAATAAGTATCCGTTGCCCCGTATTGACGATTTGTTCGATCGGCCGAGGAGCTTCCGTGTTCTCCAAGATAGATCTCGAGATCCGGTTACCACGATTTGCGGATCGGGGATGCCGACATTCCTAAGATGACTTCGAGTCTAGATATGGTCACTATGAGTTTGTAGTCATGTCATTTGGATTGACTAATGCCCCCAGTAGCGTTTATGGACATGATGGACGGTGGTATTCAAATCATTTTTGGATAGCTTCGTCATCGTGTTCATTGACGATATTCGATTTATTCGAGGTCTAAAGAGGACCATGCGGAGCATTTGAGACGCAGTAATGGCGGCTTTGAGGAAAAACCACTCTATGCGAAGTTTTCCAAGTGTGAGTTTTGGTTGGACCGGTGGCCTTCCTTGGTCATGTGGTCTCAAAAGATGGTATAGCCGTGGACCCCGCGAAGATTGAGGCCGTGAGTTCGTGGGCCAAGCCGACATCGATTGCCGAGATACGCAGACTTTACGGGTTTGGCGGTGGTACTACCCGTCGGTTCGTTAAGGACTTTTCGCGATAGCCTCGCGCCTCACTCGTCCCGACGAGGAAGGGTGTCGAGTTTGTTTGGGACGATGAGGTGTGATGAGAGCTTTACTAGGCTCAAGCGCGATTTGACTTCAGCACGGTGTTGGCGATTCCGGAAGGGACAGGTGGTTTTAAGTGGTCTATAGTGATGCTTCCAAGTTTGGTTTAGGGTGAGTGTTGATGCAAAGACGGGAAGGTCATTGCCTATGCTTCCCGTCGGTGAAGCCGTATGAGCAGAACTACCCGACTCACGATATGGAGTTAGCGGCGATGGTGTTTGCTTTGAAGATCGGAGGCATTACCGTATGGTGAGCGGATTCAGATGTTTACCGATCACCAAAGCCTCAAGTATCTGTTTACTCGTAAGGAGTTGAATATGAGGCAGAGGAGATGGTTAGAGTTGGTAAAGGATTATGATCTGCGAGATTTTGTACCATCCAGTAAAGCCAATGTAGTGGTGATGCTTTGAGTAGAAAGACGTCGCACTCGCGGCGTTGTTGTTTTTCAGCCCAGTTGCGGAAAGAGTTCTAGCGGGCCGAGGTTGCAGTGTTGCTAGGAGAGGTTACGCGAGGTAGCTCGATTGTGAGTGCGGCAACCGTCGATTAGGCGGCGGATTATAGACATCCGGTTGGGTGACCCGCACTTAAGAGATTGGTTGTGAGTTAGTGCCGACGGAGACTTTGACTTTATATATTCACCAGACAGTGGGCTGACTTATAGAGGCCGGTTGTGTGTTCCGGATGTTGCAGGTTTGCGAGCCGAGTTGCTCTCACGAGGCCCTGATTCTCCATTTGCTTGGCACCCGGGGTACCAAGATGTATCGAGACCTTAAGCAGACATTCGGTGGATGGGAATGAAGAGAGATGTTGCAGAGTTTGTCGGTAGGTGTCTCACTTGTCGCCAAGTGAAGGCACCCAGCAGAGGCCACCGGTTTGTTGCGTGCATTGCGTGAGTGTGCCCTAGTGGAAATGGGAAGAGATCTCCATGGATTTTATCTCTGGTTTGCCAAGGACTCCGAGGAAGTTCTCTCAGATTTGGGTGATAGTCGATCGTTTGACTAAGAGCGCACACTTCATCCCCGGTAGAGACACTTATACCGTGGGAGCGATGGGCGCGATTGTTTTTGGAGCAGATCATTCGTTACCATGGTGTGCTGTGAGGATTGTGTCTCGACCGTGACTCGCATGGTTCACTTCTCGTTTCGGAGAGCGCTCGGAAGGGCTTGGGCACCGAGTGCGATTTCAAAGATGACTTTTCACCCCTCGGACGGATGGACGGGCCGAGAGAGTGAATCGATTCTCGAGGATATGTTGAGGGCTTGTGTCTTGGATTTTCCAGTGATTGGGACCAAAGATTCTGTACTTGATGGAGTTTGCCTATAACAACGATTTATCGATCGGCGATCGAGATGGCTCCATTCGAGGCTTTGTATGGTAAGCGTTGTCGGTCCCCCGTGTTTCGGGAAGAGGTTGGTGATAGACGAGTTTTGGGTCCCGAGTTCTGCAGCTTGACCAATGGTGCAGAAGGCGAGAAGATTAGAGCTCGTATGTTGACATTTCAGAGCAGCAGAAGAGTTACGCCGATGTTCGGCGTCGGGACTTGGAGTTTGAGGTTGGCCAAGCATGTATTCCTTAAGGTTGCTCCGATGCGAGGTGTTTTGAGGTTTGTAAGCGTGGGAAGTTGAGTCCCCGTTTTGTTGGTCCTTTGAGATCCTAGAGAGGATTGGCGAGTTGCTTACCCGGTTAGCCCTACCTCCGTCACTATCAGCGGTGCATAGTGTTTTTCATGTATCGATGTTGAGGCAGTATGTGCCGGACCCGTCGCACATTGTAGACTTTGAGCCGTTGCAGCTGAATGAGGACTTGAGCTTCGAGGAGAAGCCAGTGAGGATCCTTGCCATTGAGACCAAGACATTGCGTAATCGCGAGATTCGCTTGGTTAAGGTTCAGTGGAGGAGTCAGGGTTCTGAGGAAGCAACTTGGGAGCGGGAAGCCGAGATGAGATTGCATTATCCTGAGCTGTTGCAGTCTTAAGGACTTTCGAGGACGAAAGTCATAAAAAGGAGGGAATATTGTAACGGCCCAGGTTTTCATCTCGGTCTTCCAAGTATGCCCTAGGGGTATTTTGGTAATTTGGTCGGGCCGTCAGGGCCGTTTATGTCTTTTTCAGTGCTAAAATTATTAGATGGATTTTTGTGGTTTTTTGGAAGGCTTTGTGGTTTGATTTGAGCATGAGTTGGTGCAAAAGTAAAAATGTTGGAAATTGTGCTGCAGCTAGGATTCGAGCCCGGGTCTCCGGGAAAGCCTGTGGGGATGCGTGCCAGTTGAGCCTGTGTATGCTCTTGTTGCCCTTTCTGCATCATTTTATGGTTAGCCTTGCATTTTGGGAGTTTTGGTGCATTTGGTTAAATGAAATAGAAATTAGGTTGTCTCATCTTCTTCTCCAAAGTGTGTGGCCGCCCAAGCTCTTCTCCCCATTGCCTTGCCGAGTTCTTCATCCCTTGCATCTCCTTTGGATCGATCATCATCATTCCGGGTAGGTATCGATCTTCCTCTTCTTATTCTCATCCGTTTGGTGTGCTGTTTAGCCAAGTGAATAGAAGAGTGTTGTGTGTGTTTGTGTTGATTGCAGCCAGCCGAGAGAAGCCCAGCCAGCAGCCGTCGTCGCGCGGCCGGCCGGGCCGGCTTCGCCCGACGCCAGATCCGCCTAGCGGCCTTGTTGTTCGTCAAGCCAGCGCCGGCTAGCCTTGTCGTCGGCGGCCGGCCCCACGCCAGATCTGTCGCGGAAGAGCCCATCGCCAGTCGCTCGCGAGAGCGACGCCGGGCCGCGCAGCAGCAGATCGCCCAGCGCCCGCGCACCTTCGATCCGTGTCGCTCGCCCGAGCCGCGCGCCCAGTCGCGTCTGCGTCGCCCGTCGCACGCCAGCGCCGCTCGCGCGCCGCCGGTCGAGCCGCTTCGCCGCGACGCCTTGAGACGCTCGCTCGCGCGCGCGATGACGCCAGCGCCGCGCGCGCGCGCGCCGCCCCGTGCCCAGTGGCCAGTGTCCGTCCGCAGCGCGCGCCCATCGCGCCGCCAGCGCTGCCCCGGCCGCCAACCCGCACTCAGCCCCGTGTCGTCGTGCCGCGTGAGTGCCCCGAGCCGAGCTTGCTGTTTTATTGTTTTTAGACTTTTAGATTCTGATTATTATTGGTTTGCTAGGTTCCCGCTCGCTAGCTCGGGATTGTTCCGCAGCTTAGGTTTGTGTGTAGAAGCCTCCCGACCAAGGTAAGGATTTCTTACCGGAGTTGTGTGGGCCCTGCGGTATATTTGTGATTGTTGTTTTGTATGCCTGTGTATGTATATCAGCATGTTTAGCCCTAGGTGCTCTGTTCTGAATTCCTGACTGGCATGAACTCTTGTATTGCTTCTCATGTTAGCCCATGCTAGGTTGTTCCATTCTGGCATGTTCGTTATCTGTTCTTGCTTCGTAGTATCATGCTAGGTCCCTTGTATCTCATTGAGCACGTATTGGACTGCATTGTATGATTTGTTATTGTTGCTATGATTTAGAGTTCAGGTAGGTAGCATCATCCGGGCCGGATGCATAACGTAACTTGCATCCCCGACAGGGACGTACGAGATGGTACTCCGTCCCTGATCCCGTTAGGGTTTAGCTAACCCTAACGGTTGGCCCTGCAATCTTGGGTGAAGGTGGCAGACTGTTAAATGCCCCAACGGCCGGGATGATGACTTGGCATTGCCTCGTCCCCGGCGGTACCGCACGTCCTCGGCGTGTTGGCGAAGAGCCTTGATTGCCACGATAGGGGGCAGGGCGGTTTCTGGTGTAAGCCTACCACGACCGGTTCCTTAGCCTCTCAGTGCGGTGGTTCAGGCTGACATAGTTCACGTGTCCAGGTCTCACACCCCTATGTCAGTGACACCGATCCAGAGATTTAGTTAGGCGTGGTGACTGGACATGGGCAGCTTGCCACTAGACCCGGCACCCCCCATAGTCTGCAGTAGCACGCAGTGCATGCTTACGCTCATTACAGCGCCGACCGGAGAGCTCCTCGGGATCTTGAGCTAGTGCACCCTTCGTATCGACAGTAGACAGGCTGAGGCCGGGACTTGTTTCCCGTATAGGGCGTATAGTGTGTTGTGGTATTTCCGGACTAAGACCCTGAGTTGGCATCCGAGGTCCCAGTGTGGACTTAGCTTTGTGCTCCGCTCTGTGTTGATAATCATATCTTGCATACATTCTTCTAGATGATCATGTATATCGTATTGTACCCCGGTTGGGGATTCTTACTGAGTAATTCGTTACTCACCCTTATTTTGTGGTTTTCCACAGGTAACCAAGGCGCGAGGCAGGATGGTGAAGGGGGGGGCTTGGATCATGGAATTCCTCTTTCATTCTCGACTTTTCTTATGTTATGGACTCTTTTCGTATTTTTCCCCTGAATGCATGTGGCGGGCACGAGCCCTAGGATACTTTTCTGAATGATTTGTGGATTCCAACTATGTCGAATTTGGGAACGTTTTAGATGTTTTTAATAAAATCTCTGATCAGAGTAAACTGTTGGAAATGTATTTGTCTGTGAAACAGGTGCTTGGAGACAGGAACAGGTTTCAGTAGACTTTATTGATCTAAATGAATTTTGAATGTTTTGTTTTAACGGGAATCCGAAAACTTTATCGGCAATATGTCTTTTACTTTTAATACATGCATTGGGGTAAAGGCCCATTTAGTGCCCATTTGGGTCGGGTCTTTACAGTATAAGACCCCGATGGTCATCACTGAGTTGGAGGTGTAAGACCCCGATGGGCATCCTAGGTGTATAAGACCCCGATGGGCATCACTGAGTTGGAGGTGTAAGACCCCGATGGGCATCCTAGGTGTATAAGACCCCGATGGGCATCACTGAGTTGGAGGTGTAAGACCCCGATGGGCATCCTAGGTGTGTAAGTCCCCGATGGGCAGCACTGAGTCCTAGGTTGTGTAAGGCTCGAAGGGTATCTAGGTGTAGAACCTAGGGTAGTTTATAGCTGTAAGCCTTCGAAAAGGCAAGCTCCAGGAGGAGCGTATGGTTTAACCCAATTGTTACTCTAAGTCATTGTATGGTGGCATGTCCGTGTGCTAAATGAGTTGTTTTCGTATTGTACCCCAGTTGGGGATTCTTATTGAGTAACTCGTTGCTCACCCTTATTTTCTGTGGTTTCCATCAGGTAACTTGGGACAGAGGCTGGATGGCTAGGAGGAGGCTGCTGGATTATCATGGATAGCTGACTCTGAGTTGCACGTTCCTTTTTAATGTTTTCTTTTATGATTTAGCATGTAGTGGGACTTGGGTCCCTAGGAAGAGCACTCAAAAACTATTTTATGTTTCTCGAACCGTTACACTTTGATTTGTTTTAAGAAACTACTGATCAGTCACTTACTTGTTTTATTTAATTGAAATTATGGTTTTTGTTTTAAATGTGCTTACTGCAAAGGTTTAAATTTTCGAGCTCTGAATGATGTTTTACATTCTTAATCTGAATGATGTTTTAAATGTGCTTACTGCAAAGGTTTAATTGAAATTATGGTTTTTGTTTTACATTCTTGGGTCGGGTCCTTACAGAATTTGGGTTGCTTTTCGGTTGTGTTTAACTTTGTCTTGTTGATTGATTGCTTGGGGAAGTGAGTTTGTAAAGACCCAACCCGAAAATGGGACTAAATCTAGGTCTTTACTCAGCATGCAAGTCAAAAGCATAAAAGGACCCGAGAGGGTCGGGTTGTAAAAAAATTTCAAACGTAAGGGCGGAAAACATTAAAAACAAAGTAACCTTCATTAAGCAAAACCATTCAAAATAAAAGCAGTGACTGATCAGTACATTCCTTAAAAAAACATAAAAGCAGTTCAAAACATAAGTTTTCCCTAAACCAGAGCCCAACTACATGCTGAATTCAAAAACAGAAAAAACAAGGCACGACAGAGTGTCAGCAGCATCCATGATCTCCCAGCTCTCTCCGCTAGCGGCCTCGGTGCTGTCCCAAGTTACCTGTGGAAGAAACCACAATAAGGGTGAGTATAAACATACTCAGTAAGAATCCCCGACCGGGGTACGATACGATGCAATCAATCATCTAGCAACCTAGTACACATGCACACAGTTATCAACACGGATCTTAGCTCAATGAGCTCTCAAGGCGAATCCGGAGTCCTCGGAAGTCTCCTACTTCCGGCCTAATGATTGGCTCTCAAACCAATCCCGGGACATCCCCGAGGGTCTTTCTCCCTCGGCCAATTGATCAGCTCAAAAACCGATCCCAAGATGTCCGACACCCTCGAGGGTCTCTCTCCCTCGACCAAAATGATTAGCACAAAGCCAATCCCAATGGGTGTCCTCAAGGGCCTCTTACCCTCGCTATAAATCTGGACTATCGGGAGAGTACCCGAAGTCTGGCTCTAAACTTGAAGGAACTGGTGTACTCACGAACATTAGCCCGGGGGAGCTCTCCGAACCGACGACTAACGCGTGTGCACGCACACCGCATGCTCTTCTGCAACCGGCGTAAATGCGGGGCCTAGGGGCAAACCACGCGGGCGGCACGCATGCCTAAGACTCGGAAGCGGTGTCACCGAACACGGTGAGTGCGAGGCCCTCGGCACTCATCTGCGTGCGACTGTACCACCGACACGAAGCTAAGAACCGGCCAAGGCAGCTTGCCCCGTTGGCGTGGTTCCGCTCTAGTAGGCTACAAACTAGGCTTATGCCGATGTGGTAGCTACATCCACATCGGCCGCTGCCGGGGAAGCAATGTACGTTATGCTTCGCTCTACTCCCGACCGGTGGGGACAAGGTACGTTATGTCCGCTCTCAGCCTCTGGATGATGACAAACCCTATTATACTAGCTAAGACTACCAAGTAAGTGATTCTTGGCTAACATTCACAAAAGACTTCTGTCATACATAGCCTAGCATGATACTACGAACTTAAAGCAGGAATCTCAAGCATGCTGGAAGAACAAACCTAGCATGGCACTAACATGTACAAAAAGGCAAAACATGCTAGCAAGAATTCAATCACAAGCTGTCCTATCCACTAACATGCTCATAAAAGTAAACATGCATACAGGGCACAATTAAGAAAGCATCGCAGGGTCCACACAACCACGGTAAGAAATCCTTACCTGGAAACAAGTGGGAAAAAGCTATCACGAGTCAAGCAAGACCCTCGAACTCAAAAACGAACTCGAGCAACCTAGGCATATTAAAAACATCCGAAATAAATATACTGATGAACCAGACTTAAAAACGAAAAGGGAAGGTGAATTACTTCTAAGAGGACACTGGTGGTGGCGGCTGCGCTGGGCAATGGGCTCGGGCGCGCGGCAAGGCGAACGGACGCACATGGGCAGGCGCGCGGCACGGCGTCTGGACAGCAGGGCAGCGCGCGGGCGATCGGCTGCGAAAGCGATGCGCGAGCGAGCGGGCTCGCTAGGTTGGCGCGCGGGCGAGCGTCTGGACTGCTTGGCGTGACGCGCTGCAGGCGATGGGGCTGGGCGTCAGCGAACGGCGTCTGGCGGTGATGAGCGTGCGACGATGGGACTTTTGGTCTGCAGTCGTGCGGCGGCTGGGCGAAGCAGGGGATGAACGGTCTGTGTGGGTGGCCTGGGCGGTGTGGTCTGGTGCGGCGCAGGGGCTGGCTGTGCGGGCAGATGGCTCGGTGGGTGGTGCGGCTGGGTTAGGGTGCTTGGCTCGATTTAGGAGAGAGAGGGAGAGAGAGAGAGAGAAAATGCGGCTATGAGGTGAAAAATTAGGGGTTTTCTTGATTTTCCTTCTTTTCCTTATTTTTAAATAGGGTTAGGAGACCTAAAATTCCCTTCCCAAGGATTTTCTCTTGCGGGTCCCGGCTAGAGCAACCTTCTTTTTCTTTTTAATTAAGACTCTTTCTAGAACTCCAAATTCACCATTTAGGGCAAGGGTTCAAATCCCAAAGGATCCAATTAATTTTGCTATTAACCGGGATGGAGAACTGGGCCGTTACAATACTCCCCCCTTAGAAGACTTTCGCCCCCGAAAGTCTTAGGTCTGGAACAGCTCCGGGTAATGAGTCCTCATCTCATCCTCTAGCTCCCACGTCGCTTCCTCTGCCCTCTGATGCCTCCAAAGAACCTTTACTAAACTTATCTCCCGGTTGCGCAATACCTTGCACTCATAAGCCAATATCTGCACGGGCTTCTCCTCAAAGGATAAATCTTCACTCAACTCTAAGGGCTCATGCTCCAGCACATGCGACGGATCTGCCACGTACTTCCTCAGCATCGAAACGTGGAACACATTATGCACGGCGACAAAAGACGGGCAAAGCTAACCGATAGGCCACTGTTCCGATCCGCTCAAGGATCTCAAAAGGCCCTACAAACCTGGGGCTCAACTTGCCTCGCTTTCCAAACCTTAACACCCCACGCATAGCTGCTACCTTCAGAAAAACATGTTGACCCACCTCAAACTCCAAAACTCTACGCCTCACATCGGCATAACTTTTCTGCCTACTTTGAGCTGTCAACATGCGAGCCCTAATCTTCTGCACTGCGTCGTTCGTCATCTGAAGTAACTCGGGTCCCAGAACCTGTCTATCACCAACCTCCTCCCAGAACACTGGGGATCTGCAACGCTTACCATACAACGCCTCGAATGGGGCCATCTGAATAGTCGCGATAATTTGTTGTTGTAAGCGAACTCCATCAAATACAGGTACTGGTCCCAACTGCCTGGGAAGTCCAAAACACAGGCTCTCAATATATCTTCCAGAATCTGATTCACCCTCTCAGTCTGACCATCGGTTTGAGGGTGGAAGGCAGTGCTGAAGCTGCACTCGGTTCCCAAACCCTTCTGGAGCACTCTCCAGAAGCGAGATGTGAACCGAGAATCCCGATCTGACACTATCTTCGCCGGTACTCCGTGGTACCGCACAATTTGCTCCAGGAATAACTGTGCCCACTTCTCCACGGTATAACTAATCCTTCTGGGTATAAAGTGTGCACTCTTAGTCAGCCGGTCCACTACTACCCAGATCTGAGTAAACCCTCTCGGTGTCCTTGGCAACCCAGAGATATAGTCCATCGAAATCTCGTCCCACTTCCACTGTGGAACACTTAACGGCCGCAATAAACTCGCAAAGCTTACGCCGGGAGCCTTCACTTGCTGACAAGTGAGACACCGGCTAACAAACTCCGCTATATCCCGCTTCATGCCCATCCACCAAAACGTCTGCTTGAGATCCTAGTACATCTTGGTACCTCCTGGGTGCCAAGTGAATGCGGAACTATGTGCCTCGGCGAGCAACTCTGATCGAATCTCTGCGTCATCCGGGACGCACAGCCGACCTCTGTACCTCAAGCCTCCGTCTAGTGCCACAACAAAGTCGAAATCGCCATCAGCCTCAACTCTCTCGAGCAATCTCTTTAACTTGGGATCACTCAGCTGACTGTCGATGATCCTCTGCTTGAGTGACGGCTGAACTGATAGCTGGGCTACCCTGGCGGTAACCTCTCCCAACAAAACTGCAATACCGGTTCGCTCTAACTCTTTCCGCAATTCAACTTGGGAACTCAGCAAAGCCGCTGAGTGTGATGCCTTCCTACTCAGCGCATCAGCCACAACATTGGCTTTTCCGGGGTGATACAAGATCTCACAGTCGTAGTCCTTTACTAACTCGAGCCACCTCCGCTGCCTCATGTTCAACTCCTTCTGAGTGAAGAAATATTTGAGGCTCTGATGGTCCGTGAACAACTGAATCCTCTCACCATATAAGTAATGCCTCCAGATCTTTAGAGCAAAGACAACTGCAGCCAACTCCATATCATGAGTTGGATAATTCTTCTCATAGGGCTTCAACTGCCGGGAAGCATAAGCTATCACCTTCCCATGCTGCATCAACACACAGCCTAAACCATACTTGGAAGCATCACTATAAACTACGAAACCTCCTGTTCCTTAGGAATTGCCAACACAGGAGCCGTCGTCAAAGTGAGCTTAAATTTGGGCAAAACTTTCCTCACATCTAGCATCCCAAACAAAGTCAACACCCTTCTTGGTCGACGGGTTAGGGTGCCGCCTTAGTGGAAAAGTCTTTCACGAAACGCAGTAATAACTTGCCGGACCGAGAAAGCTGCGTATCTCGGCGGCCGTCGTCGGCCCGCCCAGCCTGAGCTAATCGCCTCTATCTTTGCGGGGTCCACCGCTATACCATCTCTTGACACGATATGTCCAAGGAAGGCTACTCTCTCTAGCCAAAATTCGCACTTAGAGAATTTTGCGAACAATCGATTCTCACGCAATCTTTGCCAAAACTTGCCTCAAATGCGAAGCATGGTCCTCCTTGGTCTTGGAATAAATCAAAATGTCGTCTATGAATACGATGACAAAGTTATCCAAGAATGCCTTGAACACTCTGTCCATCATATCCATAAACGCTGCAGGGGCGTTCGTGAGTCCAAAGGACATGACCACGAACTCATAATGACCATACCTCGATCTGAACGCGGTCTTCGGGATATCAGCATCTCGAATCCTCAACTGATGGTACCCTGACCTCAAATCAATCTTAGAAAACACTGCGGCTCCCTGAAGCTGATCAAACAGGTCATCTATACGCGGCAGGGGATACTTATTCTTCACCGTGACTTTATTCAATTATCTATAGTCTATACACAAGCGCATGGATCCATCCTTCTTCTTAACAAACAGGACAGGTGCTCCCCACGGGGACACACTTGGCCGGATGAAACCTCGATCCAGCATCTCTTGCAACTGCACCTTGAGTTCCCTCAACTCAGCTGGCGCCATACGATACGGGGCTTTAGAAATGGGAAGAGTCCCTGGCTCCAGCTCAATGGTGAAGTCTAACTCCCGCTTCGGGGGTAAACCCGTCAACTCTTTAGGGAAAACATCTGCAAACTCTTGCACCACGGGGACCATGTCAACAGACAACGTAGTACTATTATCTCCGGACAGCTTTGCTAAGAAGCCCCAAGCTCCTCGAGCTAACAATCTACGGGCTTTCACTGCTGAGATCAATGGCAGGCAAATTCCGCCCTAGACACTGCAAAACTTGAAGCACGGCCTCTGAGGCGGCCTAAACACCACTTCTTTCCGGCGGCAAACTATCAAAGCATGGTTCTCTGCCAACCAATCCATGCCGAGGATCACATCGAAACTGCTCATAGGCAGAACTATGAGGGTAGCCTCTAAGATCACATCAGATATCTGTATCTGGCCACTCTTAACTCTTCTGGTAGCTAACATACTCACTCCCAAAAGAGTGGCAACACACAGCTCAAACCCTAGAGGTTCGAGTTCCACACAAACTTGTCTAACGAATGCATCGGAAACAAAGGAATGGGTCGAACCCGAATCAAACAATACAAACGCATAGTGCTGTAAGACAAGCGGCGTGCACTGCAATCGCATCCTCTCAGACGCTCCGCCTCTTGGCGAGTGGTGGCAAACACTGGCCCTGCTTTCTTTGCTAAACCCCCGAGTGTGAGAATCGGCCAAATGCCCTTCCTTGCACACACACAGTAGCAAGCACGGGCGACGCTCCACACAAACCAAAGTGTGCCTTTCCGCACTTGTTGCAATGAGTGGTTGCTGGCCCCCGCCCTCTTGGCGATCTGGGCTCTTCCCCGAGGGCGGCGCCGATCTCGACCACTAGATCGCCCCGACGGCGAGCGAGTCTCGATTGAGCGCTGAGCGGAAACCACTAGAAGTCCCGGACTTCCTCTTTCGCCCGGAATACTACGGCAGCAGTGGGTGGATCGAGTGGCGCAATGAGAATCCTCGCTGATGGCGGATACCGGATTATAAATCGTGGCCAACTCTCGCTCGATCATAACTCTCGGGAGCGAGTGCTCGAACATCCGAGCAACCTCCTTCCTCAGCCCACAAATGAACTTCTTAGTCTTGAGCTCCTCAGTGGCAATGAGCTCCGGGGCGAAATAGCTATACTCAGAGAACTTCTTCTCGTAGGCAACAATACTATCTGATCCCTGTTTCAGATTCGAGAAGGCCTCTGCCATCTCCTGCTGAGCCTCATCATTAACATACTTAGCTCTGAACTTCGTTCTAAAGAATTCCTGTGTGGCCGGAGAAGACCGGTGGTGGTCTAGCTCTATCTGTGGACTCCCACCACCACTCAGCTGTGTCAGAGAGAACATGGGCCGCACATCTCGGCCTCTGTACATCTGGGCATCCCATAACTCTAAAGATGTACTCCATCCTTGCCAACCACCTAACTGCCACAAGTGGATTCTCAGAAGCATCAAATTCCCTTGGCTTCCACTTGGTGAAGTCCTTCAACCACTTGCCGAACTCAGCAGCTCCCTCTGCACTATCAAGTGAGTCTGACTAGTCCTGATGACCCTGCCCCTCCGGTTGGGCTACAGAGACTCACTGAAATTTCTTGCTGGAGCCCACTGGGGTGCTCTCTGTATGAGTTTGTGCCAACCGGGCTATCTGTGCCTCTAAACTCCTCCCCTCTGCTACTTGCTAGCTGCGCTTTGAGTCTCGACTCTGCTCGGCCATCAGGCCCATCATCATGTCTCTCATAGCAGAAATATCTCCTCCTGGAGCTATACCTTGAGGCATAGCAGCCTCCACCCCTTCCGTGGGCAAGTTAACCTCCGGTGCCACGGGCGGCCTACGGGCTTTGATGTGCCAGGCTGCCGCGGCTCTGCAAGCATCTCTATTAGCGATTCAGACGGACTGTTTCCACTGCGTGTAACCGGCATACTGGCGATCTACACGGAAACCACAACGGATTAGTCCACGCTCGGACTTTCTCTGCCAACAAAGATAACACATGTGTACTGCATATAGTATCGTAAACAAAACCCTTAGCTTAATGAACTTAGACAAACCTGGCGGCCTTGGAGTGCTGAAGATCATGGGAACACAACCTACAAACATGTTAGTCTATAGAATCTATGACTCTGTGCTCTGATACCAACTGTAAAGACCCAACCCGAAAATGGGACTAAATCTAGGTCTTTACTCAGCATGCAAGTGAAAAGCATAAAAGGACCCGAGAGGGTCGGGTTGTAAAAACTTTTCAAACGTAAGGGCGGAAAACATTAAAAACAAAGTAACCTTCATTAAGGAAAACCATTCAAAATAAAAGCAGTGACTGATCAGTACATTCCTTAAAAAAACATAAAAGCAGTTCAAAACATAAGTTTTCCCTAAACCAGAGCCCAACTACATGCTGAATTCAAAAACAGAAAAAACAAGACACAACAGAGTGTTAGCAGCATCCATGATCTCCTAGCTCTCTCCGCTAGCCGCCTCGGTGCTGTCCCAAGTTACCTGTGGAAGAAACCACAATAAGGGTGAGTATAAACATACTCAGTAAGAATCCCCGACCGGGGTACGATACGATGCAATCAATCATCTAGCAACCTAGTACACATGCACACAGTTATCAACACGGATCTTAGCTCAATGAGCTCTCAAGGCAAATCTGGAGTCCTCGGAAGTCTCCTACTTTCGGCCTAATGATTGGCTTTCAAACCAATCCCGGGACATCTCCGAGGGTCTTTCTCCCTCGGCCAATTGATCAGCTCAAAAACTGATCCCAAGATGTCCGACACCCTCGAGGGTCTCTCTCCCTCGACCAAAATGATTAGCACAAAGCCAATCCCAATGGGTGTCCTCAAGGGCCTCTTACCCTCGCTATAAATCTGGACTATCGGGAGAGTACCCAAGTCCGGCTCTAAAACTGGAAGGAGGCGGTGTACTCACGAACATTAGCCTGGGGAGCTCTCCGAACCGGCGACTAACGCGTGTCGCGCGCGCACATCGCATGCTCTCTCGCAACTTGGCGTAAATGCGGGGCCTAAGGGGAAAACTACGCGGGCGTGCACGCATGCCTAAGACTCGAAAGCGGTGTCACCGAACACGTGAGTGCGAGGCCCTCGGCACTCATCTGTGCGCACTGTACCACCGACACGAAGCTAAGAACCGGCCAAGGCGAGGCTTGCACCGCTAGCGGGGTTCCGCTCTAGCGAGCTACAAACTAGGCTTATGCCGATGTGGTAGCTACATCCACATCGGCTGCCGGGGGGAAGCAATGTACGTTATGCTTCGCTCTACTCCCGACCGGTGGGGACAAGGTACGTTATGTCCGCTCTCAGCCTCTGGATGATGACAAACCCTATTATACTAGCTAAGACTACCAAGTAAGTGATTCCTGGCTAACATTCACAAAAGACTTCATCATACATAGCCTAGGATGATACTACGAACTTAAAAGCAGGAATCTCAAGCATGCTGGAAGAACAAACCTAGCATGGCACTAACATGTACAAAAAGGCAAAACATGCTAGCAAGAATTCAATCACAAGCTGTCCTATCCACTAACATGCTCATAAAAGTAAACATGCATACAGGGCACAATTAAGAAAGCATCGCAGGGTCCACACAACCACGGTAAGAAATCCTTACCTGGAAACAAGTGGGAAAAAGCTATCACGAGTAAAGCAAGACCCTCGAACTCAAAAACGAACTCGAGCAACCTAGGCATATTAAAAACATCCTAAATAAATATACAGCAGCCAGCAGCTTAAAAACGAAAAGGGGAAAGGTTCGAGAATTACCAACCGAGAGGACACGAGCTCTCGGCAGCAAGAAGGGCGGTGGGCGCGCTGGGCGCTGGCGTTAGGCGTCGGAGGCGGCAAAGCGCGAACGGACGCGACAGTGGGGCGCGCGCGCGCACGCGCGTCTGGGCGGCGAAGGGGGCGCGGCGATCGGCTGCGAAAGGCGATCTGCGCGAGCGAGCAGGCTCGCTGAGGTTGGGTTGGCGCGGCGGCAAGCGCTCGATCTGGCTGGGCGTGACACGCTACTGCAGCGACGGCCAAGCGTCGGCCGAACGACGTCGGGCGGTGATGAGCGTACGACGGTGGGACTTCTGGTCTGCAGGCGTGCGGCGGCTGGGCGAAGCAGGGGCTGAGCGGTCTGTGCGGGTGGACTGGGCGGTGTGGTCTGGTGCGACATAGAGGCTGGCTGTGCGGGCAGATGGCTCGGTGGGTGGTGCGGCTGGGTTAGGGTGCTTGGCTCGATTTAGGAGAGAGAGGGAGAGAGAGAGAGAAAATGCGGCTATGAGGGGAAAAATTAGGGGTTTTCTTGATTTTCCTTCTTTTCCTTATTTTTAAATAGGGTTAGGAGACCTAAAATTCCCTTCCCAAGGATTTTCTCTTGCGGGTCCCGGCTAGAGCAACCTTCTTTTTCTTTTTAATTAAGACTCTTTCTAGAACTCCAAATTCACCATTTAGAGCAAGGGTTGAAATCCCAAGGGATCCAATTAATTTTGCTATTAACCGGGATGAAGAACTGGGCCGTTACAGAGTTACTCAAGTTTTCTTCTTGGTTGTGCAAGTTGAAGCCTAGCTGAATTCCAAGGTTGTGTTGTTGGAGGAGCTAGCCGAGACCTCTTGTGTTCTTTCCTTGGTCGAGACTTCAAGGTGAGCCTTAGAGTGGTCGATGTTGGTTTCTTGCCCAATTTTCCCTTGGTAGCCGAGAGCACCATGAAGGGTTTTGGGTTGTGTGTTGCTTGCAAATGAATCTAATGTATGCTTTGTGTTGGATTGTATGCCCTAGCCGAAAGTGAAGAGAAAGAAGCTTGGAGTCCTCTTGTGTGTGGTTTGACCTAGCTTGGCCGAGACTACCCTTGGAGGTTGGAGTCTTGCTCGGGTTTTCGGTAAAGCCCTAACTCCTGGTTGTTTGATTGCTTAGAATGTTGTGTTTGTGGGTTGTAATTTGTTGTTCGGATTGTTAGGGTAGCTTGTGTGGTGTTCTGCAACTTAAGGATTACTTCTGGGTTTGGATTCTACTGTTGACAGGTAAGGGTTCCCTGCCGGGGTTGTATGGGCCACTGTAAAGACCCAACCCGAAAATGGGACTAAATCTAGGTCTTTACTCAGCATGCAAGTGAAAAGCATAAAAGGACCCGAGAGGGTCGGGTTGTAAAAACTTTTCAAACGTAAGGGCGGAAAACATTAAAAACAAAGTAACCTTCATTAAGCAAAACCATTCAAAATAAAAGCAGTGACTGATCAGTACATTCCTTAAAAAACATAAAAGCAGTTCAAAACATAAGTTTTCCCTAAACCAGAGCCCAACTACATGCTGAATTCAAAAACAGTAAAAACAAGACACGACAGAGTGTCAGCAGCATCCATGATCTACCAGCTCTCTCCGCTAGCCGCCTCGGTGCTGTCCCAAGTTACCTGTGGAAGAAACCACAATAAGGGTGAGTATAAACATACTCAGTAAGAATCCCCGACTGGGGTACGATACGATGCAATCAATCATCTAGCAACCTAGTACACATGCACACTGTTATCAACACGGATCTTAGCTCAACGAGCTCTCAAGGCAAATCCGGAGTCCTCGGAAGTCTCCTACTTCCGGCCTAATGATTGGCTCTCAAACCAATCCTGGGACATCTCCGAGGGTCTTTCTCCCTCGGCCAATTGATCAGCTCAAAAACCGATCCCAAGATGTCCGACACCCTCGAGGGTCTTTCTCCCTCGACCAAAATGATTAGCACAAAGCCAATCCCAATGGGTGTCCTCAAGGGCCTCTTACCCTCGCTATAAATCTGGACTATCGGGAGAGTACCCAAGTCCGGCTCTAAACAGAAGGAAGGCGGTGTACTCACGAACATTAGGCAGGGGAGCTCTCGAACCGGCGACTAACGCGCGTGCGCGCACACCGCATGCTCTTCTCGCAACCGGCGTAAAATGCGGGGCCTAAGGGCAAACTACGCGGGCCGTGCACGCATGCCTAAGACTCGGAAACGGTGTCACCGAACACGATGAGAGGCGAGGCCCTCGGCACTCATCTGTGCGCACTGTACCACCGACTGGAAGCTAAGAACCCGCCAAAGGCAGCTTGCACCGTTGGCAAGGTTCCGCTCTAGCAGGCTACAAACTAGGCTTATGCCGATGTGGTAGCTACATCCACATCGGCTGCCGGGGGGAAGCAATGTACGTTATGCTTCGCTCTACTCCCGACCGGTGGGGACAAGGTACGTTATGTCCGCTCTCAGCCTCTGGATGATGACAAACCCTATTATACTAGCTAAGACTACCAAGTAAGTGATTCCTGGCTAACATTCACAAAAGACTTCTGTCATACATAGCCTAGCATGATACTACGAACTTAAAGCAGGAATCTCAAGCATGCTGGAAGAACAAACCTAGCATGGCACTAACATGTACAAAAAGGCAAAACATGCTAGCAAGAATTCAATCACAAGCTGTCCTATCCGCTAACATGCTCAGAAAAGTAAACATGCATACAGGGCACAATTAAGAAAGCATCGCAGGGTCCACACAACCACGGTAGGAAGTCCTTACCTGGAAACAAGTGGAAAAAGCTATCACGAGTCAAGCAAGACCCTCGAACTCAAAAACGAACTCGAGCAACCTAGGCATATTAAAAACATCCTAAATAAATATACAGCAGCTAGCAGCTTAAAAACGAAAAGGGAAAAGGCTCGAGAATTACCAACCGAGAGGACACGAGCTCGGCGGCAAAGAGGGCGGTCGGGCGCTCTTTGTGCGGCCTGGCGCGCTGGCGCTGGGCTCGGGCGCGCGGCAAGGCGAACGGACGACAGGGCAAAGCGCGCGCAACAGCGTCTGGCTCTGGGCTGCTTTGGCGTGACGCTGCGCCGCAGCCGACGGGCTGGCGTCGCTAACGCAGCGTCGGGCGGTGATGGACGTGCGACGGTGGGACTTCTAGTCTGCGATTGTCGCGGCGGCCGGGCGGCGAAGGGCCGAGCGGTCTTTGCAGTGGCTGGGCGGTGTGGTGCAGTGCGCGCGCAGGGGTTGGTGTGCGAGAGCGGATGTGGTGCGATGGGTGGTGCGTGCGGGTTGGGTGGCTCGTTGGGTGGTGCGGCTGGGTTAGGGTGCTTGGCTCGATTTAGGAGAGAGAGAGAGAGAGAGAGAGAGAAAATGCGGCTATGAGGGGAAAATTAGGGGTTTTCTTGATTTTCCTTCTTTTCCTTATTTTTAAATAGGGTTAGGAGACCTAAAATTCCCTTCCCAAGGATTTTCTCTTGCGGGTCCCGGCTAGAGCAACCTTCTTTTTCTTTTTAATTAAGACTCTTTCTAGAACTCCAAATTCACCATTTAGGGCAAGGGTTCAAATCCCAAAGGTTCCAATTAATTTTCCAATTAATTTTGCTATTAACCGGGATGGAGAACCGGGTCGTTACAGCCCACCACACTGCAATGATATCTCCTAGTTGTGTGTTTATATATATTGAACTGTTAGTGGATAGGTTTTCTACAGGTTGTCTGGAATGTATATATATTGTTAGTGATAGGTTCTTGCAGGTTCCCTAGAGGATGTTCTGTTGCTAATAATACATGTTCCTGGTTATCTTGTGTTTGCCTATTGATCTGAACTGTATGTTTGCTGGACTGTTAGTGGATAGGCTTTCTGTAGGTTGTCCGGGATACACTTATTGTTAGTGTTAGGTTCATGCATGTAAAAACCCGACCCAAAACATGGTCCTAAACCGGGGTTCTCACTCAGCATGCAAGTTAAATATGATAACAAGCGGTTTAGTGCACATATTAAACAAAACCTTTCAAACATATGAGAAGGGGAAACCCTTAAAACATAACCAACAATTTTCATTTAAAACAATCCAACAAAGTAAAACAACCTGGCCAGTGTTTATAAAAATATACAATACAATTTAAACAACGTTTTAAACAATGTTCCCCTAGGACTCCTGTCCATCTACATGCTGAATAAACAATGCAATAATAAAAGACAGAGTGCCGGCGGTTCCCCATGATCAATCAGCTCCCTCCGCTAGCCCTCCTGGTGTTGTCCCAAGTTACCTGGAAGATAAATAAGGGTGAGTATAAACATACTCAGTAAGAATCCCCAACCGGGGTACAATACGATATATCAGTCATCTAGCACCTCAACATGCAAGCAAATAGCTATCAACACAGATCATAGCTCAACGAGCTCATAAAACAAGATCTGGAAACATCGGAAGTCTCTTACTTCCAGAATCATCGGAAGTCTCCTACTTCCAGCCTAATGATTGGTTCTCATAACCAAACTCGGGACATCTCCGAGGGTCTTTCTCCCTCGGCCAATTGATCAGCTCAAAAACCGATCCCAAGATGTCCGACACCCTCGAGGGTCTTTCTCCCTCGACCAATTGATTAGCTCAAAAGCCAATCCCAATGGGTGTCCTCAAGGGCCTCCTTGCCCTCGCTAACAATCTGGACTATCGGGAGAGTACCCGAAGTCTGGCTCTAAATCGGAAGGAGGCTGGTGTACTCACGAACATTAGCCGGGGAGCTCTCGAACCGGCGACTAACGCGGCGTGCGCACACACCGCATGCTCATCGCGCAACCGGCGTAAATGCGGGGCCTAAGGGAAAACTACGCAGTCGAGCACGCATGCCTAAAGACTCGGAAGCGGTGTCACTTTGCTCCATGAGTGCGAGGCCCTCGGCACTCATCTGTGCGACTGTACCACCGACACTGAAGCTAAGAACCGGCCAAGGCGAGGCTTGCACCGTTGGCGGGGTTCCGCTCTAGCGAGCTACAAACTAGGCTTATGCCGATGTGGTAGCTACATCCACATCATCGCTGCCGGGGAAGCAATGTACGTTATGCTTTGCTCTACTCCCGACCGGTGGGGACAAAGTACGTTATGTCGCTCTCGGCCTACGGATGATGACAAACCCTACTACGCTATCCGAGAATACCGAGTAAATCAATGATTCTGGCTAGCAAGCAATGACCGACATCAATCACATTTACCTAGCATGGTACTACAACTTAGCGGGAATCACAAGCATCTTTGGAAGAACAAACCTAGCATGGCACTAACATGTAAAATCAAGCAAACATGCTAGCAAGAGATCAAACAAAGTCGCCTATCACTATCATGCTCATAACAATCAAGCAAACATACAAGGCACAAACGAGATATATCGCAGGGTCCACACAACCACGGTAAGAAATCCTTACCTGGAACAAGCAGAAAACAATGGTTATAATAAATCTACGAGCGAATCCTCGAGCCTCTAATCGATCCCGAACAGCCTATACATCAAACAAAGCACCCAAATCACATACATAAACAGCAGCCAACAAATCGGGACCCAACGAAGAAAAGACTCGGGAAATACCATCCGAGAAGCCACAAGGCTCGGGCCAAGCCAACACATCACAAGCAGGTTGCTTGGGGCTGGCTGAAAGCGGGGGCTGGCGGGCAGAAGCAGGAGCTTGGACACTGCTACGGGCGCGCTGGCGAAGCAGCGCGCAAGCGCGCGCGCATAAGCAGCGAGCAGCGAGAGAGGCGCGCGGGCACAACGACGCGCTACAGGGACGCGACTCGGAGCGGCTCGGCGTAGAGGACGGCGCGCGGGCGCGAGGGCGCGCTGGGACGCGATCTGGCGACACGACACGTCGGCGTGCGGCAGATCTGGGCGCGCGAGGGGGAGCGACGGCGAGATCTGGCGAGGGCGACGCGAGCTTGGGCTCGCTGCGTCGCGCGACGCGATCGGGCGCTGGGTGGTTCGGCACGGCGCTTGGCGGGAGGGCGGGCTGGTGCGACGACACTGGGCTGCGACGGCAGGCGCGCGGATCTCGCCAGCTCCGGCGGTGGCGCGACGGCGACGTGGGCGCTCGGGCAGGGGGGTGTGGCTAGGTCGGGGGAGAGAGAGAGAGAAAAGAGAAAAAAGAAAAAATAAAAAGAAAAGGAAAATAAAAGGGATTTTGGGGATTTTGGGAAATAAAAGGAAAATAAAAGGAAAATAAGAAATAAAAGGAAAAATGGGATTTTATCCTCCATTCCATCCTTCACCAATTTTCTTTCCAAATTTAAATAAGCCTTAAAGTCCTTAAATCCCATTTCCCGGCTTCCTCCTTCGAGACCCGGCTGAAGCAACCTCTTCAAATCAAAAACTCTCACTTTAAATAAACTCCCAAATCATCTCTAAGGGCCTGGGCTCGAATCCCAAAGGAAACACCCAAACAACCATCACTTTGCCCAAACATCTCGGGACTCGCAGCCACCAACAAACAAGCCTCAACAAAGCGGGAGCTGCGCCTCAAGCCACGAAAATCCACAAATCTGCAGGGGGCAAAAGACCAAAATACCCTAAGGGTCAAAAGCAGCTCTAACGGCCCAACTTGAACCATGAATACAGGCCTAAGCTCCTCGAGAACCGGAATAGAAAACTGGGCCGTTACAATACTCCCTCATTTTAAGACTTTCGTCCTCGAAAGTCCTAAGACGAAACGGCTCTAGGAATACTCCACTAATTCCTAGCCAGCAGAACTTCTCGGCTAATAACACTAGCCCTTCTCTGAAAACCAAACCCTCTTGGGTTCTCAAAGGCGCAAAGCCACAATGCTATCCAGTCTGCCACAAACTATCTCAACAAAGAGACGAGGAACACAAAACTTGCACTGCTGCCAAAGACTGGGCAAAGCTAACCACTGCTCCAATCCGCTCAAGGATCTCAAAAGCCCTACAAACCTGGGGCTCAATCAAAATCCTGCTAAACCAACACGGAACACCTCTCAACGGTGTTACTCTCAGCAAACTCGCAGACTGGATACAAGCTCCAAAACTCAACGCCACGCACTGGCGTAACTTCTCTGAATGCCCACAACTGATAATAAACTGCCTCAACACAACGTCAAGCTGGCCAAACAACTGAACCTCTCAGGTTCCAGAAACCAAACGGCCTACTCTTTCTTCACAAGAGACCAGCGAACCACAAGGCTTGCCTAAAGCCTTAACGAAAAACAATCGAACCACCAACTGGCGATTGATCCAAAAGGAAAACTTTCCCAAAAAGCACAAGTGAAACCCACTCTGGCCACCCAAGTGGCCAAAACCAGGCACAGGCTCCACTCGGCCTAGCCAACAAACAGGAGCCTCTCAACGGCCGAACACAAACTTTTCCATGAAAACCCACTAGCAACTGGCCAAAGAGAACATTGCCAGGCAAGGAAGCAACCAACATTCCTCTCATGGAAAATCTCGGGCTGCAAGGACCAATCCATCATGCAGCCACTAGCAACACAACACCTTGACGATAGCAACTCAAGGGCTAACCAATCAATGCCACGACACCTCTGTGCCAACTCACTCAACTGAGGCTTAGCTAATCGCCAACTGCGAAAGCACAACAACCTAGAAGCAAAGCCCGAGAAAGGCTTGCTCAGCAGAAACTCAACTCAAGCTCATCACGAGCAAAGCTTGCCTCCAAGCTACCACTCAACACTTAAGTCCAACTGGCTACTCAAAGGACTTCCTCCTTTCAGCTTAGGCCTAACTCATCTTGCGACTAGAAACTCCACACTCGAAACATCGCAAGGAAAACAAACTGATGAGGCTATCTCCAAAGATAAAACTCGAGGCTGGCATCCATGGTGCAACTCAACCACCAAGGAAAACTAGGGGGAAAAACTTCAAACCCCAAGAACCAACAACTTACCAGCAAAAGCTCAACTCTTAAAACCCGGGTGGCCTCCGCTCTTGCGGGGACAAACAACTTTTTCGCACTAACAACACAATGAAGGGACCCTCTCATTTGGGCTAACCACTGCGCTACTCGATCAACTACACAACTCGGGAGCTACGCCGACTCCTCAGCGGGAACGATTCCCGGCAAGCAAACTCTAAAGGGCAGCGAACATCACACACGCTCGCTGACTTGCTCAAACCCAAGGGCAACACCACTGATTGGACCACCAATCCAGAACTAGCCGAACTTACTCAACCACCGGGGGAGGGGTCAACTCCCAAAACAACCAGACTAGGAACAAATCCTCGGGGCAACGCCCTGCAGCTCGAAGCAGAGCAAGCTCTTGAAACATCAAGAGAACCAAATCTTGGTCAACACCAAGCACTAACTAGCCTCCAAAACCAAACAAGCACTAGCTTGCTAGATTGCCAAAACTGCAAGCAACTCACCCAAGGAACACTGCCTGGGTCTAACTGAGCTCTGGAGAGGCTCTCCACAAACTAGGGATCCTCTCGATCACCCTCCGACACACACACGGTCGACAACGATCTAACAAACAACCGGCTACGCGGGCACAACCCTCTCCAGCATCTCAACTACGCTGGCCAACTCCAACTTGGAAACCAAGGGAACCGGAAACGCTACAGGAGGCGTCATCCTCCTACTCAAAGCAACAACCCGGCAACGAGCACGGCATCCTTACAACCAAGCTAGGGCACTTGCCAAGAACCAAAGCCTTGACAACCTCAAAGACTGAGCGCTGTCTCCTCAACACGTTGGCCCAGCCTTGTGGCTTCTCGGATGGTATTTCCCGAGTCTTTTCTTCGTTGGGCCTTGATTTGTTGGCTGCTGGTTATTGTATTTATTTGGGGTGCTTTATTTGTTGATTAGGCTGTTCGGGTTCGATTAGAGGCTCGAGGGTCATTGGTTGATTTATGATTAATTATTTGCTGCTTGTTCCAGGTAAGGATTTCTTACCGTGGTTGTGTGGACCCTGCGATATATCATGATATGCGTTGTATGCTTGTTTGCTGTTATGAACATGATATTGATAGGGCAGCTTTGATTGATTTCTTGCTAGCATGTTTACCTGATTGTACATGTTAGTGCCATGCTAGGTTTGTTCTTCCAGCATGCTTATGATTCCTGCTTTACGTTCGTAGTATCATGCTAGGTAAACGTGTTTGATGTTGGTCATTGTTTGCTAGCCAGGAATCATTTATTGGCTCTGTACTCTTAGATAGAGTTGTAGGGTTTGTCATCATCCAGAGGCTTAGAGCGGACACAACGTACTTTGTCCCCACCAGTCGGGAGTAAAGCGAAGCATAACGTACATTGCTTCAGGGGTTGAGAGCGGACATAACGTATTTTGTCCCCACTGGTCGGATATAGAGCAAAGCATAAAGTACATTGCTTTTACTCCCCCCTTCTGGCTGCCAATGAGAATTAGCTACCTCATTGGCGTATGCCTAGTTTGTAGCCTGCTAGAGCAGAACCCTGCCATCGGTGTAAGCCTGCCCTAGCCAGTTCTTAGCTTCAGGTCGGTGGATCATGCTGCACAGATGAGCGCCGAGGGCCTCGCGCTACTATGATCAGTGACACCGCTTCCGAGTCATAGGCATGCGTACCTGGCCCGCGTAGTTTGTCCTTGGGCCCCCACATTTACGCCGGTTGCAGCAGCATGCGGTGTGTGCGCACACGCTTTAGTTGCTGGTTCAGAGAGCTCCCCCGGGCTAATGTCGTGACTACACCATTCCTTCCAGTTAGAGCCAGACTTCGGGTACTCTCCCGTAAGTCCAGATTAGCAAGGGCAAGGAGGCCCTTGAGGACATCTTTGAGAACAGTTTTTGAGCTGAATAATCCCCCGAGTGAAAGATACCTTGGTGATGTCCAGGATTGGTTATGAGAACCAATCATTAGGCCAGAACTAGGAGACTTCCGATGACTCCAGATCTTGCATTATGAGCTCGTTGAGCTATTATTTGTGTTGATAACTATTTGCTTGCATGTTGAGGTGCTAGATGACTGATGTATCGTATTGTACCCCGGTTGGGGATTCTTACTGAGTATGTTTATACTCATCCTTATTTATCTTTCAGGTAACTTGGGACAACACCAGGAGGGCTAGCGGAGGGAGCTGATTGATCATGGGGAGCTGCCGGCACTCTGTCATTTATTATTGCATTGTTATTCAACATGTAGATGGACATGAGTCCTAGGGGAACATTGTTTAAAAAGTTGTTTAAATTGTATTGTATGTTTTTATAAACACTGGCCAAACTTGTTTTACCTTGTTTTTTGTTTTAAATGAAAACTGTTGGTTATGTTTTAAGGGTTCCCCCTTCTCATATGTTTTGAAAGGTTTTAAAATATGAGCACTAAACCGCTTGTTATCATATTTAACTTGCATCTTTGGTGAGAACCCGGTTTAGGGCCATGTTTTGGGTCGGGTTAAATCACGGTTGGTATCGAGCACGAGTCATAGATTCGTAGACTAACTGCTTTGTAGGTTGTTGTTCCCATGATCATCGGACTCCACCACTTGCCGTCGAGTTTATGCGAGTTCATTAAGCTAAGGGTTAAGAATTTACAATACTTTTCATCTAGGTTTTTTGCCTTGTGTAGTGTTGAGGAGCGGAGACGAGCAGGTTCTGACTCGTTGTTGGTTTGGGCTTAGAGAGCCATCATGCCAACTTTCGCGCATGATGCGCAGCGATTTGATAGCAGCTTGTTGAGGTATCCAGATAGATTCAGATGCCCCTGGGACATCGTTCCAGAGGGAGGCAGAGATTAGAATCTCGTAGGCCATTTGTGGCCCAGTTGTTGCTTTTCCCCTAGTGAGAGGGTGGAGGTGCTTTGTGCAGATCGCTAGTATGTTGATCGCACTCAGAGGAGCAGAACGCTTGGCATGTCCGACCGAGGAGTTGGACTGATCGTGTTGATGTTGAGGCTGCGTCCCAGGGTTGTTAGGCCCGCAGGCCAGAGTTGGCCCTGGCAGTTGAGTTGCCAAGTGGAGGGGTAGAGGCTAGCACGCCTCAGAGTGAGACTCCTTGAGCAGAGTGTGTTCCAACAATGAGAGATTTGCTGGCAGGTCTTTAGCTATCAGAGAGCGGAGACCCAGGCACAGATTGTAGCGAGTAGTGATGAGTCCCGGGCACAGATAGCCCAGTTGACAGAGTTTGTATAAGCATTTCCCCTAGTAGCTCTTGTAGCCCCAGAGGTTCCCGAGAGGGCATGATCAGCAGGTTTGTGCCGATGAGTTTGTTGGCGTTGATGGAGCCGCCCAGTTTGGCAAGTGGGAGCCTGTAGAGCTCGCTGTTTTAGAAAGTCCTGCTGCTAGTAGTAAAGCGATTGGCCAAATTTGAGTTTAGCATCCGTATGTTGAGATGCCCTGCTGTTCAGTGGCCGAGGTGTGCCGCTCCTGTGCTGTTTGGTACAACAGTTGGTGGTGGTAGTCCCTTGAGAGAGGTGGACTAGCAGAGTCTCCACCAGTCGCCCAATCGATTGGTATGTTGCCGTGTTAGTGGTTTGAGGCAGATGTAGAGACATATTTGCCCCCTTGCAAGCCTGTTGTCGTTTTACAGCCAGTTCTCTTAGTACCCTCATAGCCAGGGTGTAGTATGGAGTTTGCTTGTCAGGGCTTAATCCGTTTGTGGATTTCAGCAGGCTAGTAGAGTGGAGCACTCTTTTATTTGGATGTTCCAAGTGTGGAACTAGTTGTTGCCACCCGAGGAGTTGGCCTGAGCTTTTGTTGAGCATCGAGTGGGATGCAAGAGTTGGCCTGAGCTTTGTTGAGCATCGAGTGAGATGCAGGAGTTGGCCTGAGCTTGTGTTGAGCATCGAGTGGGATGCAGGAGCAGGCCGTGGCATGTCTGTTAGGCGAGATGCCAGAGATTTAGGCTGCTCGAGTGTTTGGACTCATGTGCTGAGTGCCATTGCCCCGTCACTTGGAGTGTGACCTTTCCTTTCCTCAGAGGGGCATAAAGCTCGTATAAGGCTGATTTGTGTTGTAAATGATGTAGTGCCTGTTGGCACCAGGCTTTGAGAGGAGGCCTAGATTGAGGCTAGTTGGCTCTTTTTGTGCAGGTGGTTCCATGGTCGCACAGAGTATAGCATCCCCGCTTGTCTTGTGCCCGTTCTCCTGAGGTTGCACCTGTTTGGGTTGCATAAGAGATCTAGCTCGGTGGTAGTCAGAGGACTACAAGTATGAGGTTTTCGAGGGAAAGTAGGAGCTTTTTAGGGTCACCGAGAGTTGGGTACAAAGGATGTTGTAGCCTATTAAGAGCTAGCGCGTTTGAGTTCTCGCTCATGTGTTGTGAGCTTGTGAGCCAGATTGTTGGTAGCATGATTCGGCTACCCTTTGAGTTACCCTAGTATGGGTAGTGTTGGCATCGTGGATGCATGATTGATACAGTGTTAGAGCCATGAGTTGGATGGCTGATTGGAGCGAGTTTAGTAGGCACATTGGTTTGAGATATGTTAGCCTGGTTGGATATGCTCTTGTAAGAGTGAGTTGGCCAATGTGGCTTTTCGCGGTGAGTTGCCCCGAGTGGGTTTGAACTCTTGTTGCTCCCTAGTTAGTAGTGGCTCTGTTGGAGGCAAAAGTTGCCCTGTGTGAGAGTCCTTGTTGGCATTGGATCTTAAGGAATCAAGTTGGAGCTGTACACCCTGGTGTACTTTTGTGTAGCTCATTCCGTGGTTTATGTTTGGAGAACCACGAGAGGTTCATGTTGAGGAACCAGTGCTCAGTCTTTGGGTTGTCAAGGCTTTGGTTCTTGGCAAGTGCCCTAGCTTTGGTTGTAAGGATGCCGTTGTAAGAACCCAACCCAAAATACGGTCCTAAACCTAGGTTCTCACTCAGCATGCAAGTTAAATACTTCATCAAGCGGTTTAGTGCTCATATTTAAAACCTTTTCAAACATTTGAGAACGGGGAACACTCAAAACATAAAAGTCAATCTTCATTTAAACAAAACCAACAAAGTAAAACAAGCCTGGCCAGTATTTATAAAACATATAAAACAGTTTAAACAACTTTTAAAAAGGTCCCCCTAGGGCTCCTGTCCGTCTACATGCTGAACAAATTATGCAAACAATAAAAGACAGAGTGCCGGCGGCTCCCATGATCAATTAGCTCCCTCCGCTAGCCGTCCCGGTCCTGTCACAAGTTACCTGGTGGAAAAACCACATAAATAAGGGTGAGTATAAACATACTCAGTAAGAATCCCCAACCGGGGTACAATACGATACATCCATCATCTAGCACCCTAGTATACATGCAAACAGTTACCAACTGTAAGAACCCAACCCAAAACATGGTCCTAAACCTGGGTTCTCACTCAGCATGCCAGTTAAATATGGTAACAAGCGGTTTAGTGCTCATATTTAAAAACCTTTCAAAACATATAAGAAGGGGGAACCCTTAAATCATAACCAACAATTTTCATTTAAACAATCCAACGAAGTAAAACAACCTGGCCAGTGTTTATAAAAACATATACAATACAATTTAAACAACGTTTTAAACAATGTTCCCCTAGGACTCTTGTCCAACTACATGCTGAATAAACAATGCAATAATAAATGACAGAGTGCCGGCGGTTCCCCATGATCAATCAGCTCCCTCCGCTAGCCCTCCTGGTGTTGTCCCAAGTTACCTGAAAGATAAATAAGGGTGAGTATAAACATACTCAGTAAGAATCCCCAACCGGGGTACAATACGATACATCAGTCATCTAGCACCTCAACATGCAAGCAAATAGCTATCAACACAGATCATAGCTCAACGAGCTCATAAACAAGATCTAGAAACCTCGGAAGTCTCTTACTTCCAGAATCATCGGAAGTCTCCTACTTCCGGCCTAATGATTGGTTCTCATAACCAATCCTGGGACATCTCCGAGGGTCTTTCTCCCTCGGCCAAATTGATCAGCTCAAAAACCGATCCCAAGATGTCCGACACCCTCGAGGGTCTTTCTCCCTCGACCAATTGATTAGCTCAAAAGCCAATCCCAATGGGTGTCCTCAAGGGCCTCTTACCCTCACTAACAATCTGGACTATCGGGAGAGTACCCAAAGTCTGGCTCTAAACTGGAAGGAACTGGTGTACTCACGAACATTAGCCCAAGGGAGCTCTCCGAACCGGCGACTAACGCGTGTGCGCGCACACAGCATGCTCATCTGCAACCGACGTAAATGTGGGGGCCTAAGTACAAACTACGCGGGCCAGGTACGCATGCCTAAAGACTCGGAAGCGGTGTCACTGAACACAGTAGTGCGAGGCCCTCGGCACTCATGCATGCAAACTGTACCACCGACCTGAAGCTAAGAACCGGCCAAGGCAGGCTTGCACCGTTGGCAGGGTTCCGCTCTAGCAGGCTACAAACTAGGCTTATGCCAATGAGGTAGCTAATTCTCATTGGCTGCTGGGAGGGGGGAGAAAAAGCAATGTACGTTATGCTTTGCTCTATATCTGACCACTAGGGACAAAGTACGTTATGTCCGCTCTCAACCCCTGAAGCAATGCTTCGCTTTACTCCCGACCGGTGGGGACAAGATACGTTATGTTCGCTCTCAGCCTCTGGATGATGACAAACCCTACAACTCTATCTAAGAGTACAGAGCAAATCAATGATTCCTGGCTAGCAAGCAATGACCGACATCAATCACATTTACCTAGCATGATACTACAACTTAAGTAGGAATCACAAGCATGCTGGGAGAACAAACCTAGCATGGCACTAACATGTAAAATCAAGCAAACATGCTAGCAAGAGATCAAACAAAGCTGCCTATCACTATCATGCTCATAATAATCAGCAAACATACAAGGCACAATCGAGATATATCGCAGGGTCCACACAACCACGGTAAGAAATCCTTACCTGGGACAAGCAGAAAATAATCAAAAATCAACCAAGCAATCCTCGAGCCTCTAATCGAACCCAAACAGCCTAAACATCAAATAAGGCAGCCCAAATCAAATACATAAAACAGCCCAAATAAAACCATAAACAGCAGCCAACAAATCGGGGCCCAACGAAGAAAAGACTCGGAAAATACCATCCGAGAAGCCACAAGGCTCGGGCTAACTGACCCCACAACAGCGGTGGGCGCGAGAAAGAGCGGTGGTGGTGAGCGCCGGGCATAGGACACGAGTCCGGGCGCGCGGCGGGGCGCGCTGGGGCGAGGCAAGGGCGCACGGGCGCGACTCAAGCTCGGCTGGGCGACGACACGCGGCGCGGCTCGGCACAGGGGATGACGCACGGGCGCGAGCTCGGTAAGCACAGGGGCGTGCGCGCGAGGCCACGCGACGCGACGGGCTCGGTGGCGCTCGATCTGGCACGACAAGCTACAGGGGCGAGCGGCTCGCTGCGGCCAAGGCTCGGGCGACTCGACACGGACCTGGGCGACACAGAGACGGCCTAGGCGAGGCAGATCTGGGCTCGGCGCGACCTGGGCGACACGGAGATGGCCTGGGCGATGCAGATTTGGGCTCGGCGCTGGGCGACGCGGTCGGGCGGCCTGGGGCATGGGCGACGCGATAGGGCCGGCGGGGCAAGCGTGGGCGGCCTGGTGCGAGGGTACGGCTAGGGCTGGGCATGGTGCGGCTAGGGCTGGGGCTGAAGGGGGACTCGGGTTGGAGGAGAGAGAAAGGGAAGGAAAAAGGAAATTTTGGGGATTTTGGAAAATAAAAGGGAAAATAAAAGGAAAATAAGAAATAAAAGGAAAAATGGGATTTTATCCTCCTTTCCATCCTTAACCAATTTTCTTTCCAAATTTAAATAAGCCTTAAAGTCCTTAAATCCCATTTCCCGGCTTCCTCCTTCGAGACCCGGCTGAAGCAACCTCTTCAAATCAATAACTCTCACTTTAAACAAACTCCCAAATCATCTCTAAGGGCCTGGGCTCGAATCCCAAAGGAAACACCCAAACAACCATCACTTTGCCCAAAACCCAAATCACAACCGAACTCCCAAACGAATAGCCCAAACATCTCGGGACTCATGACCACCAACAAACAAGCCTCAACAAAGGCAGGAGCTGCCTTGAAGCCCTAAAAATCCACAAATCCTGCCCAGGGAGCAAAAAGACCAAAATACCCCTAAGGGTCAAAACAGCTCTAACGGCCCAACCAAACCACTAAATCTGAACTGGAAGCTCCTCGAGAACCGGGATAGAAACCTGGGCCGTTACAATACTCCCTCCTTATAAGACTTTCGTCCTCGAAAGTCCTAAGACGAAACAGCTCTATGAATACCCACTGATTCCTAGCCAACTGAACTTCTCGGCTAAAACAACACTAGCCCTTCTCTGACAACCAAACCCTCTTGGGTTCTCAAAGGCGCAAAGCCACAATGCTATCCAGTCTGCCATAAACTATCTCAATAGAGAGACGAGGAACACAAAACTTGCACTGCTGCCAAAGACCTGGCAAAGCTAACCACTGCTCCGATCCGCTCAAGGATCTCAAAAGCCCTACAAACCTGGGGCTCAATCAAAACCCTGCTAAACCAACACGGAACACCCCTCAATGGTGTTACTCTCAGCAAACTCGCAGACTGGATACAAGCTCCAAAACTCAACGCCACGCACTGGCGTAACTTCTCTGAATGCCCACAACTGTTAACAACAGCCTCAACTCTACACCAAGCTGGCCAAACAACTGAACCTCTCAGGTTCCAGAAACCAAACGGCCTACTCATACATCACATGAGACCAGCGAACCACAAAGCTTGCCTAAAGCCTTAACGAAAAGCAAACAAATCACCAACTGGCGATTGATCCAAAAGGGCAAACTTTTTCAACAAGCACAAGCTGAAACTTCAGCTACGGCCAACCCTAAATGGCCAAAACCAGGCACAGGCTCCACTCGGCCTAGCCAACAAACAGGAGCCTCTCAACGGTCGAACACAAACTTTTCCATGAAAATCTACTAGCAACTGGCCAAAGAGAACATTGCCAGGCAAGGAAACAACCAACGCTCCTCTCATGGAAAACTCGGCAGCAAGGACCAAACCCTCACAGGGCTACCAGCAACTCACAACAGCTTGAGGAGAACAGCCCAAAGGCTAACCAATCAATGCCACGACACCTCTGTGCCAACTCACTCAACTGAGGCTCAGCTAATCGCCAACTGCGAAAGCACAACCTAGAAGCAAAGCCCGAGAAAGGCTTGCTCAGCAGAAACTCAACTCAAGCTCATCACGAGCAAAGCTTGCCTCCAAGCTACCACTCAACACTTAAGTCCAACTGGCTACTCAAAGGACTTCCTCCTTTTAGCCAAGGCCTAACTCATCTTGCGACTAGAAACTCCACACTCGGAACATCGCCAGGAAAACGAACTGACGAGGCTATCTCCAAAGATAACACTCGAGGCTGGCATCCATGGTGCAACTAAACCACCAAGGAAACTAGGGGGAAAACTTCAAACCCCAAAGAACCAACAACTTCCAGCAAAACTCAACTCTTAAACTGGCTGGCCTCCGCTCTTGTGGGGACAAACAACTTTCGCTTGCTAACAACACAATGCAGGGACCCTCTCGCTGGGCTAACCACTGCGCTACTCTGATCAACTACACAACTCAGGAGCTACGCTGACTCGTCCTCAACGGAAAACGATTTCCCAGCAAGCAAACTCTAAAGGGCATCGAACATCACACACGCTCGCTGACTTGCTCAACCCCAAGGGCAACAACAACCAACTCTCTTGGAAGCAACACCCAAGGGAAACTCAACTGATTGGACCACCAATCCAGAACTAGCCGAACTTACTCAACTTCCGAGGGAGGGGTCAACTCCCAAAACAACCAGACTAGGAACAAATCCTCAGGGCAACGCCCTCTGGCTCAAACCGAGCAAGCTCTTGAAACATCAAGGGAACCAAATCTTGGTCAACACCAAGCACCAACTAGCCTCCAAAACCAAACAAGAACTTGCTTGCTAGACTGCCAAATCTGCAAGCAACTCACCCAAGGAACACTGCCTGGGTCTAACTGAGCTCTGGAGAGGCTCTCCACAAACTAGGGATCCTTCGATCACCCTACGACACTTACACGGTAGTCAAACAATCTAACAGACAATCGGCTACACGGGCACAACCTTCTCCAGCATCTCAACTAAGCTGGCCAACTTCAACTCCTGAAAACCAAGAGGACCGGAAACGCTACAGAATGCGTCATCCTCCTACTCCAACACCTCAACATACCTTCTGCCCAAGGTAAGGATCCGAACAGCTCTCTTAGCCAAAACGATCAGAAACTGCGCGGCTTGCCACTACTGCTCTTGTTCAGTTCCAACTGAAGTCTGACCAGGGCAAGGAGCAACTAGCAAAACTTGCTTAAACAACAGCCCGGCAACGAGCACGACATCCTTACAACCAAAGCTAGGGCACTTGCCAAGAACCAAAGCCTTGACAACCTCAAAGACTGAGCACTGGCTCCTCAACACGAACCTCTCGTGGTTTCCAAACATAAACCACAGAACGAGCTACACAAAAGTACACCGGGGTGTACAGCTCCAACTTGATCCCTTAGGAAAGAGGCCCACAACAAACAAAAGAGCAACAAGAGTTCAAACCCACTCGGGGTCAACTCACCACGAAAAGCCACATTGGCCAACTTACTCTACAAGAGCGAATCCATCCAAGCTGACATACCTCAAGCCAATGTGCTCACTAAGCGCTCCGAACAGCCATCCAACTCATGGCTCTAACACTGGATCCATCACGCATCCTCGATGCCAACACTACCCATACTAGGATAACTCAAAGGTAGCTGAGTCATGCTACCATCAAACAGGCTCACAGGCTCACAACACAGGCGCGAGAACTCGAACGCGCTAGCTCTTAACAGCCTACAACATCCTTTGCACCCAACTCTCAAAGATCTTGAAAAGCTCCTACTTTCCCTCGAAAACCTCAAACTTGTAGTCCTCTGACTACCACCGAGCTAGATCTCTTATGCAACCCAAACAGGTGCAACCTCAGGAAAAGGGTACAAGACTAGCGGGGATGCTATACTCTGGGCGACCATGGAACCACTGCACCAAAAAAGTGCCAAGCGGGCTGAATCTAGGCCTCCTCTCAAAGCTTGGTGCCAACAGGCACTACAACCATTACAACACGAATCAGCCTTAAACGAGCTTTATGCCCCTCTGAGGAAAGGGAAGGTCACACTCCAAGTGACGAGGCAAAGGCACTCAACACAAGAATCCAAACACTCGAGCAGCCTAATCTCTGGAATCTCGACCAACAGACATGCCAAGGCCTACTCCTGCATCCCACTCGATGCTCAACAAAAGCTCAGGCCAACTCCTCGGGTGGCAACAACTAGTTCCACACTGGGAACATCCAAATAAAAAGAGTGCTCCACTCAACTAGCCCGCCGAAATCCATCGATGAATAAAACCCTGGCAAGCAAACTCCACACTACACCCTGGCTACGAGGGCACTAAAGGAACTGGCTGCACAACAACAGCAGGCTTGCAAGGGGGGCAAAGATGTCTCTACATCCGCCTCAAGCCACTAACACGGCAACTTGCCAATCAATCGGGCGACTGGTGGAGACTCAGCTAGTCCACCTCTCTCAAGGGACTACCACCATCAACTGTTGTACCAAACAGCACGGGAACGACACATCTCGGCCTCTGAACAGCAGGACATCCCAACACACGGATGCTAAACTCAAACCTGGCCAACCGCTTTACTACTAGCAGCAGGACTTTCTAATACATCGAGCTCTACAGGCATCCACTTGCTAAAGCCAAGCGACTCGTCAACGCCCACAAACTCAATCGCATAAACCTGCTGATCATGCCCTCCGGGAACCTCAGGGGCTACAAGAGCTCTTTGGGGAAAATCTTTGAAACAAACTCTGTCATTTGGGCTATCTGTGCCCGGACTCCTCACTATGCGCTACAAACTGCTCCTAGGTCTCCGCTCTCTGATAGCTAAAGACCTGCCATCAAACCTCTCATGGCTGGAGCACACTCTGCTCAAGGAGTCTCACTCTGAGGCGTGCTAGCCTCTACCCCCTCCTCTAGGCAACTCAACTGCCGCGGCCAAATCTGGCCAACGGGCCTAACAACCCTGGGACTCGGCCTCAACATCAATACAATCGGTCCAACACCTCGGGTGGACATGCCAAGACTCCTGCTCCTCTGAGTGCGATCAACACACTGGCGATCTGCACAAAGCATCAAAGCTGGCCCACACTGGGGCTCTCACTACTCATCAAACTGCTCGCACTGCGGGAAGGTTGGCATGATGGATCTCTAAGCCCAAACCAACAACGAGTCAGAACCTGCTCGTCTCCGCTCCACAACTCTACACAGGGCATAAAAGCTAGAAGAAAAGTATTGTAAATTATTACCCCTTAACTTAATTGAACTCAGACAAACCAGGCGGCCGTGAAGTGCTGATGATCATGGGAACAACAACCTACAAAGCAGGTTAGTCTACAGAATCTATGACTCTGTGCTCTGATACCAACTGTAAGAACCCAACCCAAAACATGGTCCTAAACCTGGGTTCTCACTCAGCATGCCAGTTAAATATGGTAACAAGCGGTTTAGTGCTCATATTTAAAAACCTTTCAAAACATATAAGAAGGGGGAACCCTTAAATCATAACCAACAATTTTCATTTAAACAATCCAACGAAGTAAAACAACCTGGCCAGTGTTTATAAAAACATATACAATACAATTTAAACAACGTTTTAAACAATGTTCCCCTAGGACTCTTGTCCAACTACATGCTGAATAAACAATGCAATAATAAATGACAGAGTGCCGGCGGTTCCCCATGATCAATCGGCTCCCTCCGCTAGCCCTCTCCCGGTGTTGTCCCAAGTTACTGAAAGATAAATAAGGGTGAGTATAAACATACTCGGTAAGAATCCCCAACCAGGGTACAATACGATACATCAGTCATCTAGCACCTCAACATGCAAGCAAACAGCTATCAACACAGATCATAGCTCAACGAGCTCATAAACAAGATCTGGAAACCTCGGAAGTCTCTTACTTCCGGAATCATCAGAAGTCTCGTACTTCTGGCCTAATGATTGGTTCTCATAACCAATCCCGGGACATCTCCAAGGGTCTTTCTCCCTCGGCCAAATTGATCGGCTCAAAAACCGATCCCAAGATGTCCGACACCCTCGATGGTCTTTCTCCTCGACCAATTGATTAGCTCAAAAGCCAATCCCAATGGGTGTCCTCAAGGGCCACTTACCCTCGCTAACAACTGGACTATCGAGAGAGTACCCCAAAGTGCGGCTCTAAAGCTGGAAGGGCGGTGTACTCACGAACATTAGCCTGGGGAGCTCTCGAACCGGCGACTAACGCGTGTGCGCGCACACGCATGCTCATCTCGCAACCGGCGTAAATGTGGGGCCTAAGTACAAACTACGCGGGCAGTACGCATGCCTAAAGACTCGAGGCGGTGTCACCGAACACGGTGAGTGCGAGGCCCTCGGCACTCATCTGTGCGACTGTACCACCGACACTGAAGCTAAGAACCGGCCAAGGCGGGCTTGCACCGCTGGCGTGGTTCCGCTCTAGCGAGCTACAAACTAGGCTTATGCCAATGAGGTAGCTAATTCTCATTGGTGCACGGAGGGGGAGAAAAAGCAATGTACGTTATGCTTTGCTCTATATCTGACCACTAGGGACAAAGTACGTTATGTCCGCTCTCAACCCCTGAAGCAATGCTTCGCTTTACTCCCGACCGGTGGGGACAAGATACGTTATGTCCGCTCTCAGCCTCTGGATGATGACAAACCCTACAACTCTATCTAAGAGTACAGAGCAAATCAATGATTCCTGGCTAGCAAGCAATGACCGACATCAATCACATTTACCTAGCATGATACTACAACTTAAGCAGGAATCACAAGCATGCTGGGAGAACAAACCTAGCATGGCACTAACATGTAAAATCAAGCAAACATGCTAGCAAGAGATCAAACAAAGCTGCCTATCACTATCATGCTCATAACAATCAACAAACATACAAGGCACAATCGAGATATATCGCGAGGTCCACACAACCACGGTAAGAAATCCTTACCAGGACAAGCGAGAAAATAATCACAAATCAACCAAGCAATCCTCGAGCCTCTAATCGAACCCCAAATGACCTAAACATCAAATAAGGCACCCAAATCAAATACATAAAACAGCCCAAATAAAACCATAAAGCAATGACCAACAAATCGGGGCCCAACGAAGAAAAGACTCGGAAAATACCATCCGAGAAGCCACAAGGCTCGGGCCAACCACAGACACAACAGCAGTGGCGCAGAAGAGCAGCAGTGGTGGGGCGCTGGGCATAGGACGGCGCTGGGCGCAGGCGCGGGTGGCGCGCGCGCGCAGGCGCGTGGCGCGGGGCGAGGCAAGGGCGCACGGGCGCGACTCAAGCTCGGCTGGGCGACGACACGCAGCGCGGCTCGGCATAGGGGACGGCGCACGGGCGCGAGCTCGGCAAGCACAGGGGCGTGCGCGCGAGGCGACACGACGCGACGGGCTCGGTGGCGCTCGATCTGGCACGACAAGCTACAGGGGCGAGTGGCTCGGTGCGGCCAAGGCTCGGGCGACTCGACACGGACCTGGGCGACACGTAGACGGCCTGAGCGAGGTAGATCTAGGCTCGGCGCGACCTGGGCGACACGGAGATGATGGCTCGGCGTCTGCAGATCTGGGCTCGGTGGCTGGCGGCGCGGCGGAGCGGCACAGGGCATGGGCGACGCGATTGGGCCGGCGGGGCGAGCGTGGGCGGCCTGGTGCGATGGTGCGGCTAGGGCTGGGGCTGAAGGGGGACTCGGGTTGGAGGAGAGAGAAAGGGAAGGAAAAAGGAAATTTTGGGGATTTTGGAAAATAAAAGGGAAAATAAAAGGAAAATAAGAAATAAAAGGAAAAATGGGATTTTATCCTCCTTTCCATCCTTAACCAATTTTCTTTCCAAATTTAAATAAGCCTTAAAGTCCTTAAATCCCATTTCCCGGCTTCCTCCCAAATCATCTCTAAGGGCCTGGGCTCGAATCCCAAAGGAAACACCCAAACAACCATCACTTTGCCCAAAACCCAAATCACAACCGAACTCCCAAACGAATAGCCCAAACATCTGGGACTCACGACCACCAACAAACAAGCCTCAACAAAGCGGGAGGCGCCTTGAAGCCCCGAAAATCCACAAATCCTGCCAGGGAGCAAAAAGACCAAAATACCCCTAAGGGTCAAAACAGCTCTAACGGCCCAACTGAACCACTAAATCTGAACCAGAAGCTCCTCGAGAACCGGGATATCGAGCATGCCAGAACAGGACCGCCCGAGTTGCCCCTGCCCTGTGTCGCGTCGCACAGGGTCAAAACAGTCTTACCGTGGTTGTGTGGACCCTGCGATATATCATGATATGCCTTGTATGCTTGTTTGCTGTTATGAACATGATATTGATAGGGCAGCTTTGATTGATTTCTTGCTAGCATGTTTACCTGATTGTACATGTTAGTGCCATGCTAGGTATGTTCTTCCAGCATGCTTATGATTCCTGCTTTACGTTCGTAGTATCATGCTAGGTAAACGTGTTTGATGTCGGTCATTGTCTAACCAGGAATCATTTATTGGCTCTGTACTCTTAGATAGAGTTGTAGGGTTTGTCATCATCCAGAGGCTGAGAGCGGACACAACGTACTTTGTCCCCACCAGTCGGGAGTAAAGCAAAGCATAACGTACATTGCTTCAGGGGTTGAGAGCGGACATAACGTACTTTGTCCCCACTGGTCGGATATAGAGCAAAGCATAACGTACATTGCTTTTTCTCCCCCCTCCCGGCCACCAATGAGAATTAGCTACCTCATTGGCGTATGCCTAGTTTATAGCCTGCTAGAGCGGAACCCTGCCATCGGTGTAAGCTCATACTGGCCGGTTCTTAGCTTGTGTCGGTGGATCATCTTTGCCGCGGATGGCGCGAGGGCCTCGCGCTACTGTGATCAGTGACACCGCTTCCGAGTCATAGGCATGCGTACCTGGCCCGCGTAGTTTGTCCTTGGGCCCCCACATTTACGCCGGTTGTAGCAGCATGCGGTGTGCGCGCACACGCGTTAGTTGCCGGTTAGGAGAGCTCCCCCAGGCTAATGTCGTGAGTACACCATTCCTTCTAGTTAGAGCCAGACTTCGGGTACTCTCCCGTAAGTCCAGATTAGCAAGGGCAAGGAGGCCCTTGAGGACATCTTTGCGATCAGTTTTTGAGCTGAACAATCCCCCGAGTGAAAGATACCTCGATGATGTCCAGGATTGGTTATGAGAACCAATCATTAGGCTGAAAGTAGGAGACTTTCGATGACTCCAGATCTTGCATTATGAGCTTGTTGAGCTATGATCTATGTTGATAGCTGTTTGCTTGCATGTTGAGGTGCTAGATGACTGATGTATCGTATTGTACCCCGGTTGGGGATTCTTACTGAGTATGTTTATACTCACCCTTATTTATCTTTCAGGTAACTTGGGACAACACCAAGAGGGCTAGCGGAGGGAGCTGATTGATCATGGGGAGCTGCCGGCACTCTGTCATTTATTATTGCATTGTTATTCACCATGTAGATGGACAGGAGTCCTAGGGGAACATTGTTTAAAAAGTTGTTTAAATTGTATTGTATGTTTTTATAAACACTGGCCAGACTTGTTTTACCTTGTTGGTTTGTTTTAAATGAAAACTGTTGGTTATGTTTTAAGGGTTCCCCCTTCTCATATGTTATTAAAGGTTTTTAAATATGAGCACTAAACCGCTTGTTATCATATTTAACTTGCATGCTGAGTGAGAACCCCAGTTTAGGGCCATGTTTTGGGTCGGGTTCGTCACAATTTTGGTAATTTGGTCGGGCCGTTTCTGTCTTTCTCAGCTATTAATATTCTTGGTTGGTCAAATGTAGGGTTTGGTTGCTTTTTGGATGAGTTTGGGCATGGAGAGATGCAAAAATAAAAATTAGAGTTTTGCAGGATTAAATATGATTCAACTGGGATTCGAGCTCGAGTGGCTAAGGAGATAGCGGTGTTGTAAGAACCCGACCCAAAACATGGTCCTAAACCTGGGATCTCACTCAGCATGCAAGTTAAATATGGTAACAAGCGGTTTAGTGCTCATATTTAAAAACCTTTCAAACATATGAGAAGGGGGAAACCTTAAAACATAACCAACAATTTTCATTTAAAACAATCCAACAAGTAAAACAACCTGGCCAGTGTTTATAAAAATATTCAATACAATTTAAACAACGTTTTAAACAATGTTCCCCTAGGACTCCTGTCCATCTACATGCTGAATAAACAATGCAATAATAAATGACAGAGTGCCGGCGGTTCCCCAAGATCAATCAGCTCCCTCTGCTAGCCCTCCTGGTGTTGTCCCGGGTTACCTGAAAGATAAATAAGGGTGAGTATAAACATACTCAGTAAGAATCCCCAACCGGGGTACAATACGATACATCAATCATCTAACACCTCAACATGCAAGCAAATAGCTATCAACACAGATCATAGCTCAACGAGCTCATAGAACAAGATCTGGAAACATCGGAAGTCTCTTGCTTTCGAAATCATCGGAAGTCTCCTACTTCCGGCCTAATGATTGGTTCTCATAACCAATCCTGGGACATCTCCGAGGGTCTTTCTCCCTCGGCCAAATTGATCAGCTCAAAAAACCGATCCCAAGATGTCCGACACCCTCGAGGGTCTTTCTCCCTCGACCAATTGATTAGCTCAAAAGCCAATCCCAATGGGTGTCCTCAAGGGCCTCCTTGCCCTCGCTAACGATCTGGACTATCGGGAGGGTACCTGAAGTCTGGCTCTAATCTAGAAGAAACTGGTGTACTCACGAACATTAGCCCGGGGAAGCTCTCCGAACAGGCGACTAACGCGTGTGCGCGCACACCGCATGCTCATCTGCAACCAGCGTAAATGCGGGGGCCTAAGGGCAAACTACGCGGGCCAGGTACGCATGCCTAAAGACTCGGAAGCGGTGTCACTGAACACAGTAGTGCGAGGCCCTCGGCACTCATCTGTGCAGCCTGTACCACCGACCTGAAGCTAAGAACCGGCCAAGGCAGGCTTGCACCGTTGGCAGGGTTCCGCTCTAGCAGGTTACAAACTAGGCTTATGCCAATGAGGTAGCTAACCCTCATTGGCTACCGGAAGGGGGGAGAAAAAGCAATGTACGTTATGCTTTGCTCTATATCTGACCACTAGGGACAAAGTACGTTATGTCCGCTCTCAACCCCTGAAGCAATGCTTCGCTTTACTCCCGACCGGTGGGGACAAGATACGTTATGTCCGCTCTCAGCCTCTGGATGATGACAAACCCTACAACTCTATCTAAGAGCACAGAGCAAATAAAGGATTCCTGGCTAGCAAGCAATGACCAACATCAATCACATTTACCTAGCATGATACTACAACTTAAGCAGGAATCACAAACATGCTGGGAGAACAAACCTAGCATGGCACTAACATGTAAAATCAAGCAAACATGCTAGCAAGAGATCAAACAAAGCTGCCTATCACTATCATGCTCATAACAATCAGCAAACATACAAGGCACAATCGAGATATATCGCAGGGTCCACACAACCACGGTAAGAAATCCTTATCTGGAACAAGCAGAAAACAATGGTTATAATAAATCTACGAGCGAATCCTCGAGCCTCTAATCGATCCCGAACAGCCTATACATCAAACAAGGCACCCAAATCACATACATAAACAGCCCCAAATAAATCCATAAATAGCAGCCAACAAATCGGGACCCAACGAAGAAAAGACTCGGGAAATACCATCCAGAAGCCACAAGGCTCGGGCCAACCAAAGACACACAGCAGCGGTGGGCGCGAGAGAGAGCACTGGCCGGGCGATCTAGGCGCAGGGGGCTCGCCGACACGGCTACCCAGGCGCGCTGGGCGGTTAGGCGCGCAAACGCTCGGGCGAGCAGGGGAGAGGGCGCGCGGGCGCGACGACGCGCTACAGGGACGCTACTCGGAGCGGCTCGGCGCAGGGGACGGCTCGGGGACGTGAGGGCGCGAGACAAGGGCGCTGGGACGCGCGACGCGGCTCGGCAAGGATGGCACGGCGCGGACGAGACTGAGCGAGGGCGAGGCACGCGATCTGGCGACACGACGCGTCGGCGGTGCGGGCAGATCTGGGCGCGCAAGGGGGAGCGACGGCGAGCGACGGCGATGTGGGCGAGATCTGATGGGGCGAGCTCGGATCTGGGCGTCTGGTGCGACGACGCGCGATCTCGGCTGTTGGGCGACAGACTCGCGACGGCGCGATCTGGGCGCGCGAGGGACTGGCTTGTGCGACGACGGTGGGCTGCGACGGCAGGCGTGCGGATCTGGCCGGCTCCGACGGTGGCTCGACGGCGCGCGGCAGCTAGGGCTGTGGGTGTGGCCAGGTCGGGGGAGAGAGAGAGAAAAAAGAGAAAAAGAAAAAGAAAAATAAAAAAGAAAAGGAAAATGGATTTTGGACAAAAAGGGAAAATGGGAAAAATAAAAGAAAAGGGAAATAAAAGGAAAAATGGGATTTTATCCTCCATTCCATCCTTAACCAATTTTCTTTCCAAATTTAAATAAGCCTTAAAGTCCTTAAATTCCATTTCCCGGCTTCCTCCTTCGAGACCCGGCTGAAGAAACCTCTTCAAATCAAAACTCTCACTTTAAACCAACTCCCAAATCATCTCTAAGGGCCTGGGCTCGAATCCCAAAGGAAACACCCAAACAACCATCACTTTGCCCAAAACCCAAAACACAACCAAACTCCCAAACGAATAGCCCAAACATCTCGGGACTCGCAGCCACCAACAAACAAGCCTCAACAAAGGCAGGAGCTGCCTCGAAGCCCTGAAAATCCACAACCCTGCCCGGGGAGCAAAAGACCAAAATGCCCCTAAGGGTCAAAACAGCTCTAACGGCCCAACCGAACCACTGAATCTGAACCGGAAGCTCCTCGAGAACCGGAATAGAAAACTGGGCCGTTACAGGTGTGGTCCTGCCAGTCAAGCTTCGGGTTGATGTTGATGCTCATTCCGCAGGTTACCTTGGTTTGCCTTGGTTTTTGGGATTTAGGGAGTTTGATTAAAAAGAAAAGAAATAGGTTTATTCATCATTCTCCTTCCCAAATCTCCCTTTTCCGTCCAACCATTTTCTCCCAAGCCTTCTTGCAGTGCACCTTCTCTCGAGAGCTCCATCGTTTCGTTCATGCTGGGTAAGCATTCCTCATTCCTCGATCTCTCTTTCTCTTCCTTTTTGGTGTTGTCCTTGTTGGCCGAGAGAAGAGGATTGTGAGTTGTGTTTGTTGCAGCCCAGCCGAGCAACCCCAGCGCTGTAACGGCCCAAGTTTTCATCCAGGTCTTCCAGGTATATCCTAAGGGTATTTTGTTAATTTGGTCAGGCCGTTAGGGCCGTTTCTGTCTTTCTCAACTGATATTATTATTGGATGGTCAAATGTAGGGTTTGGTTGCTTTGTGGATGTGTTTGGGCATGGAGAGATGCAAAAGTAAAAAAGTGGTTTAAAAGTGTTGTTGTTGGGTTTCGAACCCGAGTGGCTAGGGGGTCAGAGGTGTGGTCTTGCCAGTTGGGCCACAAGTTGTAATTGATGCTCATTCTGCAGGTTATTTTGGTTTGCCTTAGTTTTTGGGATTTAGGTGAGTTTGATTAAAAGAAAAGAAAATAGGTTTTCATTCTTTTCTTCCTCCAAATCCCTTGCCGTCCAACCCCCATTCTCTCAAGCTTCTTGCCGTGCGCCTTCTCCCAAAGCTCCGTCGTCTCATTCATCCTGGGTAAGTGTTCTCGATCTCTCCTTATCTTTTAGCTGATGTTCTTGCTGGCCGAGAGAAGAAGAAATTGAGTTTTGGGGTTTGATGCGGCCAGCAGAGCAGATCAGCAGCCCCATCGCCCAGCCCGTCGTAGTCGTCGCACCCACCAGCGCATCGTCAGCCAGATCGCAGCCCAGCCCATCGCGTCAGCCAGCCAGATCGCATCACAGCCCTGTCGCACGCAGCCTGTCGCCCGCAAACCTGCCGTCGCGCCTCCTGCCCGTAACTCGATCGCCCAGCCGAGTAGTGCCCAGCGTTTCACGCCCAGTCGCCCAGCAGCAGCGCTTCGCTCGCACGCACGCGCAACCCAGCGTCCTGCAGCGCCAGCCGCACACGAGCTCACCCACGCTATCGCCGCCCGCGCGCACAGCCCCTACAACGCCAACAGCGCCCCAGCGCCGTGCAGCCATCCGTCCACGCCCCAGCCCCGTGCCGTGTGAGTTGCTCCCGAGCCGAGCCCTGTTTGTATTTTTATTTAAGGCCTATAGGTTATGATATTTGTTGTTGTTTGTTAGGTTCCCAAAAGCTAGCTCGGGTTCCTTTGCAGCATAGGAGCTTTGTGTGTTGTTGCCTTCCGACCAAGGTAAGGATTTCTTATCGGAGTTGTGTGGGCCCTGCGGTATATTCTGTGATTGTTGTTTGTATGCTTGTTTATGTTTATCAGCATGTTAGTGGATTGGTGCTCTGTTCTGAATTCCAACTGGCATGATTCTCGTGTTGTTTCTCATGTTAGTTCCATGCTAGGTTGTTCTGTCCGTAGTATCATGCTAGGTTCATTGTCTCTACTGAGAACGTATTGGAATGTTTGTTGTTATCTGTTTATAGTTTAGAGTTCTGATAGGTAGCATCATCCGGGCGAGGATGCATAACGTAACTTGCATCCGTGGAAGGGACGTGCGAGGCAGTACTTCGTCCCTGATCCATCGTTAGGGTTTAGCTAATCCTAACGGCAGCCCAGTGCAATCTTGGGTGAGGGTGGCAGACTGTTAAATGCCCCAACGGTAGGGGGAATGATGAGGCATTGCCTTGTCCCCGGCAGTCGACACAACCTCAGCGTGTCGGCAGTAGCCCTTGATTGCCAACTGATAGGGCAAGGATCGGTTCCTGGTGTAAGCCTACCACAGCCGGTTTCTTAGCCTCAAGTGCTGTGGTACAGGCTGACATAGTCATAGTGTCCGGGTCTCACACCACTATGTTCAGTGACACCGATCTAGAGATTTGTTAGGCATGCGTACTAGACAAGGGCAGCATGCCCTAGACCCAGCACCTTCCTGGTTTGCAGCAGCATTGGTGCGCGGACACGCTCATTACAGCGCCAATTGGAGAGCTCTTCAGGATCTTGAGTTCAGTGCACCTTTCGTATCGACAGTAGGAAGGCTGAGGCCGAGACTAGTTTCTCGTATAGTATCTAAAAGTGTTGTGGTTTTCCGGAGTAAGACCGTAAGATGGCATCCGAGGTTTATGTATGGATTAAAGTGATGTGCTCTCTTCTGTGTTTATATTCATAGCTTGCATAATTTCTGCTAGATGACCAGTTATATCGTATTGTACCCCGATTGGGGATTCTTTCTGAGTAATTCGTTACTCACCCTTATTTGTGGTTTTCCACAGGTAATCAGTGCGCGAGACAGGATGGCTGAAGGAGGAGCTGCTGATCATGGAAACCAGCTGTTTAAAACTCTGAGTCTTATGTTTATGCTTTATGTTTTTGTTGTCCTCTGAATGCATGTAGTTGGGCATGGAGCCCTTAGGATGTTTTCTGATCATTTCTCTAGATTCTGGCATTGTTGTAAACTGTTTGGGTTTTCTTGGATGTTTTGAATAAATCTTTGATCAGAGTAAGTTTTAAATTGTATTTAGCTTGGAACAGGTGCTTGGGAACAGGGACAGGTTCCAGGACATTTTTATGTTTGTTTTTGAATGGATGTTTACCTCTTTTTAGTTTTAATCAGAATTTGGAAAGTGATCTTGCATAGTATTTTCTAAGTTTTTAAACATGCATTGAGGTAAAGGCCTAGTTCACGACCTCTTTCGGGTCGGGTCTTTACAAGAAATGATCGCCCACCAAGACGCGGCCTGTCGCGATCGCACCCCGCCCATCGCATGGCTCGCTGCTGCGCCGACCAAATCGCATCGCGAGAGCAGACCACAGACGCCGATCCTTGCGCGGTATGAACGCCTGTGTTTTCATCCCGGTCTTCCAGGTTTTCCCTAGGGGTATTTTGGTAATTTGGTCGGGCCGTCAGGGCCGTTTCTGTGTCTCAGCTGTTGTTTAGTCTTGGAGGGTTGTTTTCAGATTGTGGTTGCATTTTGGTTGAGTTCGGGTGTTGGGAGGTTCAAAAATAAAAATTAAGTTGGGTTTGGATTAAAAGTTGCAGCAGCCAGGGTTTGAGTTAGGGTGGCCTTGTGTGCTAGAGGAGAGCCTTGCCAAGTGAGCCACTTGGTGTTTTTGTGTCTCACCTTGCAAGCTTTTGTGTTACCTTAAAATCCATGGTTTAGGAGAGTTGGTTCAAAATAGGTCTTTCATCCTTCTTTTTCCCAAAAACCTAACTCTCTTTTCTCTCCTTCTTCACCGCATCCCCTATGCCAGCCGACTCACCTAGCCCATCACCCAGTAGCCCCATCGCCAGCCCTACATTGCCCCCACGGCCAGCGACCCATCGCCAAAGAAGAAAGGCCCGCACTGCCGCGTCGCAGCCCGTCGCCTAGCAAAGAAGAACTGTCATCGCGCCGGATGCTCATCGCCCTGTCGCACGCACCAGCAGCTCTATCGCAGCAGCCCAGATCGCATCGCTCGTCCGCGCACAGCCCGCTTGCCCGTCGCTCGTCCGCGCCAGCGTGCCCGCGCGCCCAGTCCACTCGCGTCGCCTGTCCGCGCTCAGCCCACGCGCCCAGTCTGCGCCCCAGCGCCGTGCAAAGACGCTTCGGCGCGCACCCGGTTCCCGGCCATTCGTGCAGCGTTACGCCCAGCACGCGCAGCCTGCCGCAACCAACAGCAGCCTACGACCGCGGCGGCTGCCCATCCGTCGTCCACCCGTCGTGCGTGTGAGTTGCTCCCGAGCTGAGCCCTATTTAATTTATTATACTTAGGCCTATGGATTGTGATTATTGTTGTGCTTGTTAGGTTCTCATTAGCTAGCTCGGGATCGATCGCAGCTTAGGATTCTTGTGTGTAGTTGCCTCCCGACCAAGGTAAGGATTTCTTACCGGAGTTGTGTGGGCCCAGCGATATAATATGTGATTGTTGTTTGTTTGCTTCTTTATGTTTATCAGCATGTTAGTGGATAGGTGCTCTGTTCTGAATTCTTACTTATTGTTTCTCATGTTAGTTCCATGCTAGGTTGTCCTGTTCTGGCATGCTCGATATCTGTTCTTGCTTCGTAGTACCATGCTAGGTTCGTTGTTTCTGTTGAGCACGTTTTGGAATGTTTCCTGTTTATGTTATAGCTTAGAGTTCAGATAGGTAGCATCATCCGGGCAAGGATGCATAACGTAACTTGCATCCACGGCAGGGACGTACGAGGCAGTACTATGTCCCTGATCCGTCGTTAGGGTTTAGCTAACCCTAACGGCAGCCCAGTGCAATCTTAGGTGAGGGTGGCAGACTGTTAAATGCCCCAACGGTCGAGGGAATGACGAGGCATTGCCTTGTCCCCGACAGTTGACGCGTCCTCAGCGTGTTCGGCATTAGCCCTTGATTGCCACCTTATAGGGCAAGGTCCGTTTCCTGGTGTAAGCCTACCACTATCGGTTCCTTAGCCTCAGGTGCGGTGGTACAGGCTGACATAGTTCACGTGTCCAGGTCTCACACCCCTATGTCAGTGACACCGATCCAGAGATTAGTTAGGCATGGTGACTGGACCAGAGCAGCTTGCCACTAGACTCGGCACCCCCTTGGTTTGCAGTAGCATGCGGTACGCGCGCACGCTCATTACAGCGCCGACTGGAGAGCTCCTCGGGATCTTGAGTTTAGTGCACCTTTCATATCGACAGTAGACAGGCTAAGGCCGAGACTAGTTCTCGTATAGGATTGTATCGCGTGGTAGATTTTTCGGAGTAAGACCCTGAGATGGCATCCAAGGTTTATGCAAGGATTGAAGTAAAGTGCTCTCTTCTATGTTTATATTCATGGCTTGCATACTTTCTGCTAGATGACCAGTTATATCGTATTGTACCCCGGTTGGGGATTCTTACTGGGTAATTCGTTACTCACCCTTATTTTGTGGTTTTCCACAGGTTACCAAGGTGCGGGACAGGATGGCTGAAGGAGGAGCTGTGATCATGGAAACCCGTTGTTTTGAACTCTGAGTTTCATGTTAATGTTTTCCTGTTTTGATGTCCTCTGAATGCATGTAGTTGGGCACGGAGCCCTTAGGTCATTTTCTGGTTATTTTCTGGATTCTGACACTGTTTTAAACCGTTTGCATTTTTTGAATGTTTAAGTTAAATCTCTGATCAGAGTACGTTTTAAATTGTATTTAGCTTGGAACAGGTACTTAGAAACAGGGACAGGTTCCAGGACAATTATGTTTGTTTTGAATAGATGTTTATCGTATTTGTTTTATTCAGAATCTGGAAAATGATCTTGCATAATAGTTTCTGAGTTTTTAAGCATGCATTGAGGTAAAGGCCTAGTTGAGGACCCCATTCGGGTCGGGTCTTTACAAGAAGACAGTGCCTCTCGTCGTGTCATGCACGCCCGCCAGCCGCACGGCGTGCCTGACCTCTGTTGCGTCTCAGCGCAAATTTCACCCCACGACGCCAAAGGCGCCTTTAGCGCACGTTGCGCGTCCGTCTGTGCGCTAGCCCCGTTCCGTGTGAGTTTCTCCTGACCAAGTAGAGTGTTGTTTGTATTTTTATCTAAGGCCTATAGGTTGTGATATTTGTTGTTGTTTGTTAGGTTCCCGATAGCTAGCTCGGGTTCGGTTACAACTTAGGATTGTAAAGACCCGACATAAAAGGGGCTCTAAATGGGCCTTTACCTCAATGCATGCATTCAAAGTAAAGGACAATACGCAGGTATGTTTTCGGATTCCAATTAAAACTAAAACATTCAACATTCAATCCAGAAATCAATACAGTTTACTGAAACCTGTCCCTGTCTCCAAGCACCTATTTCAAGACAAATACGTTTCCAAAAGTTTACTCTGATCAGAGATTTATTAAAAACATTCAAAACCTTCTCAGTTACAACAATGCTGGAATCCACAAAAGCATTTAGAAAACAACCTAGTGCTCCGTGCACAGCTACATGCATTCAGAGGAAATAAAAAGGCAAAGAGTCATAATATAAAAATCAGAGACAACAGCAGGTTCCCATGATCACAGCTCCTCCTTCAACCATCCTGTCTCGCACCTTGGTTACCTGTGGAAAACCACAAAAATAAGGGTGAGTAACGAATTACTCAGTAAGAATCCCCAATCCGGGTACAATACGATAAACATGGTCATCTCGATGAATGTATGCAAGCTATGAATATAAACACAGAATAGAGCACATAGCTTAAATCCACATATAAACCTCGGATGCCAACTCAGGGTCTTAGTCCGGAAATCCACCACACAATACGCCCTATACGAGAAACAAGTCCCGGCCTCAGCCTGCCTACTGTCGATACGAAAAGTGCTTTGGCTCACAATCCCGAGGAGCTCGCCAGTCGGCGCTATAATGAGCGTATACGCGCACCGCATGCTACTGCAAACTCTGGGAGATGCTGTAAAGACCCCAACCCGAGAATGGGACTAAATCTAGGTCTTTACTCAGCATGCAAATTTTAAAAACATAAAATGGAACCAACTAGGGTCGGATTAAAAACTTTTCAACACATGAGCAGGAAAACAATCAAAGCAAAATAATCATTTATTGAAATCAAAAAACTGTGACTGATCAGTATTTTTCTTAAAATATTAAAGTAGTTCAAATAATAAGTTTTCCCTAAACCAGAATCCAACTACATGCTGAATATATAAATAAAACAGAAAAGAAAGACACGACAGAGTGTCAGCAACATCCATGATCTCCCAGCTCACTCCGCTAGCCACCTCGGTGCTGTCCCAAGTTACCTGTGGAAGAAACCACGATAAGGGTGAGTATAAACATACTCAGTAAGAACCCCCGACCGGGGTACGATACGATGCAATCTATCATCTAGCAACCTAGTACACATGCACACAGTTATCAACACGGATCTTAGCTCATCGAGCTCTCAAGGCAAATCCGGAGTCCTCGGAAGTCTCCTACTTCCGGCCTAATGATTGGCTCTCAAACCAATCCCGGGACATCTCCAAGGGTCTTTCTCCCTTGGCCACTTGATCAGCTCAAAAACCGATCCCAAGATGTCCGACACCCTCGAGGGTCTTTCTCCCTCGACCAAATTGATTAGCTCAAAAGCCAATCCCAATGGGTGTCCTCAAGGGCCTCTTACCTCGCTATAAACTGGACTATCGGAGAGTACCCAAGTCCGGCTCTAAAGCGGAAGGGCGGTGTACTCACGAACATTAGCCCGGGGAGCTCTCGAACGGCAAGAATTCAACGCAGCGTGTCGCGCGACACCGCATGCTCTTCTCGCAACCGGCGTAAATGCGGGGCCTAAGGGCAAACTACGCGGGCAGCACGCATGCCTAAGACTCGGAAAGCGGTGTCACCGAACACGATGAGTGCGAGGCCCTCGGCACTCATCATGCGGCACTGTACCACCGACGAAGCTAAGAACCGGCCAAGGCAGCTTGCGCGCGTTAGCGGTGGTTCCGCTCTAGCGGGCTACAAACTAGGCTTATGCCGATGTGGTAGCTACTTCCACATCGGTGTCGGGGGAAGCAATGTACGTTATGCTTCGCTCTACTCCCGATCGGTGGGGACAAGGTGCGTTATGTGTCCTCTCGGCCTACGGATGATGACAATCCCTATATACTAGCTATGACTACCTAGTAAGTGATTCTGGCTAACATTCACAAAAAGGCATCATCATACATAGCCTAGCATGATACTACGAACTTAAAGCAGAATCCCAAGCATCTTTGGAAGAACAAACCTAGCATGACACTAACATGTACAACAAGGCAAAACATGCTAGCAAGAATTCAATCACTGTGATCCTATCCACTAACATGCTCATAAAGGTAAACATGCATACAAGGCACAATTAAGAAAGCATAGCAGGTCCACACAACCACTACCAGAAAGAGTCCTTACCGGAAACACGTGGAGAATAGCTATCACAACCAAAAGACCCTCGAGCTTAGCACGAGCTCGAGCAACCTAGGCATAAATTAAAGCATCCTAAGTAAAAACATATAGCAGCCCAGCAGCCTTAGAAAACACAAGGAAATTGGTTCGGGAATTACCAACCGAGAGGACACGAGCCTCGGCAGCAAGGAGGGCGGTTTGGGCGCGCACAGCGGCTGGGCTGTATCGGGGCGCTGGCGTGGGCGTCGCGTCAGGCGGGCCGGGCAGGAGCGCGCGCGGATGTGCGGCTGCGAGGCGACGCGCGAGCGAGCGGCTCGCTGGGTTGGCGCGCGGCGAGGGGTGGCGCTGGAGCGGGCGCGCGGCAGGGTATGCGCTGGAGCGGGCGGCGCGTCTGGGCTGCGATGCGGCACGGCGCGGCCACGAGCGACGTCGGGCGGTGCTGGGCGGCGATGGGCTTGCGATGGTGGGGCTTCTGGCCTGCAGACGAGCGGCGGCTGGGCGGCAGAGGTCGGGCGCGCAGGGCGTGCGCGCAGGGGTGTGGCGGTGGTCAGTGGTGCGGTGCGGTGGGCGGTGGTGGTGCGGTGGTGGTGCGTGCGGCTAGGGCTGGGTGGCTCGGCGGTGGTTCGATGGTGCGGCTAGGGTTTTAGGAGAGAGAGAGAGAAAGAGAGAGAGAGAGATGGCTTCCAAGGGAAAAATTAGGGGATTCTAGGGTTTTTTCCTTCTTTTCCTTATTTTAAATGGGGTTAGGAATCCTAAAATTCCCTTCCCAAGGCTTTTCCTCTTGTGGGCCCCGGCTAAAGAAATTCTCTTTCTCTTTTTAGTTAAGGCTCTTTCTAAAACTCCAAATTCCCATTTAAGGCAAGGGTTAAAATCCCAAAGATCCAATTAATTCTCCAATTAATTTGCTATTTACCGGGATGGAGAGCTGGGCGTAAGCAAAGCCGGTCTAGTGGCAAGTCGCCTGAGTCGATCACCATGCCTAACTAAATCTCTGGATCGGTGTCACTGACATAGGGGTGTGAGACCTAGACACGTGAACTATGTCAGCCTGAACCACCGCACCTGAGGCTAAGGAACCGGGCGTGGTAGGCTTACACCAGGAAGCCGTCCTTGCGCTATCAGGTGGCAATCAAGAGCTACTGCCAAACACGCTGAGGACGTGCCGGATGTCGGGGACAAGGCAATGCCAAGTCATCATCCCGACCGTTGGGGCATTTAACAGTCTGCCACCCTCACCCAGGATTGCAGGGCCTACCGGTAGGGTTAGCTAAACCCTAACGGGGTCCAAGGACGGAGTACTACCTCGTACGTCCCTGCCATGGATGCAAGATACTTTATGCATTCTGGCCCGGATGATGCTACCTATCTGGACTCTAAGCTATAACATCAACAGCAAACAATCCAATACAATCCAATACGGGCTCAACAGATACAACGAACCTAGCATGATACTACGAAGCAAGAACAGATAACGAGCATGCCAGAACAGAACAACCTAGCATGGACTAACATGAGGATCAACATAAGAAATATGCTGATAAACACAAACAAGCATACAAACAGCAATCACATATAATATCGCAGGGCCCACACAACTCCGGTAAGAAATCCTTACCTTGGTCGGAAGGCTTCTACACACAAAGTCCTAAGCTGCGATCAAACCGGAGCTAGCTAACGAGAACCTAGCAAACATAGAAATAATCACAATCCATAGGCCTAAAATATAATAAAACAAGCAGGCTCGGCTCGGGGACACTCACACACGCGACGACGACATTGGGCTGGTCAAGCGGCACGTGGAATGGCGGTGGTGGGTTGGTTGCACGGGCAAAGCGATGGTACGACAATTGGGCACCGGCCGCGCGCGCACGGACAGCACCGAGAGCACACGGGCTACGCGCATGGCGCTGAGGCAGGCGTGCGTGCACGGACGCAGACGAGCGGTTGGGCACGCGGGCGCTGGGGCTGCGACGCAGACAATCTGGGCGCGATGCAGGGGCTGGCGAGGAGCGGGCGCGCGGGCTGCTCGGCTGATGCGTGCGATGGCTGCGATGGGGCGATTTGGGCATCTGCCTGCTCGACGGCACTGTAGGGGCGATGGAGCTTGACGACTCCGGGCGGTCTGGGCTTGCTGCTGGTGCGATCTGGGTAGTCTGGGCTTGTTGCTGGGTGCGACGAAGGCTGCTAGTTGGGGGCTCCTCTCGGCTGGCTGCAACCTAACACAATACACACACACACACACTTCTATTTACTCGGCCAAACAGCACACCAAATGGAGGAGGAGAAGAAGAAGACGAAACTTACCCAGAACAACGATCGGATCTTGGGGCTGCTAGGGAGAAGAGAATCGGCTAGAGGAGCTTGGGAGACAAGCTTGGGCGGCAAGATGAGTTTTGGAGAAGAGAAAACAAAAACCTAATTTCTTTTTTCATTTAACCAAATGCACCAAAACTCCAAGGAACCAAGGCTAACCGAGATATGTCGCGAAAAGAGCAACAAGAGCTCTCCATAGCTCATCTGGCACGCATCCCTACAGGCTCTCCTAGAGACTTGGGTTTGAATCCCAGCTGCAACACAATTTTCCTTTATTTTTACTTTTGCATCAAACCTTGCTCAAACCCATCCACAAAGCCTAAAAAACGTACATAAATCCATCCAATAATTTTAGCAACTGGAAAATGACATAAACGGCCCTGACGGCCTGACCAAATTACCAAAATACCCCTAGTGCATACCTAGAAGACCGGGATGAAAACCTGGGTTACAAGGATCCTTTTGTGTGTTGTTGCCTTCTGACCCAGGTACGGATTTCTTACCAGAGTTGTGTGGGCCTTGCGATATTTTCTGTGATTGTTGATTGTATGTATGTTTATGTTTATCAGCATGTTAGTGGATAGGTGCTCTGTTCTAAATTCCGACTGGCATGATTCTCGTGTTATTTCTCATGTTAGTTCCATGCTAGGTTGTTCTGTTCTGGCATGCTCGTTATCTGTTCTTGCTTCGTAGTATCATGCTAGGTTCATTGTTTCTGCTGAGGACGTATTGGAATGTTTGCTGTTATCTGTTTATAGCTTAGAATTCCAATCGGTAGCATCATCCGGGCGAGGATGCATAACGTAACTTGCATTTGTGGCAGGGACGTGCGAGGCAGTACTCCGTCCTTGATCTATCTTTAGGGTTTAGCTAAGCCTAACGGCAGCCCAGTGCAATCTTGGGTGAGGGTGGCAGACTGTTAAATGCCCCAACGGTCGGGGGAATGACGAGGCATCTCCTTGTCCCCAGAAGTCGACATGACCTCAGCGTGTCGACAGTAACCCTTGATTGCCACCTGATAGGGCAAGGACCGGTTTTTGGTGTAAGCCTACCAAGGCCGGTTTCTTAGCCTCAGGTGCGGTGGTACAGGCTGACATAGTCATAGTGTCCTGGTCTCACACCACTATGTTCAGTGACACCGATCCAGAGATTCTTTTAGGCATGCGTACTTTACCAGGGCAGCATGCCCTAGACCCAGCACTTCCCTGGTTTGCAGTAGCATGCGGTGCGCGCACATGCTCATTAGAGCACAGACTGGAGAGCTCCTCGGGATCTTGAGTTCAGTGCACCTTTCGTATCGACAGTAGTAGGAAAGCTGAGGTCGAGATTAGTTTCTCGTAGAGTATCGAGATGCGTTATAGTTTTCCGAAGTAAGACCGTAAGATGGCATCCGTGGTACTTATGTATGGATTAAAGTGATGTGCTCTCTTCTGTGTTTATATTCATAGCTTGCATACTTTCTGCTAGATGACCAGTTATATCGTATTGTACCCCGATTGGAGATTCTTATTGAGTAATTTGTTACTCACCCTTATTTTGTGGTTTTCCACAGGTAATTAGGGCGCGAGACAGGATGGCTGAAGGAGGAGCTGCTGATCATGGAAACCAGTTGTTTTAAAACTCTGAGTTTATGTTTATGTTTTTGTTGTCCTCTGAATGCATGTAGTTGGGCACGGAGCCCTTAGGATGTTTTCTGTTTGTTTTCTGGATTCTAACACTGTTGTAAACTGTTTGGGATTTTTGAATGTTTTGAATAAATCTCTGATCAGAGTGTGTTTTAAACTGCTTTTAGCTTGGAACAGGTGCTTGGAAACAGGGACAAGTTTCAGGACATTTTATGTTTGATTTTGGAATGGATGTTTACCAGTTTTTTTGTTTTCATTTAGAATGAGGAAAATAATCTCGCATATTATTTTTAAGTTTTAAAGCATGCATTGAGGTAAAGGTCTAGTTTAGGACCTCTTTCGGGTCGGGTCTTTACAGTTGGTATCAAAGCTCAGAGTCATAGATTATATAGACTGACCTTTTGTTGTAGGTCATTTTTCCATGATCATCAGCACTCCGACAGTCATCAGGTACGCCTAAGTTTACTATTTTATAGAAGGGTTAAGAATTTACAATACTTTTCATCTAGTGTATGCCTTGTTTAGTGTTGTAAAGCGGAGACGAGCAGGTTCTGACTCGTTGTTGGTTTGGGTGTAGATCGCCAGCATGCCAATTACCCGCACAAAAGAGGAGGTTCGAGAGTAGGTCAGAGTATCAGGATTGGTTCTGATACCGCAGGGACATCGTCCCAAGATGAGACTGATGGTGTGCCACTAGTAGCTCCCCCTATTTTGCCTGGAGAAGGCTTTGAGGCAATCGAGCGACGAGAGTCTGCTCCTGGAATAGAGTTTGCAGAGTCCATAAGAGCCATGATGGTCAGTTTGTTGAGTGACCAGAGGGTAGAGACCCAGGATTTGTTGGCCGCGCAGCTGGAAGAGTCTCGAGCCCAGATCGAGTAGTTGACTCAGATGTTTCAGCAGGGCACTACAACACCACTAGCTCCATAGGAGCAAGCAACCACAGAGGCAGTTGTGGCAGAGGGTGCCGAGGAGCTTGGCAGATGGCTGAAAGACTTTGTGAAGTGGAAGCCAGAGAAGTTTAACGCCTTGGGAGATCCATTAGCTGCAGCCAGATGGATTGCCCATCTGGAGTACACCTTTCTGATAATGGTGTGTCCTGATGTCCAGATGCCGCGTTGTGCAGCTCATGTGCTAGGAGGCATAGCTAGATGGTGGTGGGAGTCCACTCTAAGTGAGAGACCTGCCACCTGGGATTTCTTTAAGACAAAGTTCAAGGCCAAGTATATCAGTGATGAGGCCCAGGAAAAGATGGTAGAGCTGTTCCAGAACCTGAAGCAGGGATCTGATTCGATTGAGTAGTATGAGAGGAAATTCTCAGAGTCTGGATATTTTGCTCCGCAGTTGATAGCTACCCCTGAGTTGAAGATAAGGAAGTTTATTTCAGGTCTGAGGAAGGGTGTATCCCAGGATGCCAGGGCACAAGCCCCCGACACTTATGCTAAGGCACTGCAGTTGGTAACCATTTATAATGAGAAGTACCCAGTTGAGCAGGTTGTCGCCGCTCCGATTCAGCGTCCTGTCCCAGTCACATGGGGGCAGAAGAGGAAGTTTGACTTCAGAGGAGGCGGCCAGCGCCGACAAGAGCAGTATCAGAGCCTGGATCAGCGTAGAGCTCCGGTTCGCTTCTAGCCTCGCCAGCAGGGCGGTCCTAGACAAATTCCCGTATGTGCTTGTAACGGCCCAAGTTTTCATCCCGGTCTTCCAGGTATGCCCTAGGGGTATTTTGGTAATTTGGTCGGGCCGTCAGGGCTGTTTATGTCTTTTTTCAGTTGCTAAAATTATTGGATGGATTTATGTAGGTTTTTTAGGCTTTGTGGATGGGTTTGAGCATGGATAGATGCAAAAGTAAAAATAAAGGAAAATTGTGTTGCAGCTGGGATTCGAACTCGGGTCTCCTGGAAAGCCTGTGGGGGTGCGTGCCAGTTGAGCTATAGAGAGCTCTTGTTGCTCTATCCGCGTCATATCTTGGTTAGCCTTGGATTATTGGAGTTTTGGTGCATTTGGTTAAATGAAAAGAAAATAGGGTTTTTGTTCCTTCTTCTCCAAAACTCACTTGCCGTACAAACTTGTCTCCCTAGCCCTCCAAGGCGATTTTCATCCTCTTTGCAGCTCCGATATTCGATCGTCATTCCGGGTAAGTCTTCATCCTCTTCATTTTCTCGATTGGGTGTTCTTGCTGGCTGAAGGTAAGAAGAAGAGCTTGTGTGTGTGTATATTTGTTGCAGGCCGGCCAGATCTGCCCAGCAGCCACCCAGATCGCCAGCCGTCGCTCTTTGTCGCGCGCAGCAGCAGGCATCAGACGCCTAGATCTCCCGTCGCAGCCCAGGACGCCTAGATCACCCGAGCGCGTCCGCGTCCGCGTCGCACGTCCAGCGCCCGCACGCCCTCGCTTCGTGCTGCTCGTCCGTGTCCGCGTCGCATGCCCAGTGCCTGCGCGCCCTCGCCCGTGCCGCTCGCCCGCGCGCGTCCTCGCCCGTGCCGTGTCCCAGCGCCTGTCCGTGCGCGTAGCCAGCGCCTGTTCGTGCGCCCAGCCAGCGCCCAGCCCCGTGTCGGCGTGCCGTGTGAGTGCCCCTGAGCCGAGCCTGCTTGTTTTATTATATTTTAGGCCTATGGTTGTAATTATTGCTATGTTTGTTAGGTTCTTGATAGCTAGCTCGGGAGTGTTCGCAGCTTAGGATTTTGTGTGTAGAAGCCTCCCGACTAAGGTAAGAATTTCTTATCGGAGTTGTGTGGGCCCTGCGGTATTATATGTGATTGTTGTTTGTATGTTTGTTTGTGATTATCAGCATGTATAGTGTTAGGTGCTCTGTGCTGATGTAACGACCTGACCCGAATGGGGTGCTAAATAGGCCGTTACCTCAATGCATGCATACAAATCTACAGAAAATTTGCAAGATGGTGTTCGGATTCTAAGTAAAAACTAAAACATAAAACATCCATTTAAAATCAAAATAGTTTCCTGAAACCTGTCCCTGTTTCCAAGCACCTGTTTCAAGACAAATACATTTACAAAGCTTACTCTGATCAGAGATTTATTTAAAACATACAAACTTTACAATAGTTACAACAATGCTAGAATCCGGAAATACATTCAGAAAACACCCTAGGGCTCCGTGCCCAACTACATACATTCAGAGGACATTTAAATCATAAACATAAACATAAGACTCAGAGTTGAACAACGGGTTTTCCATGATCACAGCTCCTCCTCCAGCCATCCTGCCTCGCGCCATGGTTCCTGAAAGATAAGTAAGGGTGAGTAACGAATTACTCAGTAAGAATCCCCAACCGGGGTACAATACGATATAATCAATCATCTAGAACCAAAGCATGCAAGCAAACAGCTACCAACACAGATCATAGCTCAACGAGCTTACAAAGAAAGATCTGGAGTCATCGGAAGTCTCTTATTTCCGGAATCATCGGAAGTCTCCTACTTCCGGCCTAATGATTGGCTCTCATAACCAATCCTGGGACATCTCCGAGGTTCTTTCTCCCTCGGCCAAATTGATCAGCTCAAAAACCGATCCCAAAGATGTCCGACACCCTCGAGGGTCTTTCTCCCTCGACTAAATTGATCAGCTCAAAAACCAATCCCAATGGGTGTCCTCAAGGGCCTCCTTGCCCTCGCATTAACTGGACTTACGGGAGAGTACCCGAAGTCAGGCTCTAACGGAAAGAATGGTGTACTCACGACATTAGCCCGGAGGAGCTCTCCGAACCGGCAACTAATGCGTGTGCGCGCACACCGCATGCTCATCTGCAACCGGCGTAAATGCGGGGGCCTAAGGGCAAACTACGCGGGCAGCACGCATGCCTATGACTCGAGGCGGTGTCGCGATCACGATGCGCGAGGCCCTCGGCGCTTATCTGTGCAGCCTGATCCACCGACCTGAAGCTAAGAACCGGCCAAGGCAGGCTTACACCGTTGGCAGGGTTTCGCTCTAGCAGGCAACAAACTAGGCTATGCCGGAGTGGGTAGCTAATTCCACAACCGGCTGGTCGGGGGTGGTAGCAAGTTACTTTATGCTTCATGACGCTTTATTCCCGACACGAGCTTCGGGACAAAGTACGTTATGTTTGCTCCGCCCGGATGATGACAAACCCTACAACTCTATCTAAGAGTACAGAGAAAAAGCAATGATTCTGGCTAGCAAGCAAAGACCGACATCAATCACACTACCTAGCATGATACTACGAGCTTAGCGGGAATCATAAGCATCTTTGTGAGAACAAACCTAGCATGGCACTAACATGTAATATCAAGCAAACATGCTAGCAGAAATCAATCAAAGTCGCTCTATTATTATCATGCTCTGCTTGATCAAACAAACAAGCAAGGCAAAATCATGACAATATCGCAGGGCCCACACAACTCCGGTAAGAAATCCCACGGTGGAAGGCAACAACACACAATAAAATTAAGCTGCGATCGAACCCGAGCAACCTATAACGAGCCAAACAAACACATCAATAATTATAGAATAGCCCCAAATACACTAAAATAAGCATGGCTCAGCTCGAGAGCAACTCACGAGGCACGACGAACGCACGAACGAGCCGATTGCACGAACGGGGCAGCAACGGGGCTGGCTGGGCGAGCTGGGGCGCAGGAGTGGGCGAGCTGGCTCGGGCGAAGGGCGCGACATCTGCTTATTGGGCGCGCGAGACGCATGGCAGCGCATGGCGAGCGACGACACGCGCTCTGAGGGGACGCGACTCGGACGGCTCGGCACAGAGGCGACACGGCTCGAGGTTGGGCGACTCGAACCAGGGCAGGGCGACGACACTGTGCGACGCTCGGGCTGGGGCGACACCACGCGATGGCGCGCGACGCTCGGCTGGCGAGGGCGAAGCACGGGCTGGCGAGGGCGCGACCGATCCGGGGCTGGGCTAGCCCGGGCTGGGCTTGGGCGAGCCGGGGGCTGCTCGGGCAAGGGCTGGGCGAGCCTAGGGCGCGGGTGAGGCTAGGGTCGGGTGAGGGAGAGAGAGAAAAAAGAAAAAAAAATGGATTTTGGGGAAAAATGGGAAAAAAATAAAGGAAAATGGGATTTTAATAAAAAAGAAATTTCCTTTTTCTTTTTATCCTTATCCAAAACCATTTTATCCAATTTTCCAATTTTCCAAAAATCCTTAAAATCCTTAAATCCCATTTCCCGGCTTCCTCCTTCGAGACCCGACTGAAGCAACCTTTTCCAAACAACAAATCTCACTGAAAACAACCTCCCAAACCAATACCAAGGGCCCGGGCTCGAAACCCAAAGGAAACACCCAAACAACCATCACCTTGCCCAAAACCCAAAATCACAATCGAACTTCCAAACAACTAACCCAAACATCTCGGGACTCGCAGCCAACAATAAACCAGCCTCAACAAAGGCAGGAGCTGCCTCGAAGCCCTGAAAAACCTCAAATCCTGCCCGGGGAGCAAAAAGACCAAAATACCCCTAAGGGCCAAAACAGCTCTAACGGCCCAACCGAACCATGAATCGAACCAGGAAGCACCTCGAGAACCAGGAATAGAATCTGAGGCCATTACAATACTCCCTCCTTTTAAGACTTTCGTCCTCGAAAGTCCTAAGACGAAAAAATGACTCGGGAAAACTCCACAGAAACCAAACCAACTGAACTTGAGGGAAAACAAACGACAACCACATCCTCAACTCGCACCAACTCTCAAACGGTGCGACGCTCAGCCAAACTCGAGGACTAGCCACAAGCTCTGAAACTCTACACCACGCACTGGCAAAACTCCTCCGGAAGCTCACAGCTGCTAACAAGCAGCCTCAACCTACACAAGCTGGCCAGACAACTAAACCTCCTAGGTTCCAGAATCTAAACAGCCTACTATTACTTCACGGAGACCAGCGAACCTCAAATCTTGCCTACAGCCTTAACGAGATACAAAAGCACCACCAACTGGTGACTGATCCAAAAAGGCAAACTTTTCCATCCAGAACGCGACCACAACACTAAAGCAACCATCTTAAGGAGAAATCGCCGAACCAAAGGCAAGGTGCACCATCCTGGTACACCAGACAGCTAACAACACTCACACCAGCTGAAACTTCAGCTACGGCCACCTCTAAAAGACAAGGGCCAAGCACAGACTCCACTCGGCCAAACCAACAAACTAGAGCTCCTCTTCGGCCGAACGCAAACTTTTCGAAGCAATCCTACCAGCAACTGGCCAAAGAGAACACTGCCAGGCCAGGAACAACCAACATTCCTCACAAGGAAAACTCGGGCTACAAGGACTAAACCATCACGCAGCTATCTGCGACACAACCCTTTGGGGAAAACAGCTCAACAGCTTACCAACCAAGGCCACGGCACCTCTGTGCCAACTCACTCAAACGAGGCTCTGCTAACGCCAACTGCGAACGCACAACAACTAGGAACAAAGCCCGAGAAGGGCTTGCTCTGCAGAACTCAACCCAAACTTATGACGAGCAACGCTCGCCTCCAAGCTACTACTCAACTCTTAGAATCCAACTGGCTACTCAAAGGACTTCTCCTTTAAGCTTAAGCCTAACTCAAGTTCCAACTAGAAGCTCCACTCCCGAAACCTTACAAGGAAAACGGAAAACGACAACCTCAAAGCTTACGGATCCTGAGCCACACGAATCCGCAAGACCACCTCAGAAGCTAACACACGAGGCTGACATCCAGGGAGCAACTCAACCACCACAGAGACTTGGGGGAAGGGAAATCTTCAATCCCCAAAGAACCAACAACTTGCCAGAAACAACTCAACTCTTACTGGCTGGCCACCGCCCTTGCGGGGACAAACAACTTTGCTTGCTAACAACACAAAGCAGGGACCCTCTCGCTGGGCTGACCGCTGCGTTACTCTGACCAACTACACAACTCAGAAGCTAAACTGACTCCTGCCAAACAGGAAACGACTTTCCCAGCAAGCAAACTCTGAAGGGCAGCGAACTCCACACACGCTCGCTGACTTGCTCAAACCAAGGTAACAGCAACCAACTCTCTTGGAAGCAACACCTAAGGTAAATCTCAACCAATCGGATCACCAATCCAGAACTAACAGCACTTGCTCCACTGCCGAGGGAGAGATCAACTCCCAACTTTCTGACCAAGAACAAGACCTCAGGGCAACGCCCTCCAGCTAGAACCGAACTAGCTCTTGAAACAACAAGAGAACCACATCTTGGCCGAACACTCACAAGAGGCACAACAACCTTTACTGCAGCCTCTAGAATACCATCCAAGAATCCGCTTAACTGGACAAACGACTGCTTCCAAGCAGCCAACAAACTATTCCCTCTTGCTAGCACCACTACCATAAATTCCAAGACCACGGAAATAACCTGACAACTCCTCGAAGGAAACGGCTCTTACAAGCAGACAACCAAAGGACAGAGAGCTCCACATATGCTCACTGTCTTGCTCCACTAGAGCAGCAACATCTAAATCTCACGGAGCAACAACAGGGGTCCACCACAGACTGAACCTTCCAATGCCAAACGGGGCAACTCAACATCCTGGAAACAGGAAAACCACCAATAGGGCACGAACCATTCGCCCCACGAGCAAAACTAATTTCCAGGAACTCTAATCCATACCTTGGTCAACACCAAGCATCCACTTGCTACCATACCGGAACCAATCCGGACTTACTCCAAACAAACACTGGCTTGCTAGTGTACCAAGACTGCTAGCAACTCAACCGAGGCTACAAACTACATGCCTCTAGCTTGCCAACTGAAACTCACTACCTGGGCCTGACTGAGCTCTGAAGAGGCTCTCCACAACCTAGGTTCTTAGGCAAACTTCGACACACACTGTCGACAAACGAGCTAACAGCCAACTGCCTGAACAGGCACAACTCTCTCCAACATCTCAACCATGCAGGCCAACTCCAACTCCTTGGGGAACCAAGAGGACCCGAAACGCTACCAAATGCGTCATCCTCCTACTCAAGCATAAGACACAACAAAATTTCCACCCAAGGAAGAGATCCAAGCAACTTTCTTAGCCAAGGCAATCAGAAACTGTGCGGCCTTGCTACGACCGCACTTGTTCAGTTTCCAACTGAACTCAAACCAATTGATCACCAAGAGGATCCAAGGCCAACACGCGCTTTTCCAAAAAGCAACACTAACTTCTGGTAGAGATACAACCATCAAAGGAACACCAAAAGTCCCATCTCCACACGATGCTCAAAGCTGAGGCAACCTTGCTTTACCAAAGCATAATCATGCCAAACCGAACTCACTTTATACCAAGCCTCTATTAAGGGTGCTTACCCATAAGGCATCCAAAACCTCTCGCAAGGCCTCAACTCATCTTGCCTCCTAGGCATCCAACTCAGGGCCACTCTGTTGGACCAAACTCGCATCCACGATGCTCAACTCTCCTCAGATTAAGGCACTCAAAGGTAGTTGACCGCACTACCAACCACAAGGAATCTCTTGGCCTTACCACTAGCGCGAGACTCATGCGCACTAACACTTGCCAATAGCAATACTGCTGACTTACTCCACCTCTAGAAATGCTGGGAAGAGGCTCCGGCTCCTCTCGAGCATCCTTTTGCTTGCAGTCCATCGACTACCACTGAATAAGCCCTCTGGCACGACCTAAACAGTGCAACTGCCATAAACGGATCCAAGGCTAGAGGAGTGCGCTGAACTCCGAACGGCATGGAACCATCTGCTATGCCCATGCCAAACTCAAGCCAAACCAGACTTAGTGCCAAAGTGGCACACCAACCAATGCACCTCAAGTGCTACTGCTACCAAATCCACATCTTACTACAGATGGGGCCAACAAGGTCACTACCTCAAGTGACAACAACTCTGGCTAGGCATACGAGGACTCAACTCAAACAACCATAACTATGGCATCTCATCAAACCGAAGGCTCACGGCCTACTCTTGCATCTCCACATGATGCTCAACAAAACTCTGGCCGGCTCTCTCAACATGCAACAGCTAGCTCCACTCTAGGAGCTTATCAAAAGAAGAGTGCTCCACTCTACCAAACATCTGAGGAATCCACCAACGAATCCAGTCCGAAGGGAACACTGCCCACTGCACCCTTAACCACAGGGTTCCAGCTCACTGGCTGCAACGACAACACTTTATAGGAGCACAAAGATGCCTCAACAATCTCTTCGAAGGCTTCCAATTCTGCAGCTACTCATTGGGCAATCAACAATCTGCTAAGGCTCAAGATCAACACTTGAGCTACCCAGGCTAGTCCACCTCTCTCAAGGGCTTCCACCACCAGCTGCTGTACCAAACAGCACAGGAACGGCACACCTCGGCCTCTGAACAGCAGGGCATCCCAACACACGGATGCTAAACTCAAACCTGGCCAAACTGGGCGAGACCATCAATGCAAACAAACTCATCGGCGAAAACCTGCTGAACATGCCCTCCTGAGAACCTCCAGGGCTACAGGAGCTACTGGGGGGAAAAATGCTGAAACAAACTCTGTCAGCTGGGCTATCTGTGCCCGGGACTCCTCACTACGCGCTACAATTTGCGTCTGGGTCTCCGCTCTCTGATAGCTAAAGACCTGCCATCAAATCTCTCATGGCTGGAGCACGCTCTGCTCAAGGAGTCACACTCTGAGGCGATCAACACACTGGCGATCTGCACGAAGCACCTCCACCCTCTCACTAGGGGAAAAAGCAGCAACTGGGCCACAAATGGCCTACGGGAGTCTAAGCTGTGCCTCCCTCGGGGACAACGTCCCAAGGGCATCCGAATCTACCTGGATACCTCAACAAGCTGCTACAAACATCGCACACTGCGGGAAGCTGGCATGATGGCGCTCTAAACCCAAACCAACAACGAGTCAGAACCTGCTCGTCTCCGCTCCACAACTCTACACAAGGTACATACTAGATGAAAAGTATTGTAAATTCTTAACCCTTTTTCTACAACAAATAGTAAACCTAGGCGCGCACTGATGATGCTTGAGTCTTGATGATCATGGAAAAATGACCTACAACAAAAGGTCAGTCTACAGAATCTATGACTCTGGGCTCTGATACCAACTGTAACGACCCGACCCGAATGGGGTGCTAAATAGGCCGTTACCTCAATGCATGCATACAAATCTACAGAAAATTTGCAAGATGGTGTTCGGATTCTAAGTAAAAACTAAAACATAAAACATCCATTTAAAATCAAAATAGTTTCCTGAAACCTGTCCCTGTTTCCAAGCACCTGTTTCAAGACAAATACATTTACAAAGCTTACTCTGATCAGAGATTTATTTAAAACATACAAACTTTACAATAGTTACAACAATGCTAGAATCCGGAAATACATTCAGAAAACACCCTAGGGCTCCGTGCCCAACTACATACATTCAGAGGACATTTAAATCATAAACATAAACATAAGACTCAGAGTTGAACAACGGGTTTTCCATGATCACAGCTCCTCCTCCAGCCATCCTGCCTCGCGCCATGGTTTCCTGAAAGATAAGTAAGGGTGAGTAACGAATTACTCAGTAAGAATCCCCAACCGGGGTACAATACGATATAATCAATCATCTAGAACCAAAGCATGCAAGCAAACAGCTACCAACACAGATCATAGCTCAACGAGCTTACAAAGAAAGATCTGGAGTCATCGGAAGTCTCTTATTTCCGGAATCATCGGAAGTCTCCTACTTCCGGCCTAATGATTGGCTCTCATAACCAATCCTGGGACATCTCCGAGGTTCTTTCTCCCTCGGCCAAATTGATCAGCTCAAAAACCGATCCCAAAGATGTCCGACACCCTCGAGGGTCTTTCTCCCTCGACTAAATTGATCAGCTCAAAAACCAATCCCAATGGGTGTCCTCAAGGGCCTCCTTGCCCTCGCATTAACTGGACTTACGGGAGAGTACCCGAAGTCAGGCTCTAACGGAAAGAATGGTGTACTCACGACATTAGCCCGGAGGAGCTCTCCGAACCGGCAACTAATGCGTGTGCGCGCACACCGCATGCTCATCTGCAACCGGCGTAAATGCTGGGGCCTAAGGGCAAACTACGCGGGCCAGGTACGCATGCCTATGACTCAGAAGCGGTGTCACTGATCACAGTAGCGCGAGGCCCTCGGCGCTTATCTGTGCAGCCTGATCCACCGACCTGAAGCTAAGAACCGGCCAAGGCAGGCTTACACCGTTGGCAGGGTTCCGCTCTAGCAGGCAACAAACTAGGCTATGCCGGAGTGGGTAGCTAATTCCACAACCGGCTGGTCGGGGGGTGGTAGCAAGTTACTTTATGCTTCGCACGCTTTATTCCCGACCTGAGCTTCTGGGACAAAGTACGTTATGTTTGCTCCGCCTCTGGATGATGACAAACCCTACAACTCTATCTAAGAGTACAGAGAAAAAGCAATGATTCCTGGCTAGCAAGCAAAGACCGACATCAATCACACTACCTAGCATGATACTACGAGCTTAAGCAGGATTCATAAGTATGCTGGCAGAACAAACCTAGCATGGCACTAACATGTAATATCAAGCAAACATGCTAGCAGAAATCAATCAAAGCTGCTCTATTATTATCATGCTCATAACAGTCAGCAAACAAGCAAGGCAAAATCATGACAATATCGCAGGGCCCACACAACTCCGGTAAGAAATCCTTACCTGGTCGGAAGGTAACAACACACAATAAAATTAACTGCGATCGAACCCGAGCAACCTATAACGAGCCAAACAAACACATCAATAATTATAGAATAGCCCCAAATACACTAAAATAAGCATGGCTCAGCTCGGGAGCAACTCACGAGGCACGACGAACGCACGAACGAGCCGATGATTGCGAAGGGGCAGCAACGGTGCCGGGCCGGGTGAGTGGGTGTGAGATCTGGCGCTGGGCGCAGGAGTGGGCGAGCTGGCTCGCGGCGGCGCGCGACATTCTGTTGGGCGCGCTGTTGGCAGTAGCGCGAGGAGGCGTGGCGCGCGCGAGCATTTACGCGCTCTGAGGGACGCGACTCGGATGGCTCGGCACAGGGGCGACACGGCTCGAGGTTGGTTGACTCGAACCAGGGCAGGGCGACGACCCTGTGCGACGCTCGGGCTGGGGCGACACCACGCGATGGCGCGCGACGCTCGGCTGGCGAGGGCGAGGGCACGGGCTGGCGAGGGCGAAGCACGGGCTGGCGAGGGCGCGACCGATCCGGGGCTGGGCTAGCCCGGGCTGGGCTTGGGCGAGCCGGGGGCTGCTCGGGTGAGGCTAGGGTCGGGTGAGGGAGAGAGAGAAAAAAGAAAAAAAAAATGGATTTTGGGGAAAAATGGGAAAAAAATAAAGGAAAATGGGATTTTAATAAAAAAGAAATTTCCTTTTTCTTTTTATCCTTATCCAAAACCATTTTATCCAATTTTCCAATTTTCCAAAAATCCTTAAAATCCTTAAATCCCATTTCCCAGCTTCCTCCTTCGAGACCCGACTGAAGCAACCTTTTCCAAACAACAAATCTCACTGAAAACAACCTCCCAAACCAATACCAAGGGCCCGGGCTCGAAACCCAAAGGAAACACCCAAACAACCATCACCTTGCCCAAAACCCAAAATCACAATCGAACTTCCAAACAACTAACCCAAACATCTCGGGACTCGCAGCCAACAATAAACCAGCCTCAACAAAGGGAGGAGCTGCCTCGAAGCCCTGAAAAACCTCAAATCCTGCCCGGGGAGCAAAAAGACCAAAATACCCCTAAGGGCCAAAACAGCTCTAACGGCCCAACCGAACCACTGAATCTGAACCGAAAGCACCTCGAGAACCGGAATAGAATACAGGGCCGTTACAGCTGAATTCCCGACTGGCATGATTTCTTACGTTGTTTTCTCATGTTAGTCCATGCTAGGTTGTTCCGTTCTGGCATGCTCATACTCTTTCTTGCTTCGTAGTATCATGCTAGGTTCGTTGTATCTGTTGAGCACGTAATGGATTGTATTGGATTGCTTGCTGTTGATATTATAGTTTAAAGTTCAGGAAGATAGCATCATCTGGGCTGGATGCATAACGTAACTTGCATCCACGACAGGGACGTACGAGACGGTACTCCGTCCCTGATCCCGTTAGGGTTTAGCTAACTCTAACGGTTGGCCCTGCAATCTTGGGTGAGGGTGGCAGACTGTTAAATGCCCCAACGGTCGGGATGATAACTTGGCATTGCCTCGTCCCCAGCAGTCAGCACGTCCTCAGCGTGTCTGGCCGTAGCCCTTGATTGCCACCTGTTAGGGCAAGGACGGCTTCCTAGTGTAAGCCTACCACGACCGGTTCCTTAGCCTCAGGTGCGGTGGTTCAGGCTGACATAGTTCACGTGTCCAGGTCTCACACCCCTATGTCAGTGACACCGATCCAGAGATTTAGTTAGGCATGGTGACTGGACTTGGGCAGCTTGCCACTAGACCCGGCACCCCCCAGAGTCTGCAGTAGCATGGGGTGCGCGCTTACGCTCATTACAGCGCCGATCGGAGAGCTCCTCTGGATCTTGAGCTAGTGCACCTTTCGTATCGACAGTTGATAGGCTGAGGCTGGGACTTGTTTCTCGTATAGGGCGTTTTGTGTGGTGGATTATTCCGGACTAAGACCCTGAGTTGGCATCCGAGGTCCAAGTGTGGACTTAAGCTATGTACTCTATTCTGTGTTTATATTCATAGCTTGCATACATTCATCTAGATGACCATGTATATCGTATTGTACCCCGGTTGGGGATTCTTACTGAGTAATTCGTTACTCACCCTTATTTTGTGGTTTTCTCACAAGTAACCAAGGAGCGAGACAGCATGGCTGAAAGAGGAGCTGTGATCATGGGAACCTGCTGTTGTCTCTGATTTTTATATTATGACTCTTTGCCTTTTTATTTCCCCTGAATGCATGTATTCGGGCACGGAGCCCTAGGATGTTTTCTCATTGTTTTTGTGGATTCCAGCATTGTTGTATCTGAGAAGGTTTTGAATGATTTTAATAAATCTTTGATCAGAGTAAACTTTTGGAAATGTATTTGTCTTGAAACAGGTGCTTGGAGACAGGGAACAGTTTTAAGAAACTGTATTGATTTTTGTTTGAATGCTGAATGTTTTAATTTTAATTGGAATCCGAAATCATATTTGTATATTGTCCTTACTTTGAATGCATGCATTGGGGTAAAGGCCCATTTAGAGCCCCTTTTGGGTCGGGTCTTTACAGTTCTACTTGTGGGACAGCCCACACAGAAGTTTGTCAGGCGGGGACCAGATTTTGTTACCGTTGTGGTAAGGAGGGGCATCTGGCCTATTTTTGTAATCAGCCAGTGCAGTAGGAGCAGGGTCAGGTGTTTGCTACGACCCGACAGGAGGCCGAGCGTACAGATGCCGCTGTGGCAGGTACGCTACTTGTTTTAGATCACTGCACATTTGTTTTGTTTGATTCTGGTTCTACGCATTCGTTTGTATCTGTTATGTTTGCTGAGCATGCTAGTTTGAGATTAGAGCCTCTAGGATTTGAGTTGTCTGTTGCAACTCCTTCGGGAGTCAGTATGTTAGCTAGAGATATGGTTAAGGATGGCTGGATCGAGATATCCAGAGAGTTGCTTGTAGCCACGCTTATAGTCCTGCCTATGTGCAGCTTTGATGTGATTCTTGGTATGAAGTGGTTAGCTGCTAACCACGCGTTGATTGACTGCCACCAGAAAGAAGTAGTGTTCAGGCCGCCGAGTCGGCCCAACTTTAAGTTTCGTGGAGTCCAGGGTGGAGTTTGCCCGCTGATGGTTTCAGCTGTGAAAGCTCGTTATCTGTTAGCTCATGGAGCTTGGGGCTACCTAGCCAAGTTTTCTGGGGAGAGTCGTCCCTCGCTGACTGTTGATCTGGTACCGGTCATATAGGAGTTTCGGATGTGTTTCATGAGGAGTTACCAGGGTTGCCCTCGAAGAGAGAGGTTGACTTCACCATCGAGCTCGAGCTAGGGACCCTCCCTATCTCGAAGGCTCCGTATCGTATGGCACCAGCAGAGTTAAAGGAACCTAAGGTTCAGTTGCAGGAGATGCTAGATCGAGGGTTCATCCGTCCGAGTGTGTCCCAGTGGGGAGCACCAGTTCTGTTTGTAAAGAAGAAGGATGGTTCAATGCGCTTATGTATAGATTATCGTGAGCTTAATAAGGTTACCGTGAAGAATAAGTACCCGTTGCCTCGTATTGATGATTTGTTTGACCAGTTTCAGGGAGCTTCCGTGTTCTCCAAGATAGATTTGAGATCCGGTTAACATCAGTTGCGGATCAGGGATGCCGACATTCCTAAGACAGCTTTCAAGTCTAGATATTGTCACTACAAGTTTCTGGTCATGTCGTTCGGATTGACTAATGCTCCAGCAGCGTTCATGGACATGATGGATAGGGTGTTCAAATCATTTTTGGACAGCTTCGTCATCGTATTCATTGACGATATTCTGATCTATTCGAGGACTAAGGAGGATCATGCAGAGCATTTGAGGCGAGTGTTGACATCTTTGAGAGAAAACTAGCTCTATGCGAAGTTTTCCAAGTGTGATTTTTGGTTGGAGCAGGTGGCCTTCCTAGGTCACGTAGTATCGAGAGATGGTATAGCCGTGGACCCCACGAAGATTGAGGTCGTGAGTTCATGGGCCAAGCCGACTTTAGTTGTAGAGATTCGCAGCTTTCTGGGTTTGGCAGGTTACTACCGTTAGTTCGTCAAGGGCTTTTCTGCCATGCCTCGCCCCTCACTCGTCTGACGAGGAAGGATGTTGAGTTTGTTTGGGATAGTAAGTGTGATGAGAGATTTGCTGTGCTCAAGCGCGATTTGACTTCAAAGATGTTAGCGATCCGAAGAGGGACAGGTGGTTTCATAGTCTACAGTGATGCTTCCAAGTTAAGGTTAGATTGTGTGTTGATGCAGCACGGGAAGGTAATTACTTATGCTTCTCGTCAGTTGAAACCGTATGAGCAGAACTACCCGACCCATGATATGGAGTTGGCAGCAGTAGTGTTTGCGTTGAAGATTTGGAGGCATTACTTGTACGGAGAGCGGATTCAGATGTTTACTGATCACTAGAGTCTCAAGTATCTGTTTACTCAGAAGGAGTTGAATATGAGACAAAGGAGATGGTTAGAGTTGGTAAAAGATTATGACTGCAAGATTTTGTACCACACGGGTAAAGCCAATGTAGTGGCTGATGCTTTGAGTAGGAAGACGCCGTACTCTGCGGCGTTGTTGAGTTCCCAGCTCAGATTACGGAAAGAGTTCGAGCGGGACGAGGTTGCAGTGTTGTTGGGTGAGGTTACCGCCAGAGTAGCTCGATTGATGATTCGACCTTCGATCGATAAATGGATTATTGTTAGCCAGCTGAGTGATCCTGCACTTAAGAGATTGTTTGACAGAGTTAGTGCTGACGGAGATTTTGACTTCGTGTATTCACCAGATAGTGGGTTAACTTACAGACGTCGATTGTGTGTTCCAAAGGTTGGAGGATTGCGAGCGGAGTTGCTTTCAGAGGCCCACAGTTCACCGTTTGGCACCCCGGGGGTACCAAGATGTATCAAGATCTTAAGCAGACATTCTGGTGGATGGGTATGAAGAGAGACGTTGCAGAGGTTGTTAGTCGGTGCTTCACTTGTCAGCAAGTGAAGGCACCAGCAGAGGCAGTTTGGTTTGTTGCTGCGCCACGAGTGTGCCTCAGTGGAAATGGGAAGAGATCTCCATGGATTTTATTGCTGGTTTGTCGAGGACTCCGAGGAAGTTTTCTCAGATCTGGGTGATTGTAGACCGCTTGACTAAGAGCGCACACTTCATTCCCGGTAGAGACACCTATACCGTGGCATAGTGGGCGCAGTTATTTTTTAGGCAGATCATTTGTTACCATGGTGTGCCTGTGAGAATTGTGTCGGATCGTGATTCACGGTTCACTTCTCGTTTCTGGAGAGCGCTCCAGAAAGGCTTAAGCACCAAGTGCAGCTTCAGCACAGCTTTTCACCCTCAGACAGATGGTAAGACTGAGAGGGTGAACCAGATTCTTGAGGATAAGCTGAGAGCTTGCGTGTTAGACTTTCCGGTCAGTTGGGACCAGTATCTGTATCTGATGGAGTTTGCTTATAATAACAGTTATCAGTCGACGATCCAGATGGCTCCATTCGAGGCTTTGTATGGTAAGCGTTGCCGGTCTCTTGTGTTCTGGGAAGAGGTTGGTGATAGACAGGTTTGTTGGCTTTTTGGCCCTATCTCAAATTAATTAATTAATATTTTGATGATAACAAACCTGATATTATTTACTAATAATTTTGATGTTTTGAGATGTCAACAGTGTAGTGCTCGAAACAAGGATTCCAACGCAATTTGAATTACTCAAATCGGAGTTGAAACGAAGAAGTTATTGACAAAACAAGTTTGAACGAGAAAATCCCGAGACGGTGACGTGGCAGCTGAGTGTACATCGTGGGCTATTTAGAAGTTGACATGTGGGGTTTTGGATGAGTGAAAAATGGTGGCTTTTGATAGTTTTGAAAATAAAATGAAAATAAAAGAAAATGAAAAAGAAAAGGAAAAAGAAATTAAAAAATATATATATATATATTTATATATTCCAACGGTAAAAAAAAAAAATCAGAACTTTTCAGAGACCGTTCTGATTTGTTTTGAATATATATAATAATAATAATAATAATAATAATAATATTTTATATATATTATTTATTATTTTAACTTTTAACTTTTTACTTTTTAACTTTTAACCTTTTTATCTTTTTACTTCTTTTAACTTTTAATCTCCACCATTCATTTTATATTTTATATATCCAATGGCTCAAATTAAATTTTGTCTTTTACCTCATTTCCCTCTCTTTTTAAACTCAATCTTCTTCTCCAAAATTAAAAAAAAACACAACTTTTATCACTCAATCCTCTAAAAATCAAAAGCTCCATTGTTGCTTTCTCCAAGCTCTCAACCTTTTCTTTTAGATTTTATTCTTGAGAGACATATTGTATTGTGAGGATTTGGTTGTGTGAGATAAAATTTGTATATCCACTCTTTTGAGAGAGTTGTAAAGTGTGTTCCAAAAAATTCTATACTTTGTAACGGTTTGATCTTGATCCATGGAAAAGATCGAGTTTGCTCTTGAACTCGTAAAAGGAGCGGTTTACGGTTGGACTCTAATCCGTGGAAAGAGTTAAGCAAAAAGGTTTTTCAAAATCCCAAGAGGCGCTTGGGTAGTGGAGTAGGCTTGCCGAACCACTATAAATCACGGTGTCATCTTCTCTAACTCTTTCCTATTTACTTTTGAAATAATTTTTAGTATTGTCTTTCATGCTTTAATCCGTATTGCTTTAAATCAAATTGGATTTACATAATCTTTATCAATCTTGTGTGGTGCATTATTGTTTCTTTTTTATCACTTGTAAAAAGTTTGATATTTAGAATATATATCTTAAGCTTAATTAGGAAAATTTGTGTAAAACCCTATTCACCCCCCTCTAGGGTTGTCATACCGATCCAACAATTGGTATCAGAGCCAAGTTGCTCTTCTAGATTTTTAATATAAACTTTATTGTTTGAGCTTTATGGCAAACCTTGTAGGAAGTGGTATTAATGAAGGACAATCATCCTCTAGGCCTCCTTACTTTGATGGGTCAAATTATGGTTATTGGAAAATTAGAATGATGATATATTTGAAATCCATTGACTATAAGTTGTGGTTTAATGTTATTAAAGGTCCCAATATTCTCACGAAAAAGGTTAATGATAAAGATGTGCCTAAATTAGAAGATGAATGGGATGAAGATGAATTGAAAAAGATTGCTTTTAATGCTAGAACTATGAACTATTTATATTGTGCCTTAAGTTGTGATGGGTTCAATAGAGTATCTATGTGTTCTTCGGCTAAAGAAATTTGGGATATTCTTGAAGTGACATATGAAGGAACAAGTCAAGTTAAAGAAACAAAAATTAGCATGCTTGTTCATAATTATGAATTGTTCAAGATGAATGAAAATGAATCTATTACCGAAATGTTTACTAGATTTACTAAAACACAAATTCTTTGAAGGGCCTTGGAAAAGAATATAGTACATCCGAAAATGTTAGGAAAATTCCTAGGTGTCTACCAAAGAATTGGGAAGCAAAGGTGACGGCAATACAAGAAGCAAAGGATCTCACCAAACTCTCTTTGGAGGAACTTATTGGTTCTCTCACGACACATGAGATTACCATAAAAGAGAATATGGAAGATGAGTCCAAAAAGAAGAAGAGTATTGCTTTAAAGTCTATCACCTTAGAAGTTGACTCCGAAGATGAAGATGTTCTTGATGAAGATGATATTGCATATTTTTCACGTAAGTATAAAAACTTCATCAAGAGGAAGAAACAATTCAAAAAGAACTTTTCCAACCAAAGAGAATCAAAAGGAGAAAAGAACAAGAAGGATGAGGTAATATGTTATGAATGCAAGAAACCGGGTCATATAAGAACGGATTGTCCACTCCTCAAATCATCCAAGAAATTCAAGAAGAAAGCAATGAAGGCTACTTGGGATGATAGTGATTTAAGTGAAAGTGGAAGTGATGAAGAAGTAGCAAATTTTTGCTTCATGGCTCATAGTGACAAAGGTGATGAACAAGATGATGAGGTAACTCTAGAATCCCCTTCTTATGATGAATTATTTGAAACTTTTGAAAACATGCAAAATGACTTAGAAAAGCTTGGTTCAAAATATAATGTGCTTAGAAAGAAATATAATACTCTTACTAGTGAAAATAAGACTTTACTTGATGAAATTACTTGCTTAAAATTGCATGAGCATGATATTGTGAAAATTGATAAAATAGATGTCTCTTGTGATGAACATGCTTTAGATTGTGATGAGAAAAATATCTTACTTGATAAAGTTAAATTTCTTGAGCAAGATTGTTGTGAAAAAGATAATTTGATTAAGTTGCTCAAAGAAAAGGAATTAAATGTTTTGCATGAACTTGATAGGGCTAATGAGTCTATTAAAAAGTTAACTATAGGTGCCCAAAGATTGGATAAAATAATTGAAGTAGGAAAGTCTTATGGTGATAAAAGAGGTGTAGGTTTCATTGATGAAGTTTCTACTCCTTCAACTTCTAAAACTATTTTTGTTAAAGCATCTCCTCTTGTATCTAAGCTTAATATTCCTAAAATTGTGTCCAAACATGATAAATCTAGCTTTGTGCCTATATGTCATTATTGTGGTGTTAAAGGTCATATAAGACCTAAGTGTTTTAAATTAAAATATGCTCATACTACTACAAGAAGAAAATTTTCTCCAAAAGCAAAGTTTCATAGAAATAATTTCTCAAAGAAAAGTAGAGTACATAATTTTATTATAAGAGATAAATCATTGCATAATGTTGTTTGTTTTTCATGTGGCAAGTATGGACATAAATCTTATTCTTGTTACTTGTCTAAATCAAATGTGGTAAATGTGGATGCAAAAGTAAAATGGATTCCAAAGTTTAAAAATGCTAACCTTCTAGGACCCAAACAAGTATGGGTACCAAAGGATCAAACTTGAATATTTGTGTTTGTAGGTTTGTTTGAAAGCCTCCAAGAAAAATAAATGGTATTTGGATAGTGGTTGCTCAAGGCACATGACGGGAGACCAATCCAAGTTTGTCAATCTTTTAAGAAAGGATGGAGGCTTAGTAACTTTTGGTGACAACAAGAAAGGTAAAATAATCGGTAAGCGTAGTATTGGTAATGCTTCTTCTACTTTGATTGAAAATGTACTTTTAGTTGATGGTTTGAAGCATGATTTACTTAGCATTAGTCAATTATGTGATAAAGGATTTAGAGTTATGTTTGATAAAAAGAATTGCATAATTGAAAATGCTAGTGATGGAAAAGTTTTATTTGTTGGAAATAGAGATGAAAATGTGTACACTATTGATTTGAATGATTGTCCTATTAGTGATAAATGTCTTTCGGCTTTGCAAAGTGATTCATGGTTATGGCATAGAAGATTAGGACATGCTAGCATGCACTTAATTTCAAATATTTCTAAAATTTCCATAGTTAGAGGTCTTCCCAATATTAAATTTGAAAAAGATAGAGTTTGTGATGCTTGTCAAATGAGTAAGCAAACTAAGTCATCTTTCAAATCTAAAAATATGATCTCTACATCTAGACCTCTTCAACTATTACACATGGATTTATTTGGCCCTTCTAGAATTGCTAGTTTTGGAGGGAATTATTATGCTTTTGTGATAGTTGATAATTTTTCAAGATATACTTGGGTTTTAATGCTAAAACATAAAGATAATGCTTTGAAAAGTTTTGCTAGTTTTGCAAAAAGAGTTCAAAATGAAAAGGGGTTTCTCATTTCTAAAATTAGGAGTGATCATGGAGGAGAATTTGATAGCATTGCTTTTGAAAACTTTTGTGAAGAAAATGGTTTTTCTCATAACTTCTCCGCTCCAAGAACTCCTCAAGAAAAATGGTTTAGTTGAAAGGAAAAATCGTACTTTGCAAGAATATGCTAGATCTATGTTGCATGAGTATAATTTGCCTAAGTATTTTAGGGCGGAAGCCATTAATACCGCTTGTTATGTTTTAAATAGAGTTTTAATTAGACCTTCTTTAGATAAAACTCCTTATGAGCTTTGGCATGAAAAAGTCCCAAATATTGGGTATTTCAAAGTTTTTGGATGGAAATGTTTTATTTTGAACAACAAAGAAAAACTTGGAAAATTTGATTCTAAAATGGATGTTGGTATTTTTCTTGGTTATTCTTCTTCTAGTAAAGCTTATAGAGTTTTCAATAAGAGAACATTAGTTATTGAGGAATCTATGCATGTTGTGTTTGATGAATCTTGTAAAAATATTTCTAATGAGTCTATATGTGGTGATGCCTTAGAAGAAAATTTTGGAGATATAATTGTTAGTGATAAAGGTAAAGAAATTGCTCCATGTAAAGAAGAAATGAGCTTCAACGATAAGAATGAAGAATGTTTTTCATCTATGCCTAAAGAATGGAGGTATGTTTCATCTCATCCCAAAGACTTGATTCTTGGTGATCCCGAACAAGGTGTGAAAACTCGTTCCTCTCTTAATTTATTTAATCATCTTTCTTTTGTTTCTCAAATTGAACCAAAAAGTTTTAAAGATGCCGAAAATGATGAATTTTGGATTTTAGCTATGCAAGAAGAGTTAAATCAATTTGAAAGAAACAAAGTTTGGGAATTAGTCCCTAGGCCTTCTAACATTTCTATTATTGGGACTAAATGGGTTTTTAGAAATAAAATGGATGAAAATGGAAATATAATTAGAAATAAAGCTAGACTTGTAGCTCAAGGTTATTGTCAAGAGGAAGGTATAGATTATGAAGAAACTTTTGCACCCGTTTCTAGATTAGAAGCTATTAGAATGTTATTTGCTTTTGCTTCTTATAAGAATTTTATCTTGTATCAAATGGATGTAAAAAGTGCATTTTTAAATGGTTATATTATGGAGGAAGTTTATGTAGAACAACCTCCCGGTTTTGAAAGTTTTGATTTGCCTAATCATGTTTATAAGTTGAAAAAGGCTCTTTATGGTTTAAAATAAGCTCCAAGAGCTTGGTATGATAAACTTAGTAACTTTCTTCTTAAAAATGATTTTAAAATGGGTAAAGTTGATACTACTCTCTTCATCAAGACTAAGGAAAATGATATGCTTTTAGTGCAAATTTATGTAGATGATATTATTTTTTGTTCTACTAATCCTTCTTTGTGTGAAGAATTTTCTAAGTGTATGCATAGTGAGTTTGAAATGAGTATGATGGGAGAAGTTAGCTTCTTTCTTGGACTTCAAATCAAACAACTCAAGAATGGTATTTTCATAAGTCAAGAGAAATACACAAAGGATTTGCTCAAAAGATTCAAACTCAATGAAGGTAAAATTGCAAAAACTCCAATGAGCACATCTACCAAACTTGACAAGGATGAAAAAGGTAAATGTGTGGACTTAAAAGCTTATCGAGGTATGATTGGATCTCTTCTTTATTTAACCGCAAGTAGACCCGATATCATGTTTAGTGTATGTCTTTGTGCTAGATTTCAATCTTGTCCTAAGGAATCTCATTTGCATGCCGTGAAAAGAATATTTAAATATTTACTTGGTACTATTGATTTAGGCTTGTGGTATCCTAGAAATGTTGAATTTAATTTAGTAGGATATTTCGATGCGGATTTTGCGGGAAGTTTACTTGATCGTAAAAGTACTAGTGGAACTTGCCAATTTCTTGAAAGTTCCTTAGTATCTTGGTTTAGCAAAAAGCAAAATTCGGTTGCCTTATCTACTACCGAGGAGGAATATATTGCGGTGGCTAGTTGTTGTGCTCAAATTCTTTGGATGAAACAAACATTATGTGATTTTGGTTTAAAATTTGATAATGTGCCAATATTTTGTGATAATACTAGTGCTATAAATTTGACCAAAAATCCTATACATCATTCAAGAACTAAGCATATTGATATTAGACATCACTTTATTAGAGAGCATGTGCAAAATGGTCATATTATACTTGATTTTGTGAGCTCTAATAATCAATTAGCGGATATCTTTACCAAGCCTTTGAATGAAGAGAATTTTTGCAAAAATAGGCTCGAGCTTGGTATTATTCGTTGTGATACCTCTTAAATTTATATTTTGCTTTAAGGCATATTGTTAGGGGGAGCTATTTTGAAAAGTATGTAATCATGTTTGTAGAGGAAATATTCTTATATTTAGGGAGAACTTTTATATCTTATTTCTTTTTTATGATTACAAAGGGGGAGAAGTCCTTTGAAAAAATTTATTTGACATGTTTGTAACATATCTTATTATTATTGATTATTGATGCATTAATTTAGGGGGAGAATTAATGTGAACTTTATGATGATACTATTGGACACATGTACTCAATTGATTCTTATGGTTTTTCAAGTGATTGTTTTTAGTTGTTTGTCATCATCAAAAAGGGGGAGATTGTTGGCTTTTTGGCCCTATCTCAAATTAATTAATTAATATTTTGATGATAACAAACCTGATATTATTTACTAATAATTTTGATGTTTTAAGATGTCAACAGTGTAGTACTCGAAACAAGGATTCCAACGCAATTTGAATTACTCAAATCGGAGTTGAAACGAAGAAGTTATTGACAAAACAAGTTTGAATGAGAAAATCCCGAGACGGTGACGTGGCAGCTGAGTGTACATCGTGGGCTATTTAGAAGTTGACATGTGAAGTTTTGGATGTGTGACAAATGGTGGCTTTTGGTAGTTTTGAAAATAAAATGAAAATAAAAGAAAATGAAAAAGAAAAGGAAAAAGAAATTAAAAAATATATATATATATATATATATATTTATATATTCCAACGGTAAAAAAAAAATCAGAACTTTTCAGAGACCGTTCTGATTTGTTTTGAATATATATAATAATAATAATAATAATAATAATAATAATAATAATAATATTTTATATATATTATTTATTATTTATTATTTATTATTTATTATTTTTACTTTTTACTTTTTAACTTTTAACCTTTTTATCTTTTTACTTCTTTTAACTTTTAATCTCCACCATTCATTTTATATTTTATATATCCAATGGCTCAAATTAAATTTTGTCTTTTACCCCATTTCCCTCTCTTTTTAAACTCAATCTTCTTCTCCAAAATTTAAAAAAACACAACTTTTATCACTCAATCCTCTAAAAATCAAAAGCTCCATTGTTGCTCTCTCCAAGCTCTCAACCTTTTCTTTTAGATTTTATTCTTGAGAGACATATTGTATTGTGAGGATTTGGTTGTGTGAGATAAAATTTGTATATCCACTCTTTTGAGAGAGTTGTAAAGTGTGTTCCAAAAAATTCTATACTTTGTAACGGTTTGATCTTGATCCATGGAAAAGATCGAGTTTGCTCTTGAACTCGTAAAAGGAGCGGTTTACGGTTGGACTCTAATCCGTGGAAAGAGTTAAGCAAAAAGGTTTTTCAAAATCCCAAGAGGCGCTTGGGTAGTGGAGTAGGCTTGCCGAACCACTATAAATCACGGTGTCATCTTCTCTAACTCTTTCCTATTTACTTTTGAAATAATTTTTAGTATTGTCTTTCATGCTTTAATCCGTATTGCTTTAAATCAAATTGGTTTTACATAATCTTTATCAATCTTGTGTGGTGCACTATTGTTTCTTTTTTATCACTTGTAAAAAGTTTGATATTTAGAATATATATCTTAAGCTTGATTAGGAAAATTTGTGTAAAAGCCTATTCACCCCCCTTCTAGGGTTGTCATTCCGATCCAACAAGGTTTTGGGTCCTGAGTTGCTACAGTTGACCAACAGTGCAGTGCAGAAGATTAGAGCTCGTATGTTGACAGCTCAGAGCAGGCAGAAAAGTTACGCCGATGTGCGGCGTCGAGACTTGGAGTTTGAGGTTAGACAACACGTGTTCTTAAAGGTTGCACCGATGCGAGGTGTGTTGAGGTTTGGTAAGCGAGGGAAGTTGAGTCCCCATTTTGTAGGCCTGTTTGAGATTCTTGAGAGGATTGGCAGAGTTGCATATCGGTTAGCCTTACCTCATTCGTTGTCAACTATGCACAGTGTCTTTCATTTATCGATGTTGAGGCAGTAGGTGCCAGACCCGTCGCACATTGTGGACTTTGAGCCTTTGCAGCTGAATGAGGATTTGAGCTTCAAGGAGAAGCCTGTGAGAATTCTTGCCTTTGAGACGAAGACGTTGCGTAATCGTGAGATCCGTTTGGTAAAGGTTGAGTGGAGGAGTCAGGAGTCAGAGTTCAGAGGAAGCTACTTGGGAGTGGGAGGACGAGATGAGATTGCATTACCCTGAGCTATTTCAGTCTTAAGGACTTTCGAGGACGAAAGTCATAAAAAGGAGGGAATATTGTAACGGCCCAGCTTTTCATCCTGGTTTTCCAGGTATGTCCCAAGCGCATTTTGGTAATTTGGTCAGGTCGTTAGGGCCGTTTCTGTCTTTCTCAGCTGTTAATATTCTTGGTTGGTCAAATGTAGGGTTTGGTTGCTTTTTGGATGAGTTTGGGCATGGAGAGATGCAAAAATAAAAACTAGTGTTTTGGAGGATTAAATATGCTTCAGCTGGGATTCGAGCCCGGGTGGCTAGGAAGATAGTGGTGTGGTCGTGCCAGTCAAGCTTCGGGCTGATGTTGATGCTCATTCCGTAGGTTACCTTGGTGTTCGAGATTTAGGGAGTTTGATTAAAAAGAAAAGAAATAGGTTTATTCATCATTCTCCTTCCCAAATCTCCCTTTACTGTCCAACCATTTTCTCCCAAGCCTTCTTGCCGTGCGCCTTCTCCCTAGAGCTCCATCGTTTCATTCATTCTGAGTAAGCATTCCTCATTCCTCGATCTCTCTTTCTCTTCCTTTTTGGTGTTGTCCTTGCTGGCCGAGAGAAGAGGATTGTGAGTTGTGTGTGTTGTAGCCCAGCCGAGCAGCCCTAGGGCCGATCGCCTAGCCGCACGTAGCCCCTGGCTGATCGCAGCCCCTGCCCGTCGTACGCCCCGCCTGCAGCGCCGGCCAGATCGCATCGCAGCAGCAGCTCTTTTCGCCCGTCCGCGCGCAACAGCAGCCCCGTTCGCCCATCCGCGCGTAGCAGCAACCCCGTTCGCCCACGAGCCTAGCTGTACTCAAGCATGCCTGAGTCGCATCTCCCGTTCGGGCGCAGCCCATTGCCTTATCGCGTCTGCACACCCAGCCGCACGCCCAGCAGCGCCCGTTGCAGTCTGTCCGTCCTCGCGCCAGCCCCGTGTCGTGTGAGTTGCTCCCGACCGAGCCGAGTGCTATTTGTATTTTTATCTAAGGCCTATAGGTTGTGATATTTGTTGTTGTTTGTTAGGTTCCCGATAGCTAGCTCGGGTTTGGTTGCAGCTTAGGATCCTTTTATGTGTTGTTGCCTTCCGACCCAGGTGAGGATTTCTTACTGGAGTTTTGTGGGCCCTGCGATATTTTCTGTGATTGTTGATTGTATGTATGTTTATATTTATCAGCATGTTAGTGGATAGGTGATCTGTTCTAAATTTCGACTGGCATGATTCTCGTGTTATTTCTCATGTTAGTTCATGCTAGGTTGTTCTGTTCTGGCATGCTCGTTATCTGTTCTTGCTTCGTAGTATCATGCTAGGTTCATTGTTTCTGCTGAGCACGTATTGGAATGTTTGCTGTTATCTGTTTATAGCTTAGAATTCCAATAGGTAGCATCATCCGGGTGAGGATGCATAACGTAACTTGCATCTGTGGCAGGGACGTGCGAGGCAGTACTCCGTCCCTGATCCGTCGTTAAGGTTTAGCTAACCCTAACGACAGCCCAATGCAATCTTGGGTTAGGGTGACAGACTGTTAAATGCCAAAACGGTCGGGGGAATGATGAGGCATCGCCTTGTCCCCGGCAGTCGACACGACCTCAGCGTATCGGCATGTGACGAACTCGACCCAAAACACGGTCCTAAATCGGGGTTCTCACTCAGCATGCAAGTTAAATATGATAACAAGCGGTTTAGTGCTCATATTTAAAAACCATTCAAAACATATGAGAAGGGGGAACCCTTAAAACATAACCAACAGTTTTCATTTAAACCATCCAACGAAGTAAAACAACACGCCAAGATTTATAAAAATATACAATACAATTTAAACAACGTTTTAAACAATGTTCCCCTAGGACTCCTGTCCATCTACATGCTGAATAAACAATGCAATAATAAAAGACAGAGTGCCGGCGGCTCCCCATGATCAATCAACTCCCTCCGCTAGCCCTCCTGGTGTTGCCCCAAGCAACCTGAAAGATAAATAAGGGTTAGTATAAAGATACTCAGTAAGAATCCCCAACTGGGGTACAATACGATACATCAGTCATCTAGCACCTCAACATGCAAGCAAACAGCTATCAACACAGATCATAGCTCAACGAGCTCATAAAACAAGATCTGGAGCCATCGGAAGTCTCTTACTTCCAGAATCATCGGAAGTCTCCTACTTCCGGCCTAGCTGGATTGGATACACTGACCAATCCTGGACATCATCGAGGTATCTGTCACTCGGGGGGAATACACTGATCCCTAGAATGTCCTCAAGGGCCTCATTTCCCTTGCACTAAACTGGACTTACGGGAGAGTACCCGAAGTCAGGCTCTAACGAAAAGAATGGTGTACTCACGACATTAGCCCAGGGGAGCTTTCCGAACCGGCAACTAACGCGTGTGTGCGCACACCGCATGCTCTCTGCAACCGGCGTAAATGCAGAGGCCTAAGGGCAAACTATGCGGGCCAGGTACGCATGCCTATGACTCGGAAGCGGTGTCACTGATCACAGTAGCGCGAGGCCCTCGGCGCTTATCTGTGCAGCATGATCCACTGTAAGGACCCGACCCAAGAAACGGTCTCTAACCTAAAGTCCTTACTTAGCATGCATGATTAAGAATATATAAAAAAAAAACATCATTCAGAGCTGGAAGCTTTAATCTTTGCAGTAAACACATTTAAAATAAAACCGTAATTCCAATTAAATAAAACAGGTAAATGACTGATCAGTACTTTCTTAAAACAAATCAAAGGGAAACGGTACGAGAACATAAAATAGTTTTGAGTGTTTTTCCTAGGGACCCAAGTCCCACTACACGCTAAGTCATTAAAGAAAACATTTAAAGAAACGTGCAACCCAGAGTCAGCTATCCATGATCATCCAGCAGCCTCCTCCTAGCCATCCAGCCTCTGTCCCAAGTTACCTGATGGGAACCACAGAAAGTAAGGGTGAGCAACAAGTTACTCAGTAAGAATCCCCATCCGGGGTACAATACGAAAACATCTCATTTAGCATACGGGCAAGCAACCATACAATGACTTAGAGCGAAAACGGTAGGTTTAGGCTATGAGCTACTTCTAGGGCGAGCCTACTCAAGGGCTTCCATCTACAGCCTCTCCTAAGTCCTACATTTGGATGCCCTTCGGGCCTTACACAACCTAGGACTCAGTGATGCCCAGTGGGGCCTTACACACTTACGTTTCAGTGATGCCCAGTGGGGCCTTACACACTTAGGATGCCCATCGGGCCTTACACCTCCAGAATCAGTGATGCCCAGTGGGGCCTTACATACTTAGGATTCGATGATGCCTAGTGGGGCCTTACACTTCCAGAATCAGTGATGCTCAGTGGGGCCTTACACACCTAGGATGCCCATCGGGCCTTACACCTCCAAAATCAGTGATGCCCAGTGGGGCCTTACACACCTAGGATGCCCATCGGGCCTTACACCTCCAGCTGTCCATCGGGGTCTTACCCGAGCGGGACCTACACTAGACACTCCTACTATCTTCTATATTAAACCTAACCTGTCAAACCTAACATGGATCCACAACATTCATCGGAAAATATGGATATGCCAGGATGAAAGATCCTAACATGGAACTAACGGAATACAAACTTAACTCGAACATGAATCAAAAGCAAACATGAAGCCTACCTACTAGAAACTCATACAGTCACAGAAATCAACATGCTATCAAGGTATTCGCAGGGTCCACACAACCCCGGGTAAGAAATCCTTACCTGGAAATGAGTGGAGAAAAGTTGTCACAAATCGAAATACGACCCTCGAGCTTTTAAGCAAACCCGAGCAACCTAAGCAAGTAATAAAATATCCTAATTAAATAAACAGCATCTAAATTCATGAAGTCTAAAGGGTGGAGGCTCGGGAATTTACCAACCGAGAAGGCACACGTCTCGGCAGCAAGCAGCAAGGACGGCGCTGGCTTTGGCGTAGGCGAAGCGCTGGCAACCGACTTGCTGGGCAGGCGCTCGGGCGCGCGGCAGGGCGAGTAGGCGCGCGGGAGTGAGCACGCGGCAAGGCGTCTGGACGGCGGGTGCAAGGGCGAAGCGCGTGGCCCTCGGTAACCACGCGGAGTAAGTCGCCGACCAATTTGGGCGGACGGCGACGCGGTAGTCTTGTTGGTGTGTGATCGTGTAGATGCGGCCGGACGGAGGTATGCGGCGGGCGGCGCGCAGCGACGACGGCGCGCTGGGGCGGCGTGCAGCAGCGATGGGCGGCGCTGGGGGCGTGCGGTGCAGGCGATGGGCTGGCTGGTCGGTGCGGGGTGAAGGCTGGACTCGGTGCGGTGCAGCAGTGTGGGGTGGCGCTGGGGCGCGAGCGGCGGCGTGATGTGGAGGCTGGGTTGTTGCGGCCTGGTGCGACGGCGGTGTGGGGAGGAGCTGCAAGGCGTGCGGCGGCTTGGGTGAGGGTGAAGGAGAAGTCTAGGGTTTTGGGTTCTTTCTTTTTTTTTTTTCTTTATTCTCTCCCTCCTTTTCTTTAAATGGAACTTGGAAACTCAAATTCCCTTCCCAGGGCCTCCTCCCTTCGAGCCCCGGCTGACGCGTTATTTTTCCTTAATTAATTCCAACTCCTATTTCTTTGTTTTCTCCTTTTTTTTAAACACTATTTCTACTAACCGAAATCTTGGCTGTTACAATACTCCCTCCTTAGAAGACTTCCGTCCTCGGAAGTCGCTGTTCCTAAAACAACTCTGGGTAAATCCTCCTCATCTCTCCTTCCAACTCCCAAGTAGCTTCCTCGACCCCCTGATTCCGCCACTGCACTTTCACTAGGTCAATAGCCCGGTTCCTCAAAACCTTTTTCTCAAATGCCAGGATTTTTATGGGTTTTTCCTCAAAGCTCAGGTCCTGGTTCAACTGCAAAGGCTCAAAATCTATGACGTGCGAAGGATCTGCCACATACTGGGGAGCATCGAGACGTGGAACACACTATGCACTGCAGCCAAGGACGGCGGCAAGGCTAACCGGTAAGCTACGGCCCCAATCTTTTCAAGGACCTCGAAAGTCCCAACAAACCTAGGGCTCAGTTTCCCCTTCTTACCAAACCTCAGAACCCCACGCATTGGAGCTACCTTAAGGAAAACATGCTGGCCAACCTCGAATTCCAACTCTCTACGCCTAACGTCGGCGTAGCTCTTCTGTCTGCTGCAGGCGATCAAGCCATCTGAGCCCACGATTTTTCGAACGGCCTCATTGGTCGTTTGTAGCAACTCCGGGCCTAACACTTGCCTGTCTCCAACCTCTTCCCAGAATGCCGGGGATCTGCAGCGCTTACCATACAATGCTTCGAACGGCGCCATCTGAATGGTCGACTGGAAACTATTGTTATAGGCAAACTCCATCAAGTACAAGTACTGGTCCCAACTTCCTGGAAAATCCAACGCACAAGCTCGCAACATATCCTCTAAGATCTGGTTAACCCGCTCAGTCTGACCATCGGTCTGGGGGTGGAAGGCTGTGCTGTAGCTACACTCGGTGCCCAAACCTGCCTGAAGGGCTTTCCAAAATCGTGACGTAAAACGGGAATCCCGGTCGGAGATAATTTTAACTGGCACCCCGTGGTATCTGACTATCTGCTCAAGGAACAACTGTGCCCACTGCTCCACGGTATAGTTTATCCTGTCGGGAATGAAGTGTGCACACTTGGTCAACCTGTCAACAATCACCCATATCTGTGCATAACCTCTAGGGGTCCTAGGCAAACCCGAAATAAAGTCCATGGTGAGCTCCTCCCACTTCCACTGTGGCACCCCGAGCGGTTGCAACAAACCTGCTGGTTTCTGCCTAGGCGCCTTCACTTGTTGACAAGTGAGACACCGACTGACGACTGGGCAATCTCCCTCTTCATCCCCATCCACCAAAAGGTCTGCTTAAGATCTTGATACATCTTGTTACCCCCTGGGTGCCATGCAAAAGGCGAGGTGTGAGCCTCGGTCAACAACTCTGTGCGAATACCGGCATCGGCTGGAACACATAGTCGGCCTTTATATCTTAGACCACCATCTGCAAATAACACGAAATCGAAGTCACCGTCAGCCTGAACCCTCTCATACAAACTTTTTAACTTAGGATCTTTCAGCTGACTGTCGATAATCCTTTGCCTTATCGAAGAAATTTGGATGGTCAATCGAGCTACCCCGTTTGTAACATCCCCTAACAACACTGCTATTTCTGCTCTCTCGAGGTCTTTCCTTATGATACTCTTGGGATTTGCCAACGTTGATAGATGCGAGGTTTTTCTACTTAGTGCGTCCGCCACCACATTCGCCTTTCCGGGGTGGTACAGGATCTCACAGTCATAATCTTTTACAAGCTCCAACCACCTCCTCTGTCTCATGTTCAGGTCCTTCTGAGTGAAGAAATATTTGAGGCTTTGGTGGTCCGAGAAAATCTGAATCTTCTCCCCATACAAGTAGTGCCTCCAAATTTTAAGTGCAAAGATGACTGCTGCCAACTCCATATCATGAGTCGGATAATTCTGCTTGTGCGGTTTCAACTGCCTCGAGGCGTACGCTATCACCTTACCGTGTTGCATCAGAACGCATCCCAAACCAAACTTGCTGGCATCACTGTACACCACGAAACCCCCAGTCCCCTCTGGAACTACCAACACCGGTGCAGACGTCAAACTACTCTTTAGCTTAGCAAAACTCTCATCGCACTTCCTATCCCAAACGAAATCGACACCCTTCCTCGTCAGTCGAGTAAGCGGGGTGGCTATAGCAGAAAAGTTCTGAACAAAGCGGCGGTAATATCCGGCCAGGCCCAGAAAGCTACGAATCTCGGAAACAAAGGAATGGGTCGAACCCGAATCAAACAATACAAACGCATAGTGCTGTAAGACAAGCAACGCACGCATCGCTGCATCCTCAGACGCTCCGCCTCTTGGCGCGAGTGGTGGCAAACACCCGGCCCTGCTGCTGGGCCGGCCCTGCTGCAGCAAAACCCTGAGTGCAGAATCTGGCCAAGTGCCCTTCCTTGCCACATCTGTAGCAAGCACGGGGCGACGCTCCACACAAACCGAAGTGTGCCTTTCCGCACTTGTTGCAATGAGCTGGCTGCCTGGCCCCGCCCTGCTGGCGATCCTGGGCTCTTCCCTGAGGTCGACGACGATCTCGACCACTAGATCGCCTCGCCGGCGAGTCTCACTTGACCGGTTTGTCGGCGGAAACCACTAGAAGTCCTGGACTTCCTCTTACGCCGAATATCTGCGGGCAGGCGAATCGACCGAAGTTGGTGCACAAAGATATCGCTGATCGCGCGGATACTTCGGGTTATAAATCGTGGCCAACTCAATCGCTTTCGATCATAACTCTCGTGAGCGAGTGCTCGAACATCCCGAGCAACTTCCTTCCTCGATCCACTAATAAACTTCTTAATCTTGAGCTCCTCGGTGGCAATGAGCTCGGGGCGAAATAGCTATATTCAGAGAACTTCTTTTCATAGGCAATGATATCACAAGACTGCTTTTGATTCGAGAAGGCCTCTGCCATCTCCCTTGAGCCTCATCGTTAACATACTTAGCCCCGAACTTCGTTCTAAAGAATTTCCAGTGGTGGAGAAGACCCGGTGGTCTAGCTCTATCTGTGGACTCCCACCACCACCACTCGGTGTGTCGAGAGAACATGGGCCGCACATCTCGGCCTCTGTACATCCTGGGCATCCCATAACTCAAGATGTACTCCATTCTAGCCAACCACCTAATCGCCACAAGAGGGTTCTCTCAAGCATCAAATTCCCTCGGCTTCCACTTGGTGAAGTCCTTCAACCACTTGCCAAACTCAAGCAGCCTCCTCTGCACTATCAAGTGAGTCGACCTGGTCTCGATGACCTGCCCCTCTGATTGAGCTACCGGGGCTACTGGGGCTGCTGGAGCCACTGGGGGTGCCTGCTGTATGAGCTGTGCCAACTGGGCTATCTGTGCCCTCGACTCTCTCCTCTCAGGCCGCTAGCCGCGCGCTGAGTCTCAGCTCTCTGCTCGGCCATCGGCCCATCATCATGTCTCTCTAGCAGAGAGATATCCCCTCGGGAGCTGTACCTTGAGGCATAGCGGCCTCTCCCCCTTCTCTCGGGCAAGTTAACCTCGGTGCCACGCGCGCGCCTTCGACACTGCCGAGCCCTCGGCTGCTGGCTCTGCTGAACATCACCATTAGCGATCCCAGACGGACTGCTCCATCGCGTGTGGCAAGCATCTTGGCGATCTACGGAAACCACAACGGGTTAGTCCACGCTCGGACTTTCTCTGCCAACAAAGATAACACATGTGTACTGCATATAATATCGTAAACAAAACCCTTAGCTTAATGAACTTAGACAAACCTGGCGGCCTTGGAGTGCTGGAGATCATGGGAACACAACCTACAAACAGGTTAGTCTACAGAATCTATGACTCTGTGCTCTGATACCAACTGTAAAGACCCCAACCCGAAAGTGGGACTAAATCTAGGTCTTTACTCAGCATGCAAATTTTAAAACATAAAATAGAACCAACCAGGGTCGGATTAAAAGCTTTTCACACATGTGCAGGAAAACAATCGAACAAAATAAACATTCATTGAAATTAAAAACTGTGACTGATCAGTACTTTTCATAAAACAATAAAGAAGTTCAAATCATAAGTTTTCCCTAAACCAAAACCCAACTACATGCTGAATATATAAAAACAATAGAAAAGAAAGACACACACAGAGTGTCAAGAAAGCATCCATGATCTCGACTCACTCCGCTAGCCACCTCAGTCTGCCGCCCCAAGTTACACGTGGAAGAAACCACAATAAGGGTGAGTATAAACATACTCAAGAAGAACCCCGACCGAAGTGCGATCACGATGCAATCTATCATCTAGCAACCTAGTACACATGCACACAGTTATCAACACGGATCTTAGCTCAACGAGCTCTCAAGGCAAATCCGGAGTCCTCGGAAGTCTCCTACTTTCGACCTAATGATTGGTTCTTGCAACCAATCCCGGGACATCTCCAAGGGTCTTTCTCCCTTGGCCACATGACCAGCTCAAAACCGATCCTAAGATGTCCGACACCCTCGAGGGTCTTTCTCCTCGACCAAATTGATTAGCTCAAAAGCCAATCCCAATGGGTGTCCTCAAGGGCCTCTTACCCTCGCTTATAAACTGGACTATCGGAGAGTACCCAAGTCCGGCTCTAAACTAGAAGGAACTGGTGTACTCACGAACATTAGCCAGGGAGCTCTCCGAACCGGCAACTAATGCGTGTCAGGCGCGCACACCGCATGCTCTTCTCGCAACCGGCGTAAATGCGGGGCCTAAGGGCAAACCACGCGGGCGTGCACGCATGCCTAAGACTCGGAAACGGTGTCACCGAACACGGTGAGTGCGAGGCCCTCGGCACTCATCTGTGCGACTGTACCACCGACACGAAGCTAAGAACCGGCCAAGGCAGCTTGCACCGCTGGCGTGGTTCCGCTCTAGCGGAGCTACAAACTAGGCTTATGCCGATGTGGTAGCTACATCCACATCGGGTGCCGGGGAAGCAATGTACGTTATGCTTCGCTCTACTCCCGACCGGTGGGGACAAGGTATGTTATGCCCGCTCTCTCACCTCTAGATGATGACAAACCCTTCTATACTAGCTAAGACTACCAAGTAAGTGATTCTGGCTAACATACACAAAAGACATCTCATCATACATAGCCTAGCATGATACTACGAACTTAAAGCAAGAATCTCAAACATGCTGGAAGAACAAACCTAGCATGGCACTAACATGTACACAAAGGCAAAACATGCTAGCAAGAATTCAATCACAAGTTGTCCTATCCACTAACATGCTCATAAAAGTAAACATGCATACAAAGCACAATTAAGATAGCATAGCAGGGTCCACACGACCACGGTAAGAAGTCCTTACCTGGAAACAAGTGGAGAATAGCTATCACAACCAAAAAAGACCCTCGAGCTTTAGCACGAGCTCGAGCAACCTAGGCATAAATAAAGCATCCTAAGTAAATACATACAAAGAGCCAGCAGACTTAGAAAACACAAGGTAATTGGTTCGGGAATTACCAACCGAGAAGACACGGGCCTCGGCAGCAAGGAGGGTGTTTTGGGTGTCTTTCTTGAGTGCGGCTGGGAGCTGTCATTTGGGCGCTGGGCACGCGGCACGTCGGGCGGACGCGTAGGGCAGCGCGCGGATGTGCGGCTGCGAGGCGACGCGCGAGCGAGCGGCTCGCTGGGTTGGCGCGCGGCGAGGCGGTTCTGTTGCGGCGCGCGCGCACGCGCGTCGGGCGGCGGGGCGTGTGCGGGCGGCGCGCGTCGGGCGCGATGCGCACGGCGCTGCCACGAGCGGCGCGGCAGGCTGGCGTCTTTGGCGACGCCAAAGCGGCGTCGGACGTGGCGATGGGCGTGCGGCGGTGGGGCTTCGCAGTGCGAGCGCGGCCGGGCGGGCGTAGGTCGGGCGGCGTGGTGCAGTGCGGCGCGAGGGTTGTGCGCGCGCAGGTCGTGTCGCGCGCAGGGCCGAGCGGGCGGGGTGGTGCGACGGTCCAGTGGTGTGCGGTGCGGTGGGCGGGGTGGTGCGGCCAGGTGGTGCGTGCGGCTAGGGCTGGGTGGCTCGGCGGTGGTTCGATGGTGCGGCTAGGGTTTTAGAGAGAGAGAGAGAGAGAGAGAGAGAGAGAGAGAGATGGCTTCTAAGGAAAATTAGGGGATTCTTGGGTTTTTTCCTTCTTTTCCTTATTTTAAATGGGGTTAGGAATCCAAAAATTCCCTTCCCAAGGCTTTTTCTCTTGCGGGCCCCGGCTAAAGAAATTCTCTTTCTCATTTAAGTTAAAGCTCTTTCTAAAACTCCAAATTCCTCATTTAAGGCCAGGGTTCAAATCCCAAAGATCCAATTAATTCTCCAATTAATTTGCTATTAACCGGGATGAAGAGCTGGGTCGTTACAATACTCCCCCCTTAGAAGACTTTCGTCCCCGAAAGTCCTAAGACTGGAACAGCTCCGGGAAATGAGTCCTCATCTCATCCTCTAGCTCTCATGTCGCTTCCTCTGCCCTCTGATGCCTCCAAAGAACCTTTACTAAACTTATCTCCCGGTTGCACAATACCTTGCGCTCAAAAGCCAAAATCTGCACGGGCTTCTCCTCGAAGGATAAATCTTCACTCAACTCTAAGGGCTCATGCTCTAGCACATGCGACGGTGCGCCACGCGACTTCCTCAAAGCATCGAAACGTGGAACACGTTATGCACGGCCCGACAAGGACGGGGCAAAGCTAACCGATAGGCCACTGCTCCGATCCGCTCAAGGATCTCAAAAGGCCCTACAAACCTGGGGCTCAACTTGCCTCGCTTCCCAAACCTTAACACCCCACGCATAGGTGCTACTTTCAGGAAAACATGTTGACCCACCTCAAACTCCAAATCTCTACGCCTCACATCGGCGTAACTTTCTCGCCTACTTTGTCTTTGTCAACATGCGAGCCCTTATCTTCTGCACTGCGTCGTTCGTCATCTGAAGTAACTCGGGTCCCAGAACCTGTCTATCCCCAACCACTTCCCAGAACACTGGGGATCTGCAGCGCTTACCATACAACGCCTCGAATGGGGCCATCTGAATAGTCGCCTGATAGCTGTTGTTGTAAGCGAACTCCATCAGAAATGCATGCAGTCTTGGTCCCAACCGCCGGGAAGTCCAAAACACAGGCTCTCAACATGTCTTCCAGAATCTGATTCACCCTCTCAGTCTGACCATCGGTTTGAGGGTGGAATGCAGAGCTGAAGCTGCACTCAGTTCCCAAACCCTTCTGGAGCGCTCTCCAGAAGCGAGATGTGAACCGAGAATCCCGATCTGACACTATCTTCGCGGGTACTCCGTGGTATCGCACAATTTGCTCCAGGAATAACTGTGCCCACTGCTCCACGGTGTAACTAATCCTTCCGGGTATAAAGTGTGCACTCTTAGTCAGCCGGTCCACTACTACCCAGATCTGGGTAAATCCTCTCGGTGTCCTTGGCAACCTAGGGATATAGTCCATCGAAATCTCGTCCCACTTCCACTGTGGAACACTTAACGGCTGCAATAAACCTGCAGGCTTCTGCCTAGGAGCCTTTACTTGCTGACAAGTAAGACACCGGCTAACAAACTCCGCTATATCCCGCTTCATGCCCATCCACCAAAATGTCTGCTTGAGATCCTGGTACATCTTGGTATTCCTGGGTGCCAAGTGAATGGGGAACTATGAGCCTCGGCGAGCAACTCTGCTCGAATCTCTGTGTCCTCTGGGACGCACAACCGACCTCTGTACCTCAAGCCTCCGTCTGGTGCCACAACAAAGTCGAAATCACCATCAGCCTCAACTCTTTCGAGCAATCTCTTTAACTTGGGATCACTCAGCTGACTGTCGATGATCCTCTGCTTGAGTGATGGCTGAACTGATAGCTGGGCTACCCTGGCGGTAACCTCTCCCAACAAAACTGCAATACCGGTTCGCTCCAACTCTTTCCGTAATTCAACTTGGGAGCTCAGCAAAGCTGCTGAATGCGACGCCTTCCTACTTAGCGCATCAGCCACAACATTGGCTTTTCTGGGGTGATACAAGATCTCACAGTCGTAGTCCTTTACTAACTCGAGCCACCTCCTCTCGCCTCATGTTCAACTACTTACGAGTGAAGAAATATTTGAGGCTCGATGGTCCGTGAACAAATGAATCCTCTCACCATATAAGTAATGCCTCCGGATCTTTAAAGCAAAAACAATCTGCAGACCAACTCCATATCATGAGTTGGATAGTTCTTCTCATAAGGCTTCAATCGCCGGGAAGCATAAGCTATCACCTTCCCATCTTTGCATCAACACACAACCTAAACCATACTTGGAAGCATCACTATAAACTACGAAACCTCCCTGTTCCTTAGGAATCGCCAACACACAGTCCGTCGTCAAGCCGAGCTTAAGGTGGGCAAAGCTTTCTCACATCTAGCATCCCAAACAAAGTCAACACCCTTCTTGGTCGAGACGGGTTAGAGTGCCGCTTGCCTTAGCGGAAAAGTCTTTCACGAAACGCCGGTAATAACCTGCCAGACCCAGAAAGCTGCGTATCTCGGCGACCGTCGTCGGCCTGGCCCACGAGCTAACTGCCTCTATCTTTGCGGGGTCCACCGCTATACCATCTGCTGACACGATATGTCCAAGGAAGGCTACTCTCTCCAGCCAAAATTCGCACTTAGAGAACTTTGCGAACAACTGATTCTCACGCAATGCTGCCAAAACTTGCCTCAAATGCGAAGCATGGTCCTCCTTGGTCTTGGAATAAATCAAAATGTCGTCTATGAATACGATGACAAAGTTATCCAAGAACGCCTTGAACACTCTGTCCATCATGTCCATAAACGCTGCAGGGGCGTTCGTGTAACGACCCGACCCGAATGGGGTTCTAAATAGGCCATTACCTCAATGCATGCATACAAATCTACAGAAAATTTGCAAGGTGGTGTTCGGATTCTAAGTAAAAACTAAAACATAAAACATCCATTTTAAAATCCAGATAGTTTCCTGAAACCTGTCCCTGTTTCCAAGCACCTGTTCCAAGACAAATACATTTCTAAAACAATACTCTGATCAGAGATTTATTTAAATCATACAAACTTTACATTATTTACAACAATGCTAGAATCCGGAAATACATTCAGAAAACACCCTGGGGCTCCGTGCCCAACTACATGCATTCAGAGGACATTTAAATCATAAACATAAACAAATGACTCAAAGTTGAACAACGGGTTCCATGATCACAGCTCCTCCTCCAGCCATCCTGCCTCGCGCCATGGTTACCTGAAAGATAAGTAAGGGTGAGTAACGAATTACTCAAGAAGAATCCCAACCGGGTACAATACGATACATCAATCATCTAGCACCTCAACAAGCAAGCAAACAGCCATCAACACAGATCATAGCTCAACGAGCTCAAAAAGAAAGATCTGGAAATCATCGGAAGTCTCCTACTTCCGGAATCATCGGAAGTCTCTTACTTCCGGAATCATCGGAAGTTTCCTTCTTCCGGCCTAATGATTGGCTCTCATAACCAATCCCGGGACATCCTCGAGGGTCTTTCTCCCTCGGCCAATTGATCAGCTCAAAAACCGATCCCAAAGATGTCCACGAGGGCCTCCTTGCCCTCGCATAAACTGGACTTACGGGAGAGTACCCGAAGTCTGGCTCTAAACTGGAAGGAATGGTGTACTCACGAACATTAGCCCGGGGGAGCTCTCCGAACCGGCAACTAACGCGTGTGCGCGCACACCGCATGCTCTTCTCGCAACCGGCGTAAATGCGGGGCCTAAGGGCAAACTCACGCGGGCAGTACGCATGCCTAAGACTCGGAAGCGGTGTCACCGATCACGATGAGCTCGAGGCCCTCGGCGCTCATCATGCGGCTGATCCACCGACTGAAGCTAAGAACCGCCAAGGTAGGCTTACACCGCTGGCGGTGGTTCCGCTCTAGCAGAGCTACAAACTAGGCTTTGGCCGAGTGGGTAGCTAAATCCACAACCCGCGGACCGGGAGGAAGCAAGATACGTTATGCTTCGCACACTATTCCCGATCGGTGGGGACAAAGTACGTTATGTCCGCTCACCTCACGGATGATGACAAACCCTACAACTCTTTCTAAGAGTACAGAGAAAAAGCAATGATTCCGGCTAGCAAGCAAAGACCGACATCAATCACACTACCTAGCATGATACTACGAGCATAAGCGGGGAATCATAAGCATCTTTGGGAGAACAAACCTAGCATGGCACTAACATGTAATATCAAGCAAACATGCTAGCAGAAAACAATCAAAGTCGCTCTATTATTATCATGCTCATAACGATCGGCAAACAAGCAAGGCAAAATCATGACAATATCGCAGCAGGCCCACAACTCGGTAAGAAATCCTTACCGGTCGGGAAGGCAACAACACACAATAAAATTAACTGCGATCGAACCCGAGCAACCTATAACGAACCAAACAAACACATCAATAATCATAAAATAGCCCTAAAAACTCCAACAAAAACAGGGCTCAGCTCGGGAACACTCACGAGGCGCGACGGACACCCGAACGATCCGAAAACACGAACGGGGCAGCAACCGGGCTGGCTGGGCGCGCTGGGGGCGCGCGGGCTCAGCAGGGAGCTAGCTGGGCGAAGCAGGGCGCGGCTTGGCAGAGGACGGCGCACGGGCGCGCGCGCGCGATGCGACGCGACCGGCTCGGGGGGGGGGGGCTCGGATAGGCACGGCGCGGACAAATCTGGCTGGGCTCGGCACTGGGGACGCGCGACTCAGACCTGGGCGACAAGGGGGCGCGCGACAGAGACCGGGCTCGGGCTGGGGCGACACTCGCGACGGCGCGCGATGCTCGAGCTGGCGAAGGCGAGGGCGAGGGCGGGCGAGGCAGAGGCGCGACCGATCTGGGGCTGGGCTGGCACGGGCTGGGCGAGGGCGACCGGCGCTGGGCTCGCACGGCTGGGTGAGCCAGGGGCGCGCCAGGCGCGGGGGGGAGGGGCCATGGTCGGGTGAGGGAGAGAGAGAAAAGAAGGAAAAAGAAAATAAAATGGATTTTGGGGAAAAATGGGGAAAAAGAAGGAAAAATGGGATTTTTTAATAAAAAAGAATTTCCTTTTTCCTTTTTATCCTTATCCAAAACCACTTTATCCAATTTTCCAATTTCCAAAAATCCTTAAATTCCTTAAAATCCTTAAATCCCATTTCCCCGGCTACCTCCTTCGAGACCCAACTGAAGCAACCTCTTCCAAACATCAAATCTCACTGAAATCAACCTCCCAAACCAATACCAAGGGCCCGGACTCGAATCCCAAAGGAAACACCCAAACAACCATCACTTTGCCCAAAAACCCAAAATCACAACCGAGCTTCCAAACGACTAACCCAAACATCTCGGGACTCGCAGCCAACAATAAACAAACCTCAGCAAAGGCAGGAGCTGCCTCGAAGCCAAGAAAATCCTCAAATCCTGCCCAGGGAGCCAAAAGACCAAAATGCCCCTAAAGGACAAAACAGCTTTAACGGCCCAACCGAACCGCTGAATCTGAACCGGAAGCTCCTCGAGAACCGGGAAAGAAAACTGGGCCGTTACAATACTCCCTCCTTATAAGACTTTCGTCCTCGAAAGTCCTAAGATTTAAATGACTCTAGGAATACTCCACTGATTCCTAGCCAACTGAACTTCTCGGCTAAAACAACACTAGCCCTCTTTGAGAACCAAACCCCCTTGGGTTCCCAAAGGCTCAAAGCCACAAAGCTAACCAATCTGCCAAAAACTATCTCAACAAAGACTGGGCAAAGCTAACCAAAAAGTCGCTACTCCGATCCGCTCAAGGATCTCAGAAGACCTACAGACCAGGGGCTCAAGCAAAACCCTGCAAAACCAACACGGAACACCTCTCTACGGTGTTACTCTCCGCAATCTCGCAGACTGGGCACAAGCTCCAAAACTCAACGCCACGCACTGGCGTAACTTCTCAGAAAGCCCACAGCTGCTAACAAGCAGCCTCAACCTACACAAGCTGGCCAAACAACTGAACCTCCAAAGTTCCAGAAACCAAACGGCCTACTCTTGCCTCACAAGAGACCAGCAAACCACAAGCTTGCCTAAAACCTTAACGAAAAGCAAACAAATCACCAACTGGCGATTGATCCAAAAAGCAAACTTTTCCAACAAGCACGAGCTGAAACTTCAGCTACGGCCAAACCTAAATGGCCAAAACCAGGCACAGCTCCACTCGGCCTAGCCAACAAACTGGAGCCTCTCAACGGCCGAACACAAACTTTTCCATGAAAATCTACTAGCAACTTGGCCAAAGAGAACATTGCCAGGCAAGGATACAACCAAAACTCCTCTCATGGAAATCTCAGCAGCAAGGACCAAACCCTCACAGGGCTACCAGCAACTCAACAGCTTGAGGAGAATAGCCCAAAGGCTAACCAACCAATGCCACGGCACCTCTGTGCCAACTCTCTCAACTGAGGCTCAGCTAACGCCAACTGCGAAAGCACAACAACAAGAAGCAAAGCCCGAAAAGGACTTGCTCAGCAGAACTCAACTCAAGCTCATCGCGAGCAAAGCTCGCCTCCAATCTACCACTCAACGCTTAAGTCCAACTGGCTACTCAAAGGACTTCCTTCTTTTAGCTAAAGGCTTAACTCAACTTCCAACCAGAAACTCCACTCCCGAAACCTTACAAGGAAAACAGAAAACGGCAACCTCAAAGCTTACGGATCCTGAGCCACACGAATCTGCAAGACCACCTCAGAAGCTAACACTCGAGGCTGACATCCAGGGAGCAACTCAACCACCACAGAGACTAGGGGGAAGGGAAATCTGCAATCCCCAAAGAACCAACAACTTGACAGAAACAACACTTACTGGCTGGCCACCGCCCTTGCGGGGACAAACAACTTTGCTTGCTATCAACACAAGGCAGGGACCCTCTCGCTGGGCTAACCACTGCGCTACTCTGATCAGCTACACCGCTCAGAAGCTACGCTGACTCCTCAACGGAAACGACTTTCCAGCAAGCAAACTCTGAAGGGCAGCGAACATCACACATGCTCGCTGACTAGCTCAAACCCAAGGGCAACAACAACCAACTCTCTTGGAAGCAACACCCAAGGAAAACCTCAACTGATTGGACCACCAATCCAAAACTAGCAAAACTTACTCATCCACCAAGGGAGGGGTCAACTCCCAAAACAACCTGACTAGGAACAAATCCTCAGGGCAATGCCCTCCTGCTTGAACCGAACTAGCTCTCGAAACATCAAGAGAACCAAATCTTAGTCAACACCAAGCACAAACTAGCCTCCATAATCCAAACAAGCACTAGCTTGCTAAACTGCCAAATCTGCAAGCAACTCTCCCAAGGAACACTGCCTGGGTCTAACTGAGCTCTGGAGAGGCTTTCCACAAACTAGGGATTCTCTTATCACCCTCCGACACACACGGACGACAAACAATCTAACAGACAACCGGCTACACGGCAAAACCCTCTCCAGCATCTCAACTAAGCTGGCTAACTCCAACTCTGAAAACCAAGAGGACCGGAGACGCTATAGAATACGTCATCCTCCTACTCAAAGCATCAGCCACAACAAACCTTCTGCCCAGGGCAAGGATCCGAACAGCTCTCTCTCTTAGCCATAACGAACAGAAACTACGCGGCTGCTACCACCGCTCTTGCTTAGATCCAACTGAACTCTGATCAGGCTAAGGACCAACGAGCAAAACTTGCTCAAACAACAACCCGACAACGAGCACGGCATCCTTACAACCAAAGCTGGGGCACTTGCCAAGAACCAAAGTCTTGACAACTCCAAGACTGAGCACTGGCTCCTCAACACGAACCCTTCGCGGTTCTCCAAACATAAACCACGGAAAGAGCAACACAAAAGTACACCGGGGTGTACAGCTCCAACTAGATCCAATGCCAACAAGGCTCTCACACAGGGCAACTTTTGCCTCCAAACAGAGCCACTACTAACCAGGGAGCAACAAGAGTCCAAACCCTCTCGAGGCCAACTCACCACGAAAAGCCACATTGGCCAACTTACTCTACAAGAACAAATCCACACCAAGCAATCATAACTCAAGCCAATGTGCTCACTAAACAAGCTCCGAACAGCCATCCAACTCATGGCTCTAACACTGGATCCATCACGCATCCATTGATGCCGACACTACCCATACTAGGGTAACTCAAAGGGTAGCTGAAACATGCTACCACCAAACTGGCTCAGAAGCTCACAACACAGGCGCGGGAACTCAAACGCGCTAGCTCTTAACAGCCTACAACATCCTTTGGAACCCAACTCTCGGTGACAATGAAAAGCTCCTACTTTCCCTCTAAAACCTCAAACTTGTAGTCCTCTGACTACCACCGAGCTAGATCTCTTATGAAACCCAAACAGGTGCAACCTCAGGAAAAGGGGTACAAGACTCGCGGGGATGCTAAACTCTGGGCGGCTACGGAACCATCTGCACAACAGAGCCAACTGGCCTCAATCTAGGCCTCCTCTCAAAGCTAGGTGCCAACTAGCACAACATCCTTTACAACACAAATCAGCCTTAAACGAGCTTTATGCCCCTCTGAGGAAAGGTCACACTCCAAGTGACGGGGCAATGGCACTCAACACAAGAGTCCAAACACTCGAACAGCCTAAACTCTGGCATCTCGCCTAACCAACATGCCAAGGCCTACTCCTGCATCCCACTCGATGCTCAACAGAAGCTCAGGCTAACTCTTACATCTCGGTTGGCAACAACTAGCTCCACACTGGGAACATCCAAATAAAAGAGTGCTCCACTCTACCAGCCCGCTGAAATCCACAAATGGATCAAACCCTGGCAAGCAAACTCCACACTAGACCCTGACTACGAGGGCACTGAAAGAACTGGCTCACAACGACAGAAGGCTTGCAAGGGGGCAAAGATGTCTCTACATCTGCCTCAGGCCACTAACACGGCAACCTGCCAATCAATCGGGCGACTGGTGGAGACTCTGCTAGTCCACCTCTCTCAAGGAACTACCGCCATCACTGCTGTACCAAACAGCACAAGAACGGCACATCTCGGCCTCTGAACAGCAGGGCATCCCAACACACGGATGCTAAACTCAAACCTGGCCAACCGCTTTACTACTAGCAGCTGGACTTTCTGAAACAGCGAGCTCTACAAGCATCCACTTGCCAAACGGGGCGGCTCCATCAACGCCAACAAACTCGACGGCAAAACCTGCTGATCGTGCCCTCTCGGGAACCTCCGGGGCTACAAGAGCTACTGGGGGAAAAAATGCTGAAACAAACTCAATTTGGGCTATCCGTGCCGGGACTCCTCCTCGCGCGCTCTAAGCTGCGCGCTGGTCTTCGCTCTCTGATAGCTAAAGACCTGCCATATCCAAATCTCTCATGGCTGGAGCACACTCTGCTCAAGGAGTCTCGCTCTGAGGCGTGCTAGCCTCTACCCCCTCCACTAGGCAACTCAACTGCCAGGGCCAACTTTGGCCAACGGGCCTAACAACCCTGGGACGCGGCCTCAACATCAATACAAACGGTCCAACTCCTCGGTCGAACATGCTAAGCGTCCTGCTCCTCTGAGTGCGATCAACACACTGGCGATCTGCACAAAGCATCAAAGCTGACCCACACTAGGGCTCTCACTGCTCATCAAACTGCTCGCACTGCGGGAAGGCTGGCATGATGGCTCTCTAAGCCCAAACCAACAACGAGTCAGAACCTGCTCGTCTCCGCTCCACAACTATACACAGGCATAAAAGCTAGATAAAAAGTATTGTAAATTCTTACCCCTTTTTCTACAACAAATAGTAAACCTAGGCGTACCTGATGACTGTCGGAGTGCTGATGATCATGGAAAAACGACCTACAACAAAAGGTCGGTCACTCTGAGAATCTATGACTCGAGCTCACGATACCAACTGTAACGACCCGACCCGAATGGGGTTCTAAATAGGCCATTACCTCAATGCATGCATACAAATCTACAGAAAATTTGCAAGGTGGTGTTCGGATTCTAAGTAAAAACTAAAACATAAAACATCCATTTTAAAATCCAGATAGTTTCCTGAAACCTGTCCCTGTTTCCAAGCACCTGTTCCAAGACAAATACATTTCTAAAACAATACTCTGATCAGAGATTTATTTAAATCATACAAACTTTACATTATTTACAACAATGCTAGAATCCGGAAATACATTCAGAAAACACCCTAGGGCTCCGTGCCCAACTACATGCATTCAGAGGACATTTAAATCATAAACATAAACAAATGACTCAGAGTTGAACAACGGGTTCCATGATCACAGCTCCTCCTCCAGCCATCCTGCCTCGCGCCATGGTTACCTGAAAGATAAGTAAGGGTGAGTAACGAATTACTCAGTAAGAATCCCCAACCGGGGTACAATACGATACATCAATCATCTAGCACATCAACAAGCAAGCAAAAAGCCATCAACACAGATCATAGCTCAACGAGCTCAAAAAGAAAGATCTGGAAATCATCGGAAGTCTCCTACTTCCGGAATCATCGGAAGTCTCTTACTTCCGGAATCATCGGAAGTTTCCTTCTTCCGGCCTAATGATTGGCTCTCATAACCAATCCCGGGACATCCTCGAGGGTCTTTCTCCCTCGGCCAATTGATCAGCTCAAAAACCGATCCCAAAGATGTCCACGAGGGCCTCCTTGCCCTCGCATAAACTGGACTTACGGGAGAGTACCCGAAGTCTGGCTCTAAACTGGAAGGAATGGTGTACTCACGAACATTAGCCCGGGGGAGCTCTCCGAACCGGCAACTAACGCGTGTGCGCGCACACCGCATGCTCTTACGCTCGCCGGTGTAAATGCGGGGCCTAAGGGCAAACTACGCGGGCCAGTACGCATGCCTAAGACTCGAGGCGGTGTCGCGATCACGAGCGCGAGGCCCTCGGCGCTCATCCATGCGCACTGATCCACCGACATGAAGCTAAGAACCGGCCAAGGTAGGCTTACACCGTTGGCAGGGTTCCGCTCTAGCAGGCTACAAACTAGGCTTTGGCCGGAGTGGGTAGCTAAATCCACAACCGGCGGACCGGGGGAGGAAGCAAGATACGTTATGCTTCGCACACTATTCCCGATCAGTGGGGACAAAGTACGTTATGTCCGCTCAGCCTCTGGATGATGACAAACCCTACAACTCTTTCTAAGAGTACAGAGAAAAAGCAATGATTCCTGGCTAGCAAGCAAAGACCGACATCAATCACACTACCTAGCATGATACTACGAGCATAAGCAGGAATCATAAGCATGCTGGGAGAACAAACCTAGCATGGCACTAACATGTAATATCAAGCAAACATGCTAGCAGAAAACAATCAAAGCTGCTCTATTATTATCATGCTCATAACAGTCAGCAAACAAGCAAGGCAAAATCATGACAATATCGCAGGGCCCACACAACTCCGGTAAGAAATCCTTACCTGGTCGGAAGGCAACAACACACAATAAAATTAACTGCGATCGAACCCGAGCAACCTATAACGAACCAAACAAACACATCAATAATCATAAAATAGCCCTAAAAACTCCAACAAAAACAGGGCTCAGCTCGGGAACACTCACGAGGCGCGACGGACACCCGAACGATCCGAAAACACGAACGGGCAAAGAATCGGGTTGGGTGGGTGGTTGAGGCGCAAGTGCGGTGTGCTGCTGTGTATGTGAGGCTGAGGCGCACTGGGGCGCGCGGGCTCAACAGGAGCTAGCGCGGGCGAAGCGGCGCGGCTTAGCGGAGGGGCAGCGCGCGGGCGCAGCGCGCGATGCGCGCGACGCGACCGGCTCGGGGGGGGGGGGCTCGGATAGGCACGGCGCGGACAAATCTGGCTGGGCTCGGCACTGGGGACGCGCGACTCGGACCAGGGCGACAAGAAGCGCGCGAGAGACCAGGGCTCGTGTCGGGCGACACTCGCGACGGCGCGCGATGCTCGAGCTGGCGAAGGCGAGGGCGAGGGTGTAAAGACCCGACCCAAATGGGCACTAAATAGGCCTTTACCCCAATGCATGTATTAAAAGTAAAAGACATAATGCAGTTAAAGTTTTCGGATTCCCGTTAAAACAAAACATTCAAAATTCATTCAGATCGATAAAGTCTATTGAAACCTGTTCCTGTCTCCAAGCACCTGTTTCACAGACAAATACATTTCCAACAGTTTACTCTGATCAGAGATTTTATTAAAAACATCTAAAACATTCCCAAATTCGACATAGTTGGAATCCACAAATCATTCAGAAAAGTATCCTAGGGCTCCGTGCCCAACTACATGCATTCAGGGGGAAAAATACGAAAAGAGTCATAACATAAGAAAAATCAGAGATGACAGCAGGATTCCATGATCACAGCTCCTCCTTCAGCCATCTTGCCTCGCGCCTTGGTTACCTGTGGAAAACCACAAAATAAGGGTGAGTAACGAATTACTCAGTAAGAATCCCCAACCGGGGTACAATACGATATACATGATCATCTAGAAGAATGTATGCAAGATATGATTAACAACACAGAGCGGAGCACAAAGCTAAGTCCACACTGGGACCTCGGATGCCAACTCAGGGTCTTAGTCCGGAAATACCACAACACACTATACGCCCTATACGGGAAACAAGTCCCGGCCTCGGCTGTCACATTATCGTCACGAATGGTGCACTAGCTCAAGATCCCGAGGAGCTCTCCGGCCGGTGTTGTAATGAGCGTAAGCATGCTGCTGCGTGCTCTGCGCGAACTATGGGGTGCCGGGTCTAATGGCAAGCCGCCCATGTCCGATCCACCACGCCTAACTAAATCTCGGATCGGTGTCACCGACATAGGGGTGTGAGACACGGACACGTGAACTATGTCGGCTGAACCACCGCTTTGAGGCTAAGGAAGCCGGTCGTGGTAGGCTTGCACCGAAACCGTCCTTGCCCTATCGGTGGCAATCAAGGCTCTTGCCGAACACGCTGAGGACGTGCCGGCTGCCGGGGACGAGGCAATGCCAAGTCATCATCCCGGCCGTTGGGGCATTTAACAGTCTGCCACCTTCACCCAAGATTGCAGGGCCAACCGTTAGGGTTAGCTAAACCCTAACGGGATCAGGGACGGAGTACCATCTCGTACGTCCCTGTCGGGGATGCAAGTTACGTTATGCATCGGCCGGATGATACTACCTACGAACTCTAAATCATAGCAACAATAACAAATCATACAATGCAGTCCAATACGTGCTCAACAGATACAAGGGACCTAGCATGATACTACGAAGCAAGAATAGATAACGAACATGCCAGAATGGAACAACCTAGCATGGGCTAACATGAGAAGCAATACAAGAGTTCATGCCAGTCAGGAATTCAGAACAGAGCACCTAGGGCTAAACATGCTGATATACATACACAGGCATACAAAACAACAATCACAAATATACCGCAGGCCCCACACTCCGGTAAGAAATCCTTACCTTGGTCGGGAGGCTTCTACACACAAACCTAAGCTGCGGAACAATCCCGAGCTAGCGGCGGGAACCTAGCAAACCAATAATAATCAGAATCTAAAAGTCTAAAAACAATAAAGCAAGCAAGCTCGGCTCGGGGGGCACTCACGCGCGACACGACGACACGGGAAGAAAAGGGCTGGCAGTGGACGGGCCAATGGCGGGCGCGCTGGGCGGCGATAAGGGCGATGGCGCGCTTGGCTTCTGTGACACGCGCCTGGGGCACGCAGACGCGCGGGCGGCGCTGGCGTGGCCAGCGTCTGGCGATCAAGCGCGAGCAGCGCGCTCGGGCGTGCGCGAGCAGCGACTTCGGACCGGCGCGCTTAGCGCGGCGGCGTAATCGCAGCGACGCGACGCGGCGGGCGCGCGATGGCGCAGCGGCTTCGAGGCGCGGCGCGCGGCGCTGGGCGATCTGCTGCTGCGCGCGAACTGGGCGTCTGGCTCGCGAGCGACCTGGCGATGAAATTTCGCCGCTCGGACCGGGGCTTGCGACGTGCGATCTGGGCGGCGATCGGGCCGCTCGCGAGCAGATCCGGCGAGTGGGCTGGCTGGACGAGCGGCAAAGGTCGCTAAGGGTGAAATTGTGGCGTTCTTCTGTCCGACTTCAGTGTGCGGCGGTGGCTTCTCTCGGTGTTTGCAATCCACACAACACACACACACTCCACTTCTTACCTTCGGCCAGCATCAATAACCAAAAGAGAAGATGAAGAGGATGAAGACTTACCCGGAATGATGATGATCGAACCCAAGGAGATGCAAGGGATGAAGAACTCGGCAAGGCAATGGGGAGGGAGAGCTTGTGCGGCCAAGAGGAGATTTGGAGAAGAAGATGAAATAAACCTAATTTCTATTTCATTTAACCAAATGCACCAAAACTCCCAAAAAGTAAGGCTAACCATAAAATGATGCAGAAAGGGTAACAAGAGCTCTCCATGGCTCAACAGGCACACATCCCAACAGGCTTTCCGGAGACCGGGTTCGAATCCCATTTGCAAAGACAATTTCCAACAATATTACATTTGCACCAACTCATGCTCAAATCAAACCTCAAAGCCTTCCAAAAATCCACAAAAATCCATCTAATAATTTTAGCACTGGAAAAGACATAAACGGCCCTGACGGCCCGACCGAATTACCAAAATACCCCTAGGGCATACCTGGAAGACCGGGATGAAAACCTGGGCCGTTACAATATTCCCTCCTTTTTATGACTTTCGTCCTCGAAAGTCCTTAAGACTGGAACAGCTCAGGATAATGCAATCTCATCTCGGCTTCCCGCTCCCAAGTTGCTTCCTCAGAACCCTGACTCCTCCACTGAACCTTAACCAAGCGAATCTCGCGATTACGCAATGTCTTGGTCTCAAAGGCAAGGATCCTCACTGGCTTCTCCTCGAAGCTCAAGTCCTCATTCAGCTGCAACGGCTCAAAGTCCACAATGTGTGACGGGTCCGGCACATACTGCCTCAACATCGATACATGAAAAACACTATGCACCGCTGATAGTGACGGAGGTAGGGCTAACCGGTAAGCAACTCTGCCAATCCTCTCTAGGATCTCAAAAGGACCAACAAAACGGGGACTCAACTTCCCACGCTTACCAAACCTCAAAACACCTCGCATCGGAGCAACCTTAAGGAATACACATTTGGCCAACCTCAAATTCCAAGTCCCGACGCCGAACATCGGCGTAACTCTTCTCGCTGCTCACGTTTTGTCAACATACGAGCTCTAATCTTCTCGCCTTTGCACCATTGGTCAATGTAGTAACTCGGGACCCAAAACTTGTCTATCACCAACCTCTTCCCAGAACACGGGGGACCGGCAACGCTTACCATACAAAGCCTCGAATGGAGCCATCTGAAGATCGATCGATAATCGTTGTTATAAGCAAACTCCATCAAATCTGAATCATGGTCCCAAGCGCTGGAAAATCCAAGACACAAGCCCTCAACATATCCTCGAGAATCGATTCACTCTCTCGGTCCGTCCATCCGTCTCGAGGGTGAAAAGGCATCTTTGGCGCACTCGGTGCCCAAGCCCTTCCGGAGGCGCTCTCGAAGCGAGAAGTGAACCGCGAATCACGGTCGGACACAATCCTCACGGGCACACCATGGTAACGAATGATCTGCTCCAAAAACAAGCTGCGCGCCTTCGCTCCACGGTATAAGTGTCTCTACAGGGGATGAAGTGTGCGCTCTTAGTCAAACGATCGACTATCACCCAAATCGAGAGAACTTCCTCGGAGTCCTTGGCAAACCAGAGATAAAGTCCATGGAGATCTCTTCCCATTTCCACTGGGGGCACACTCGTGTAGTGCAACAAACCGGTGGCTCTGCTGCAGGTGCCTTCACTTGCCGACAAGTGAGACAGGGTGACAAACTCTCGCAACATCCGGAACACACAACCGGCCTCTATAAGTCAGCCCTTTGTCGGTGAATATATAAAGTCAAAGTCTCCGTCGGCACTAACTCATCAACCAATCTCTTAAGTGCGGGATCACCCAACTGGCCGTCTATAATCCATTGTCTAATCGACGATTTTGCTGCAAATCAATCGAGCTACCACGGCGGTAACCTCTCCCAACAACATCGCAACCTCGGCCCGCTCGAACTCTTTCCGCAATCTGGTGGGAAAACAACAAACGCCGCAGAGTGCGGCGTCTTTCTACTCAAAGCATCAGCCACTACATTGGCTTTACGGATGGTACAAAATCTCATGATCATAATCCTTTACCAACTCTAACCATCTCCTCTGCCTCATATTCAACTCCTTACGAGTAAACAGATACTTGAGGCTCGGTGATCGGTAAACATCCGAATCCGCTCACCATCAGTGTAATGCCTCCAGATCTTGATTGCAAACACCATCGCCGCTAACTCCATATCGTGAGTCGGGTAGTTACGCTCATACGGCCGGTGACGGGAAGCATAAGCAATGACCTTCCCGTCTTTGCATCAACACACAGCCCTAAACCAAACTTGGAAGCATCACTATAGACCACGAAACCACTGTCCCTTAGGAATCGCCAACATGGTGTGAAGTCAAAGTCGCGCTTGAGCCTAGAAAAGCTCTCATCACACCTCATTGTCCCCAAACAAACTCGACACCCTTCCTCGTCGAGGACGAGTGAGGGGCGAGGCTATCGCGAAAAGTCTTTAACGAACCGACGGTAGTACCCTGCCAAACCCAGAAAGCTGCGTATCTCGGCAACTGATGTCGGCTTGGCCCACGAACTCACGGCCTCAATCTTCGCGGGGTCCACGGCTATACCATCTTTTGAGACCACATGACCAAGGAAGGCCACCTGGTCCAACCAAAACTCACACTTGGAAAACTTCGCATAGAGCTGGTTTTCCCTCAAAGCTGCCATTACTCGTCTCAAATGCTCTGCATGGTCCTCTTTAGACCTCGAATAAATCAGAATATCGTCAATGAACACGATGACGAAGCTATCCAAAAATGACTTGAATACCCTGTCCATCATGTCCATAAACGCGGCTGGGGCATTAGTCAATCCAAATGACATGACTACAAACTCATAGTGACCATATCTAGACCTGAAAGCTGTCTTAGGAATGTCGGCATCCCTGATCCGCAGCCCGGTGGTAACCGGATCTCGAGATCTATCTTGGAGAACACGGAAGCTCCACGAAGGCGATCGAACAAATCGTCAATACGGGGCAACGGATACTTATTCTTCACTGTCACCCTATTAAGCTCGCGATAATCAATGCATAGGCGCATCGAACCATCCTTCTTTTTCACAAACAGAACTGGTGCTCCCCACGGGGACACACTCGGACGGATGAACCCTCGATCAAGCATCTCTCTCGTGAATCGAACTTCGGGTTCCTTTAACTCGGTGGCGCCATACGATACGGAGCCTTCGAGATAGGGAGGTCCCCGGCTCGAGCTCAATTGTAAAGTCGACCTCTCTCTTCGGGGGCAACCCGTGAACTCCTCAGAAACACGCCCGCAAACTCACGCACGATCGGCACTGATCCACGATCCAACGAGGGGCGGCTCTCCCGCACAACTTGGCTAGATAGCCCCAAGCTCCATGAGCTAACAAGCGACGAGCTTTCACGGTGACACCATCGGCGGGCAAACTCCACCTGGACTCCCACGAAATTAAAGTCAAGGCGGACTGGCGGCACGAACACTACTTCTTTCGGTGGCGATCAATCAGCGCGTGGTTAGCGACTAACCACTCCATGCCAAGAATCACATCAAAACCGCTCATAGGCAGAACTATGAGCGTGGCAACAAGCAACTCTCCGGATATCTCGATCCGGCCATCCACAACCTTATCTCTAGCTAACATGTCAACTCCCGAAGGAGTTGCAACAGACAACTCAAAACCTAGAGGCTCTAATCTCAACTTAGCATGCTCGGCCAAACAACACAGATACAAAGGAATGCGTAGGGGCAGAATCAAACAAGACAAATGCGCGATGATCTAAAACAAGAAGCGCACCGCCATCTGCGGCATCCGTGCGCTCGGCCTCCTCGTCGGTGGTAGCAAACACCCGACCCTATTTCTTTACAGATCGGGATTTGATTTGCCATGGTCGGGTGATCGCAAAAAGCGGGCAGTGTCCTCTTACCACAATGAAAACATAATCTGGGTCCAATCGACAAGCGCTGCGTGGACTTTCCCACATGTAGCACATGCGGGAACTCGCTCGGGTCCTCCTGCTTTGTCGGGGCTGGAAGCGGATTGGGGCTCTCCGCCGATCTCTGCTTCTGAAGCGCCCTTGGCGGCGCTGGCGCCTCCCGAAAAATCAAACTTCCTCTTCGCCCCACACCGCTGCTGGGACGGGACGCTGAACAGAGCGGCAACAACCCGCTCGGCGGGATACTTCCCGTTATAAATCGTGGCTAATCGAAGCGACCCTAGCATAAGTGTCGGGGCACGAGCCACGACATCACGAGAAACACCCGCCTCAATCCGGATATGAACTTCCGAATCTTCACTCAGGGGTGGCAATCAAGCGAGGAGCAAAATATCCATACTCTCGAGAACTTGCGCTCGTATTCCTCAATAGAATCAGAACCCGCGCTTGAGTTACGGAAGAGCTCCACCATTTTCTCTTGAGCCTCATCACCGATGTACTTCTCCTGAACTCACTGGAAGAACTCCCAAGTAGCGGCGGAGACCCACTGGTCTCTCACTCAAGGTGGACTCCCACCACCATCTCGCTGTGCCTCCTAGCACATGAGTGCACATCTCGGCCTCTCGAATATCGGGGCACACCATGATCGGGAAGGTGTACTCCAAATGGGCAATCCACTGGCTGCCGCTAGCGCATCTCCGGTGGCATCAAACTTCTCGAGCTTCCACTTAACAAAATCCTTCACCACCTACCCAACTCCTCGGCACCCTCGCCACATCCGCCTCTGGGGCTACTTGCTCTCTGTGGAGTGGAGGTCTTGATGTGCTCTCTTGAACCAACCGAGTCATTTGCTCCATCTGGGCTCGGGACTCTTCCCCGCTGCTTGGCGCCAACAAGGCACAGGTCTCTCGCCTCTGGTCACTCAACATGCTGACCATAAAAGCCCTCATAGACTCAAGCAAACTCTGCTCCGGGAGCGATCTCACGGCGCTCGATCGCCTCAACGCCCGCTCTAGGCGTAACGGGAGGAGCTCTTTGGTGGAATGCCATCGATCTCGGCTTGGGACGATGTCCCGGCGATATCGAGATCCGATCCCGATACCTCGACACGCTCTCGAACCTCCTCTCCGATGCGGGTGGGGCGGCATCTTTGGCGATCTACATCCAAACCAACAACGAATCAAAACCTGCTTGTCACCACTCCACAACAACAACAAGGCATACACTAGATGAAAGGTATTGTAAATTCTTAACCCTTTTTATTTCTAAAACAATAAACCTAGGCGTACCTGATGACTGTCGGAGTGCTGGTGATCATGGAAGGACGACCTACAACCAAAGGTCAGTCTACAGAATCTATGACTCTGAGCTCTGATACCAACTGTAAAGACCCGACCCAAATGGGCACTAAATAGGCCTTTACCCCAATGCATGTATTAAAAGTAAAAGACATAATGCAGTTAAAGTTTTCGGATTCCCGTTAAAACAAAACATTCAAAATTCATTCAGATCGATAAAGTCTATTGAAACCTGTTCCTGTCTCCAAGCACCTGTTTCACAGACAAATACATTTCCAACAGTTTACTCTGATCAGAGATTTTATTAAAAACATCTAAAACATTCCCAAATTCGACATAGTTGGAATCCACAAATCATTCAGAAAAGTATCCTAGGGCTCCGTGCCCAACTACATGCATTCAGGGGGAAAAATACGAAAAGAGTCATAACATAAGAAAAATCAGAGATGACAGCAGGATTCCATGATCACAGCTCCTCCTTCAGCCATCTTGCCTCGCGCCTTGGTTACCTGTGGAAAACCACAAAATAAGGGTGAGTAACGAATTACTCAGTAAGAATCCCCAACCGGGGTACAATACGATATACATGATCATCTAGAAGAATGTATGCAAGATATGATTAACAACACAGAGCGGAGCACAAAGCTAAGTCCACACTGGGACCTCGGATGCCAACTCAGGGTCTTAGTCCGGAAATACCACAACACACTATACGCCCTATACGGAAACAAGTCCGGCCTCGGCCATCTCATCGCCGATACGAATGGTGCACTAGCTCAAGATCCCGAGGAGCTCTCCGGTTATTTGTAATGAGCGTAAGCATGCATGCGCGTGCTACATCGCAGAACTATGGGGTGCGGGTCTAATGGCAAGCCGCCCATGTCCGATCCACCACGCCTAACTAAATCTACGGATCGGTGTCACCGACATAGGGGGTGTGAGACACGGACACGTGAACTATGTCGGCTGAACCACCGCACTTTGAGGCTAAGGAACCGGTCGTGGTAGGCTTGCACCAGAAACCGTCCTTGCCCTATCGGTGGCAATCAGGGCTCTTGCCGAACACGCCGAGGGCGTGCGGCCGCCGGGACGAGGCAATGCCAAGTCATCATCCCGGCCGTTGGGGCATTTAACAGTCTGCCACCTTCACCCAAGATTGCAGGGCCAACCGTTAGGGTTAGCTAAACCCTAACGGGATCAGGGACGGAGTACCATCTCGTACGTCCCTGTCGGGGATGCAAGTTACGTTATGCATCCGGCCCGGATGATACTACCTACCTGAACTCTAAATCATAGCAACAATAACAAATCATACAATGCAGTCCAATACGTGCTCAACAGATACAAGGGACCTAGCATGATACTACGAAGCAAGAATAGATAACGAACATGCCAGAATGGAACAACCTAGCATGGGCTAACATGAGAAGCAATACAAGAGTTCATGCCAGTCAGGAATTCAGAACAGAGCACCTAGGGCTAAACATGCTGATATACATACACAGCATACAAAACAACAATCACAAATATCTGCAGAGGCCCACACAACTCCGGTAAGAAATCCTTACCTTGGTCGGGAGGCTTCTACACACAAACCTAAGCTGCGGAACAATCCCGAGCTAGCGGCGGGAACCTAGCAAACCAATAATAATCGAATCTAAAAGTCTAAAAACAATAAAGCAAAGCAAGCTCGGCTCAAAGGGCACTCACGCGGCACGACGACACGGGCCGAAAAGTGGCGGTGGCAGCGGGAGAGCGGCGCTGGCGGCGCGGCGGCGGCGAGCGATAGAGGCGCAGCGCTTGCGCGCATGAACACGACACGGGGCGGGGCACGCAGACGGGCGCAGGCGGCGCGGCGCTGGCGTAGCGATCGGGCGCGAAGCGAAGCGCTCGTCTGAGCGGGCGCGGCGACTTCGGACCGGCGCGCGGCGCTGGCTGGCGTAATCGCGACGCGGACGCGGCGGGGCGGGCGCGCGGCGGTCAGCCGGGCGGCGGCGCGCGGCGCTGGCGACTTCTTTGCTGCGCGACCGGGCGCTCGCTCGCGAGCGACTGGCGATGGGTCGCCGGACCGGGGCTTGCGACGCGGCGATCTGGGCGGCGTGGCTGCCAGCAGATCCGGCGAGTGGCTGGCTTGGACGAACGGCAAGGCTGCTAGGCTAAAATGGGCGGCCGCCGTCCGCTTTGGCGCGCGGCAGGGTCAAGCTTCTCTCTCGGTGGTTGCAATCCACACAACACACACACACTCCACTTCTTACCTTCGGCCAGCATCAATAACCAAAAGAGAAGATGAAGAGGATGAAGACTTACCCGGAATGATGATGATCGAACCCAAGGAGATGCAAGGGATGAAGAACTCGGCAAGGCAATGGGGAGGGAGAGCTTGTGCGGCCAAGAGGAGATTTGGAGAAGAAGATGAAATAAACCTAATTTCTATTTCATTTAACCAAATGCACCAAAACTCCCAAAAAGTAAGGCTAACCATAAAATGATGCAGAAAGGGTAACAAGAGCTCTCCATGGCTCAACAGGCACACATCCCAACAGGCTTTCCCGGAGACCCGGGTTCGAATCCCAGCTGCAGCACAATTTCCAACAATATTACATTTGCACCAACTCATGCTCAAATCAAACCTCAAAGCCTTCCAAAAATCCACAAAAATCCATCTAATAATTTTAGCACTGGAAAAGACATAAACGGCCCTGACGGCCCGACCGAATTACCAAAATACCCCTAGGGCATACCTGGAAGACCGGGATGAAAACCTGGGCCGTTACAGAGGGCGGGCGAGGCAGAGGCGCGACCGATCTGGGGCTGGGCTGGGCACGGCCGGGCGAGGGCGCCGTGGGCCTGGCTCGCATTTTACTGGCGAGCTGTGGCGCGCCAGCGCGGGAGGGGCCATGGTCGGGTGAGGGAGAGAGAGAAAAGAAGGAAAAAGAAAATAAAATGGATTTTGGGGAAAAATGGGGAAAAAGAAGGAAAAATGGGATTTTTTAATAAAAAAGAATTTCCTTTTTCCTTTTTATCCTTATCCAAAACCACTTTATCCAATTTTCCAATTTCCAAAAATCCTTAAATTCCTTAAAATCCTTAAATCCCATTTCCCCGGCTACCTCCTTCGAGACCCAACTGAAGCAACCTCTTCCAAACATCAAATCTCACTGAAATCAACCTCCCAAACCAATACCAAGGGCCCGGACTCGAATCCCAAAGGAAACACCCAAACAACCATCACTTTGCCCAAAAACCCAAAATCACAACCGAGCTTCCAAACGACTAACCCAAACATCTCGGGACTCGCGACCAACAATAAACAAACCTCAAAGAAAAGCGGAGAGTGCCTCGAAGCCAAGAAAATCCTCAAATCCTGCCCAAGGAGCCAAAAGACCAAAATGCCCCTAAAGGACAAAACAGCTTTAACGGCCCAACCGAACCGCTGAATCTGAACCGGAAGCTCCTCGAGAACCGGGAAAGAAAACTGGGCCGTTACAGTTCGTGAGTCCAAAGGACATGACCACGAACTCATAATGACCATACCTCGATCTGAACGCGGTCTTTGGGATATCCGCATCTCGAATCCTCAACCGATGGTACCACGACCTCAAATCAATCTTAGAAAACACCGAGGCTCCACGAAGGCGATCAAACAGTCATCTATACGCTGGCGGGGATACTTATTCTTCACCGTGACTTTATTCGGGATTCTCTATAGTCTATACACAAGCGCATGGATCCATCCTTCTTCTTCACAAACAGCGGGTGCTCCCCACGGGGACACACTTGGCCGGATGAAACCTCGATCCAAAGCATCTCTTGCAAATCGCACTTTGAGTTCTCTCAACTCGGTGGCGCCATACGATACTGGGCTTTAGAAATGGGAAGAGTCCCCTGGCTCCGGCCCAATGGTGAAGTCTATCTCCCGCCGGGGGTAAACCAGCAACTCTTCAGGAAAACATCTCGCAAACTCTTGCACCACGGGAACCATGTCAATGGACAACGGAGAACTACTATCTCCGGACGGCTTTGCTAAGAAGCCCCAAGCTCCTCGAGCTAACAATCTCACGGGCTTTCACTCGCTTTGAGATCCATGGCGGGCAAATTCCGCCCTGGACACCGCATGAACTTGAAGCTCGGCCTCGAGGCGGCCTAAACACCACTTCTTTTCGGCGGCGATCTATCAAAGCATGGTTCTCTCGCCAACCAATCCATGCCAAGGATCACATCGAAACCGCTCATAGGCGAGAACTATGAGGGTAGCCTCTAAGACCACATCGGATATCTCAGATCGCCACTCTTAACTCTTTGGTAGCTAACATACTCACTCCCGAAGGAGTGGCAACACTGACTCAAACCCTAGAGGTACGAGTTCCTCACTAGCTTGTCTAACAAATGCATCGGAAACAAAGGAATGGGTCGAACCGAATCAAACAATACAAACGCATAGTGCTGTAAGACAAGCAACATACCTGCAACTGCATCCTCTGTACGCTCCGCCTCTTGGCGAGTGGTGGCAAACACCCGGCCCTGCTGCAGCAAAACCCTGAGTGCAGAATCTGGCCAAGTGCCCTTCCTTGCCACATCTGTAGCAAGCACGGGGCGACGCTCCACACAAACCGAAGTGTGCCTTTCCGCACTTGTTGCAATGAGTGGTTTGCTCGCCCCGCCCCGCTTTGGCGATCTGGGCTCTTCCACGAGGTCGACGCCGATCTCGACCACTAGGATCGCCCTGCCGGCGAGAGTGTGACCACCGTGCGGAAACCACTAGAAGTCCTGGACTTCCTCTTCGCCGGAATCTCTGGCTTTGGCCGAAGCTGACCGAGTGGTGCAACAAAGATATCTCCGATTGGCGGATACTTCGGGTTATAAATCGTGGCCAACTCAACTGCTCGATCATAACTCTCAGGAGCGAGTGCTCGAACATCCTGAGCAACCTCCTTCCTCAGTCCACTAATAAACTTCTTAATCTTGAGCTCCTCGGTGGCAGCAATGAGCTCCGGGCGAAATAGCTATATTCAGAGAACTTCTTTTCATAGGCAATGATCATCACAAGACTGCTTTTGATTCGAGAAGGCCTCTCGCCATCTCCCTCTTGAGCCTCATCGTTAACATACTTAGCCCCGAACTTCGTTCTAAAGAATTCCTGTGTGGTGGAGAAGACCCAGTGGTCTAGCTCTATCTGTGGACTCCCACCACCACCACGGTGTGTCGGAGAGAACATGGGCCGCACATCTCGGCCTCTGTACATCTGGGCATCCCATAACTCAAGATGTACTCCATTCTAGCCAACCACCTAAGCGCCAGAGAGGTTCTCTCAAGCATCAAATTCCCTCGGCTTCCACTTGGTGAAGTCCTTCAACCACTTGCCAAACTCAGCGGCTCCTCCTCGCACTATCAAGTGAGTCTGATGGTCTCGATGACCCCGCCCCTCCGATTGAGCTTTGGGGCGCACTGGGGCCGCTGGAGCCACTGGGGTGCTGCTTGTATGATGAGCTGTGCCAATCGGGCTATCTCGTGCCTCGACTCCTCCCTCTGCGCCGCTAGCCGCGCCGAGTCTTAGCTCTCTGCTCGGCCATCGGGCCCATCATCATGTCTCTCATAGCAGAGATATCCCCTCCGTGAGCTGTACCTTGAGGCATAGCGGCCTCCACCCTTCTCTCGCAAGTTAACCTCTCGGTGCCACAGGCGCCTTGGACTGTCGAGCCACGGCCGCTGGCTCTGCAAAGCATCACCATTAGCAGATCCCAGACGGACTGCTTCCGCTGCGTGTAACGGCATCTTGGCGATCTACGGAAACCACAACAGGTTAGTCCACGCTCGGACTTTCTCGCCAACAAAGATAACACATGTGTATCGTGCATATAGTATCGTAAACAAAACCCTTAGCTTAATGAACTTAGACAAACTGGCGGCCTTGAAGTCTTTGGAGATCATGGGAACACAACCTACAAACAGGTTAGTCTACAGAATCTATGACTCTGTGCTCTGATACCAACTGTAAAGACCCCAACCCGAAAATGGGACTAAATCTAGGTTTTTACTCAGCATGCAAATTTTAAAACATAAAATAGAACCAACCAGGGTCGGATTAAAAGCTTTTCACACATGTGCAGGAAAACAATCGAACAAAATAAACATTCATTGAAATTAAAAATCGTGGATCGATCAAGATTACTTTTCATAAAACAATAAAGAAGTTCAAATCATAAGTTTTCCTAAACCAAAACCCAACTACATCTTTGAATATATAAAAAAATAGAAAAGAAAGACACGACAGAGTGTCAAGAGCATCCATGATCTCCCACTCACTCCGCTAGCCACCCGGTGCCGCCCAAGTTACCTGTGGAAGAAACCACAATAAGGGTGAGTATAAACATACTCAGTAAGAACCCCCGACCGGGGTACGATACGATGCAATCTATCATCTAGCAACCTAGTACACATGCACACAGTTATCAACACGGATCTTAGCTCAACGAGCTCTCAAGGCAAATCCGGAGTCCTCGGAAGTCTCCTACTTTCGACCTAATGATTGGTTCTTGCAACCAATCCCGGGACATCTCCAAGGGTCTTTCTCCCTTGGCCACATGACCAGCTCAAAAACCGATCCTAAGATGTCCGACACCCTCGAGGGTCTTTCTCCCTCGACCAAATTGATTAGCTCAAAAGCCAATCCCAATGGGTGTCCTCAAGGGCCTCTTACCCTCGCTATAAACTGGACTATCGAGAGCGTGCGAAGTCGGCTCTAAACTAGAAGGCGGTGTACTCACGAACATTAGCCCGGGAGCTCTCCGAACCGGCAACTAACGCGCGTGTGCGCGCACACCGCATGCTCTTCTCGCAACCGGCGTAAATGCGGGGCCTAAGGGCAAACTACGCGGGCGCACGCATGCCTAAGACTCGGAACGGTGTCACCGAACACGGTGAGTGCGAGGCCCTCGGCACTCATCTGTGCAAACTGTACCACCGACTGAAGCTAAGAACCGGCCAAGGCAGCTTGCACCGTTGGCGTGGTTCCGCTCTAGCGGAGCTACAAACTAGGCTTATGCCGATGTGGTAGCTACATCCACATCGGCTGCCGGGGGGAAGCAATGTACGTTATGCTTCGCTCTACTCCCGACCGGTGGGGACAAGGTACGTTATGCCCGCTCTCAGCCTCTAGATGATGACAAACCCTTCTATACTAGCTAAGACTACCAAGTAAGTGATTCCTGGCTAACATACACAAAAGACATCTGTCATACATAGCCTAGCATGATACTACGAACTTAAAGCATGAATCTCAAACATGCTGGAAGAACAAACCTAGCATGGCACTAACATGTACACAAAGGCAAAACATGCTAGCAAGAATTCAATCACAAGTTGTCCTATCCACTAACATGCTCATAAAAGTAAACATGCATACAAAGCACAATTAAGATAGCATAGCAGGGTCCACACGACCACGGTAAGAAGTCCTTACCTGGAAACAAGTGGAGAATAGCTATCACAACCAAAAAGACCCTCGAGCTTTAGCACGAGCTCGAGCAACCTAGGCATAAATAAAGCATCCTAAGTAAATACATACAGCAGCCAGCAGCTTAGAAAACACAAGGTAATTGGTTCGGGAATTACCAACCGAGAAGACATGGGCCTCGGCAGCAAGGATGGTGTTTTGGGCGCCGCTGTGTGGCTGGGAGGTGTCATTTGGGCGCTGGCGCTGGGCACGCTGCACGCCGGCGCGATCGCGGCAGGCGCGCGCGGATGCGGTCGCTGAGGCGCGACGCGCGAGCGAGCGGCTCGCTGGGTTGGCGCGCGACGAGGCGGTTGCGCTGGAGCGGGCGCGCGCACGCAGCGTCGCGGCGGCGAGGCGATGCGCGCGGCGGCGCGTCTCGTGGCGCGAGCGCGGCACGGCGCGCCACGAGCGAGCGTCGGCGGCGGTCTTTGGCGGCGCACGGGCGACGTCGGCGGCGATGGCGGGCGGCGGTGGGGCTTCCGGTCGCAGCGCGAGCGGCACCGGGCGGCGTAGGCGGGCGGCGTGGTCTGGTGCGGCGCAGGGGTTGTGCGGCGCAGGGGCTGAGCGGGCAGGGGTGGTGCGACGGTCCAGGTGGTGCGGTGCAGCTGGGCGGGGTGGTGCGGCCAGGTGGTGCGTGCGGCTAGGGCTGGGTGGCTCGGCGGTGGTCTGATGGTGCGGCTAGGGTTTTAGAAGAGAGAGAGAGAGAGAGAGAGAGAGAGAGATGGCTTCTAAGGAAAATTAGGGGATTCTTGGGTTTTTTCCTTCTTTTCCTTATTTTAAATGGGGTTAGGAATCCAAAAATTCCCTTCCCAAGACTTTTTCTCTTGCGGGCCCCGGCTAAAGAAATTCTCTTTCTCATTTAAGTTAAAGCTCTTTCTAAAACTCCAAATTCCTCATTTAAGGCAAGGGTTCAAATCCCAAAGATCCAATTAATTCTCCAATTAATTTGCTATTAATCGGGATGAAGAGTTGGGCCGTTACAGGCTATAGCAGAAAAGTTCTGAACAAAGCGGCGGTAATATCCGGCCAGGCCCAGAAAGCTACGAATCTCTAACACGGTCGTCGGTCTGGCCCACGAACTAACAGCCTCTATCTTCGAAGGGTCCACAGCCACTCCCTCCTTAGACACAACGTGTCCCAGAAAAGCTACCTCCTCAAGCCAAAAGTCACACTTTGAGAACTTCGCATAGAGCTGGTTCTCGCGCAAAGCTGTCAAAACCTCCCTTAGGTGCGAAGCATGGTCCTCCTCAGACTTTGAGTACACAAGAATGTCATCTATGAACACAATGACAAAGCGGTCCAAGAAGGCCTTGAACACTCTGTCCATCATGTCCATAAATGCAGCTGGGGCGTTTGTCAGTCCAAAAGACATGACTACAAACTCATAATGTCCATACCTCGACCTGAACGCTGTCTTGGGAATATCTACGTCCCGAATCCTTAACTGGTGGTAGCCCGATCTCAAATCAATTTTTGAAAACACACAAGCTCCCTGAAGCTGATCAAACAAATCATCAATGCGTGGCAGTGGATACTTGTTCTTGACGGTCACCTTGTTTAGTTCCCTGTAATCGATGCATAAACGCATCGAGCCATCCTTTTTCTTAACAAATAGCACGGGTGCTCCCCACGAGGACACACTTGGCCTAATAAATCCTTTATCAAGCAACTCTTGTAGTTGCTCCTTTAACTCCTTCAATTCAGCTGGCGCCATACGATAAGGAGCTTTTGAAATAGGACGGGTCCCTGGCTCAAGCTCTATTGAGAAATCCACCTCCCTCTTCGGCGGCAGACCAGGCAACTCTTCAGGAAAGACATCTGCAAACTCACGCACAACGGGCACTTGCTCATGAATACCGGTCATGGTCCTCCCGGTCAACTTAGCTAAGAAACCCCAAGCCCCTCGAGCTAACAAACGGTGGGCTTTAGTTGCCGAAAATCATGGCGGACACACCCCACTCTGGGTGCCCGAAATTTAAAACTGGGCTTGCCCGGCGGTCTAAACACTACCTCCTTTCGGTGGCAGTTAATCAAAGCATGGTTATCAGCTAACCAATCCATGCCGAGGATTACGTCAAAACCACCCATAGCTAATACTATGAGCGTAACCTGCAGAGACTCGTCGGATACCCGTATCCGACCACCTTTTACCTTCTGCCTAGCAAACATACTAACTCCCGAGGGAGTAGCAACAGATAACTCAAATCCTAGGGGCTCTAAAATCATGCAAGCATGCTCAGCAAAAACAGCAGAAACGAAAGAATGTGTGGAACCCGAATCAAACAACACAAGGGCAAGGTGGTCAAGAACTAGGAGCGTACTTGCCACTGCGGCTCCGGCTTGCTCAGCCTCCTGGCGGGTCGTAGCATACACTCTCCCTTGCTGCTGAGCTGGCTGAGCCACCACTGCCTTCTGGTTGCAATGCCGGGCCCGATGCCCTTCCTTTCCCCAGTTGAAACAAGCTCTAGGGTTACCGCCACAAGGTCCCCAATGCTGCTTCCCACAGGATCTACAATACGGTGGCGGCCTCCCTACACCCTGCTGGCGAGGCTGATCACGATTACGGTCTCGGTACCGGTCTCTGCCATAATAAGAACCCTGAGGGCGCTGACCGCCCCCACGGACATTGCTCCCTGAGTCAAACTTGCGCTTCTGGCACGAGTACACTAGAGCCTTCGACACTACGGTACTAACAATCTGCTCTGGAGGGTACTTCCCATCATAAATCGTTGCCAACTGCACTGCCTTGGCAAAAGTCTCTGGGGCCTGTGCCCTAACATCCTGAGACACTCCCTGTCTCAAACCCGCAATAAACTTCCTGATCTTCAGCTCCGGGGTAGCAATCAACTGTGGCGCGAAGTATCCATACTCTGAGAACTTCTTCTCGTACACCTTGATCGAGTCAGACCCCTGCTTAAGGTTTGAAAACAGCTCAATCATCTTTTCTTGGGCTTCTTCACTGATAAACTTCGCTTTGAACTCAGCCTTGAAGAACTCCCAGGTGGCCGGTGGAGACCCAGCCGGTCTCTCACTTAAGGTGGAATCCCACCACCACTTAGCTGTACCGGCTAATACATGAGCTGCACATCGAGCTCGCTGCACCTCAGGACACTCCATTACCATAAACGTATATTCCAACTCAGCAATCCACGTGGCAGCTACCAACGGTTCCCAGGGCACTAAACTTCTCCGGCTTCCATTTCACAAAATCTTTGACCACTTGCCTAGATCCTCGGCGCACCTTACGCCATAACGGCCTCATCCACAAGCGGCTCTGCGAGCTGGTGGCACTGCTGATCCTCTCTCTTGAACCAACTCGGCCACCGCTCTATCCGAACGCGGGACTCCTCCTCTGCGCAGCTAACAAAGCTTGCATTTCAGCTCTCTGCTCGGCCCTCTGGTCGGCTAACAACCCAACCATAAGAGCCCTCATAGACTCCACAAAAGCAGCTCCCGGTGCAGCCTCTCGAGGCTCACTTGCCCCTACGCCCTCTCCGGGCAACACAGTTGAAGGGCCTAACGGTGGCCTAATATCAGCATCAGCTTGGGACGAGGTCCCCCCGGTGTCAGAATCGATACGGATGCCCTGGGTGGTCGGCCTCGAGCCTCCCTGCCCTCTACGAGTGACTGGCATACCGGCAATCTACAGCCAAACCAACAATGAGTCAGAACCTGTCTTCCCTGCTCTACAACAACAAGTCATGTACATGCAAGGTGCAACCCGTATTGCAATTCTTAACCCTTAACTTTAACCTTACGGACATACCTGATGGTTGGCAGAGCGCTGATGATCATGGAAAACAACCTGCAACTGCAGGTCAGTCTACAGAACCTATAACTCTGGGCTCTGATACCAACTGTAAGGACCCGACCCAAGAAACGGTCTCTAACCTAAAGTCCTTACTTAGCATGCATGATTAAGAATATATAAAAAAAAACATCATTCAGAGCTAGAAGCTTTAATCTTTGCAGTAAACACATTTAAAACAAAACCGTAATTCCAATTAAATAAAACAGGTAAATGACTGATCAGTACTTTCTTAAAACAAATCAAAGGGAAACGGTACGAGAACATAAAATAGTTTTGAGTGTTTTTCCTAGGGACCCAAGTCCCACTACACGCTAAGTCATTAAAGAAAACATTTAAAGAAACGTGCAACCCAGAGTCAGCTATCCATGATCATCCAGCAGCCTCCTCTTAGCCATCCAGCCTCTGTCCCAAGTTACCTGATGGGAACCACAGAAAGTAAGGGTGAGCAACAAGTTACTCAGTAAGAATCCCCATCCGGGGTACAATACGAAAACATCTCATTTAGCATACGGGCAAGCAACCATACAATGACTTAGAGCGAAAACGGTAGGTTTAGGCTATGAGCTACTTCTAGGGCGAGCCTACTCAAGGGCTTCCATCTACAGCCTCTCCTAAGTCCTACATTTGGATGCCCTTCGGGCCTTACACAACCTAGGACTCAGTGATGCCCAGTGGGGCCTTACACACTTACGTTTCAGTGATGCCCAGTGGGGCCTTACACACTTAGGATGCCCATCGGGCCTTACACCTCCAGAATCAGTGATGCCCATTGGGGCCTTACACACCTAGGATGCCCATCGGGCCTTACACCTCCAAAATCAGTGATGCCCAGTGGGGCCTTACACACCTAGGATGCCCATCGGGCCTTACACCTCCAAAATCAGTGATGCCCAGTGGGGCCTTACACACCTAGGATGCCCATCGGGCCTTATACCTCCAAAATCAGTGATGCCCAGTGGGGCCTTACACACCTAGGATGCCCATCGGGCCTTACACCTCCAGTTGTCCATCGGGGTCTTACCCGAGCGGGACCTACACTAGACACTCCTACTATCTTCTATATTAAACCTAACCTGTCAAACCTAACATGGATCCACAACATTCATCGGAAAATATGGATATGCCAGGATGAAAGATCCTAACATGGAACTAACGGAATACAAACTTAACTCGAACATGAATCAAAAGCAAACATGAAGCCTACCTACTAGAAACTCATACAGTCACAGAAATCAACATGCTATCAAGGTATTCGCAGGGTCCACACAACCCCGGGTAAGAAATCCTTACCTGGAAACGAGTGGAGAAAAGTTGTCACAAATCGAAATACGACCCTCGAGCTTTTAAGCAAACCCGAGCAACCTAAGCAAGTAATAAAATATCCTAATTAAATAAACAACATCTAAATTCATGAAGTCCAAAGGGTGGAGGCTCGGGAATTTACCAACCGAGAAGGCACACGCCCGCACAGCAGCAGAGGACGCAGCTGCGCCGGCTGGCAGGGCGCTGGCGCTGGCTCGGGCGCGCGGCAGGGCGAGTAGGCGCGCAGGAGTGAGCGCGCGACAAGGCGTCTGGACGGCGGGTGCAAGGGCGAAGGCGCGTGGCCTCGAGTAGCACAGGCAGGAGTAAAGTCGCGGGTGGGGCGGACGGCGGCGCGGCGCGCTGGTGTCTTGTTGGTCTTGTGATCGTCGCGAATCTGGCGGAGTCAGATCTGGTGGGCGCGCGCAGCGACGCGGCGGCGCTGGGGCATGCTGATCTGCGGCGATGGCGGCACTAGGGGCGTGCGGTGCAGGCGATGGGCTGGCTGGTCGGTGCGGGGTGAAGGCTGGACTCGGTGCGGTCTTGGTGTGGGAGGAGGGCGAGCGCGCAGCGGCGTGATGTGGAGGCTGGGCTATTGCGGCTCTGGTGCGCGGCGGCGGTGGGGCGAGGCGCAAGGCGTGCGTCGGCTTGGGTGAGGGTGAAGGAGAAGTCTAGGGTTTTGGGTTCTTTCTTTTTTTTTTCTTTATTCTCTCCTTCCTTTTCTTTAAATGGAACTTGGAAACTCAAATTCCTTTCCCAGGGCCTCCTCCCTTCGAGCCCCGGCTGACGCGTTATTTTTCCTTAATTAATTCCAACTCCTATTTCTTTGTTTTCTCCTTTTTTTTAAACACTATTTCTACTAACCGAAATCTGGGCTGTTACATCCACCGACCTGAAGCTAAGAACCGGCCAGGGCAGGCTTACACCGATGGCAGGGTTCCGCTCTAGCAGGCTACAAACTAGGCTTATGCCGAAGTGGGTAGCTAACTCCACAACGGGCGGGCTGGGGGGGGGGGAAGCAAGATACGTTATGCTATGCACACTTTACTCCCGATCAGTGGGGACAAAGTACGTTATGTCCGCTCAGCCTCTGGATGATGACAAACCCTATAACTCTATCTAAGAGTACAGAGCAAATAAATGATTCCTGGCTAGCAAGCAATGACTGACATCAATCACATTAACCTAGCATGATACTACAACTTAAGCAGGAATCACAAGCATGCTGGCAGAACAAACCTAGCATGGCACTAACATGTAAAATCAAGCAAACATGCTAGCAAGAATTCAATCAAAGCTCTATCTCTAACATGCTCATAACAATCAGCAAACATGCAAGGTACAATCGAGATATATCGCAGGGTCCACACAACCACGGTAAGAAATCCTTACCTGGGACAAGCAGAAAACAATAATAATAAATCACAAATCAACGAACGACCCTCGAGCCTCTAAACGATCCCGAACAGCCTGAACATCAAACAAAGCACCCAAATTAAATACATAAAATAGCCCAATAAATCAATAACCAACAGCCAACAAATCCGGGCCCAACGAAGAAAAGACTCGGGAAATACCATCCGAGAAGCCACAAGGCTCGGGCCAAGCCAACACACAACAAGCAGGCTGTCGGCAGGGGCTGGGCGCAGGCACTGGCGCTGGGGCGCAGGGCACGGGCGCTGGGGCGCGGAGGCTGCGCGCGGGTGAGCTTGGGCGAGGCGAGGGCGCGGGCTCGAGCTCGGCTGGGCGACGACGCAAGGCACAGCTCGGCACAGGGGAAGGTCGCGGGCGTGAGCTTGGCATAGGGGACGACGCACGCGGGCGCGAGCGACACGACGCGCTATAGGGATGCGCGCGCGGGGCGACGCAACGCGACTACTACAGGGCGCACGGGCTCGGCACGGCGAGCTACAGGGGCGCACGGACTCGACACAGTGCGAGCTGGCGTGGGGATGGCTCGGGCGAGGCGGATCTGGGCAACGCGGACACGGACGGGACGAGCGAAACGAGGGCTGGGCTCAGCACTATGCGACGCGGCAGGGCGAGCTAGGCGGCAAGGCTCGCGACCATGGGCGAGCTGGGCTCGGGCTGGCGAACTGGGTGGCCAGGGGGCTCGGGCTGGCTCGGGCATGGGCGACCAAGGGGCTGCTCGGGCTGGAGGAGAGAGAAAGGGAGAAATGGGGGAAAAATGGGATTTTCTTTTTTTTTTCTTTTCTTTTTCTCTTTTATTAATTTTCCATCGTTATCCAAATAAATCCAATTTTCCAAAAATCCTTAAAATCCTTAAATCCCATTTCCCGGCTTCCTCCTTCGAGACCCGACTGAAGCAACCTTTTCCAAACAACAAATCTCACTGAAATCAACCTCCCAAATCAACACCAAGGGCCCGGGCTCGAATCCCAAAGGAAACACCCAAACAACCATCACTTTGCCCAAAAACCCAAATCACAACCGAACTCCCAAACGAATAGCCCGAACATCTCGGGACTCGCAGCCACCAACAAGCAAGCCTCAACAAAGGCAGGAGCTGCCTCGAAGCCCTGAAAATCCACAAATCCTGCCCGGGGAGCAAAAAGACCAAAATACCCCTAAGGGTCAAAACAGCTCTAATGGCCCAACCGAACCACTGAATCTGAACCAGAAGCTCCTCGAGAATCGGAATAGAAAACTGGGCCGTTACAATACTCCCTCCTTTTAAGACTTTCGTCCTCGAAAGTCCTAAGACGAAACGGCTCTAGGAAAACTCCACTGTTTCCTAGCCAATTGAACTTCTCGGCTAAAACAACACTAGCCCTCTTTGAGAACCAAACTCTCTTAGGTTCTCAAAGGCTCAAAGCCACAAAGCTATCCAGTTTGCCACAAGCTATCTCAACATCGAGAAGAGGAACACAAAATGCACTGCTCCGATATGCTCAAGGATCTCAGAAGGCCCAACAAACCAGGGGCTCAAACTAAAACTCTGCTAATCCAACACAGAACACCTCTCTACGGTGTTACTCTCAGCAACTCGGAGACTGGGCACAAGCTCCAAAACTCAACGCCACACACTGGCGTAACTTTTCTAAAAGCCCACAGCTGTTAACAAACAGCCTCAACTCTACACCAAGCTGGCCAAACAACTGAACCTCTCATATTCCAGAAACCAAACGGCCTACTCTTGCTTCACAAGAGACCAGCGAACCACAAGCTTGCCTAAAGCCTTAACGAAAAACAATCGAACCACCAACTGGCGATTGATCCAAAAGGCAAACTTTCCAACTAGCACAAGCTGAAACTTCAGCTACGGCCAACCCTAAATGGCCAAAACCAGGCACAGGCTCCACTCGGCCTAGCCAACAAACTGGAGCCTCTCAACGGCCGAACACAAACTTTTCCATGCAAACCAACTAGCAACTGGCCAAAGAGAACATTACCAGGCAAGGGAACAACCAACATTCCTCTCATGGAAAATCTCGGGCTGCAAGGACCAAACCATCACGCAGCTACTAGCAACACAACACCTTGAGGATAGCAACTCAAGGGCTAACCAACCAATGCCTCGGCACCTCTGTGCCAACTCACTCAAATGAGGCTCAGCTAATCGCCAACTGCGAAAGCACAACAACCAGGAACAAAGCCCGAGAAAGGCTTGCTCAGCAGAAACTCACTCAAGCTCATCACGAGCAAAGCTCGCCTCCAAGCTACCGCTCAACTCTTAAGTCCAGCTGGCTACTCAAAGAACTTCCTCCTTTTAGCCAAGGCCTAACTCATCTTGCGACAAGAAACTCCACACTCGGAACATTGCAAGGAAAACGGACTGACGAGGCTATCTCCAAAGATAACACTCGAGGCTGGAATCCACGGTGCAACTCAACCACCATAGAAACTAAGGGTTCCTCAAACCCCAAAGAACCAACAACTTACCAGCAAAACTTAACTCTTAAACTGGCTGGCTTCTTCTCTTGCGGGGACAAACAACTTTCGCTTGCTAACAGCACAAAGCAGGGACCCTCTCGCTGGGCTAACCACTGCACTATTCTGATCCACTACACAACTCAGGAGCTACGCTGACTCCTCAACGGGAACGATTTCCCAGCAAGCAAACTCTTAAAGGTAGCGAACAAAACACACGCTCGCTGACTAGCTCAAACCCAAGGGCAAACAACAACCAACTCTCTTGGAAGCAACACCCAAGGGAAACCTCAGCTGATTGGACCACCAACCAGAACTAGCAGAACTTACTCAACTGCCGAGGGAGGGGTCAATTCCAAAAACTTTTTGACTAGAAACAGGCCCTCAGGGAAACACCCTCTTGCTCGAACCGAGCTAGCTCTTGAAACATCAAGAGAACCAAATCTTGGTCAACACCAAGCACCAACTAGCCACTTACCGGAACCAATCCGGACTAAACTCCAAACAAGCACTAGCTTGCTAGACTGCCAAATCTGCAAGCAACTCACCCAAAGAACACTGTCTGGGTCTAACTGAGCTCTGGAGAGGCTCTCCACAACCTAGGGATCCTCCGATCACCCTTCGACACACACGGTTGACAACGATCTAACAACCAACTGGCTACATGGGCACAACCCTCTCCAGCATCTCAACTAAGCTGGCCAACTCAAACTCCTGAAAACCAAGAGGATTGGAGACGCTACAGAATGCGTCATCCTCCTACCCAAAGCATCAGCCACAACAAACCTTCTGCCCAAGGTAAGGATCCGAATAGCTCTCAAAGCCATGACGATCAGAAACTACGCGGCTGCTACCACCGCTCTTGTTCAGATCCAACTGAACTCTGATCAGGCTAAGGACCAACAAGCAAAACTTGCTTAAACAACAGCCCGGCAACGAGCACGACATCCTTACAACCAAAGCTGGGGCACTTGCCAAGAACCAAAGCCTTGACAACTCAAAGACTGAGGACTGGCTCCTCAACATGAACCCCTCGTGGTTCTCCAAACATAAACCACAGAACGAGCTACACAAAAGTACACCGGGGTGTACAGCTCCAACTAGATCCAATGCCAACAAGGGCTCTCACACAGGGCAACACTTGCCTCCAAACAGAGCCACAACAAACAAGGGAGCAACAAGAGTTCAAACCCACTCGGGGCCAACTCACCACGGGAAGCCACATTGGCCAACTTACTCTACAAGAGCAAATCCATACCAAGCAATCATACTTCAAGCAAATGTGCTCACTAAACACGCTCCGATCAGCCATCCAACTCATGGCTCTAACACTGGATCCATCACGCATCCTCGATGCCAACACTACCCATACTAGGGTAACTCAAAGGGTAGCCAAATCATGCTACCAACTAACTGGCTCAGAAGCTCACAACAAAGGCGCGAGAACTCGAACGCGCTAGCTCTTAACAGCCTACAGCATCCTTTGCACCCAACTCTCGGTGACCCTGGAAAGCTCCTACTTTCCCTCAAAAAACCTCAAACTTGTAGTCCTCTGACTACCACCGAGCTAGATCTCTTATGCAACCAAACAGGTGCAACCTCAGGAAATGGGTACAGGACTAGCGGGGATGCTATACTCTGGGCGGCTATGGAACCACCTGCACAACAGGGCCAACTGGCCTCAATCTAGGCCTCCTCTCAAGCTTGGTGCCAACAGGCACAACATCCATACAACACGAATCAGCCTTAAACGAGCTTTATGCCCCTCTGAGGAAAGAGAAGGTCACACTCCAAGTGACGGGCAGGTGCGGGCTCGAGCTACGACGCTCGGCGTAGCTCGGCACAGGGGACGGCGCGCGGGAGCGAGCGACACGACGCGCGCTGAGGGCGCGGCGGGCGGCGCAACGCGATCGCCTCTGAGGGGAGCACGGACTCGGCGCAGTCTGCGGCCGCGCGCAGGACGGCCGGGCGAGGCGGATCTGGGCGACGCGGACGCAGACGGGACGAGCGATGCGAGGGCTGGGCTCGGCACTGTGCGACGCGATAGGGCGAGCTGGGCGGCTAGGCTCGCGAAAATGGTCGAGCTGGGCTCAGGCTGGTGAGCTGGGCGGCCAGGGGGCTCGGGCTGGCTCGGTCATGGGCGACCAAGGGGCTACTCGGGCTGGAGGAGAGAGAAAGGGAGAAATGGGGGAAAAATGGGATTTTCTTTTTTTTTTCTTTTCTCTTTCTCTTTTATTAATTTTCCATCCTTATCCAAATAAATCCAATTTTCCAATTTTCCAAAAATCCTTAAAATCCTTAAATCCCAGTTCCCGACTTCTTCCTTCGAGATGCGACTGAAGCAACCTTTTCCAAACAACAAATCTCACTGAAATCAACCTCCTAAATCAACACCAAGGGCCCGGGCTCGAATCCCAAAGGAAACAGCCAAACAACCATCACTTTGCCCAAAAACCCAAATCACAACCGAACTCCCAAACGAATAGCCCAAACATCTCCGGACTCGCAGCCACCAACAAGCAAGCCTCAACAAAGCGGGAGGCGCCTCAAGCCCGAAAATCCACAAAATGCACGGGAGAAAAAGACCAAAATACCCCTAAGGGTCAAAACAGCTCTAACGGCCCAACCGAACCACTGAATCTGAACCGGTAGCTCCTCGAGAACCGGAATAGAAAACTGGGCTATTACACGGCAGTAGCCCTTGATTGCCACCTGATAGGGCAAGGACCGGTTCCTGGCGTAAGCCTACCAAGGCCGATTTCTTAGCCTCAGGTGCGGTGGTACAGGCTGACATAGTCAAAGTGTCCTGGTCTCACACCACTATGTTCAGTGACACCGAACCAGAGATTCTTTTAGGCATGCGTACTGGACTAGGGCAGCATGCCCTAGACCCAGCACCTCCCTGGTTTGCAGTAGCATGTGGTGCACGCACACGCTCTGTAAGAACCCGACCAAAAAAAAACATGGTCCTAAACCTGGTTTCTCACTCAGCATGCAAGTTAAATATGATAACAAGCGGTTTAGAGCTCATATTTAAAAAAAAACATTTCAAAACATATGAAGGGGGAACCCTTAAAACATAACCAACAATTTTTCATTTAAACAATACAACGAAGTAAAACAACCTGGCCAGTGTTTATTAAAATATACAATACAATTTAAACAACGTTTTAAACAATGTTCCCCTAGGACTCCTGTCCAACTACATGCTGAATAAACAATGCAATAATAAATGATAGAGTGCCGGTGGTTCCCCATGATCAATCAGCTCCCTCCGCTAGCCCTCCTGGTGTTGTCCCAAGTTACCTGAAAGATAAATAAGGGTGAGTATAAACATACTCAGTAAGAATCCCCAACCGGGGTACAATACGATACATCAGTCATCTAGCACCTCAACATGCAAGCAACAGCTATCAACACAGACCATAGCTCCACGAGCTCATAAAACAAGATCTGGAATCATCGGAAGTCTCTTACTTCCGGAATCATCAGAAGTCTCCTACTTCCGGCCTAATGATTGGTTCTCATAACCAATCCCTGGACATCTCCGAGGGTCTTTCTCCCTCGGCCAATTAATCAGCTAAAAAACTGATCCCAAAGATGTCCGACACCTCGAGGGTCTCTCTCCTCGACCTTATGATCACTCAAAAGCCAATCCCAATGGGTGTCCTCAAGGGCCTTTTACCTCGCTAACAAATCTGGACTATCGTGAGAGTATCAGAAGTCCGGCTCTAAAGCTGGAAGGAGGCGATGTACTCACGAACATTAGCCGGGAGCTCTCTGAACCGGCGACTAACGCGTGTGCGCACACACCGCATGCTGCTGCAACCGGCGTAAATGTGGGGGCCTAAGTACATACTACGCGGGCCAGGTACGCATGCCTAAAGACTTGGAAGCGGTGTCACTGAACACAGTAGTGCGAGGCCCTCGGCACTCATGCATGCGGCTGTACCACCACCGACCTAAAGCTAAGAACCGGCCAAGGCAGGCTTGCACCATTGGCAGGGTTCCACTCTAGCAGGCTACAAACTAGGCTTATGCCGATGTGGTAGCTAAATGCACATCGGCTGCCGAGAGGAAACAATGTACGTTATGCTTCGCTCTACTCCCGATCGGTGGGGATAAAGTACGTTATGTCCGCTCTCAGCCTCTGGATGATGACAAACCCTACTACACTATCTAAGAATACAGAGTAAATCAATGATTCCTGGCTAGCAAGCAATGACCGACATCAATCACATTTACCTAGCATGATACTACAACTTAAGCAGGAATCATAAGCATGCTGGAAGAACAAACCTAGCATGGCACTAACATGTAAAATCAAGCAAACATGCTAGCAAGAGATCAAACAAAGCTGCCTATCACTATCATGCTCATAACAATCAGCAAACATACAAGGCACAATCGAGATATATCGCAGGGTCCACACAACCACGGTAAGAAATCCTTACCTGGGACAAGCAGAAAATAATCACAAATCAACCAAGCAATCCTCGAGCCTCTAATCGAACCCAAACAGCCTAAACATCAAATAAAGCAGGCGAAATCAAATACATAAAACAGCCCAAATAAATCCATAAACAACAGCCAACAAATCGGGGCCCAACGAAGAAAAGACTCGGGAAATACCATCGGAGAAGTCACAAGGCTCGGGCCAACCAAACACACAATGTGCAGCCGCGCGAAGAAGAGCGGTGGGTGGGCGCTAAACGCAGCGCTGGGCACGAGGACACGGCGCGGGCGCGAGCGCAGCACGGGCATCTTTGGGGCGAGGCAAGGGCGCACGGGCGCGGGCTCAAGCTCGGCTGGGTGACGACACGCGGCGCGGCTCGACATAAGGGATGGCGCACGGGCACGAGCTCGGCAAGCACAGGGACGCACGCGCGAGGCGACGCGTTGGGCTCGGGGGTGCTCGGGAAGGCACGACGAGCTACAAGGGCGAGCGACTTGGTGCGGCCAGGGCTCGGGCGACTCGACACGGACCTGGGCGACACGGAGACGGCCTGGGCGATGCAGATCTGGGCTCGGCGCGACCTGGGCGAGGGTAAGCTAGGCGACGCGATCGGGAAGCCTGGGACCTGGGCGACGCGATCGGGCAGGCTGGGCGAGCTTGGGCGGCCTGGTGCGAAGGTGCGGCTCAGCTTGGGTTGGTGCGGCTAGGGCTGGGCATGGTGCGGCTAGGGTTTGGAGAGAGAGAGAAAGGGAAGGAAAAAGGGAATTTTGGGGATTTTGGAAAATAAAAGGGAAAATAAAAGGAAAATGGGAAATAAATGGAAAAATGGGATTTTATCCTCATTTCCATGCTTATCCAATTTTTAAATAAGCCTTAAAATCCTTAAATCCCATTTCCCGGCTTCCTCCTTCGAGACCCGGCTGAAGCAACCTTTTTCAATCAATAACTCTCGCTTTAAACAAACTCCCAAATCATCTCTAAGGGCTCGGGCTCGAATCCCAAAGGAAACACCCAAAGAACCATCACTTTGCCCAAAACCCAAATCACAACCGAACTCCCCAAACGAATAGCCCAAACATCTCGGGACTCGCAGCCACCAACAACAAGCCTCAATAAAGGCAGGAGCTGCCTCGAAGCCCTAAAAATCAACAAATCCTGCCCAGGGAGCAAAAAGACCAAAATACCCCTAAGGGTCAAAACAGCTCTAACGGCCCAACCGAACCACTGAATCTGAACTGGAAGCTCCTCGAGAATCGGAATAGAAAACGGGGCCGTTACAATACTCCCTCCTTTTAAGACTTTCGTCCTCGAAAGTCCCAAGACGAAACAGCTCTAGGAATACTCCACTGATTCCTAGCCAACTGAACTTCTCGGCCAAGACAACACTAGCCCTTCACTGAAAACCAAACCCTCTTGGGTTCTCAAAGGCTCAAAGCCACAATGCTATCCAGTCTGCCATAAACTATCTCAACAAAGACTGGGCACAAAACTTGCACTACTGCCAAAGACGGGGCAAGGCTAACCACGACTCCGATCAGCTCAAGGATCTCAAAAGCCCTTCAAACTTGGGGCTCAATCAAAACCCTGCTAAACCAACACGGAACACCTCTCAACGGTGTTACTCTCAGCAAACTCGCAGACTGGGCACAAGCTCCAAAACTCAACGCCACGCACTGCCATAACTTCTCTGAATGCCCACAACTGCTAACAAACAACCTCAACTCTACACCAAGCTGGCCAAACAACTGAACCTCTCAGGTTCCAGAAACAAAACGGCCTACACTTACTTCACAAGAGACCAGCGAACCACAAGGCTTGCCTAAAGCCTTAACGAAAAAAAAACAATCGAACCACCATCTGGCGATTGATCCAAAAGGCAAACTTTTCCGACTAGCACAAACTGAAACTTGAGCTACGGCCAACCCTAAATGGCCAAAACCAGGCACAGGCTCCACTCGGCCAAGCCAACAACTGGAGCCTCACAACGACCGAACACAAACTTTTCCATGCAAACCTACTAGCAACTTGCCAAAGAGAAGATTTCCAGGCAAGGAAACAACTAAAATTCCTCTCATGGAAAATCTCGGGCTGCAAGGACAAAACCATCACGCAGCCACTAGCAACACAACACCTTGAGGCTAGCAACTCAAGGGCTAACCAATCAATGCCACGACACCTCTGTGCCAACTCACTCAACTGTGGCTCAGCTAATCGCCAACTGCGAAAGCACAACAACTAGAAGCAAAGCCCGAGAAGGGCTTGCTCAGTAGAAACTCAACTCAAGCTCATAACGAGCAAAGCTGACCTCCAAGCTACCACTCAACTCTTAAGTCCAACTGGCTACTCAAAGGACCTCCTCCTTTTAGCTTAGGCCTAACTCATCTTGCGACTAGAAACTCCACACTCGGAACATCGCAAGGAATACGAACTGACGAGGCTATCTTCTAAGATAATACTCGAGGCTGGCATCCATGGTGCAACTCAACCACCAAGGAAACTAGGGGGAAAAACTTCAAACCCCAAGAACCAACAACTTTCCAGCAAAAGCTCAACTCTTAAACTGGCTGGCCACCGCTCTTGCGGGGACAAACAACTTTTCGCTTGCTAACAACACAATGCAGGGACCCTCTCGCTGGGCTAACCACTGCGCTACTCTGATCCACTACACAACTGAGGAGCTACGCTGACTCCTCCTCAACGGAAAACGATTTCCCAGCAAGCAAACTCTAAAGGGCATCGAACATCACACACGCTCGCTGACTTGCTCAAACCCGAGGGCAACAACAACCAACTCTCTTGGAAGCAACACCCAAGGGAAACTCAACTGATTGGACCACCAATCCAGAACTAGCCGAACTTACTCAACCACCGAGGGAGGGGTCAACTCCCAAAACCTTCTGACTAGAAACAAGCCTCAGGGCAACGCCCTCCTGCTCGAACTGAGCTAGCTCTTGAAACAACAAGAGAACCAAATCTTGGTCAACACCAAGCACCAACTAGCCACCACTCTGGAACCAATCTGGACTCTACTCCAAACAAGCACTAGCTTGCTAGACTACCAAATCTGCAAGCAACTCACCCAAGGAACCTTTGCTGGAGTGATGGTGAGCTCGAGAGGCTCTCCACAACCTAGGGATCCTCCGATCACCCTCTGACACACACGGTCGACAACGATCTAACAAACAACCGGCTACGCGGGCACCACCCTCTCTAGCATCTCAACTACGCTGGCCAACTCCAACTTGGAAACCAAGAGGACCGAAAACGCTACAGAATGCGTCATCCTCCTACTCAAAGCAACAACCTCAACATACCTTCTGCCCAAGGTAAGGATCCGAACAGCTCTCTTAGCCAAAACGATCAGAAACTGCGTGGTTTGCTACCCCCGCTCTTGTTCAGTTCCAACTGAACTCTGACCAGGGTAAGGACCAACTAGAAAAGCTTGCTTAACCAACAGCCCGGCAACGAGCACGGCATCCTTACAACCAAAGCTAGGGCACTTGCCAAGAACTAAAGCCTTGACACCTCAAGACTGAGCACTGGCTCCACAACACGAACCTCTCGTGGTTTCCCAAACATTAACCACGGAACGAGCTACGCAAAAGAATACCGGGGTGTACAGCTCCAACTTAATCCCTTAAGATCCCAAGCCAACAAGGGCTCTCACACAGGGCAACTTTTGCCTCCAAACAGAGCCACAACAAACAAGGGAGCAACAAGAGTTCAAACCCACTCGGGGCCAACTCACCACGAAAAGCCACATTGGCCAACTTACTCTTACAAGAGCAAATCCACACCAAGCTAACATACCTCAAACCAATGTGCTCACTAAACGCGCTCCGATCAGCCATCCAACTCATGGCTCTAACACTGGATCAACCACGCATCCACGATGCCGACACTACCCATACTAGGGTAACTCAAAGGGTAGCCGAATCATGCTACCATCAAACTGGCTCACAGGCTCACAACACAGGCGCGAGAACTTGAACGCGCTAGCTCTTAACAGCCTACAGCATCCTTTGCACCCAACTCTCAGAGATCCTGAAAAGCTCCTACTTTCCCTCGAAAACCTCAAACTTGTAGTCCTCTGACTACCACCGAGCTAGATCTCTTATGCAACCCAAACAGGTGCAACCTCAGGAAAAGGGGTACAAGACTAGCGGGGATGCGATACTCTGGGCAGCCATGGAACCACCTGCACCAAAAGTGCCAACTGGCCCAAATCTAGGCCTCCTCACAAAGCTTGGTGCCAACAGGCACTACATCCATTACAACACGAATCAGCCTTAAACAAGCTTTATGCCTGTAAAGACCCAACCCGAAAATGGGACTAAATCTAGGTCTTTACTCAGCATGCAAGTGAAAAGCATAAAAGGACCCGAGAGGGTCGGGTTGTAAAAACTTTTCAAACGTAAGGGCGGAAAACATTAAAAACAAAGTAACCTTCATTAAGCAAAACAATTCAAAATAAAAGCAGTGACTGATCAGTACATTCCTTAAAAAACATAAAAGCAGTTCAAAACATAAGTTTTCCCTAAACCAGAGCCCAACTACATGCTGAATTAAAAAACAGTAAAAACAAGACACGACAGAGTGTCAGCAGCATCCATGATCTCCCAGCTCTCTCCGCTAGCCGCCTCGGTCTTTGTCCCAAGTTACCTGTGGAAGAAACCACAATAAGGGTGAGTATAAACATACTCAGTAAGAATCCCCGACCGGGGTACGATACGATGCAATCAATCATCTAGCAACCTAGTACACATGCACACTATTATCAACACGGATCTTAGCTCAACGAACTCTCAAGGCAAATCCGGAGTCCTCAGAAGTCTCCTACTTCTGGCCTAACGATTGGCTCTCAAACCAATCCCGGGACATCTCCGAGGGTCTTCCTCCCTCGGCCAATTGATCAGCTCAAAAACCGATCCCAAGATGTCCGACACCCTCGAGGGTCTTTCTCCCTCGACCAAAATGATTAGCACAAAGCCAATCCCAATGGGTGTCCTCAAGGGCCTCTTACCCTCGCTATAAATCTGGACTATAGGGAGAGTACCCGAAGTCTGGCTCTAAACTGGAAGGAACTGGTGTACTCACGAACATTAGCCAGGGGGAGCTCTCCAAACCGGTGACTAACGTGTGTGCGCGCACACCACATGCTCTTCTGCAACCGGCGTAAAAGCGGGGGCCTAAGGGCAAAACCACGCGCGGGCAGCACGCATGCCTAAGACTCGGAAACGGTGTCACTGAACACAGTAGTGCGAGGTCCTCGGCACTCATCTGTGCAGCCTGTACCACCGACCTGAAGCTAAGAATCGGCCAAGGCAGGCTTGCACCGTTGGCAGGGTTCCACTCTAGCAGGCTACAAACTAGGCTTATGCCGATGTGGTAGCTACATCCACATTGGCTGCCGGGGGAAGCAATGTACGTTATGCTTCACTCTACTCCCGACCGGTGGGGACAACGTACGTTATGTTCGCTCTCAGCCTCTGGATGATGACAAACCCTATTATACTAGCTAAGACTACCAAGTAAGTGATTCCTGGCTATCATTCACAAAAGCCTTCTGTCATACATAGCCTAGCATGATACTACGAACTTAAAGCAGGAATCTCAAGCATGCTGGAAGAACAAACCTAGCATGGCACTAACATGTACAAAAAGGCAAAACATGCTAGCAAGAATTCAATCACAAGCTGTCCTATCCACTAACATGCTCATAAAAGTAAACATGCATACAGGGCACAATTAAGAAAGCATAGCAGGGTCTACACAACCACGGTAGGAAGTCCTTACGTGGAAACAAGTGGAAAAAGCTATCACGAGTCAAGCAAGACCCTCGAACTCAAAAATGAACTCGAGCAACCTAGGCATATTAAAAACATCCTAAATAAATATACAGCAACCAGCAGCTTAAAAACGAAAAGGGAAAAGGCTCGAGAATTACCAACCGAGAGGACACGAGCTCTCGCGAGCAAGAAGGGCGCCGGGCGCTCTCGCGGTGCGGTGGCGCTGGCGCTGGCATTTTGAGTGCTGCGCTCGGGCGCGCGGCAAGGCGAACGGACGCACAGGGGCAGGCGCGCGGCACGGCGTTTGGGACAATGAAGCGCGCGCGCGCGTCGGCCGTGAAGGCGTCTGCGCGAGCGAAGCGGGCTCGGCCCAGGTTGGCGCGCGGCGAAGCGCTCGATCGGCTGGGCATGACGCTGCTGCAGCGACGGGTGGCGTCGGCAAAACGGCGTCGGGCGGTGATGGGGGTGCGACGGTGGGACTTCAGTTCGCATCGCGGCGTGGCGCGGGCGGCGCAGATGGTAGGGGCGGTCGGTCGCGGGTGGCTTTGGCGGTGGTAGTGCAGTGCGCGCAGGGCGGTGGTGTGCGGGCAGATGTGGTGCGATGGGTGGTGCGTGCGGGCTGGGTGGCTCGGTGGATGGTGCGGCTGGGTTAGGGTGCTTGGCTCGATTTAGGAGAGAGAGAGAGAGAGAGAGAGAGAGAGAGAGAGAGAGAGAAAATGCGGTTATGAGGGGAAAAATTAGGGGTTTTCTTGATTTTCCTTCTTTTCCTTATTTTTAAATAGGGTTAGGAGACCTAAAATTCCCTTCCCAAGGATTTTCTCTTGCGGGTCCCGGCTAGAGTAACCTTCTTTTTCTTTTTAATTAAGACTCTTTCTAGAACTCCAAATTCACCATTTATGGCAAGGGTTCAAATCCCAAAGGTTCCAATTAATTTTCCAATTAATTTTGCTATTAACCGGGATGGAGAACCGGGCCGTTACAATACTCCCCCCTTAGAAGACTTTCGCCCCCGAAAGTCCTAGGTCTGGAACAGCTCCGGGTAATGAGTCCTCATCTCATCCTCTAGCTCCCACGTCGCTTCCTCTACCCTCTGATGCCTCCAAAGAACCTTTACTAAACTTATCTCCTGGTTGCGCAATACCTTGCGCTCATAAGCCAAAATCTGCACGGGCTTCTCCTCGAAGGATAAATCTTCACTCAACTCTAAGGGCTCATGCTCTAGCACATGCGACGGATCTGCCACGTACTTCCTCAGCATCGAAACGTGGAACACATTATGCACCGCTGACAAAGACGGGGGCAAAGCTAACCGATAGGCCACTGCTCCGATCCGCTCAAGGATCTCAAAAGGCCCTACAAACCTGGGGCTCAACTTGCCTTGCTTTCCAAACCTTAACACCCCACGCATAGGTGCTACCTTCAGAAAAACATGTTGACCCACCTCAAACTCCAAAACTCTACGCCTCACATCGGCATAACTTTTCTGCCTACTTTGAGCTGTCAACATGCGAGCCCTGATCTTCTGCACTGCGTCGTTCGTCATCTGAAGTAACTCGGGTCCCAGAACTTGTCTATCACCAACCTCCTCCCAGAACACTGGGGATCTGCAACGCTTACCATACAACGCCTCGAATGGGGCCATCTGAATAGTCGCCTGATAGCTGTTGTTGTAAGCGAACTCCATCAAATACAGGTACTGGTCCCAACTGCCTGGAAAGTCCAAAACACAGGCTCTCAACATATCTTCGCGGGTACTCCGTGGTACAGAATCTATGACTCTGTGCTTTGATACCAACTGTAAAGACCCAACCCGAAAATGGGACTAAATCTAGGTCTTTACTCAGCATGCAAGTGAAAAGCATAAAAGGACCCGAGAGGGTCGGGTTGTAAAAACTTTTCAAACGTAAGGGCGGAAAACATTAAAAACAAAGTAACCTTCATTCAGCAAAACCATTCAAAATAAAAGCAGTGACTGATCAGTACATTCCTTAAAAAACATAAAAGCAGTTCAAAACATAAGTTTTCCCTAAACCAGAGCCCAACTACATGCTGAATTCAAAAATAGTACAAACAAGACACGACAGAGTGTCAGCAACATCCATGATCTCCCAGCTCTCTCCGCTAGCCGCCTCGGTGCTGTCCCAAGTTACCTGTGGAAGAAACCACAATAAGGGTGAGTATAAACATACTCAGTAAGAATCCCCGACCGGGGTACGATACGATGCAATCAATCATCTAGCAACTAGTACACACACATGCACCTTTGTTATCAACACGGATCTTAGCTCAACGAGCTCTCAAGGAAAATCCGGAGTCCTCGGAAGTCTCCTACTTCTGGCCTAACGATTGGCTCTCAAACCAATCCCGGGACATCTCCGAGGGTCTTCCTCCCTCGGCCAATTGATCAGCTCAAAAACCGATCCCAAGATGTCCGACACCCCGAGGGTCTTTCTCCCTCGACAAAAATGATTAGCACAAAGCCAATCCCAATGGGTGTCCTCAAGGGCCTCTTACCCTCGCTATAAATCTGGACTATCGGGAGAGTACCCAAGTCCGGCTCTAAATCGAAGGAAGGCGGTGTACTCACGAACATTAGCCACGGGAGCTCTCCAAACCGGCGACTAACGCGTGTGCGCGCACATCGCATGCTCTTCTCGCAACCGGCGTAAATGCGGGGCCTAAGGGCAACTCACGCGAGCAGCACGCATGCCTAAGACTCGTAAACGGTGTCACCGAACACGGTGAGTGCAAGGCCCTCGGCACTCATCCATGCGGACTGTACCACCGACACTGAAGCTAAGAACCCGCCAAGCGAGGCTTGCACCGTTGGCGGTGGTTCCGCTCTAGCGGAGCTACAAACTAGGCTTATGCCGATGTGGTAGCTACATCCACATCGGCCGCCGGGGAAGCAATGTACGTTATGCTTCGCTCTACTCCCGACCGGTGGGGACAAGGTACGTTATGTCGCGCTCACCTCCGGATGATGACAAACCCTATTATACTAGCTAAGACTACCAAGTAAGTGATTCCTGGCTATCATTCATAAAAGACTTCTGTCATACATAGCCTAGCATGATACTACGAACTTAAAGCAGGAATCTCAAGCATGCTGGAAGAACAAACCTAGCATGGCACTAACATGTACAAAAAGGCAAAACATGCTAGCAAGAATTCAATCACAAGCTGTCCTATCCACTAACATGCTCATAAAAGTAAACATGCATACAGGGCCAATTAAGAAAGCATAGCAGGGTCCACACAACCACGGTAGGAAGTCCTTACCTGGAAACAAGTGGAAAAAGCTATCACGAGTCATGCAAGACCCTCGAACTCAAAAACGAACTCGAGAAACCTAGGCATATTAAAAACATCCTAAATAAATATACAGCAGCCAGCAGCTTAAAAATGAAAAGGGAAAAGGCTCGAGAATTACCAACCGAGAGGACACGAGCTCTCGGCAGCAAGGGCAGGCTGGGGCGCTGGGCGCTGGGCTCGGGCGCACGGCAAGCTAACGGACGCCACGAGAAGCGCGCGCGCGCACGATGTACGGGCAGCGAGCGGCGGCGCAGCGACGCGCGATCGGTGCGCGGGGGATGCGCGAGCGAAGCGGGCTCGGGCTGGTTGGCGCGCGCTGGCGAGCGTTTGATTGATCTTTGGCGTGGCATGCTACCGCAGCGAGCGACGGCCGGGCGCGCGCAACGAAGCGCGTCGGCGGTGATGGGCGGCGGCATGTGGGACTGGGACTCAGTGCATGGCGGCGCGGCCGGGGCGGCGGCCGGTCGGTCTGCGGTGGCTCGGGCGGTGTGGTCTGGTGTGGCGCAGGGGCTGGCTGTGGGGGCAGATGTGGTACGATGGGTGGGGCGTGCGGGCTGGGTGGCTCGGTGGATGGTGCGGTTGGGTTAGGGTGCTTGGCTCGATTTAGGAGAGAGAGAGAGAGAGAGAAAGAGAGAAAATGCGGTTATGAGGGGAAAAATTAGGGGTTTTCTTGATTTTCCTTCTTTTCCTTATTTTTAAATAGGGTTAGGAGACCTAAAATTCCCTTCCCAAGGATTTTCTCTTGCGGGTCCCGGCTAGAGCAACCTTCTTTTTCTATTTAATTAAGACTCTTTCTCGAACTCCAAATTCACCATTTAGGGCAAGGGTTCAAATCCCAAAGGTTCCAATTAATTTTCCAATTAATTTTGCTATTAATCGGGATGGAGAACCGGGCCGTTACAATGCCCCTCTGAGAAAAGTGTAACATACAGATTTCTATTCTGGTACTCGAGGAGCTTCCGGTTCAGATTCAGTGGTTCGGTTGGGCCGTTAGAGCCGTTTTGACCCTTAGGGGTATTTTAGTCTTTTTGCTCCCTTGGCAAGATTTGTGGTTTTTCAGGGCTTCGAGGCAGCTCCTGCCTTTGTTGAGGCTTGTTTGTTGGTGGCTGCGAGTCCCGAGATGTTTGGGCTATTCGTTTGGGAGTTCGGTTGTGTTTTGGGTTTTGGGCAAAAGTGTTGGTTGTTTGGTTGTTCCTTTGGGATTCGAGCCCAGACCCTTAGAGATGATTTGGGAGTTTGTTTAAAGTGAGAGTTTTTTATTTGAAGAGGTTGCTTCAGCCGGGTTTCGAAGGAGGAAGCCAGGAAATGGGATTTAAGGATTTTTAAGGCTTATTTAAATTTGGTTAAGGATGGAAAAGAGGTAAAAATCCTATTTTTCCCTTTTATTTCCCTTTTCTTTTATTTTTCCCTTTTTGGTCCAAGTCCACTTTTCCTTTTCTTTTTCTTTTTTCTTTTTCTTTTTTTCTTTTCTTTTTCTCTCTCTCTCTCTTCTCCCCCGACCTAGCCACTCCCTCCCAGCCCTAGCGCGCCTATGCTGTCGAGCCATCTGCCGAGTCGGCCAGTCCGCCGCTTTCGCCCGTCGTCGCACCAGTCCAGCCTCGCCCGTCGCCGCACCGAGCCACCAGGCCGCCCAGATCTGCATCGGCCGTCGCGAGTCCGTCGCCCAGCAGCCAAGATCGCGCGTCGTCCAGCGTCGAGCCCAGATCTGTGTCGCCCAGGTCCGTGTCGAGTCGCCCGAGCCCAGGCCGCACCGAGCCACTCGCCCCTGCAGCTTGCCGTGCTGGATCGAGCGCCCCCGAGCCCGTTGCGTCGTGTCGCCAGATCGCGTGCATCGCCCTCGCGCCCGCGCGCCGTTCCTCGCCGAGAGCGCTCGAGCGCGCGCCCAGCAGTAGCGTCGCGCGCGCACGCGCGCTCTTCTTCCCTGCGCGCGCGCGTTTTGTGCGCCCAGTTGCGGTGGTGGTTGCGGCCCCGGCGCCGTGTTGCGCGCGCCCTGGCCGTGTCGTCGCGCGCGCCTGCCCTGCGTCCAGCGCCCAGCAGCCTGCTTGTGTTGTGTTGGCTTGGCCCGAGCCTCGTGGCTTCTCGGATGGTATTTTCCCGAGTCTTTTCTTCGTTGGGCCTGATTTGTTGGCTGCTGGTTGTTGATTTATTTGGGGCTGTTTATGTATGTGATTTGGGTGCTTTGTTTGATGTATAGGCTGTTCGGGATCGATTAGAGGCTCGAGGATTCGCTCGTAGATTTATTGTGATTATTTTTCGCTTGTCCTGTAAGGATTTCTTACGGTGGTTGTGTGGACCTGCGATATATCTCGATTGTGCCTTGTATGTTTCTTTGATTGTTATGAGCATGATAGTGATAGGCGACTTGTTTGATCTCTTGCTAGCATGTTTGCTTGATTTTACATGTTAGTGCCATGCTAGGTTTGTTCTTCCCGGCATGCTTGTGATTCTGCTAAGTTGTAGTACCATGCTAGGTAAAGGTGATTGATGTCGGTCATTGCTTGCTAGCTGAGGAATCCTTTATTTGCTCTGTGCTCTTAGATAGAGTTGTAGAGTTTGTCATCATCATGAGGTCGAGAGCGGACATAACGTACCTTGTCCCCACCGGTCGGGAGTAAAGCGAAGCATTGCTTTGGGGTTGAGAGCGGACATAACGTACTTTGTCCCCGGTGGTGGAGATATAGAGCAAAGCATAACATACCTTGCTTTTTCTCCCCCTCCCGGCAGCCCAATGAGACTTAGCTACCTCATTGGCGTATGCCTAGTTTGTAGCCTGCTAGAGCGGAACCCCGCCAGCGGTGTAAGCTCGCCTTGGCGGTTCTTAGCTTCAGTCGGTGGATTCAGCCGCCGAGATGAGCGCCGAGGGCCTCACGCCATCGTGTTCGGTGACACCGTTTAGAGTCTTAGGCAGGCATGCGTGCACCGCCCGCGTAGTTTGCCCATACGCCCCCGCATTTACGCCGGTTGCGAGAAGAGCATGCGGTGTGCGCGCACACGCGCGTTAGTCGCCGGTTCGGAGAGCTCCCGGGCTAATGTTCGTGAGTACACAGTTCCTTCTAGTTTAGAGCCAGACTTCGGGTACTCTCCCGATAGTCCAGATTGTTAGCGAGGGCAAGGAGGCCCTTGAGGACACCCATGGGGATTGGCTTTTGAGCTAATCAATTTGGTCGAGGGAGGAAGTCCCTCGAGGGTGTCGGACATCTTGGGATCGGTTTTTGAGCTGATCAATTGGCCGAGGGAGAAAGACCCTCGGAGATGTCCCGGGATTGGTTATGAGAACCAATCATTAGGCCGGAAGTAGGAGACTTCCGATGATTCCGGAAGTAAGAGACTTAGATGTTTCCAGATCTTGTTATATGAGCTCGTTGAGCTATGATCTGTGTTGATGGTCATTTGCTTGCATGTTGAGGTGCTAGATGGCGATATATCGTATTGTACCCGGTTGGAGATTCTTCACGAGTATGTTTATACTCACCCTTATTTATTTATCTTTCAGGCAACTTGGGACAACACCAGGAGGGCTAGCGGAGGGAGCTGATTGATCATGGGGAACCGCCGGCACTCTGTCATTTATTATTGCATTGTTTATTCAGCATGTAGTTGGACAGGAGTCCTAGGGGAACATTGTGTAAAACGTTGTTTAAATTGTATTGAATATTTTTATAAACACTGGCCAGGTTGTTTTACTTCGTTATATTGTTTTTAAATGAAAGTTGTTGCTTATGTTTTGAGGGTTCCTCCTTCTCATATGTTTGAAAGGTTTTTAAATATGAGCACTAAACCGCTTGTTACCATATTTAACTTGCATGCTGAGTGAGATCCCAGGTTTAGGACCATGTTTTGGGTCGGGTTCTTACAAAAAGGGAAAGTCACTCTCCAAGTGACGGGGCAATGGCACTCAGCACAGGAGTCCAAACACTCGAGCAGCCTAATCTTTGGCATCTCGACCAACAGACATGCCACGGCCTACTCCTGCATCCCACTCGATGCTCAACAAAAGCTCAGGCCAACTTCTCGGGTGGCAACGACTAGTTCCACACTAGGAACATCCAAATAAAAGAGTGCTCCACTCAACTAGCCCGCCGAAATCTACAGATGGATAAAACCCTAGCAAGCAAACTCCACACTACACCCTGGCTACGAAGGTACAAAGAGAACTGGGTGCAAAACAACAGCAGGCTTGCAAGGGGGCAAAGATGTCTCTACATCTGCCTCAAGCCACTAACACGACAACTTGCCAATCAATCGGGCGACTGATGGAGACTCTGCTAGTCAACCTCTCTCAAGGGACTACCACCACCAACTGCTGTACCAAACAGCATGGGGAGCGGCACACCTCGACCTCTGAACAGCAGGACATCCCAACACACAGATGCTAAACTCAAACCTGGCCAACCGCTTTACTACTAGCAGCAGGACTTTCTAATACATCGAGCTCTACAGGCATCCACTTGCCAAACTAGGCGGCTCCATCAACGCCAACAAACTCAACTGCATAAACCTGCTGATCATGCCCTCCCGAGAACCTCCGGGGCTGCAAGAGCTCTTTGGGGAAAAAAGAAACAAACTCACATCAATTTGGGCTATATCTGTGCCGAAGACTCCTCACTACGCGCTACAATCTGCGCCTGGGTCTTTGTTCTCGGATAGCTAAAGACCTGCCATCAAATCTCTCATGGCTGGAGCACACTCTGCTCAAGGAGTCATACTCTGAGGCGTGCTAGCCTCTACCCCCTCCTCTAGGCAACTTAACTGCCAGGGCCAACTCTGGCCCACGGGCCTAACAACCCTACGACGGGGTCTTAACATCAACACGATCAGTCCAACTCCTCGGTCGGACATGCCAAGCGTCCTGCTCCTCTGAGTGCAATCAACATACTGGCGATCTGCACAAGGCACCTCCACCCTCTCACTAGGGGAGAAACCAACAACTGGGCCACAAATGGCCTATGGGAGTCTAATCTCTGCCTCCCTTTGAGTGCGATCAACATACTGGCGATCTGCACAAAGCAACAAAGCTGGCCCACACTGGGGCTCTCACTGCTCATCAAACTGCTCGCACTGCGGGAAAGTTGGCATGATGGCGCTCTAAGCCCAAACCAACAACGAGTCAGTACCTGCTCGTCTCCGCTCCACAACTCTACATAGGGCATAAAAGCTAGAAGAAAAGTATTGTAAATTCTTACCCCATTACTTAATTGAACTCAGACAAACCTGGCGGCCGTGGAGTGCTGATGATCATGGGAACAACAACCTACAAAGCAGGTTAGTCTACAGAATCTATGACTCTGTGCTCTGATACCAACTGTAAGAACCCGACCCAAAACATGGTCCTAAACCTGGGTTCTCACTCAGCATGCAAGTTAAATATGATAACAAGCGGTTTAGAGATCATATTTAAAAAAAAACCTTTCAAAACATATGAAGGAGGAACCCTTAAAACATAACCAACAATTTTCATTTAAACAATATAACGAAGTAAAACAACCTGGCCAGTGTTTATTAAAATATACAATACAATTTAAACAACGTTTTAAACAATGTTCCCCTAGGACTCCTGTCCAACTACATGCTGAATAAACAATGCAATAATAAATGACAGAGTGTCGGCGGTTCCCCATGATCAATCAGCTCCCTCCGCTAGCCCTCCTGGTGTTGTCCCAAGTTACCTGAAAGATAAATAAGGGTGAGTATAAACATACTCAGTAAGAATCCCCAACCGGGGTACAATACAATACATCAGTCATCTAGCACCTCAACATGCAAGCAACAGCTATCAACACAGACCATAGCTCAACGAGCTCATAAAACAAGATCTCGAATCATCAGAAGTCTCTTACTTCTGGAATCATCGGAAGTCTTCTACTTCCGGCCTAATGATTGGTTCTCATAACGAATCCCGGGACATCTCCGAGGGTCTTTCTCCCTCGGCCAATTGATCAGCTCAAAAACCGATCCCAAAGATGTCTGACACCCTCGAGGGTCTCTCTCCCTCGACCTTATGATCAGCTCAAAAGCCAATCCCAATGGGTGTCCTCAATGGCCTTTTACCCTCGCTAACAAATCTTGTAAAGACCCAACTGGAAAAAACGATACAAAATCTAGGTCTTTACTCAGCATGCAAATTAAAAGCATAAGAAGGACCCGACCACTGTCGGATTGAAAAAACTTTCCAGACACAAGAGCGGGAAATTATTAAAAACAAAGTAAACATTCATTAGGCAAAAGCTTTCAAATAAAAAACAGTCACTGATCAGTACTTCCCTTAAAAACATAAAAATAGTTTAAAACATAAGTTTTCCCTACGGACCAATGTCCAACTACATGCTGAATTCAAAACAGTAAAATAAGACACGACACAGTGTCAGCAGCATCCATGATCCCCCAGATCTCTCCGCCAGCCACCTCAGTGTTGTCCTAAGTTACCTGTGGAAGAAACCACAATAAGGGTGAGTATAAACATACTCAGTAAGAATCCCCGACCGGGGTATGATACAATGCAATCAATAATCTTGCAACCTAGTACACATGCAAACAGTTATCAACACGGATCTTAGCTCAACGAGCTCTCAAGGAGAATCCGGAATCCTCGGAAGTTTCCTGCTTCCGACCTAATGATTGGTTCTCATAACCAATCTCGGGACATCTTCAAGGGTCTTTCTCCTTCGCCCAATTGATCAGCTCGAAAACCGATCCCAAGATGTCCGACACCCTCGAGGGTCTTTCTCCCTCGACCAATTGATTAGCTCAAGAACCAATCGCAATGGGTGTCCTCAAGGGTCTCTTACCCTCGCTAATAAATCTGGACTATCGGGAGAGTACCCGAAGTCTGGCTCTAAACTGGAATGAATTGGTGTACTCACGAACATTAGCCCGAGGGAGCTCTCCGAACCGGCGACTAATGCGTGTGCGCGCACACCGCATGCTGCTGCAACCGGTGTAAATGTGGGGGCCTAGGTACAAACTACGCGGGCCAGGTACGCATGCCTAAGACTCAGAAGCGGTGTCACTGAACACAGTAGTGCAAGGCCCTCGGCACTCATCTGTGCAGCCTGTACCACCGACCTGAAGCTAAGAACCGGCCAAGGTAGGCTTGCACCGTTGGCACGGTTCCGCTCTAGCAGGCTACAAACTAGGCTTATGCCAATGAGGTAGCTAATCCTCATTGGCTGCCGGGGGGAAGCAATGTACGTTATGCTTCACTCTACTCCCGACCGGTGGGGACAAAGTACGTTATGTCCACTCTCAGCCTCTAGATGATGACAAACCCTACTACACTATCTAAGAGCATGAAGTAAATGATTCCTAGCTAGCATACATAATAGACATCGGTCATACATAACCTAGCATGATACTACGAACTTAAGCAGGAATCTCAAGCATGCTGGAAGAACAAACCTACCATGGTACTAACATGTACAAACAGGCAAACATGCTAGCAAGAATTTAATCACAAGCTGTCCTATCCACTAATATGCTCATAAAAGTAAACATGCATACAAGTCACAACCAAGAAAGCATCGAAGGGTCCACACAACCACGGTAAGAAATCCTTACCTGGGAATAAGTGGAAAAAGCTATCACGAACCAAAATAAGACCTTCGAGCTTTAAAATGAACTCGAGCGACCTAGGCATAATAAAAGCATCCTAAATAAATATACAGCAGCCAGCAGCTTAAAAACAAAAAGGGGAAAAGGCTCGAGAATTACCAACCAAGAGGACACGGGCTCTCGGTAGAAAAGGGCAGGTTTTGGGCGCTGCTGGTGCGGTAGGGACGCTGGCTCGGGCGCTGGGCGCGGCAAGGAGATCGCACTGGAGCGGGCATGCGGCACGGCGAGCGGACACACAGAAGCGCGCACACGCGGCACGGCGTCTGGACGGCGGGGCAGTGAGCGAGCGTCGATCATGAGGCGGCGCGCAGCGAGCGAGCGGCTCGGCCCTGACGATCAGGCGTGGCGAGCATTTGGCCTGCTGGGTGTGGCTCGGTGCGATGCTATCTTTGGCGCGCGATGCGTGGCTGGGCGGTGCGAGGAGGAGGCGGTGCGTGGTGGCCAGGCGAGGCAAGAAGGGCGAGCTAACTGCTGCGGGTGGCTCTGGGTGTGTGACCAGGTGGTCTTGCGTGTGATGGGTGGTGCGTGCGGGCTAGTGTGGCTCGGTTGTGTGGTGCGGCTGGGGCTGTGCGGCTAGGGTTGATGGCTCGGTTTTTAGGAGAGAGAAAGAGAGAGAGAGAGAGTGCAGCTAACAAGGGGAGAAAATAAGGTTTTCTTTGTTTTCCCTTCTTTTCCCTATTTTAAATAGGTTTGGAAACCTAAATTCCCCTTCCCAAGGCTTCCTCTTGCGGGTCCCGGCTGAAGCAACCCTCTTCTTTCAATTTAAAACTCCTTTTCTAAAACTCCAAATTCACCATTAGGGCAAGGGTTCAAATCCCAGCGGAACCAATTAATTTTTAATTAATTTTGCCATTAACCGGAACACCTCCGAACTTCTAAACAACTAACCCAAACTCTTTGGGTCTTGCAACAAACATCAATCAAATTTCAACGAAGGCCGAAGTGACCCTGAAGTCCTGGAAATCCTCAACCTCTGAACGGGGAGCAAAAGACCAAAATACCCCTAAGGGTTAAAAATCTCTAACGGCCTAACCAATTGCCCCAATTACTGAATCGGGAGTGCCTGGAGAACTGGAATGGAAAAACTGGGCCGTTACAATACTCCCTCCTTAAAAGACTTTCGTCCCCGAAAGTCCTAAGACTGGAACAGCTCCGGGTAATTCGTCCTCATCTCATCCTCAAGCTCCCATGTAGCTTCCTCTGCCCTCTGATGCCTCCAAAGAACCTTCACTAAGCTTATCTCCCGGTTGCGCAATTCCTTACGCTCATGGGCCAAAATCTGCACGGGCTTCTCCTCGAAGGATAAATCTTTACTCAACTCTAAGGGCTCATGCTCTAGCACATGCGACGGGTTCGCCACGTACTTTCTCAGCATCGAAACGTGGAACACATTATGCACCGCTGATAAAGACGGGGGCAAAGCTAATCGATAGGCCACTGCTCCGATCCGCTCAAGGATCTCAAAAGGCCCTTCAAACCTGGGGCTCAACTTGCCTCGCTTTCCAAACCTTAACACCCCACGCATAGATGCTACCTTCAGGAAAACATGTTGACCCACCTCAAACTCCAGATCTCTACGCCTCACATCGGCGTAACTTTTCTGCCTACTTTGTGCTGTCAACATGCGAGCCCTGATCTTCTGCACTGTGTCGTTCGTCATCCCAAGCAACTCGGAACCCAGCACCTGTCTATCACCAACTTCCTCCCAGAATACTGGTGACCTGCAACGCTTACCATACAATGCCTCGAATAGGGCCATCTGAATAGTCGACTGATAGCTGTTGTTGTAAGCGAACTCCATCAAATACAGGTACTGATCCCAACTACCTGGAAAGTCCAAAACACAGGCTCTCAACATATCTTCTAGAATCTGATTCACCCTCTCGGTCTGACCATCGATTTGAGGGTGGAAGGCGGTGCTGAAGCAGCACTCAGTCCTCAAACCCTTCTGGAGCGCTCTCCAGAAGTGAGATGTGAACCGAGAATCCCGATCTGACACTATCTTCGCGGGTACTCCATGATACCGCACGATCTGCTCCAGGAATAACTCTGCCCACTGTTCCACGGTAAAACTAATCTTCTCGGGTATAAAGTGTGCACTCTTAGTCAGCCGGTCCACTATTACTGAGATCTGAGTAAACCCTCTCGGTGTCCTCGGCAACCCAGAGATATAATCCATCGAAATCTCGTCCCACTTCCACTGTGGAACACTTAATGGCTGCAATATGCCTGCAGGCTTCTGTCTGGGAGCCTTCACTTGCTGACAAGTGAGACACCGGCTAACAAACTCCGCTATATCCCTCTTCATGCCCATCCACCAAAACGTCTGCTTGAGATCCTGATACATCTTGGTACCTCCTGGGTGCCAAGTGAAAGGGGAACTATGTGCCTCGGTGAGCAGCTCAGCTCGAATCCCTGCGTCGTCTGGGACGCACAACCGCCCTCTGTATCTCAAGCCTGTGTCAGTTGTCACAACAAAATCGAAATCGCCATCAGCCTCAACTCTCTCGAGCAATCTCTTTAACTTTGGATCACTCGGTGGTGTCGATGATCCCTACGCTTAAGCGATTTACAGATCGATAATCGGGCTACCACGGTGGTAACCTCCCTCAACAAGACTGCGATACCAGCTCGCTCAAACTCTTTCTGCAACTCAACCTGGGAGCTTAGCATAGCTGCTGAATGCGACGTCTTCCTGCTTAGCGCATCAGCCACCACATTGGTTTTTTCGGGATGATACAAGATCTCACAGTCGTAGTCCTTTACCAACTCGAACCACCTTCTCTGCCTCATGTTTAACTCTTTCTGAGTGAAGAAATACTTGAGGCTCTGGTGGTCCGTGAATAACTGAATCTTCTCACCGTACAAGTAGTGCCTCCAAATCTTTAGGGCAAAAACAACAGCAGCCAACTCCATATCATGAGTTGGGTAATTCTTCTCATAAGGCTTCAACTGACGGGAAGCATAAGCTATCACCTTCCCATGCTGCATCAACACACAACCTAAACCATACTTGGAAGCATCACTATAAACTACGAAACCTCCTGTTCCCTCCGGAACTGCCAACACTGGGGCTGTTGTCAAACTAAGCTTAAGCTGGGCAAAACTCTCCTCACAACTAGCATCCCAAACGAAGTCAACACCCTTCTTGGTCAGACGGGTTAGGGGTGCTACCTTAGCGGAAAAGTCCTTCACGAAACGCCGGTAATAACCTGTCAGACCCAGAAAGCTGCGAATCTCGGCGACCGTCGTCGGTCTAGCCCATGAACTGACTGCCTCTACCTTTTCGGGGTCCAGCGCTATGCCATCTTTCGACACGATGTGTCCAAGGAAGACTACTCTCTCAAGCCAGAATTCACACTTAGAGAACTTTGCGAACAACTGGTTCTCTCGCAGTGCTGCCAAAACCTTCCTCAAATGCGAAGCATGGTCCTCCTTTGTCTTGGAATAAATCAAAATGTCGTCTATGAATACAATGACAAAGTTATCCAAGAATGCCTTGAACACTCTGTCCATCATATCCATAAACGCTGCAGGGGCGTTCGTAAGTCCAAAAGACATGACCACGAACTCATAATGACCATACCTCGATCTGAACGCGGTCTTAGGGATATCCGCATCCCGAATCCTCAGCTGATGATACCCTGACCTCAAATCAATCTTAGAGAACACTGAGGCTCCCTGAAGCTGATCAAACAGATCATCTATACGCGGCAGGGGATACTTATTCTTCACCGTGACTTTATTCAGCTATCTATAGTCTATACACAAGCGCATGGATCCATCCTTCTTCTTGACAAACAGGACGGGTGCTCCCCACGGGAACACACTCGGTCGAATGAAACCACGATCCAGCATCTCTTGCAACTGCACTTTGAGCTCTTTCAACTCAGCTGGTGCCATACGGTACGGGGTTTTAGAAAGGGGAAGAGTCCCTGGCTCCAACTCGATGGTGAAGTCTAGCTTCCTCTTCGGGGGTAAACCCGACAACTCTTCAGGGAAAACATTTGCAAACTCTTGCACCACAGGGACCATATCAACGGATAACACTGTACTACTATCTCCAGACAGCTTTGCCAAGAAGCCCCAAGCTCCTCGAGCTAACAATCTACGGGCCTTCACTGCTGAGATCAATGGCGGGTAATTTCCACCCTAGACACCGCGAAACTTGAAGCTCGGCCTTTGAGGCAGCCTAAACACCACTTCTTTTCGGCGGTAGTCTATCAATGCATGGTTCTCTGCCAACCAATCCAAACCAAGGATCACATCGAAACCGCTCATAGACAGAACTATGAGGGTAGCCTCTAAAATCTCATCAGATATCTGTATCTGGCCATGCTTAACTCTACTACTAGCTAACATACTCACTCCCGAGGGGGTGGCAACACACAGCTCAAACCCTAGAGGTTCAAGTTCCACACAAGCTTGTCTAACGAATGCATCAGAAGCAAAGGAATGGGTCGAACCTGAATCAAACAATACAAACGCATATAGTCTTTGTAAGACAAGCAGCGTACTGCAGAATCGCATCATCGAGACGCTCCGCCTCCTGGCGAGTTATGGCAAACACCCGACCCTGCTGTTGGGCCGGTCCGGCTGCTGCTAAAACTTGAGTGCAGAATCTGGCCAAGTGCCCTTCCTTGCCACATCTGTAGCAAGCACGGGGCGATGCTCCACACAAACCAAAATGTGCCTTCCCACACTTGTTGCAATGAGCTGGCTGCCTGGGCCCGCCCTGCTGGCGATCCTGAGCCCTACCCTGCGGTCGGAGCTATTCCCGGCCCCTAAACTGGCCCTATCGACGAGTCTGCTGACCACTCGGGCGGGAACCACTAGAAGAACCAAATTTCCTCTTATGCCCAGAATACTGCTGAGCAAGCTAAACTGACTGAGCTGGTGCAACAGAATCCTGCACTAGCGGATACTTCGGGTTATAAATTGTGGCCAACTCCACTGCTCGGTCATAACTCTCCAGAGCGAGTGCTCGGACATCCTGAGCAACCTCCTTCCTCAGCACACTAATAAACTTCTTAGTCTTGAGCTCCTCAGTTGCAATGAGCTCCGGGGCAAAATAGCTATACTCAGAAAACTTCTTTTCATAGGCAGCAATACTATCTGATTCCTGTTTCAGATTTGAGAAGGCCTCTGCCATCTTCTGCTATGCCTCATCATTAACATATTTAGCTCTGAATTTCATTCTAAAGAACTCCCAGCTGGCTGGAGAAGACCCAACTGGTCTAGCTCTATCTGTGGACTCCCACCACCACTCAGCTGTGTCAGAGAGAACATGGGCCGCACATCTCAGCCTCTGAACATCCGGACATCCCATAACTCTGAAGATGTACTCCATCCTTGCCAACCACCTGACTGCCACAAGTGGGTTCTCTGAAGCATCAAATTCCTTCGGCTTCCACTTGGTGAAATCTTTCAACCACTTGCCAAACTCAGCAGCTCCCTCTGCACTATCAAGTGAGCTACACTGGGGGTGCCTGCTGCATGAGCTGTGCCAACTGGGCTATCTGTGCCCTAGACTCCTCCCTCTGCGCTGCTAGTTGCGCCTGAGTCTCAGCTCTCTGCTCGGCCATTAGGCCCATCATCATATCCCTCATAGTAGAAATATCTCCTCCTGGGGCTGCACCTTGAGGCCTAACAGTCTCCTCCCCTTCTTTGGGCAAGCTAGCATCGGGTGCCACGGGCGGCCTACGAGCTTGATAAACCCTAGCGGCTGCCTCGGCAGCATCTCGATTTGCGGTTCTAGACGGACCTGCTCCACTGCGTGTAACCGACATACTGGCGATCTACACATAAACCACAATGGGTTAGTCCACGCTCGGACTTTCTCTGCCAACAAGGATAACACATGTGTACAACATATAATATCGTAAACAAAACCCTTAACTTAACGAACTCAGACAAACCTGGCGACCGTGGAGTGCTGGGGATCATAGGAACACAACCTACAAACAGGTTAGTCTACAGAATCTATGACTCTGTGCTCTGATACCAACTGTAAAGACCCAACTGGAAAAAACGGTACAAAATCTAGGTCTTTACTCAGCATGCAAATTAAAAGCATAAAAAGGACCCGGCCACGGTCGGATTGAAAAAACTTTCCAGACACAAGAGCGGGAAATTATTAAAAACAAAGTAAACATTCATTAGGCAAAAGCTTTCAAATAAAAAATAGTGACTGATCAGTACTTCCCTTAAAAACATAAAAATAGTTTAAAACATAAGTTTTCCCTTCGGACCAATGTCCAACTACATGCTGAATTCAAAACAACAAAATAAGACACGACAGAGTGTCAACAGCATCCATGATCCCCCAGCTCTCTCCGCTAGCCACCTCGGTGCTGTCCTAAGTTACCTGTGGAAGAAACCACAATAAGGGTGAGTATAAACATACTCAGTAAGAATCCCTGACCGGGGTACGATACAATGCAATCAATCATCTTGCAACCTAGTACACATGCAAACAGTTATCAACACGGATCTTAGCTCAACGAGCTCTCAAGGCGAATCCGGAATCCTTGGAAGTTTCCTACTTCCGACCTAATGATTGGTTCTCATAACCAATCCTGGGACATCTCCGAGGGTCTTTCTCCCACGGCCAATTGATCAGCTCGATAACCGATCCCAAGATGTCCGACACCCTCGAGGGTCTTTCTCCCTCGACCAATTGATTAGCTCAAGAACCAATCCCAATGGGTGTCCTCAAGGGTCTCTTACCCTCGCTAATAAATCTGGACTATCGGGAGAGTACCCGAAGTCTGGCTCTAAATTGGAATGAATTGGTGTACTCACGAACATTAGCCCGGGGGAGCTCTCCGAACCGGCGACTAACGCGTGTGCGCGCACACCGCATGCTGCTGCAACCGGCGTAAATGTGGGGGCCTAGGTACAAACTACGCGGGCCAAATACGCATGCCTAAGACTCAGAAGCGGAGTCACTGAACACAGTAGTGCGAGGCCCTCGGCACTCATCTGTGCAGCCTGTACCACCGACCTGAAGCTAAGAACTGGCCAAGGCAGGCTTGCACCGTTGGCAGGGTTCCGCTCTAGCAGGCTACAAACTAGGCTTATGCCAATGAGGTAGCTAATCCTCATTGGCTGCCGGGGGGAAGCAATGTACGTTATGCTTCACTCTACTCCCGACCGGTGGGGACAAAGTACGTTATGTCCACTCTCAGCCTCTAGATGATGACAAACCCTACTACACTATCTAAGAGCATGAAGTAAACGATTCCTGGCTAGCATACATAATAGACATCGGTCATACATAACCTAGCATGATACTACGAACTTAAGCAGGAATCTCAAGCATGCTGGAAGAACAAACCTAGCATGGCACTAACATGTACAAACAGGCAAACATGCTAGCAAGAATTTAATCACAAGCTGTCCTATCCACTAATATGCTCATAAAAGTAAACATGCATACAAGTCACAACCAAGAAAGCATCGAAGGGTCCACACAACCACGGTAAGAAATCCTTACCTGGGAATAAGTGGAAAAAGCTATCACGAACAAAAATAAGACCTTCGAGCTTTAAAACGAACTCGAGCGACCTAGGCATAATAAAAGCATCCTAAATAAATATACAGCAACCAGCAGCTTAAAAACAAAAGGGGAAAAGGCTCGAGAATTACCAACCGAGAGGACACGGGCTCTCGGCAGCAAGGGGCAGGTTTTGGGTGCTGTTGGTGCGGCAGGGACGCTGGCGCTGGGCGCTGGGCGCGACGAGGGGATCGCACAAGAACGGGCGCGCGCGGCACTTCGTCTGGATGGCGGGGCAGCGAGCGGGCGATCGGCTGCGGAGGCGACGCGCGAGCGAGCGGCTCGCTGGGACAGCGCACGAGCGAGCGTTCGGCATGCTGGGTGTGGCTCGGTGCGATGCTACGCTGGGCGGCAGTGGGCAGCGCTGGGCGGTGCGTGCGGCGGCTGGGCGAGGCAATTGGCTGAGCGAACTGCTGCGGGGTGGCCTGGGTTGTGCGACGGCTGGTGCGGCGCAGTGGGTGGTGCGTGCGGGCTGGTGTGGCTCGGTTGTGTGGTGCGGCTGGGGCTGTGCGGCTAGGGTTATGGCTCGGTTTTTAGGAGAGAGAGAGAGAGAGAGAGAGAGAGTGTGGCTAACAAGGGGAGAAAATAAGGTTTTCTTGGTTTTCCCTTCTTTTCCCTATTTTAAATAGGTTTGGAAACCTAAATTCCCCTTTCCAAGGCTTCCTCTTGCGGGTCCCGGCTGAAGCAACCCTCTTCTTTCAATTTAAAACTCCTTTTCTAAAACTCCAAATTCACCATTAGGGCAAGGGTTCAAATCCCAGCGGAACCAATTAATTTTCAATTTATTTTGCCATTAACCGGAACACCTCCGAACTTCTAAACAACTAACCCAAACTCTTTGGGTCTTGCAACAAACATCAATCAAATTTCAACGAAGGCCGAAGTGACCCTGAAGTCCTGGAAATCCTCAACCTCTGAACGGGGAGCAAAAGACCAAAATACCCCTAAGGGTTAAAAATCTCAAACGACCCAACCAATTGCCCCAATTACTGAACCGAGAGTGCCTGGGGAACCAGAATGGAAAAACTGGGCCATTACAAATTTGGACTATCGGGAGAGTACCCAAAGTCTGGCTCTAAACTGGAAGGAACTGGTGTACTCACGAACATTAGCCCGGGGGAGCTCTCCGAACTGACGACTAACGCGTGTGCGCGCACACCGCATGCTGCTGCAACCGCCGTAAATGTGGGGGCCTAAGTACAAAATATGCGGGCCAGGTACGCATGCCTAAAGACTCGGAAGGGGTGTCACTGAACACAGTAGTGCGAGGCCCTCGGCACTCATCTGTGCAGCCCATACTACCGACTTGAAGCTAAGAACCGGCCAAGGCAGGCTTGCACTGTTGGCAGGGTTCCGCTCTAGCAGGCTACAAACTAGGCTTATGCCGATGTGGTAGCTAAATCCACATCGGTTGCCGGGGGGAAACAATGTACGTTATGCTTCGCTCTACTCCCGATCGGTGGGGACAAAGTACGTTATGTCCGCTCTCAGCCTCTGGATGATGACAAACCCTACTACACTATCTAAGAATACAGAGTAAATCAATGATTCCTGGCTAGCAAGCAATGACCGACATCAATCACATTTACCTAGCATGATACTACAACTTAAGCAGGAATCATAAGCATGCTGGAAGAACAAACCTAGCATGGCACTAACATGTAAAATCAAGCAAACATGCTAGCAAGAGATCAAACAAAGCTGCCTATCACTATCATGCTCATAACAATCAGCAAACATACAAGGCACAATCGAGATATATCGCAGGGTCCACACAACCACGGTAAGAAATCCTTACCTAGGACAAGCAGAAAATAATCACAAATCAACCAAGCAATCCTCGAGCCTCTAATCGAACCCAAACAGCCTAAACATCAAATAAAGCAGCCCAAATCAAATACATAAAATAGCCCAAATAAATCCATAAACAGTAGCCAACAAATCGAGGCCCAACGAAGAAAAGACTCAGGAAATACCATCCGAGAAGCCAAAAGGCTCGGGCCAATCAGCACACAACAGGCAGGCTGGGCGCAGAAGAGCAGCTGGCTGGGCGCTGGGCATAGGACACGGGCGTTGGGGCGCAGGGCAGGGGCGCTGGCGCAGGCACGGGCGCGCTGGGGCGAGGCAAGGGCGCACGGGCGCGGGCTCAAGCTCGGCTGGGTGACGACACGTGGCGCGGCTCGACACAGGGAATGGCGCACGGGTGCGAGCTCGGCAAGCACAGGGGGGTGCGCACGAGGCAATGCGACGCGACATGCTCGGGGGCGCTCGGGAAGGCACGACGAGCTACAGGGGTGAGCGACTTGGTGCGGCCAGGGCTCGGGCGACTTGACACGGACCTGGGCGACACGGAGACGGCCTGGGCGATGCAGATCTGGGTTCGGCGTGACTTGGGCGAGGGCGAGCTAGGCAACGCGATCGGGCGGCCTGGGACCTGGGCGACGCGATCGGGCAGGCTGGGTGAGCTTGGGCGGCCTGGTGCGAGGGTGCAGCTCGGCTTGGGTTGGTGCGGCTAGGGCTGGGCATGGTGCGGCTAGGGTTTGGAGAGAGATAGAAAGGGAAGGAAAAAGGGAATTTTTAGGATTTTGGAAAATAAAAGGGAAAATAAAAGGAAAATGGGAAATAAAAGGAAAAATGGGATTTTATCCTCATTTCCATCCTTATCCAATTTTTAAATAAGCCTTAAAATCCTTAAATCCCATTTCCCGGCTTCCTCCTTCGAGACCCGGCTGAAGCAACCTTTTCCAATCAATAACTCTCACTTTAAACAAACTTCCAAATCATCTCTAAGGGCCCGGGCTCGAATCCCAAAGGAAACACCCAAACAACCATCACTTTGCCCAAAACCCAAATCACAACCGAACTCCCCAAACGAATAGCCCAAACATCTCGGGACTCGCAGCCACCAACAACAAGCCTCAACAAAGGCAGGAGCTGCCTCGAAGCCCTGAAAATCCACAAATCCTGCCCAGGGAGCAAAAAGACCAAAATACCCCTAAGGGTCAAAACACCTCTAACGGCCCAACCGAACCACTGAATCTAAACTGGAAGCTCCTCGAGAACCGGAATAGAAAACTGGGCCGTTACACACTCATTTCATTGTCGACTGGAGAGCTCCTCGGGATCTTGAGTTCAGTGCACCTTTCGTATCGACAGTAGTAGGAAAGCTGAGGTCCAGATTAGTTTCTCGTAGAGTATCGAGAGGCGTTATAGTTTTCTGGAGTAAGACCGAAAGATGGCATCCGTGGTACTTATGTATGGATTAAAGTGATGGGCTCTCTTCTGTGTTTATATTCATAGCTTGCATACTTTCTACTAGATGACCAGTTATATCGTATTGTACCCCGATTGGAGATCTTTACTGAGTAATTTGTTACTCACCCTTATTTTGTGGTTTTCCACAGGTAACTAGGGCACGAGACAGGATGTAAAGTCCCAGTTTTCTATTCTGGTTTTCCAGGTGCTTCCGGTTCAAGATTTGGTTGTTCGGTTGGGCCGTTAGAGCTATTTTAACTTTTAGGGGTATTTTGGTCTTTTTGCTCCCCAAGCAGGATTTGTGGATTTTCAGGTTTCAGGGTCACTCCTGCCTTTGTCGAGGCTTGATTGTTGTTGGTTGCAAGACCTAAGATGTTTGGGCTAGTCGTTTGGAAGTTTGGAAGTGATTTGGGTTTTGGCAAAATTATTGTTGTTTGAGTGCTTCCATTGGGGATTTGAGCCCTTGCCCTTAATGTTTTATTGGGAGTTTGATTTAAGTGAGTTTTATTTATTGGAAAAGATTGCTTTAGCCGGGTCTCGAAGGAGGAAGTCGGGGAATGGGATTTTAGGGATTTTAAGGCTATTTAAATTGGATAAGGTTGGAGAAAATAGGAAAAAATCCCATTTTTCCCCCTTTTTGTTTTAATTCTCTCTCTCTCTCTCTCTCTCTCTCTCCCTCTCTCACCAAACCCGAGCCCCAGCACCCTAGCTCGCCCAAGCCAGAGCCCCAGCTCGCTAGCCTCGCACAGTGCCAGGCCGCCTAGCCCCGAGTCGCCCTACCCTGTGCCGCGTCGCGCAGCCCTCGCCTAGGCCGCTCCGCGCCAGATCGCCCAGACCCTGATTCGCCCAGATCTGAGTCACCCAGCCGCGCACTGTGCTGAGTCACTCATCCCCGCGCGCATCCCTGTAGCTCGTCGCTTCGCCCGTCCCCAAGCGCGTCCCTGTAGCTCATCGCGTCGCCCAGCCCGTGCGCCGTTCCCTGTGCCGAGCAGCGCCGCATGCCTTCCCCCAGTTTAGCTCGCGCCCCCGTTCTCCCATTCGCGCCCGAGCTCGCGCATCCTCGCCTCCCTGCAGCTCTTCCGTGCAAGGCTCCGCGCCCCAACTCCCCTTACAACGCCAGTGCGCCCAGCCAACTTCTTTACTACCGACAGCCTGCCCTGCTGTGTGAGATAGGCCGAGCCTTGTGTCTTCTCGGTTGGTTTTTCCCGAGTCTTTTCTTCTTTGGGCCCTGAGTTGTTGGCTGCTGCTTATTTATTTAATTGGGCTGTTTTATTAAATGTTTAGGTTGCTCGGGTTCCATAGAAGCTTGAGGGTCGCTTGGTTGATTTGTGATAGTTATTTCTGCTTGTTCCAGGTAAGGATTTCTTACCGTGGTTGTGTGGACCCTGCGATATTATCATGATGTGCCTTGTATGCTTGTTGACTGTTATGAGCATGATAGTGATAGGGCAGCTATGATTGATCTCTTGCTAGCATGTTTACCTGATTGTACATGTTAGTGCCATGCTAGGTTTGTTCTTCCAGCATGCTTATGATTCCTGTTTTAAGTTTGTAGTATCATGCTAGGTAAGTGTGATTGGTGTTGATTATTGTATGTTAGACAGGAATCAGTTTCTCTGTACTCTTAGCTAGTATAGTAGGGTTTGTCATCATCCAGAGGCTGAGAGCGAACATAACGTACTTTGTCCCCACTGGTCGGGAGTAGAGCGAAGCATAACGTACATTGCTTCCTCCCCCGGCCGCCGATTTGGATTTAACTACCACTTCGACATAAGCCTAGTTTGTAGCCTGCTAGAGCGGAACCCTGCCAACGGTGCAAGCCTGCCTTGGCCGGTTCTTAGCTTCAGGTCGGTGGTACAGGCTGCACAGATGAGTGCCGAGGGCCTCTGTAACAGCCCATATTTCTGTTAATTGTGAAATAAGGTTTTGATTCGGGCCCTAGACTTAAGGAAATTGGAAGCTTGGATTTAATTAAAGAAAAATTAAAGCGTCAGCTAGGACTCGAAGGAGGTAAGCCTTGGGAAGGGATTTTGGGGATTTTCCAAAAGCTTATTTAAATTTAGAAAAGAAAAAGAAAAGAAAAAGAAAAGGAAACAAAAGGAAAAAAAAAAGAGGACAGAAAACCCTAGCGTCGCCCAGGCCCCCTGCCTCACCGCCATTGCCGTCGTTGTTCTCGCGCCACGCGCCCGACGCCGCTAACGCTCTGCCTCTCGCGCAGCGCGATCGCCACTTAGCACACCGCTCGCCGCGCGCCGTCGCGTGCGTGTCGCTCGTTCGCGCGCCCGGCCCAGATTCAGTCGCGTCGCGACGCGCTGCGCGCGCCGTCCAGACGCCTTGCCGTGCGCCCGAGCTAGCGCTAGCGCCCCTGCCGCACCAGCAGCGCCCGTTCTTGCTCCTTGCTGCCGAGACGTGTGCCTTCTCAATTGGTAAATTCCCGAGCCTCCACCCTTTGGACTTCATGATTTTAGTTGCTGTTTATTTAATTAGGATATTTTATTACTTGCTTAGGTTGCTCGGGTTCGCTTAAAAGCTCGAGGGTCGTTATTTGATTCGTAATAATTATTCTCCACTTGTTTCCAGGTAACGATTCCTTACCCGGGGTTGTGTGGACCCTGCGAATACTCTGTTAGCATGTTGATTATTGTGACTGTATGAGTTCTAGCGGATAGGATTCATGCTTGCTTTTGTTTTCGTATTCGTATTATGATTGCATTTCGTTAGTTCCATGCTAGGTTCTTCCATCCTGGCATATCCATGTTTTCCGTTGTAGGCAGGTAGATCCATGTTAAGGTTAGACGTGTGGAGTATAGTGTAGAAGACTGTAAGGGTAACTAGTTTAGGTCCCGCTCGGGTAAGACCCGATGGACATCTGGAGGTGTAAGACCCCGATGGGCATCCTAGGTGTGTAAGGCCCCACTGGGCATCACTGATTCTGGAGGTGTAAGGCCCCGATGGGCATCCTAGGTGTGTAAGGCCCCACTGAGCATCACTGATTCTGGAAGTGTAAGGCCCCACTGGGCATCATCGAATCCTAAGTATGTAAGGCCCCACTGGGCATCACTGAGTCCTAGGTTGTGTAAGGCCCGAAGGGCATCCAAGTGTAGGACTTAGGAGAGGCTGTAGATGGAAGCCCTTGAGTAGGCTCGCCCTAGAAATAGCTCATAGCCTAAACCAACAGTTTCTTCTCTAAGTCATTGTATGGTTGCATGTCCGTGTGCTAAACGAGATGTTTTCGTATTGTACCCCGGTTGGGGATTCTTACTGAGTAACTCGTTGCTCACCCTTATTTTCTGTGGTTTTCCATCAGGTAACTTGGGACAGAGGCTGGATGGCTAGGGGGAGGCTGCTGGGTGGTCATGGATAGCTGACTCTGAGTTGCACGTTCTTTTATTGTTTTTTTTTTATATATGATTTAGCATGTAGTGGGACTTGAGTCCCTAGCAAAGCACTCAAAAACCATTTTATGTTCTCAAACTGTTTCCTTTGTTTTTCTTAAGAAAGTACTGATCAGTCACTATTTATTGATTTTATTTTCAATGGATTTATGGTTTGATTTAAATGTGTTGATTAAAAAGTTTTGAACATGGTACTCTGAACGTTGTTATTTTCATTCTTAATCATGCATGCTAAGTAAGGATCTAGGTTAGGGACCGTTTCTTGGGTCGGGTCCTTACAATTCAGAGAAGTTATGCCAGTGCGTGGCGTTGAGTTTTGGAGCTTGTGACCAGTCCGTGAGTTTGTTGAGAGTAGCACCGTAGAGATGTGTTCTGAGTTGGGTTAGCAGGGTTTAAATTGAGCCCCAGGTTTATAGGGCCTTTTGAGATCCTTGAGTGGATCGGAGCAGTGGCTTTTCGGTTAGCTTTGCCCCGTCTTTGGCAGCAGTGCATTTTGTGTTTCACGTTTCGATGTCGAGGTAGTTTGTGGCAGACTGGATAGCATTGTGGCTTTGAGCCTTTGGGAACCCAAGAGGGTTTAGTTTTTGAAGAAGGGCTAGTGTTGTCTTAACCGAGAAGTTCAGTTGGTTAGGAATCAGTGGAGAATTCCTAGAGTTGTTTTGTCTTAGGACTTTCGAGGACGAAAGTCTTTAAAGGAGGGAGTATTGTAACGGCCCAGTTTTCTATTCCGGTTTTCCAGGTGCTTCCAGTTCAAGATTCGGTTGTTCGGTTAGGCCGTTAGAGCTATTTTAACCCTTAGGGGTATTTTGGTCTTTTTTCTCCCCGGGCAGGATTTGTAGATTTTCAAGATTTTAGGGTCACTCCTGCCTTTGTCCAGGCTTGATTGTTGTTGGTTGCAAGACCCAAGATGTTTGGGCTAGTCTTTTGGAAGTTTGGAAGTGATTTGGGTTTTGGCAAAATTATTGTTGTTTAAGTGCTTCCATTGGGGATTTGAGCCCTTTCCCTTAATGTTTAATTGGGAGTTTGATTTAAGTGAGTTTTATCTATTGGAAAAGATTGCTTTAGCCGGGTCTCGAAGGAGGAAGCCGGGGAATGGGATTTTAGGGATTTTAAGGCTATTTAAATTGGATAAGGTTGGAGAAAATAGGAAAAAAATCCCATTTTCCCCCATTTTTGTTTTAACTCTCTCTCTCTCTCTCTCCCTCTCTCTCACTGAAACCCGAGCCCCATTTCTACTTGATCGCAAGACAAATGCTGATCACCAAATGACCCGAAGTCGCCTCGCCCTTTGCCGCATCGCGCAGCCCTCGCCCAAGCGGCTCTGCGCCAGATCGCCTAGACCCAGCGTCGCCCAGTCGCGCACTATGCCGAGTCGCTCATCCCCGCGCGCATCCCAGTAGCTCGTTGCGTCGCGAGTCCACTTGCGCGTCCCTGTAGCTCGTCGCGTCACCCAGCCCGCGCGCCGTTCCTTGTGCCTAGCCGCGCGGCACGCCTTTGCCCAGCCGAGCTCGTGCCCGTGTTTGCCCATTCGCACCCGCGCCTCCCTGCAGCTCGCTCAAGACGCGCGCGACTCGCGCCCTAGCGTCCTGCGCAACGCCCGGTCGCCCGGCCAGCTTCTTTCTTTGCCGACGGCCTACCTACCCCTTTGTGTGAGATGGGCCGAGCCTTGTGTCTTCTCGGTTGGTTTTTCTTGAGTCTTTTCTTCTTTGGGCCCTGAGTTGTTGGCTGCTGCTTATTTATTTAATTTGGCTGTTTTATTAAATGTTTAGGTTGCTCGGGTTCCATAGAAGCTTGAGGGTCGCTTGGTTGATTTGTGATAGTTATTTCTGCTTGTTCCAGGTAAGGATTTCTTACCGTGGTTGTGTGGACCCTGCGATATTATCATGATGTGCCTTGTATGCTTGTTGACTGTTATGAGCATGATAGTGATAGGGCAGCTATGATTGATCTCTTGCTAGCATGTTTACCTGATTGTACATGTTAGTGCCATGCTAGGTTTGTTCTTCCAGCATGCTTATGATTCCTGTTTTAAGTTTGTAGTATCATGCTAGGTAAGTGTGATTGGTGTTGATTATTGTATGTTAGACAGGAATCATTTTCTCTGTACTCTTAGCTAGTATAGTAGGGTTTGTCATCATCCAGAGAGGCTGAGAGTGGACATAACGTACTTTGTCCCCACTGGTCGGGAGTAGAGCGAAGCATAACGTACATTGCTTCCCCCCCCCCCCGGCCGCCGATGTGGATTTAGCTACCACTTCGGCATAAGCCTAGTTTGTAGCCTGCTAGAGCGGAACCCCGCCAGCGGTGCAAGCCGCCTTGGCCGATTCTTAGCTTCGTGTCGGTGGACAGCCGCATGGATGAGTGCTTGAGGGCCTCTGTGTGCCCCGGATTTACATTAATTGTGAAATAAGGTTTTTGCAGCATTGTTCCAGGAGCAATTGGATTGTGAAGGTTTTGGAGGTTTATTGGTCAGGGGTAAAATAGGAAATTTCTTTTAAGGGTGGCTTGGGAGATTCGGGCCATAGACTTAAGGAAATTGGAAGCTTGGATTTAATTAAAGAAAAATTAAAGCGTCAGCTAGGACTCGAAGGAGGTAAGCCTTGGGAAGGGATTTTGGGGATTTTCCAAAAGCTTATTTAAATTTAGAAAAGAAAAAGAAAAGGAAACAAAAGGAAAAAAAAAGGAGGAGAGAAAACCCTAGCGTCGCCCAGCCCCCCTGCCTCGCCGCCATTGCCGTCGTCGCCCTGCTTCGCCGCCCGACGCTGTCAACGCTCTGCCTCGCCGCGCGCAGCCGCCAGCTCAGGCAGCATCGAGCAACCCTACAGCAGTTCCATCGCATCGGTCGCAGTCAGCCCGCGTCACCCAGCCGTCCTTCGCACCGTCCCAGCGTGATCTTGCCGCGTCGCCCAGCCCGTCCTTCGCACCGTCCCAGCGCGAGCTCGCCGCGTCACTCCGTCCGACCGCATCCGTACGCCAGCGCCTCAGCGCCGTCGCGTCTGCGCGATTGCGCCCAGTGCCAGCGCCCAGCGCCGTCGTGTCTGCGCGATTGCGCCTAGTGCCAGCTCCCAGCGCCGTCGTGTCTGCACGATTGTGCCCGGTGCCAGCGACAGTGTCCAGCGACAGCGCCCAGCGCCCAAACAGAGCCCCTGTCTGCTTGCCTCTACCGCACGCTGCCTTGTCGAGAGCCTGCCTGGCCGTGATAGCTTGGTGCCGAGCCTGTTGTCTTCTCGGTTGGTAATTTTTGAGCCTCCGCTCTTTTGGACCTTGATATAATAGCTGCTGATTGTCTAATTAGGGTGATTTTATTACTTTCTTAGGTTGCTTGGGTTCACATAGAAGCTCGAGGGTCACTTGTTGGGTGTGGTTGATATTTCTCTGCTTACTTCCAGGTAAGGGTTCCTTACCGAGGGTGTGTGGATCCTTCGTATAATTGCTAGCATGTCTTACCTTGTGATTGTATAAATTTCTAGTGGATAGGTTACATATTTCCTCTTGCTTCCAAGTTTGTGTTGTGCTGGTGTTCCTATTATACTCTGTTAGTTCCATGTTAGTGCTTGGCAGGTGATCCATAAAGTAGGTAAGTCCCCGATGGACACTGCACTGATTCTGTATTTAGCTGGAGAGTATAAGACCCCGATGGGCATCTCTGTGATCCTAGCTGGAGTAAGACCCCGATGGGCATCCTAGATGTGTAAGACCCCATCGGGCAGCATTGATGGCTAGAGGTGTAAGACCCCGATGGGCATCCGTATGTGTAAGACCCCGATGGGCATCATTGATTGAGGTGTGAGACCCCGATAGGCATCCATATGTGTAAGACCCCGATGGGCATCCAGATGTAGAACCTAGGGCAGATTGTAATTGTAAGCACTTGATAGGCCAGCTCTAGTGTTAGCTCTTAGCCTAAATAACTGGTTTGTTCTAAGTCATTGTATGGTTGCATGTCGGTGTGCTAAATGCTATGTTTTCGTATTGTACCCCGATTGGGGGATTCTTACTGAGTAACACGTTGCTCACCCTTATTTTCTGTGTCCTTCCACCAGGTAACTTGGGACAGAGGCAGGATGGCTAGGAGGAGGTTGCTGGATGATCATGGACGGCCCAACTCTGAGACTGTTTCACCTTTATATGATTTTTAGTTTAGCATGTAGTTGGACTTGAGTCCTTAGAATATCATTCATGCAAAAACTTGTTTAAGACTTCTCGAACTGTTTCCTTGATTTTCTTTTGAAAATCTTCGATCACCACTTTCTTGGTGGGTTTTGCTTAATGGATTTTATGCTTGAATTTAGTTGTGTTGAATGAAAAGTTTTAAATTGGTACTCTCTATGAGTGATTTCATATTTCTATTTATGCATGCTAAGGAAGGATCTAGGTTAGAGACCGTTATTTTGGTCGGGTCTTTACAGCCTTGCACTACTGTGATCAGTGACACCGCTTCTGAGTCTTTAGGCATGCATACCTGGCCCGCGTAGTTTGTACTTAAGCCCCCACATTTACGCCGGTTGCAGCAGCATGCGGTGTGCGCGCACACGCGTTAGTCGCTGGTTCGGAGAGCTCCCCCGGGCTAATGTTCGTGAGTACACCAATTCCTTCCAGTTTAGAGCCAGACTTCGGGTACTCTCCCGTTAGTCCAGATTTGTTAGCGAGGGTAAGAGGCCCTTGAGGACATCCTTGGGATCAGTTTTTGAGCTGATCAATTGGCCGAGGGAGAAAGACCCTCAGAGATGTCCCAGGATTGGTTATGAGAACCAATCATTAGGCCGGAAGTAGGAGACTTTCAAGGATTCCAAATCTTGCCTTGTAAGCTCGTTGAGCTATGATCTGTGTTGGTAGCTGTTTGCATGTATACTAGGGTGCTAGATGACTGATGTATCGTATTGTACCCTGGTTGGTGATTCTTACTAAGTATGTTTATACTCACCCTTATTTCTATGGTTTTTCCACCAGGTAACTTGGGACAGCACCAGGACGGCTAGCGGAGGGAGCTGATTGATCATGGGAGCTGCCGGACTCTGTTATTTGTTATTTGCATTGTTTATTCAGCATGTAGATGGACGGGAGTCCTAGGGGAAATGTTATTGATAGTGATTTAAACTATTTTGATAGTTTTTATAAATACTGGCTAGGCTTGTTTTACTATGTTGGTTTTGCTTAATGAAAATTGCTAGTTATGCTTTAAGTGTTCCCCGTTCACAAATGTTTTTGAAGAGTTTTAAATATGAACACTAAACCGCTTGTTGACATATTTAACTTGCATGCTGAGTGAGAACCTGGGTTTAAGACCATGTTTGGGTCGGGTTCTTACAGTTGGTATCAGAGCACAGAGTCATAGATTCTGTAGACTAACCTGCTTTGTAGGTTGTTGTTCCCATGATCATCAGCACTCCACGGCCGTCAGATTTGTCTGAGTTCATGAAGCTAAGGGTTTTGTTTTACGATACTGCATCTAGTATACATGTGTTACCCTTATTGGGCAATGAGAGCCCTAGTGTGGGCTAGCTTTTATGCTTTGTGTAGATCGCCAGTATGTTGATTGCACGTGGAGGAGCAGGGACGTTTGGCATGTCCAACCGAGGAGTTGGACTGATCGTGTTGATGTTGAGTCCGCGTCCAGGGTTGTCTAGGCCCGTAGGTCAGTTTTGGCCCTGGCAGTTAAGTTGCCTAGTGGAGGGGGTGGAGCTAGCACGCCTCAGAGTGTGACTCCTTGAGCAGAGTGTGCTCCAGCCATGAGAGAATTGATGGCAGGTCTTTAGCTATCAGAGAGCGGAGACCCAGGCCCAGTTTGTAGCGCGTAGTCAGGAGTCCCGGGCACAGATAGCCCAGCTGACAGAGTTGTTTTTTCAGGAGACACCCCCAGTAGCACTTGTAGCCCCGAAGATTCCCGGAAGGGCAGGAACAGCAGGTTTATGCAGATGAGATTGTTGGCGTTGATGAAGCCGCCGAGTTTGGCAAGAGGAAGCCTGTAGAGCTTGATGTTTAGAAAGACCTACTGCTAGTAGAAAAGTGGTTGGCCAGGATTGAGCTTATCATCCGTGTGTTGGGATGTCCTGCTGTTCAGATGCCGAGGTGTGTCGTTCCTGTGCTATTTGATACAGCAGTTTGGTGGTGGAAGTCCCTTGAGAGAGGTGGACCAACAGAGTCTCCACCAGTCGCCCGATCAATTGGCAAGTTGCTGTGTTAGTGGCTTGAGGAAGATGTAGAGACATCTTTGACCCCTTGCAAGCCTGCTGTCGCTTTACAGCCAGTTCTTTTAGTTCCCCCGTAGCCAGGGTGTAGTGTGGAATTTGCTTGTTAGGGTTTTATCCGTCTATGGATTTCAGCGGGCTAGTAGGGTGGAGCACTCTTTTGTTAGCATGTTCCAAATGTGGAACTAGTTGTTGCCACCCGAGGAGTTGGCCTGAGCTTTTTTTGAGCATCGAGTGGGATGCAAGAGTTGCCCTGAGCTTTTGTTGAGCATCGAGTGGGATGTAGGAGTTTGCCTGAGCTTTTATTGAGCATCGAGTGGTATGCAGGAGTAGGCCGTGGCATGTCTGTTAGACAAGATGCCAGAGATTAGACTGCTCGAGCGGTGGGACTCTTGTGTTAAGTGCCATTGCCCCGTCACTTCGAGTGTGACCTTCCCTACCCTCAGAGGGGCATAAAGCTCGTATATGGTTGTTTTGTGTTGTAAAGGATGTAGTGCCTGTTGGCACCAAGCTTTGAGAGGAGGCCTAGATTCAGGCCAGTTGACACTTTTTGTGCAGGTGGTTCCATGACCCGCCCAGAGTTTAGAATCCCCACTAGTCTCGTACTCATTTTCCTGAGGTTGCACCTGTTTGGGTTGCTTAGGAGATCTAGCTCGGTGGTAGTCAGAGAACTACAAGTATGAGGTCATTCGAGGGAAAGTAGGAGCATTTCAGGGTCATCGAGAGTTGGGTACCAAAGGATGTTACAGGTTGTTAAGAGCTAGCGCGTTCGAGTTCTCGCGCCTGTGTTGTGAGCTTGTGAGTCAGATTGATGGTAGCATGATTCGACTACCCTTTGAGTTACCCTAGTATGGGTAGTGTTGGCATCGAGGATGCATGGTTGATCCAGTGTTAGTGCCATAAGTTGGATGGTTGAGCGGAGCGCATTTAGTGGGAACATTGGTTTGAGGTATGTTAGCTTGGTGTGGATATGCTCTTGTAAGAGTGAGTTGACCAATGTGGCTTTCCGTGGTGAGTTGACCTCGAGTGGGTTTGAACTCTTGTTGCTCCCTTTCTAGTTGTGGCTCTATTTGGAGGCAAGGTTGCCTCGTGTGAGAGTTCTTGTTGGATCTTAAGGAATCTAGTTGGAGCTGTACACGTCGGTGTACTTTTGCATAGCTCATTCCGTGGTGTATGTTTGGGGAACCACGAGAGGTTCGTGTTGAGGAACCAGTGCTCAGTCTTTGAGGTGTCAAGGCTTTAGTTCTTGGCGAGTGCCCTGGCTTTGGTTGTAAGGATACAATGCTCGTTGCCGGATTATTGTTTAAGCAAGTTTCTCTAGTTGGACCTTGACCTGGTTAGAGGAACTTCTTTTGATCGATGGTTAGAGTTCAGTTGGAACTGAACAAGAGTGGTGGTAGCAAAGCCGCGTAGTTTCTGATCGTCATGGCTAAGAGAGCTGTTCGGATCCTTACCTTGGGCAGAAGCTATGTTGTGGTTGATGCTTTGAGTAGGAGGATGACACATTCTGTAGCGTTTTCGGTCCTCTTGGTTTTCAAGAAGTTGTAGTTGGCCAGCGTAGTTGAGATGCTGGAGAGGGTTGTGCCCGTGTAGTCAGTTGTCTGTTAGATCGTTTGACGACCGTGTGTGTCGGAGGGTGATCAGAGGATCCCTAGGTTGTGGAGAGCCTCACCAGAGCTCAGTCAGACCCAGGCAGTGTTCCTCGGGTGAGTTGTTGGCAAGTTTGGTAGAATAGCAAGCTAGTGTTTGTTTGGAGTAGAGTCCGGATTGGTTCCAGTGTGGTGGCAAGTTGGTGCTTTGTGTTGACCAAGGTGTGGTTTTGAGTTACCAGCAGTTAGTTTTGCTTGTGGGGCGAGTGGTTCGTTACTTGTCGGTTGACAAGCTAGCGTTGTTTAAGTACCTCCGCGTTGGTTTCGAAGCTGTTATCAGGATGGTGCTTAGCGTTGACCAAGATTTGGTTTTCATGTTGTTTCAAGAGCTAGCTCGAATCGAGCTTGAGGGCGTTGCCCTGAGGACTTATTCCTAGTCAAGAGGTTTTGGGAGTTGACCCCTCCCTCGGCGGTTGAGTAAGTTCTGCTAGTTCTCGGTTGGTGGTCCAATCGGTTGAAGAATCCCTTGGGTGTTGCTTCCAAGATGAGTTGGTTGTTGTTGCCTTGGGTTTGAGCAAGTCAGCGAGCATGTGTGAAGTTCGCTGCCGTTCAGAAGTTCGCTTGCTGGGGAATCGTTCCCGTTTAGGAGAAGTCAGCTTAGCTCCTGAGTTGTGTAGTTGATCAGAGTAGCGCAGCGGTCAGCCCAGAGAGAGGGTCCCTGCATTGTGTTGTTAGCAAGCGAAAAGTTGTTTGTCCCCGCAAGGGCCGAGGCCAGCCAGTTTAAGAGTTGAGTTGTTGCTGGAAAGTTGTTGGATCTTTGGGGTTTGAAGAACCCATAGTTTCTATGGTGGTTGAGTTGCACCGTGGATGCCAGCCTCGAGTATTAACTTTGGAGGTAGCCTTGTCAGTTCGTGTTTCTTGCGATTCTCCAGCATCATGGTTGTCGTTATTCGTATTCCTTGCGATGTTCCGGGTGTGGAGTTTCTGGTTGGAGGATGAGTTAGGCCTAAGCTAAAAGGAGGAAGTCCTTTGAGTAGCCAGTTGGACTTAAGAGTTGAGTGGTAGCTTGGAGGCGAGTTTTGCTCGTTATAAGCTTGAGTTGAGTTCTGCAGAGCAAGCCTTTCTCGGGCTTTGTTCCTAGTTGTTGTGCTTTCGCAGTTGGCATTTAGCGGAGCCACATTTGAGAGGGATGGCATAGAGGTGTTGTGGCATTGGTTGGTTAGACCTTTGGGTTGTTATCCTCAAGCTGTTGAGTTGCAAGTAGCTGTGTGATGTTTTATTCCTTGATACCCGAGATTTCCATGAGAGGAATGTTGGTTGTTTCCTTGTCTGGCAATGTTCTCTTAGGCCAGTTGCTGGTAGGTTTGCATTGAAAAGTTTGCGTTCGGCGGATGAGAGGCTCAAGTTTGTTGGTTTGGCTTAGTGGAGCCTGTGCCTAGATTTTTCCATTTAGGGTTGGCCGTAGCTGAAGTTTTAGCTGGTGCGAGTAGTGTTAGCAGTCTGGTGAACCAGGATTGTGCCCTTGTCTTTCGTGCGTCGATTTCTCTTAAGATGGTTGCTTAAGTGTTGTAAGCACGTGCTAGTTGGAAAAGTTTGCCTTTAGGATCAGTCGCCAGTTGGTGGTTCGATTGTATTTCGTTAAGGTTGTAGACAAGCTTTGTGGTTCGCTGGTCTCATGTGAAGTAAGAGTAGGCCGTTTAGTTTCTGAAACCTGTGAGGTTCAGTCGTTTGATCAGCATGGTGTAGAGTTGAGGCTGTTTATTAACAGTTGTGAGTATTCATGTAACAGCCCAGTTTTCAGCTAAATGTAAAATAAGGTTTTCTTTTATTTTTTCTAACTTTTGAAAGGTGCTGCTGGGAGGACTCGAACCCTTGGCCTAAAAAATGGTTTGGAAGCTTGGGTTTAAATAAGGAAAATAAACGCGTCAGCCAGGGCTCGAAGGGGGGAAGCCCTGGGAAGGGAATTTGAGATTTCCAAGGCCTATTTAAGTTAAGGAAGGGAATTTAAAAAAAAAGAAGGAATAAAGACAAAATACCTAACCCCTCTTTTCTTCAACTCCTAACCCTAACACTCTCGCCCCACACCCACACCGCCACCGCTGCCGTCCATCGCCGCACATCGCCCCGCCTCGCCGCACCGAGCAGCCTTCCAGCCAGCCCAGCCCTCGCCGCCGTCGCACCAAGCCGCACCAGCCCAGCCTCCACTCCGCACCAGGTCGCCCAGCTGCCGCACGCCCTGCTCCGCCCGACGCCGCTCGCTGCCGCCTAGCCCTGCCGCTCGCGCCCCAGCGCCGTCGCATCTGCACGCTCGCACCACAGTGCACCGGCCGCGTCGCCCGCCTCTGCGCCTGAATGACAGGGCCCCAGTGCCGTCGCGTCTGCATGCTCGCACCCCAACACACCGGCCGCGTCGCTCTGCTCGCCCACACGTCGTCCTAGCGTGTCGCTCGTTCGCCGCGCCGCCGCCGCAGCCAGTCGTCGCCGCAGACGCGCCCGCCATCAGATGCCTTTTGCGCGCTTCGAGCGAGCAGCGCCAGCGCCGCGCCGCACGCAAAGCAGCGGCGTCCGTTCCTGCTCCTTGCTGCCGAGACGTGTGCCTTCTCGGTTGGTAAATTCTCGAGCCTCCACCCTTTGGACTTCATGATTTTAGTTGCTGTTTATTTAATTAGGATATTTTATTACTTGCTTAGGTTGCTCGGGTTTGCTTAAAAGCTCGAGGGTCGTTATTTGATTCGTGATAATTATTCTCCACTTGTTTCTAGGTAAGGATTCCTTACCCGGGGTTGTGTGGACCCTGCGAATACTCTGTTAGCATGTTGATTATTGTGACTGTACGAGTTCTAGCGGATAGGATTCATGCTTGCTTTTGTTTTCGTATTCGTGTTATGATTGTGTTTCGTTAGTTCCATGCTAGGTTCTTCCATCCTGGCATATCCATGTTTTCTGTTGTATGCAGGTAGATCCATGTGAAGGTTAGACGTGTGGAGTATAGTGTAGAAGACTCTAGGGATAACTAGTTTAGGTCCCGCTCGAGTAAGACCCGATGGACATCTGAAGGTGTAAGGCCCCGATGGGCATCCTAGGTGTGTAAGGCCCCACTGGGCATCACTGATTCTAGAGGTGTAAGGCCCGATGGGCATCCTAGGTGTGTAAGGCCCCACTGGGCATCACTGATTTTAGAGGTGTAAGGCCCCGATGGGCATCCTAGGTGTGTAAGGCCCCACTGGGCATCACTGATTCTGGAGGTGTAAGGCCCCGATGGGCATCCTAGGTGTGTAAGGCCCCACTAGGCATCATCGAATCCTAAGTATGTAAGGCCCCACTGGGCATCACTGAGTTCTAGGTTGTGTAAGGCCCGAAGGGCATCCAAGTGTAGGACTTAGGAGAGGCTGTAGATGGAAGCTCTTGAGTAGGCTCGATCTAGAAATAGCTCATAGCCTAAACCAACAGTTTTTGCTCTAAGTCATTGTATGGTTGCATGTCCGTGTGCTAAATGAGATGTTTTCGTATTGTACCCCGGTTGGGGATTCTTACTGAGTAACTCGTTGCTCACCCTTATTTTCTGTGGTTTTCCATCAGGTAACTTGGGACAGAGGCTGGATAGCTAGGGAGAGGCTGCTGGGTGATCATGGATAGCTGACTCTGAGTTGCACGTTCTTTTATTGTTTTTTTTATATATGATTTAGCATGTAGTGGGACTTGAGTCCCTAGGAAAGCACTCAAAAACCATTTTATGTTCTCAAACTGTTTCCTTTGTTTTTCTTAAGAAAGTACTGATCAGTCACTGTTTATTGATTTTATTTTCAATGGATTTATGGTTTGATTTAAATGTGTTGATCGAAAAGTTTTGAACATGGTACTCCGAACGTTGTTATTTTCATTCTTAATCATGCATGCTAAGTAAGGATCTAGGTTAGGGACCGTTTCTTGGGTCGGGTCCTTACAGTTGGTATCAGAGCTCAGAGTTATAGGTTCTATAGACTGACCTGCAGTTGTAGGTTGTTTTCCATGATCATCAGCGCTCCGCCAGCCATCAGGTATGTCCGTAAGTTTAAGGTTAAGGGTTAAGAATTACAATATCGTTTGCACTCTGCATGATCATGACTTGTAGTTGTAGAGCAGGGGTGTAAGGACCCGACCCGAGAAACGGTCTCTAACCTAAGTCCTTACTTAGCATGCATGATTAAGAATGGAAAACGTCATTCAGAGCGTGAAAATTTAAAACCAAAGTCTTGGCAAAGAAAACATATTTGAAACTAATATAAAACATAACTCCAATTAAATAAAACAAGTAAATGACTGATCAGTGCTTTCTTAAAAAAAACAAAGGGAAACGGTACGAGAAACATTAAATAGTTTTTAAGTGCTTTTCCTAGGGACCCAAGTCCCACTACATGCTAAATCATAAAGAGACATTAAAAGAAACGTGCAACTCAGAGTCAGCTGTCCATGATCATCCAGCAGCCTCCTCCTAGCCATCCCGCCTCTGTCCCAAGTTACCTGGTGGAAAACCACAGAAAATAAGGGTGAGCAACAAGTTACTCAGTAAGAATCCCCAACCGGGGTACAATACGAAAACATCTCATTTAGCACACCGACATGCAACCATACAATGACTTAAAGCGGAAACGGTTGGGTTAAACCATACGCCAGTCCTAGGGCTTGCCTACTCAGAGGCTCACAGCTATCAACCACCCTAGGTTCTACACTTGGATGCCCTTCGGGCCTTTCATAACCTAGGACTCAGTGCTGCCCATCGGGGACTTACACACCTAGGATGCCCATCGGGTCTTACACCTCCAACTCGGTGATGCCCATGGGGTCTTATACACCTAGGATGCCCATCGGGTCTTACACCTCCAACTCAGTGATGCCCATCGGGGTCTTATACACCTAGGATGCCCATCGGGGTCTTACACCTCCGGTTGTCCATCGGGGTCTTACCCGAGCGGGACCTACACTAGATACCCCTTCTATCTTCTACACTAAACATCTCTGTCTAAACCTAACATGGATCTAACGGCATTCAACGGAAAACATGGATATGCCAGGATGAGGGAACCTAGCATGGAACTAACGGAACACAATTATAACACAAACATGAATCAAGGAAGCATGAATCCTATCTACTAGAAACTCATACGATCCACGTAAATCAACATGCTATCAAGGTATTCGCAGGTCCACACAACCCGGGGTAAGAAATCCTACACCGAAACAAGTGGAGAAAAGTTGTCACAAATCGAAATACGACCCTCGAGCTTTTAAGCGAACCCGAGCAACCTAAGCAAGTAATAAAATATCCTAATTAAATAAACAAAGATCTAAATTCATGAAGTCCAAAGGGTGGAGGCTCGGGAATTTACCAACCGAGAAGGCACCGGCCGGGCAAGACAGCAGCACTACGCGTGATCGAGCTCGGGTGCGTTCTTTGGCTGGTGCAGCAGAGAGGCGCTGGCGCGCGGCGGCGGATGCAAGGGCGGCGCGTGGCCCTCGGCAAAGACAGCGAGCAAGTCGCGCAGTGAGCGACGACGCCAGGCGGCAGACGCAGCGGCGCTTGGTCTGTGTGTGGTCGCGACGGACGAGCGCGCTGGGTTGGTCTTGTTGGGCGCACGATGCAGCGAGACGACGCTGGGCTGGGGCGCGGCGATCTGCGCGGCGGCGGGCGGCGCTGGGCGTGGTCAGCGTGTGGACGGCAGGCCATGTGGCGTGCAGCGCAGGCGATGGGCTGGCTGGTCGGTGCGAGGTGAAGGTTGGGCTCGGTGCGGTGCGGCATGGCTGAGCAAGGCGTAAGGTGGCGGCACAAGGCGAGGCGGCGTGGGCTAAGGTTTTGCGAGAGAGAGAGAGAGACCTTTTTTTTTTTTTTTTTTTTTCTTCCTTCCTTCCCTAAGTTAAATAGACTTGGGAACTCAAATGTCCTTCCTGTGGCCCCCTTTGAGCCCTAGCCAACGCATTTATTTGCCTTATTTAATTCCAACTCCTATTTCTTTGTTTTCTTGTTTTCTCTTTTTTTTTAACACTATTTCTACTAACCGAAATCCGGGCTGTTACAATACTCCCTCCTTAGAAGACTTCCGTCCTCGAAAGTCGCTGTTCCTAAAACAACTCTGGGTAAATCCTCCTCATCTCTCCTTCCAACTCCCAAGTAGCTTCCTCGACACCCTGATTCCGCCACTACACTTTCACTAGGTCAATGGCCCGGTTCCTCAAAACCTTTTTCTCAAATGCCAGGATTTTTATGGGTTTTTCCTCAAAGCTCAGGTCCTGGTTCAACTGCAAAGGCTCAAAATCTATGACGTGCGAAGGATCTGCCACATACTGGCGGAGCATCGAGACGTGGAACACACTATGCACTGCAGCCAAGGACGGCGGCAAGGCTAACCGGTAAGCTACGGCCCCAATCTTTTCAAGGACCTCGAAAGGCCCAACAAACCTAGGGCTCAGTTTCCCCTTTTTACTAAACCTCAGAACCCCACGCATTGGAGCTACCTTAAGGAAAACATGCTGGCCAACCTCGAATTCCAACTCTCTACGCCTAACATCGGCGTAGCTCTTCTGCTCTGCTCCCGCGGCAACAAGATACGAGCCCCGATTTTCTCGGGATGACCTCATGGGTCACCAGAGTAACTCCGGCCTAACACTTGCCTGTCTCCAACCTCTTCCCAGAATGACGGGGATCTGCAGCGCTTACCATACAATGCTTCGAACGGCGCCATCTGAATGGTCGACTGGAAACTATTGTTGTAGGCAAACTCCATCAAGTACAAGTACTGGTCCAAACTTCCTGGAAAATCCAACACACAAGCTCGCAACATATCCTCTAAGATCTGGTTAACCCGCTCAGTCTGACCATCGGTCTGGGGGTGGAAGACTGTGCTGTAGCTACACTCTGTGCCCAAACCTGCCTGAAGGGCTTTCCAAAACTATGACGTAAAACGGGAATCCCGGTCGGAGATAATTTTAACTGGCACCCCGTGGTATCTGACTATCTGCTCAAGGAACAATCGTGCCCATCGCTTCCACGGCAGATAGCTTATCCTGCCGGGAATGAAGTGTGCACACTTGGTCAACCTGTCAACGATCACCCAAATCTGTGCATAACCTCTAGGAGTCCTGGGCAAACCTGAAATAAAGTCCATGGTGAGCTCCTCCCACTTCCACTGTGGCACCCCGAGCGGCTGCAGCAAACCCACTGGTTTCTGCCTAGGCGCCTTCACCTGCTGACAAGTGAAACACCGACTGACAAACTGGGCAATCTCTCTCTTCATCCCCATCCACCAAAAGGTCTGCTTAAGATCTTGATACATCTTGTTACCCCCTGGGTGCCATGCAAAAGGCGAGGTGTGAGCCTCGATCAACAACTCGGTGCGAATACCGGCATCGGCTGGAACACATAGCTGACCTTTATATCTTAGACCACCATCTGCAAATATCACAAAATCGAAGTCACCATCAGCCTGAACCCTCTCATACAAACTTTTCAACTTAGAATCTTTCAACTGGCTATCGATAATCTTTTGCCTTATCGAAGGCTGGATGGTCAACTGAGCTACCCTGGCGGTAACATCCCCTAAAACACCGCTATTTCCGCTCTCCCGAGGTCTTTCCTTATGATACTTTTGGGATTTGCCAACGTTGCTAGATGTGAAGTCTTTCTACTTAGTGCATCTGCCACCACATTTGCCTTTCCGGGGTGATACAGGATCTCACAGTCATAATCTTTTACAAGCTCCAACCACCTCCTCTGTCTCATGTTCAGGTCCTTTTGAGTGAAGAAATATTTGAGGCTTTGGTGGTCCGAGAAAATCTGAATCTTCTCCCCATACAAGTAGTGCCTCCAAATTTTTAGTGCAAAGACGACTGCTGCCAACTCCATATCATGAGTCGGATAATTCTGCTCGTGCGGTTTCAACTGCCTCGAGGCGTACGCTATCACCTTACCGTGTTGCATCAGAACGCATCCCAAACCAAACTGGCTGGCATCACTGTACACCACGAAACCCCCAGTCCCCTCTGGAACTGCCAACACCGGTGCAGACGTCAAACTACTCTTTAGCTTAGCAAAACTCTCATTGCACTTCCTATTCCAAACGAAATCGACACCCTTCCTCGTCAGTCGAGTAAGCGGGGTGGCTATAGCAGAAAAGTTCTGAACAAAGCGGCGGTAATATCCGGCCAGGCCCAGAAAGCTACGAATCTCCGACATGGTCGTCGGTCTGGCCCACGAACTAACGGCCTCTATCTTCGAAGGGTCCACAGCCACTCCCTCCTTAGACACAACATGTCCCAGAAAAGCTACCTCCTCAAGCCAAAAGTCACACTTTGAGAACTTCGCATAGAGCTGGTTCTCGCGCAAAGCTGTCCAAACCTCCCTTAGGTGCGAAGCATGGTCCTCCTTAGACTTTGAGTACACAAGAATGTCATCTATGAACACAATGACAAAGCGGTCCAAGAAGGCCTTGAACACTCTGTCCATCATGTCCATAAATGCAGCTGAGGGCGTTTCTCAGTCCAAAAGACATGACTACAAACTCATAATGACCATACCTCGACCTGAACGCTGTCTTGGGAATATCTGCATCCCGAATCCTTAACTGGTGGTAGCCCGACCTCAAATCAATTTTTGAAAACACACAAGCTCCCTGAAGCTGATCAAACAGATCATCGATGCGTGGCAGTGGATACTTGTTCTTGACGGTCACCTTGTTCAGTTCCCTGTAATCGATGCATAAATGCATCGAGCCATCCTTTTTCTTAACAAATAGCACGGGTGCTCCCCACGAGGACACACTTGGCCTAATAAATCCTTTATCAAGCAACTCTTGCGCTTGCTCCTTTAACTCCTTCGGATTCAATTGGCGCCATACGATAAGGAGCTTTTGAAATAGGACGGGTCCCTGGCTCAAGCTCTATTGAGAAATCCACCTCCCTCTTCGGCGGCAGACCAGGCAACTCTTCAGGAAAAACATCTGCAAACTCACGCACAACGGGCACTTGCTCAATAGATACCCGGTCATGGTCCTCCCCGGTCAACTTAGCTAAGAAACCCCAAGCCCCTCGAGCTAACAAACGGTGGGCTTTAGCTGCCGAAATCACTGGCGGACACACCCCACTCTGGGCACCCCGAAATTTAAAACTGAGCTTGCCCGACGGTCTAAACACTACCTCCTTTCGGTGGCAGTCAATCAAAGCGTGGTTATCAGCTAACCAATCCATGCCGAGGATTACGTCAAAACCACCCACAGCTAATACTATGAGCGTAACCTGCAGAGACTCGTCGGATACTCGTATCCGACCACCCTTTACCTTCTGGCTAGCAAACATACTAACTCTCGAGGGAGTAGCAACAGATAACTCAAATCCTAGGGGCTCTAAATTCATGCAAGCATGCTCAGCAAAAACAGCAGAAACGAAAGAATGTGTGGAACCCGAATCAAACAACACAAGGGCAAGGTGGTCAAGAACTAGAAGCGTACCTGCCACTGCGGCCCCGACTTTCTCAGCCTCCTGGCGGGTCGTAGCATACACTCTCCCCTGCTGCTGAGCCGGTTGCGCCACCATTGCTTTCTGGTTGTAATGCCGGGATTGATGCCCCTCCTTACCAGAGTTATAGCAGGCTCTAGGGTTTCCACCACAAGGTCCCCAATGCTGCTTCCCACAGGATCTACAATACGGTGGCGGCCTCCCTACGCCCTGATGGCGAGGCGATCACGATTCTGGTCCCCGTCATTGGTCTCGCCGTGATAAGAACTCTGGCGGTGCTGACCGCCCCCACGACCATTACTCCCTGAGTCAAACTTACGCTTTTGGCCTGAGTACACTGGGGCCTTTGGCACTACGGTGCTAACAACCTGCTCTAGAGGATACTTCCCGTCATAGATCGTTGCCAACTGTACTGCCTTGGCAAAAGTCTCTGGGGCCTGTGCCCTAACATCCTGAGACACCCCGTCTCGGACTCCGCAATAAACTTCACGATCTTCACTCGTGGTAGCAATCAAGCGAGGCGCGAAGTATCCATACTCGAGAACTTCTTTTCGTACACCTCGATCGAGTCGGACTTCGCTAAGGTTTGAAAACAGCTCAATCATCTTTTCTTGGGCTTCTTCACTGATAAATTTCGCCTTGAACTCAGCTTTGAAGAACTCCCAGGTGGCAGGTGGAGACCCAGCCGGTCTCTCACTTAAGGTGGAATCCCACCACCACTTAGCTGGACCGGCTAATACATGGGCTGCACATCGAGCTCGCTGCACCTCAGGACACTCCATTACCATAAACGTATATTCTAACTCAGCAATCCACGTGGCAGCTACCAACGGTTCCCCAGGGGCACTAAAATTCTCCGGCTTCCATTTCACAAAATCCTTCAGCCACTTGCCTAGATCCTCAGCACCTTCCGCCATAACGGCCTCATTCACAATTGGCTCCTCGCAGAGTGGCGGTCGTTTGGTGGCACTGCAGCCTCTCTTTGAACCAACTCGGTCAGCTGCTCTATCTGAACGCGGGACTCCTCCCTCTGCGCAGCTAACAAAGCTTGCATTTCAGCTCTCTGCTCGGCCCTCTGGTCGGCTAGCAACCCAACCATAAGAGCCCTCATAGACTCCACAAAAGCAGCTCCCGGTGCAGCCTCTCGAGGCTCACATGCCCCTACACCCTCCCCGGGTAACATAGTTGAAGGGCCTGACGGTGGCCTAATATCAGCCTAGGCTTGGGACGAGGTCCCTCTAGTGTCAGAATCGATACGAATGCCCTGGGTGGTCGGCCTCGAGCCTCCCTGCCCTCTACGAGTGATTGGCATACCGACAATCTACACCCAAACCAACAATGAGTCAGAACCTGTCTTCCCTGCTTTACAACAACAAGTCATGTACAGGCAAGGTGCAAACGGTATTGTAATTCTTAACCCTTAACTTTAAACTTACGGACATACCTGATGGCTGGCGGAGCGCTGATGATCATGGAAAACAACCTACAACTGCAGGTTAGTCTACAGAACCTATAACTCTGAGCTCTAATACCAACTGTAAGGACCCGACCCAAGAAACGGTCTCTAACCTAAGTCCTTACTTAGCATGCATGATTAAGAATGGAAAACGTCATTCAGAGCGTGAAAATTTAAGACCAAAGTCTTGGCAAAGAAAACATATTTGAAACTAATATAAAACATAACTCCAATTAAATAAAACAAGTAAATGACTGATCAGTGTTTTCTTAAAAAAAAACAAAGGGAAACGGTACGAGAAACATTAAATAGTTTTTAAGTGCTTTTCCTAGGGACCCAAGTCCTACTACATGCTAAATCATAAAGAAACATTAAAAGAAACGTGCAACTCAGAGTCAGCTGTCCATGATCATCTAGCAGCCTCCTCCTAGCCATCCCGCCTCTGTCCCAAGTTACCTGGTGGAAAACCACAGAAAATAAGGGTGAGCAACAAGTTACTCAGTAAGAATCCCCAACCGGGGTACAATACGAAAACATCTCATTTAGCACACCGACATGCAACCATACAATGACTTAAAGCGGAAACGGTTGGGTTAAACCATACGCCAGTCCTAGGGCTTGCCTACTCAGAGGCTCACAGCTATCAACCACCCTAGGTTCTACACTTGGATGCCCTTCGGGCCTTTCATAACCTAGGACTCAGTGCTGCCCATCGGGGACTTACACACCTAGGATGCCCATCGGGGTCTTACACCTCCAACTCAGTGATGCCCATCGGGGTCTTATACACCTAGGATGCCCATCAGGGTCTTACACCTGCAACTCAGTGATGCCCATCGGGGTCTTATACACCTAGGATGCCCATTGGGGTCTTACACCTCCAACTCAGTGATGCCCATCGGGGTCTTATACACCTAGGATGCCCATCGGGGTCTTACACCTCCAACTCAGTGATGCCCATCGGGGTCTTATACACCTAGGATGCCCATCGGGGTCTTACACCTCCAACTCAGTGATGCCCATCGGGGTCTTATACACCTAGGATGCCCATCGGGGTCTTACACCTCCAACTCAGTGATGCCCATCGGGGTCTTATACACCTAGGATGCCCATCGGGGTCTTACACCTCCGGTTGTCCATCGGGGTCTTACCCGAGCGGGACCTACACTAGATACCCCTTTTATCTTCTACACAAAACATCTCTGTCTAAACCTAACATGGATCTAACGGCATTCAACGGAAAACATGGATATGCCAGGATGAGGGAACCTAGCATGGAACTAACGGAACACAATTATAACACAAACATGAATCAAGGAAGCATGAATCCTATCTACTAGAAACTCATACAGTCATAGAAATCAACATGCTATCAAGGTATTCGCAGGGTCCACACAACCCCGGGTAAGAAATCCTTACCTGGAAACAAGTGGAGAAAAGTTGTCACAAATCGAAATACGACCCTCGAGCTTTTAAGCGAACCCGAGCAACCTAAGCAAGTAATAAAATATCCTAATTAAATAAACAGCATCTAAATTCATGAAGTCCAAAGGGTGGAGGCTCGGGAATTTACCAACCGAGAAGGCACCGGGCTAGGCAAGACAGGCAGCTGCGCGTGATCGAGCTCTGGGGCTGCGTTGCTGGGCGGCTGGTGCAGCAGGAGCGCTGGGCGCGGGCGTGCGGATGCAAGGGTGAAGCGCGTGGCCTCGGCAAAGACGGCAGCGAGCAAGTCGCGCGCTGGTGAGCAGACGGAGCGTCGCGGCAGACGCGGCAGCTTGCTGGTGGTGTGCGGTCGCGGACGGACTTGCGACGCGGCTGGTGCGCTTGGCGCGACGATGCGGCAGCGACGACGGGCGCTGGGGCGTGCGCGACGCGCGAGCGGCGGCGGCGCTGGGGCGTATGCGGCGAGCGAGCTTATGGCTAGTCGGTGCGAGGTGAAGGTTGGGCTCGGTGCGGTGCGGTAGTGGCCAGCAGGGCGTGGGGCGGTGCTGGGGCGCGAGCGGCGTCGTGAGGCGGCGTGGGCTAGGGTTTTGCGAGAGGGAGAGAGAGACCTTTTCTTTTTCTTTTTTTTTCTTCCTTCCTTCCCTAAGTTAAATAGACTTGGGAACTCAAATGTCCTTCCCAAGGCCCCCCCCTTTGAGCCCTAGCCAACGCATTTATTTGCCTTATTTAATTCCAACTCCTATTTCTTTGTTTTCTTGTTTTCTCTTTTTTTTTAACACTATTTCTACTAACCGAAATCCGGGCTGTTACAAGGGGAAGGTAGGTTTTGACTCATTGTTGGTTTGGGTGTAGATTGTCAGCCTGCCAGTTACTCGTAGAGGGCAGGGAGGCTCGAGGCCAACCACCCAGGGCATTCGTATTGATTCTGACACTGGAGGGACCTCGTCCCAAGCTGATGCTGATGTTAGGCCACCGTCAGGCCCTTCTACTGTGTTGCCCGGAGAGGGCGTGGAGGCAAATGAGCCTCGAGAGGCTACACCGGGAGTTACTTTTGTGGAGTCTATGAGGGCTCTTATGATTGGGTTGCTAGCCGACCAGAGGGCCGAGTAGAGAGCTGAAACGCAGGCTTTGTTAGCTGCGCAGAGGGAGGAGTCCCGCATTCAGATAGAGCAGCTGACCGAGTTGGTTCAGCAGAGGACGGCAGTGCCACCAGCACCGCCAGCTCCTCAGGAGCCAATTGTGAATGAGGATCTAGGCAAGTGGCTGAAGGATTTTGTGAAATGGAAGCCCGAGAAGTTTAGTGCCCCTGGAGAACCGTTGGTAGCTGCCACGTGGATTGCTGAGTTAGAATATACATTTATGGTGATGGTGTGACGAACCCGACCCAAAACATGGTCCTAAACTGGGGTTCTCACTCAGCATGCAAGTTAAATATGATAACAAGCGGTTTAGTGCTCATATTTAAAAACCTTTCAAACATATGAGAAGGGGGAACCCTTAAAACATAAACAACAGTTTTCATTTAAACCATCCAACGAAGTAAAACATCCTGGCCAGTATTTATCAAATTATACAATACAATTTAAACCACGTTTTAAACAATGTTCCCCTAGGACTCCTGTCCATCTACATGCTGAATAAACAATGCAATAATAAAAGACAGAGTGTGGCGGCTCCCATGATCAATCGGCTCCTCCGCTAGCCCTCCCGGTGTTGTCCCAAGTTACCTGAAAGATAAATAAGGGTGAGTATAAAGATACTCAGTAAGAATCCCCAACCGGGGTACAATATGATACATCAGTCATCTAGCACCTCAACATGCAAGCAAACAGCTATCAACACAGATCATAGCTCAACGAGCTCATAAGGAAAGATCTGGAATCATCGGAAGTCTCTTACTTCCGGAATCATCGGAAGTCTCCTACTTCAGGCCTAGCTGGATTGGATATGACGACCAATCTGGACATCACCGAGTATCTCGTCACTCGGGGAATATCTTCGATCCCTAGAATGTCCTCAAGGGCCTCCTTGCCCTTGCACTAAACTGGACTTACGGGAGAGTACCCGAAGTCAGGCTCTAAGGAAGGAATGGTGTACTCACGACATTAGCCCGGGGGAGCTCTCCGAATCGGCAACTAACGCGTGTGCGCGCACACCGCATGCTCATCTGCAACCGGCGTAAATGCGGGGGCCTAAGGGCAAACTACGCGGGCCAGGTACGCATGCCTATGACTCGGAAGCGGTGTCACTGATCACAGTAGCGCGAGGCCCTCGACGCTTATCTGTGCAGCCTGATCCACCGACCTGAAGCTAAGAACCGGCCAAGGCAGGCTTACACCGTTGGCAGGGTTCTGCTCTAACAGGCTATAAACTAGGCATACGCCAATGAGGTAGCTAAGTCTCATTGGCTGCCGGGAGGGGGGAGAAAAAGCAAGGTATGTTATGCTTTGCTCTATATCTGACCACTGGGGACAAAGTACGTTATGTCCACTCTCAACCCCTGAAGCAATGCTTCGCTTTACTCCCGACCGGTGGGGACAAAATACGTTATGTCCGCTCTCAGCCTCTAGATGATGACAAACCCTACAACTCTATCTAAGAGTACAGAGCAAAAGCAATGATTCCTGGCTAGCAAGCAAAGACCGACATCAATCATATTTACCTAGCATGATACAACAACTTAAGCAGGAATCATAAGCATGCTGGGAGAACAAACCTAGCATGGCACTAACATGTAAACTCAAGCAAACATGCTAGCAGAAAACAATCAACTGCTCTATCTATAACATGCTCATAACAGTCAGCAAACAAGCAAGGCACAATCGAGATATATCGCAGGGTTCACACAACCACGGTAAGAAATCCTTACCTGGAACAAGCAGAAAAACAATAATTATAATAAATCTACGAGCGAATCCTCGAGCCTCTAATCGATCCCGAACCGCCTGAACATCAAACAAAGCACCCAAATCACATACATAAATAGCCCAAATAAATCAACAACCAGCAGCCAACAAATCAGGGCCCAACGAAGAAAAGACTCAGGAAATACCATCCGAGAAGCCACAAGGCTCGGGCCAAGCCAACACACACAAGCGGGGTCGGCGACAGGGGGTGGCGGGCGCAGGCGTGCGCCGGGCATAGGCTAGGCACGCTGGGCGCCGACTCGGATAGGGGAGCTCGCTGGGACGCAGCTCGGCACAGGGGAGCTCGCTGGGACGCGCCGGGCGCGGACGAGCTACAGGGAGGCAATGGCGCGCGGGCGAGGCTCGGCTAGGCGAAGGCACGCGAGCTGGGAGACGCGACGCTACAGAGACGCGAGGGCTACAGGGGCGCTCGATCTGGTGCGGGGACGGCCTGCTACAGGGCGCACGGACCAGGCGAGGTCGGGCGACGCGGGCTTGGGCAACACTGTGCGACGTGGAGCCTGGGCGAGGGCGACACGGGCTGGGCGACGCGAGGGCTGGGCTCGGCACTGTGCGACGCGATCGGGCGCTGGGGTGGCTCTGCACGGCGCAGCTAGGCTCGGGCGTGGGCGACGCTGGGCGGCCAGGGGGCGAGCTAGGGCTAGCGACCATGGGCTGCTCGGGCTAGGAGGAGAGGGCCAAGGGAGGGGGCTCGGGTTGGAGGAGAGAGAAAGGGAAATTTTGGGTAAAAAATGAGATTTTTCTTTTTCTTTTTCTCTTTTATTTAATTTCCAACCTTATCCAAATAAAAAATCCAATTTATCCATTTTCCAATTTTTCCAAAAATCCTAAAAATCTTTAAATCTCATTTCCCGGCTTCCTCCATCGAGACCCAACTGAAGCAACCTTTTCCAATCAACAAATCTCACTGAAATCAGCCTCCCAAAACAACACTGAGGGCTCGAATCCCAAAGGAAACACCCAAACAACCATCACTTTGCCCAAAACCCAAATCACAACTGGACTCCCAAACGAAAAGCCCAAACATCTCGGGACTCGCAGTCCACAACAAACAAGCCTCAACAAAGGCAGGAGCTACCTCGAAGCCATGAAAATCCTCAAATCCTGCCCAGGGAGCAAAAAGACCAAAATGCTCCTAAGGGTCCAAATAGCTCTAACGGCCCAACCGAACCACTGAATCTGAATCGGAAGCTCCTCGAGAACTGGGATAGAAACCTGGGCCGTTACAGATGGATTGTCCTGAGGTGCAGCGAGCTCGATGTGCAGCTCATGTATTAGCTGGTACAGCTAAGTGGTGGTGGGATTCCACTTTAAGTGAGAGACCGGCTGGGTCTCCACCATCCACCTGGGAGTTCTTCAAGGTTGAGTTCAAGGCAAAATTTATCAGTGAAGAAGCCCAAGAAAGGATGATTGAGCTATTTTCAAACCTTAAGCAGGGGTCTGACTCGATCGAGGTGTATGAGAAGAAGCTTTCGGAGTATAGGTACTTCGCGCCGCAGTTGATTGCTACCCCTGAGTTGAAGATCAGGAAGTTTATTGTGGGATTAAGACAGGGAGTGTCACAGGATGTTAGGGCACAGGCCTCAGAGACTTTTGCCAAGGCAGTGCAGTTGGCAACTATTTATGATGGGAAGTATCCTCCAGAGCAGGTTGCTAGTGCTCTTGTGCAGAGGGCCCTGTGTACTCGGGCCAAAAGCGCAAGTTTGACTCAGGAAGCATTGTTCGTGGGGGCGGTCAGCGCCCTCAGGGTTCTTATCATGGCAGAGACCAGCACCGAGACCATAACCGTGATCAGCCTCGCCAGCAGGGCGTAGGGAGGCTACCACCGTATTGTAAACTTTGTGGGAAGCAGCATTGGGGACCTTGTGGTGGTAACCCTAGAGCTTGTTTCAACTGTGGAAAGGAAGGGCATCGGGCCCGGCATTGCAACCAGAAAGCAGTGGTGGCGCAGCCAGCTCAGCAGCAGGGGAGAGTGTATGCTACGACCCGCCAGGAGGCTGAGAAAGCTGGGGCCGCAGTGGCAGGTACACTTCTAGTTCTTGACCACCTTGCCTTTATGTTGTTTGATTCAGGTTCCACGCATTCTTTTATTTCTGCTGTGTTTTTTTAGCATGCTTGCATGATTTTAGATCCTCTAGGATTTGAGTTATCTGTTGCTACTCCCTCGGGAGCTAGTATGATGGCTAGTCAGAAGGTAAGGAATGGTCGGGTACAGGTATCCAACGAGTCTCTGCAGGTTACGCTCATAGTGTTAGCTATGAGTGGCTTTGATGTGATCCACGGCATGGATTGGTTAGCTGATAACCACGCTATGATTGACTGCCGCCGGAAGGAGGTAGTGTTTAGACCGCCGAGCAAGCCTAGTTTTAAATTTTGAGGCACCCAGAGCGGGGTGTGTCTGCCAGTGATTTCGGCAGCTAAAGCCCACCGCTTGCTAGCTCGAGGAGCTTGGGGTTTTTTAGCTAAGTTGACCGGAGAGAGCCGTGGTCAGATATCTGTTGAGCAAGTGCCCATTTTGCAAGAGTTTGCAGATGTTTTCCCGGAAGAGTTGCCTGGTCTGCTACCAAAGAGGGAGGTGGATTTCTCAATAGAGCTTGAGCCAGGGACTCGACCTATCTCGAAAGCTCCTTATCGTATGGCGCCAGTTGAACTGAAAGAGTTAAAGGAGCAACTACAGGAGTTGCTTGATAAATGATTTATTAGGGCGAGTGTGTCCTCGTGGGGAGCACCCGTGCTGTTTGTTAAGAAAAAAGATGGCTCGATGCGTCAATGCATTGATTACAGGGAATTGAACAAGGTAACCATTAAGACCAAGTATCCGCTGCCTCGTATCGATGACCTGTTTGACCAGCTCCAGGGAGCTTGTGTGTTTTTGAAAATTGACTTGAGGTCGGGCTACCACCAGCTGAGGATCCGGGATGCAGATATTCCCAAGACAGCTTTTAGGTCGAGGTATGGTCACTATGAGTTCGTAGTCATGTCTTTTGGGCTAACGAACGCCCCAGCTGCATTCATGGACATGATGGACAGAGTGTTCAAGGCATTCCTGGACCGCTTTGTCATTGTGTTCATAGACGACATTCTTGTGTACTCTAAGTATAAGGAGGACCATGCTTCGCACCTAAGGCAGATTTTGACAGCCTTGCGCGAGAACCAACTCTATGCGAAGTTTTCAAAGTGTGACTTTTGGCTTGAGGAGGTAGCCTTTCTGGGACATGTTGTGTCTAAGGAGGGAGTGGCTGTGGACCCTTCCAAGATAGAGGCCGTTAGTTCGTGGGCTAGACCGACGACCGTGTCAGAGATCCGTAGCTTTCTGGGTCTGGCCGGATATTACCGCCGCTTCGTTCAAAACGTTTCTGCTATAGCCACCCCGCTTACTCGATTGACGAGTAAGGGTGTCGATTTCGTTTGGGATGGGAAGTGCGATGAGAGTTTTGCTAAGCTGAAGAGTAGTTTGACGTCTGCGCCGATGTTGACAGTTCCCGAGGGAACTGGGGGTTTCGTGGTGTACAGTGATGCCAGCAAGTTTGGTTTGGGTTGCGTTCTGATGCAACACGATAGGGTCATAGCGTACGCTTCAAGGTAGTTGAAACTGCACGAGCAGAACTATCCGACTCATGATATGTAGTTGGCAGCTGTCGTCTTTGCACTTAAGATTTGGAGGCACTACTTGTATGGGGAAAAGATTTAGATTTTCTCGGACCACCAAAGCCTCAAGTATTTCTTCACTCAGAAGGACCTGAACATGAGACAGAGAAGGTGGTTGGAGCTCGTGAAGGATTACGACTGTGAGATCCTATATCACCCTAGAAAAGCAAATGTCGTGGCAGATGCGCTAAGTAGAAAGACTTCGCATCTAGCAACGTTGGCAAATCCCAAAAGTATCATAAGGAAGGACCTCGAGAGAGCAGGAATAGCGGTGTTGTTAGGGGATGTCACCGCCAGGGTGGCTGAGTTGACCATCCAGCCTTCGATAAGGCAAAGGATTATCGACAGCCAGTTGAAAGATCCTAAGTTAAAAGGTTTGTATGAGAAGGTTCAGGCTGATGGTGACTTTGATTTTGTGATATTTGCAGATGGTGGTCTAAGATATAAGGGTCGGCTATGTGTTCCAGCCGATGCCGGTATTCACACAGAATTGTTGACCGAGGCTCACACCTCGCCTTTTCATGGCACCTAGGGGGTAACAAGATGTACCAGGATCTTAAACAGACTTTTTGGTGGATGGAGATGAAGAGAGAGATTGCCCAGTTCGTCAGTCAGTGTCTCACTTGTCAACAGGTGAAGGCGCCTAGGCAGAAGTCAGCAGGTTTGATGCAACTGCTCGGGGTGCCACAGTGGAAGTGGGAGGAGATCACCATGGACTTTATTTTGGGTTTGCCCAGGACTCCCAGAGGTTATGAACAGATTTGGGTGATCGTTGACAGGTTGACCAAGTGTGCACACTTCATTCCCGGCAGGATAAACTATACCGTGGAGCAGTGGGCACAGTTGTTCCTTGAGCAGATAGTTAGGTACCACGGGGTGCCAGTTAAAATTATCTCCGACCGAGATTCCCGTTTTACATCACGATTTTGGAAAGCCTTTCAGGCAGGACTGGGTACAGAGTGCAGCTACAGTACAGCCTTCCACCCACAAACCGATGGCCAGACAGAGCGGGTAAATTAGATCTTAGAGGATATGTTGCGAGCTTGTGTGCTTGATTTCCCGGGTAGTTGGGACCAGTACTTATACTTGATGGAGTTTTCCTACAACAATAGTGTTCAGTCGACCATTCAGATGGCACCGTTTGAGTCGTTGTATGGTAAGCGCTGTAGATCCCCGGCATTCTAGGAAGAGGTTGGAGATAGGCAAGTGTTAGGCCCGAAGTTGCTTCAGTTGACCAATGAGGCTGTCCAGAAAATCAGAGCTCGTATGTTGACTGCCCAGAGCAGGCAGAAGAGCTACGCCGATGTTAGGCGTAGAGAGTTGGAGTTTGAGGTTGGCCAGCATATTTTCCTTAAGGTAGCTCCGATGCGTGGGGTTCTGAGGTTTGGTAAAAAGGGGAAACCGAGCCCTAGGTTTGTTGGACCTTTCGAGGTCCTTGAGAGGATTGGGGCTGTGGCTTATCGGTTAGCATTGCCGCCGTCCTTGGCTGTAGTACATAGTGTATTCCACGTTTCGATGCTCCGCTAGTATGTGGCAGACCCTTCGCACGTCATAGATTTTGAGCCTTTGCAGTTGAACCGTGACCTGAGCTTTGAGGAAAAACCCATAAAGATCCTGGCACTTGAGAAAAAGGTTTTGAGGAACCGAGCCATTGATTTAGTGAAAGTGTAGTGGCGGAATCAGGGAGCTGAGGAAGCTACTTGGGAGTTGGAAGTGCAGTGGTTCACTGGTCTCATGTGAATTAAGAGTAGGCCGTTTAGTTTCTGAAACCTGAGAGGTTCAGTTGTTTGATCAGCATGGTGTAGAGTTGAGGCTATTTGTTAACAGTTGTGAGTATTCATGTAACAGCCCGATTTTCAGCTAAATGTAAAATAAAGTTTTCTTTTATTTTTTCTAACTTTTGAAAGGTGCTGCTGGGAGGACTCGAACCCTTGGCCTAAAAAGGGTTTTGGAAGCTTGGGTTTAAATAAGGAAAATAAACGCGTCAGCTTGGGCTCGAAGGGGGGAAGCCCTCGGAAGGGAATTTGAGATTTCCAAGGCCTATTTAAATTAAGGTAGGGAATTTAAAAAAAAAAGAAGGAATAAAGACAAAATCCCTAACCCCTCTTTTCTTCAACTCCTAATCTTAACACTCTCGCCCCACACTGACGCCGCCGCCGCCGCCGCCCATCGCCGCACATCGCCCCGCCTCGCCGCACCGAGCAGCCTTCCAGCCAGCCCAACCCTCGCCGCCGTCGCACCAAGCCGCACCATCCCAGCCTCCACTCCGCACCAGTCACCCACCGCCGCGACGCCTACTACCGCCCGCGCGCTCGCGCCGCCGCTTAGCCTTACGCTCGCGCCCCAGTGTCGTCGCATCTACACGCCCGCGCCCAGCGCCAGACCGGCCGCTCGCGCCTCTGCGCGCTTACACGACAAGCGCCCAAAGACTTTTCGTCGACGCGCCGCGCGCCAAAGACATTAGTCGCGTCGCCGCTGCGCTGCGCGCGTCGCCCCGAATGTCGCTCGTTTCGCGCGCCCCGGCCCAGCCCAAGGTTGCCCGCGACGCGCTCGTCGCCCAGATGCCTTTGCGCGCCGAGCAGCGCGCAGCGCGCCGCCCGCGCGCGCCAGCAGCGCCCGTTCCTGCTCCTTGCTGCCGAGATGTGTGCCTTCTCAGTTGGTAAATTCCCGAGCCTCCACCCTTTGGACTCCATGATTTTAGTTACTGTTTATTTAATTAGGATATTTTATTACTTGCTTAGGTTGCTCGGGTTTGCTTAAAAGCTCGAGGGTCGTTATTTGATTCGTGATAATTATTCTCCACTTGTTTCCAGGTAAGGATTCCTTACCCGGGGTTGTGTGGACCCTGCGAATACTCTATTAGCATGTTGATTATTGTGACTGTACGAGTTCTAGCGGATAGGATTCATGCTTGCTTTTGTTTTCGTATTCGTGTTATGATTGCGTTTCGTTAGTTCCATGCTAGGTTCTTCTATCCTGGCATATCCATGTTTTCCGTTGTATGCAGGAAGATCCATGTTAAGGTTAGACGTGTGGAGTATAGTATAGAAGACTGTAGGGGTAACTAGTTTAGGTCCCGCTCGGGTAAGACCCGATGGACATCTGGAGGTGTAAGGCCCCGATGGGAGTCCTAGGTGTGTAAGGCCCCACTGGGCATCACTGATTCTGGAGGTGTAAGGCCTGATGGGCATCCTAGGTGTGTAAGGCCCCACTGGGCATCACTGATTCTGGAGGTGTAAGGCCCCGATGGGCATCCTAGGTGTGTAAGGCCCCACTAGGCATCACTGAGTCCTAGGTTGTGTAAGGCCCGAAGGGCATCCAAGTGTAGGACTTAGGAGAGGCTGTAGATGGAAGCCCTTGAGTAGGCTCGCCCTAGAAATAGCTCATAGCCTAAACCAACAGTTTCTGCTCTAAGTCATTGTATGGTTGCATGTCCGTGTGCTAAATGAGATGTTTTCGTATTGTACCCCGGTTGGGGATTCTTACTGAGTAACTCGTTGCTCACCCTTATTTTTTGTGGTTTTCCATCAGGTAACTTGCGACAGAGGCTGGATGGCTAGGGGGGCTGGGTGATCATGGATAGCTGACTCTGAGTTGCACATTCTTTTATTGTTTTTTTTATATATGATTTAGCATGTAGTGGGACTTGAGTCCCTAGGAAAGCACTCAAAAACCATTTTGTGTTCTCAAACTGTTTCCTTTGTTTTTCTTAAGAAAGTACTGATCAGTCACTGTTTATTGATTTTATTTTCAATGGATTTATGGTTTGATTTAAATGTGTTGATTGAAAATTTTTGAACATGGTACTTCGAACGTTGTTATTTTCATTCTTAATCATGCATGCTAAGTAAGGATCTAGGTTAGGGACCGTTTCTTGGGTCAGGTCCTTACAATTCAAAGAAGTTATGCCAGTGCGTGGCGTTGAGTTTTGGAGCTTGTGACCAGTCCGCGAGTTTGCTGAGAGTAGCACCGTAGAGATGTGTTCAGAGTTGGGTTAGCAGGGTTTAAATTGAGCCCCAGGTTTGTAGGGCCTTTTGAGATCCTTGAGCGGATCGGAGCAGTGGCCTTTCGGTTAGCTTTGCCCCGTCTTTGGCAGCAGTGCATTTTGTGTTCCACGTTTCGATGTCGAGGTAGTTTGTGGCAGACTGGATAGCATTGTGGCATTGAGCCTTTGGGAACCCAAGATGGTTTAGTTTTCGAAGAAGGGCTAGTGTTGTCTTAACCGAGAAGTTCAGTTGGTTAGGAATCAGTGGAGAATTCCTAGAGTTGTTTTGTCTTAGGACTTTCGAGGACGAAAGTCTTTAAAGGAGGGAGCATTGTAACGACCCAATTTTCTATTCCGGTTTTCCAGGTGCTTCCGGTTTAATATTCGGTTGTTCGGTTGGGCCGTTAGAGCTATTTTAACCCTTAGGGGTATTTTGGTCTTTTTTCTCCCCGGGCAGGATTTGTAGATTTTTAGGATTTTAGGGTCACTCCTGCCTTTGTCGAGGCTTGATTGTTGTTGGTTGCAAGACCCAAGATGTTTGGGCTAGTCGTTTGGAAGTTTGGAAGTGATTTGGGTTTTGGCAAAATTATTGTTGTTTGAGTGCTTCCATTGGGGATTTGAGCCCTTGCCCTTAATGTTTAATTGGGAGTTTGATTTAAGTGAGTTTTATTTATTGGAAAAGATTGCTTCAGCCGGGTCTCGAAGGAGGAAGCCGGGGAATGGGATTTTAGGGATTTTAAGGCTATTTAAATTGGATAAGGTTGGAGAAAATAGGAAAAAATCCCATTTTCCCCCCTTTTTGTTTTAACTCTCTCTCTCTCTCTCTCTCTCCCTCTCTCACAAAACCCGAGCCCCAGCCCCCCAGCTAGGCCAAGCCCGAGCCCCAACTCGCCAGCCGCGCACAATGTCAGGCCGCCCAGCCCTGTGCCGCGTTGCGCAGCCCTCGCCCAGGCCGCACCACGCCAGATCGCCTAGACCCAGCGTCACCCAGTCACGCACTATGCCGAGTCGCTCGTCCCCGCGCGCGTCGATGTAGCTCGTCGCGTCGCGCGTCCCCTCGCGCGTCCCTATAGTTCGTCGCGTCGCCCAGCTCGCGCGCCGTTCCCTGTGCCGAGCCGCGCCGCACGCCTTTGCCCAGCCGAGCTCGCGCCCGTGTTCGCCCGTTCGTGCCCGCGCCTTCCTACAGCTCGTTCGCACGCAGCTCCGCGCCCCAGCGTCCTCTGCAACGCCAGTGCGCCCAGCCAGCTTCTTTGCTGCCGACAGCCTGCCCTACTGTGTGAGATGGGTTGAGCCTTGTGTCTTCTCGGTTGGTTTTTCCTGAGTCTTTTCTTCTTTGGGCCCTGAGTTGTTGGCTGCTGCTTATTTATTTAATTAGGCTGTTTTATTAAATGTTTAGGTTGCTCGGGTTCCATAGAAGCTTGAGGGTCGCTTGGTTGATTTGTGATAGTTATTTCTGCTTGTTCCAGGTAAGGATTTCTTACCGTGGTTGTGTGGACCCTGCGATATTATCATGATGTGCCTTGTATGCTTGTTGACTGTTATGAGCATGATAGTGATAAGGCAGCTATGATTGATCTCTTGCTAGCATGTTTACCTGATTGTACATGTTAGTGCCATGCTAGGTTTGTTCTTCCACAATGCTTATGATTCCTATTTTAAGTTTGTAGTATCATGCTAGGTAAGTGTGATTGGTGTTGATTATTGTATGTTAGACAGGAATCATTTTCTCTGTACTCTTAGCTAGTATAGTAGGGTTTGTCATCATCCAAAGGCTGAGAGCGGACATAACGTACTTTGTCCCCACCGGTCGGGAGTAGAGCGAAGCATAACGTACATTGCTTCCCCCCCCCGGCCGCCGATGTGGATTTAGCTACCACTTCGGCATAAGCCTAGTTTGTAGCCTGCTAGAGCGGAACCCTGCCAACGGTGCAAGCCTGCCTTGGCCGGTTCTTAGCTTTAGGTCGGTGGTACAGGCTGCACAGATGAGTGTCGAGGGCCTCTGTAACAGCCCGGATTTCTGTTAATTGTGAAATAAGATTTTGCAACATTGTTCCAGGAGCAATTGGATTGTTAAGGTTTTGGAGGTTTATTGGTCGGGGGTAAAATAGGAAATTTCTTTTAAGGGTGGCTTGGGAGATTCGGGCCCTAGTCTTAAGGAAACTGGAAGCTTGGATTTAATTAAAGAAAAATTAAAGCGTCAGCTAGGACTCGAAGGAGGTAAGCCTTGGGAAGGGATTTAGGGGATTTTCCAAAAGCTTATTTAAATTTAGAAAAGAAAAAGAAAAGAAAAAGAAAAGCAAACAAAAGGAAAAAAAAAGGAGGAGAGAAAACCCTAGCGTCGCCCAGCCCCCCTACCTCGCCGCCATTGCCGTCGTCGCCCTGCTTTGCCACCCGATGCCGTCAACGCTCTGCCTCGCCGCACGCAGCCGCCATCCCAGGCCGCATCGAGCAGCCCTGCAGCAGCTCCATTGCAGCGGTCGCAGTCAGCCCGTGTCGCTCAGCCGTCCTTCGCACCATCCCAGCGTGATCTCGCCGAGTCGCCCAGCCCGTCCTTCGTGACCCCCGGGCGGGAGCTCGCCAGATCACTTCGTCCGCTCAGATCCAGACGCGGCGCGCGCCCGCGCCGCCGTCGTGTCTGCACGATTGCGCCCGATGCAGCTCGGCGTCGCCAGTGTCGCACGATTGTGCCCGATGCGGCCGAGCAATGCAAAGGTGCCCCAACAGAGCCCCATGCGCTCGCTTGCTGCGCATCTTTGCCTTGCCGAGAGCCTGCCTAGCCGTGATAGCTTGGTGCCGAGCCTGTTGTCTTCTCGGTTGGTAATTCTTGAGCCTCCGCTCTTTTGGACCTTGAGATAATAGCTGTTGATTGTCTAATTAGGGTGATTTTATTACTTGCTTAGGTTGCTTGGGTTCACATAGAAGCTCGAGGGTCACTTGTTGGGTTGTGTTGATATTTCTCTGCTTACTTCCAGGTAAGGGTTCCTTACCGAGGGTGTGTGGATCCTGCGTATAATTGCTAGCATGTCTTACCTTGTGATTGTATAAATTTCTAGTGGATAGGTTACATATTTCCTCTTGCTTCCAAGTTTGTGTTGTGCTGGTGTTCCTATTATACTCTGTTAGTTCCATGTTAGTGCTTGGCAGGTGATCCATAAAGTAGGTAAGTCCCCAATGGGCACTGCACTGATTCTGTATGTAGCTGGAGAGTATAAGACCCCGATGGGCATCTCTGTGATCCTAGCTGGAGTAAGACCCCGATGGGCATCCTAGATGTGTAAGACCCCGTCGGGCAGCATTGATGGCTAGAGGTGTAAGACCCCGATGGGCATCCGTATGTGTAAGAACCCGATGGGCATCATTGATTGAGGTGTAAGACCCCGATGGGCATCTGTATGTGTAAGACCCCGATGGGCATCCAGATGTAGAACCTAAGGCAGGTTGTAATTGTAAGCCCTTGATAGGCCAGCTCTAGTGTTAGCTCTTAGCCTAAATAACTGGTTTGTTCTAAGTCATTGTATGGTTGCATGTCGGTGTGCTAAATGCTATGTTTTCATATTGTACCCCGGTTGGGGGATCCTTACTGAGTAATACGTTGCTCACCCTTATTTTCTGTGTCCTTCCACCAGGTAACTTGGGACAGAGGCAGGATGGCTAGGAGGAGGCTGCTGGATGATCATGGACGGCCCAACTCTGAGACTGTTTCACCTTTATATGATTTTTGGTTTAGCATGTAGTTGGACTTGAGTCCTTAGAATATCATTCATGCAAAAACTTGTTTAAGACTTCTCGAACTGTTTCCTTGATTTTCTTTTGAAAGTATTGATCAGTCACTTTACTGGTGGGTTTTGCTTAATGGATTTTATGCTTGAATTTAGTTGTGTTGAATGAAAAGTTTTAAATTGGTACTCTCTATGATTGATTTCATATTTCTATTTATGCATGCTAAGTAAGGATCTAGGTTAGAGACCATTATTTTGGTCGGGTCTTTACAGCCTTGCACTACTGTGATCAGTGACACCGCTTCCGAGTCTTTAGGCATGCATACCTGGCCCGCGTAGTTTGTACTTAGGCCCCCACATTTACGCCGGTTGCAACAGCATGCGGTGTGCGCGCACACGCGTTAGTCGCTGGTTCGGAGAGCTCCCCCGGGCTAATGTTCGTGAGTACACCAATTCCTTCCAGTTTAGAGCCAGACTTCGGGTACTCTCCCGTTAGTCCAGATTTGTTAGCGAGGGTAAGAGGCCCTTGAGGACATCCTTGGGATCAGTTTTTGAGCTGATCAATTGGCCGAGGGAGAAAGACCCTCAAAGATGTCCCGGGATTGGTTATGAGAACCAATCATTAGGCCAGAAGTAGGAGACTTCCGAGGATTCCAGTTCTTGCCTTGTATGCTCGTTGAGCTATGATCTGTGTTGGTAGCTGTTTGCATGTATACTAGGGTGCTAGATGACTGATGTATCGTATTGTACCCCGGTTGGGGATTCTTACTGAGTATGTTTATACTCACCCTTATTTCTGTGGTTTTTCCACCAGGTAACTTGGGACAGCACCGGACGGCTAGCGGAGGGAGCTGATTGATCATGGGAGCTGCCGACACTCTGTTATTTGTTATTTGCATTGTTTATTCAGCATGTAGATGGACGGGAGTCCTAGGGGAAATGTTATTGAAAGTGATTTAAACTGTTTTGATAGTATTTATAAATACTAGCCAGGCTTGTTTTACTATGTTGGTTTTGCTTAATGAAAATTCCTAGTTATGCTTTAAGTGTTCCCCGTTCACAAATGTTTTTGAAGAGTTTTAAATATGAGCACTAAACCGCTTGTTGACATATTTAACTTGCATGCTGAGTGAGAACCTGGGTTTACGACCATGTTTGGGTCGGGTTCTTACACATGATGGCTGAAAGAGGAGCTGCTGATCATGGAAACCAGTTGTTTTAAAACTCTGAGTTTATGTTTATGTTTTTGTTGTCCTCTGAATGCATGTAGTTGGGCACGGAGCCCTTAGGAAGTTTTCTGTTTGTTTTCTGGATTCTGACACTATTGTAAACTGTTTGGGATTTTTGAATGTTTTGAATAAATCTCTAATCAGAGTGTGTTTTAAACTACTTTTAGCTTGGAACAGGTGCTTGGAAACAGGGACAGGTTTCAGGACATTTTATGTTTGATTTTGGAATGGATGTTTACCAGTTTTTTTGTTTTCATTCAGAATCTGGAAAACAATCTCGCATATTATTTTTAAGTTTTAAAGCATGAATTGAGGTAAAGGCCTAGTTTAAAACCTCTTTCAGGTCGGGTCTTTACATGAAGGCTTCCAGTCAGAGGTCTACAAGACTGTTGTAGCCACTGTGCGTGCCTCAATGGAAGTGGGAAGAGATTTCCATGGATTTTATCTCTGCATTGTCGAGGACACCAAGAGGGTTTACTCAGACCTGGGTGATTGTTGGCTGTGTGTCAAGGGTGCACACTTCGTGCCTGGTAGAGTTAACTATTCTGTAGAGTAGTGTGCACAGTTGCTTCTAGAGAAAATTATGCGGTATCAAGGGGTACCAGTTGAGATAGTATCTGTCAGGGATTCCCGTTTCACTTCTCATTTCTTAAGGGCACTTCGAAAGGGTTTTGGTGCTGAGTGTAGTTTCAGCACAGCTTTACACCCTCAGACTGATGGACAGACTGCGAAGGTGAATCAGATCCTTAAATATATGTTTAGGGCTTGTGTTCTTGACTTCTCAGGCAGTTGGGACCAGTATCTGCCTCTGTTGGAGTTTGCTTACAACAACAGTTATTAGGAGACGATTCAGATGGCACCGTTTGAGGCTTTGATTGGAAAGCGCTTGTAACGGCCCAAATTTCCGTACTGGTTTCCCAAGTACTATCAGTTCAGTATTGGTACAATCGGTTGGGCCGTTAGGGCTTTTTAACCCCGAAGGGCATTTTGGTCATTTTGCTCTTAGGGATGACCTGGTGGATATTTAGGGTTCAAGGGCTGTTTCTATATATCGTTGAGACCTGAGTTTTTGTTGGTTGCCGGTTCCCGGGAGTTATGATGTGTGTTAGGGTTTTGGAGGTATCCCAGTTGAATGTAAAAATTAAGGAAAATTTAAGAGTAAAGTGCTCGAGCCAGGACTCGAACCCAGGTGGCTTGGAGTTGAACTTTGTTGCTAATTAATTGGGAATTAATTAATGTTGCTGCTGGGATTCGAACCTGTGACCAGCCAAGATTTGGGAGGCTTGCTTTGTAGAGAATAAATAAGGAAAAAAAAGTGTTGTTTGTGGGATTCAAACCCTTGACCAGCAAGTAGTTTGGAGGCTTGGATTAAATGAGTTTTAATCAAAAGAAATACTTGCTTAAGCTGGGACTCGAAGGGGGAAAGCCCAGGATTTCAATCGACTAAAACCTATAGAAAAAACAATTGTATTTGTTTTTTTAAAACTTTCCGTAGCCGCACGACTCCCCAATCCCTCCTCCTTCTTGCCGATCCTTCAAGCTCTCCCTCCTTCCACATCTTGCAATCGTTCCTCTTTTGGCAAAAACGCACCAATCCATCCACTTAGAGACCAAGCCGTATTTGTGTGTGCGAACATCAAAGGGCATTCGCGAGTTGTGATCAAAGTTCCAGCCAAGATTGTTCAAGTTGCTCCAACCCGTTTATTTCAAACCATCGTCGCCGGTAAGCTTTGGGTAGGACTTGATAATCTTAATGCTAGTTGGTGGGTAGTTATTAAATAAAAATAAAATTGTATATTTTTTTTTAGAAGCCTCCTTGATTTCAATTTGTTCTCATCCAATTCCACCCATTTTATTTTTAAGCTGCTAGTTGTGATCTATTGGGATAGGACCCGTATTGGAGGATTTTATAAATTCTACAATTGGGTGGAAACGTGGGAATTAATAATTAGTTGCAAAAAAAAAAAAAAAGAAGAAAGAACAAACAGAACAATGATAGTTAATTTTAAATAATGGCATGCTCAAATAGAGGTACATGGAATGATTAAATAAATATCAATATCATGGGATTTAAATACTGTAGCTTGAGATCATGGATAAATTGAGTTATTGGCTAGTTAAAGGTCATATTGGATTTATAAGAATGGTGGGTCTGAGCAACCTAATTGCTAGGTTGCAAGTTATGACAATTTATGTTAATTAAGAAACTTAAACAATACCTTGGATGGATGCCATGCAATGACCAGATGGGTTAAATTTATTTGCTGGCCAAGTTGACCTTAATACTTTAATAATAAGGCAAACAGAGAGTTATATTGATAGTAGCATAATCAATTAATATGATATCAATTAATATGTTGGGTGGGTTCATTTGATTGGGAAGAATTAGGAGTCATAATCTAATTTTAATTAAGGATTATGTCTTTGCAAACGAAGTAATTAGTTGGACTAATCGGTATGTGTAATTTAGGTAATCGCACTTAGGAGTGTTCCTCGTTGAGGCTTGAGGAAGTGTTCACTTCTATATTAAGAATAAGGTAAGGATTTCTTACCGTGGTTGTGTGGACCCTGCAATGCTTTCAGGATTGTGCTTTGTATGCTTGGTTACTATTATGAGCATGTTAGCTATAGGACAGCTTGTGTTTGAAATCTTGCTAGCATGTTTGCTCGTTGTTCATGTTAGTGACATGCTAGGTTTGTTCTTCCAGCATGCTTTTGATTCCTGCTTGAGTTCGTAGTATCATGCTAGGGACTTTCCTTACCCGGGCATATCCATGTTTCCTATTCGTATTCTGTTAGTTCCATGCTAGGGTTTTCTTATCCTGTCATATCCTTGTTCCTGTTATATTCTGTTAGTTCCATGCTAGGAATAGGCAGGTGATGTATAGTGAGAAGACTGTAGGAGTTTCTAGTTAGGTCCCACTTGGGTAAGTCTCCGATGGGGCTCAATGCGGTGCTAGTGTAGGTAAGTCCCCGATGGGCACTGCACTGTTGCCTTATGTGTAAGACCCCATTGAGCAGCATTGATGGCTAGAGGTGTAAGACCCCAATGGGCATCATTGTTTTGAGGTGTAAGACCCCGATGGGCATCATTGATAGCTGGAGTAAGACCCCGATGGGCATCCTAGATGTGTAAGACCCCGTTGGGCAGCATTGATAGCTAGAGGTGTAAGACCCCGATGGGCATCCGTATGTGTAAGACCCCGATGGGCATCATTGATAGCTGTAGTAAGACCCCGCTGGGCATCCTAGATGTGTAAGACCCCGTTGGGCATCATTGATAGCTAGAGGTGTAAAACCTCGATGGGCATCATTGATTTGAGGAGTAAGACCCCGATGGGCATCCGTAGGTGTAAGACCCCGATGGGCATCCTTGTGTGTAAGTCCCCGATGGGCATCACTGAGTCTAGCAAGAGTAAGACCCTGATGGGCATCATTGCGTCCTAGGTTGTGTAAGACCCCGATGGTCATCAATGTGTAGAACCTAGAGTAGGCTGTGGTAGTAAGCCCTTGAATAGGCAATTTCTAGACCGGCGATTAGCCTGAGCTAACTTGTTGTTTCTGAGCTCGTATTTGTTTGCATGTATGCTAGGGTGCTAGATGACTGATGTATCGTATTGTACCCCGGTTGGGGATTCTTACTGAGTATGTTTATACTCACCCTTATTTCGTGGTTTTTCCACTGTGTAACTTGGGACAAAGACACCAGGATGCCTAGCGGAGGGAACTGTTTGATCATGGGGGTTGCCAGCACTCTGTCGTTTATTGTTTGCATTTATTTATTCAGCATGTAGATGGAGAGGAGTCCTAGGGGAATGATGTTAAAGTTGTTTAAACTGTTTTGAATGTTCTTTTATAAATACTGGCCAGGCTTATTTTACCTTGTTGGATTTGCTTTATGAAAATTGTTGGTTATGTTTTAAGTGTTCCCCGTTTCCAAATGTTTTGAAAAAGTTTTAAATATGAGCACTAAACCGCTTGTTGAAATATTTAACTTGCATGCTGAGTGAGGACCTAGGTTTAGGGTGTATTTGTGTCGGGTTCTTACAGCTTGGTATCAGAGCACAGAGTCATAGATTCTGTAGACGAACCTGCGTTGTAGGTTGTTGTCCCCATGATCATCCGCACACCGCGGCCATCAGGTTTGTCTGTGTTCATTAAGCTAAGGGTTTTATTTTACAATACTGCACCTAGTATACATGTGTTACCCTTGTTGGGTAGTGAGAGTCCCGGTGAGGACTAGCTTTGTGTTTAGTGTAGATCGCTTATGCTGAATACACATTGAGGAGCAGGGACGTTTGGTATTGCCAACCGAGAAGTTGGATGCGCATGTTGATGATGAGACCACGCCCAGGTTGTCTAGACCCAGAGGCCACCTTTGGCCCCGCAGCTTGAGTTGCCAAGAGAAGAGGTTAGAGGCTAGCATGCCTTAGAGTGAGACTCCTTGAGGGGTGTGCTCCACCATGAGAGAATTGATGGCAGTCTTTTAGCTATCGAGAGCGGAGACCTGTGCGCAGCTTTGTAGCGCGTGAGTGAGGAGTCCTGCACAGATAGCCCAACCGACAGAGTTTATTTAGGAGACACCCCTAGTAGCTCCGTGAGCTTGAGGTTTCGGAAGGGCTTGATCACAGAGTTTATGCTTTGATGAGTTAGTTGGCGTTAATCGAGCCACCGAGTTTGGCAAGTGGAAGCCTGTAGAGCTGGATGTTTTTGCGAACCCACTACTAGCAGCGAGGTGGTTGGCCAGGATCGAGTTTATCATCCGAGTGTTGGAATGACCTGGCGTTTAGAGGTCGATGACCTAATGTTCAGAGGCCGAGGCATGCCGTTCTTGTGTTGTTGGATGCAGCAGTATGGTGGTGGAAGTCCCCTGTGAGAGGCGGACCAGCAGAGTCTCCACCAGCCACCCGGTCGATTGGCAAACTGCCAAGTTAGTAGCTTTTGAGGAAGATGTAGAGACATCTTGTCCTCCTACAAGCCTCGCGAATGCTTTGCGGCCAGCTTCTTTTAGTACCCTCGTAGCCAGGGTGTAGTGTGGGGTTTGCTTGTCAGGACTTAACCCATCCGTGGTTTCTAGTTGGCTAGTAGAGAGAAGCACCTTGTGTTAGCATGTTCCAAGAGTGGAGCCAGGTGCTGCCACTCGAGGGTTGGCCTGAGTATTTGTTGAGCATCGAGTGGGATGCAGGAGTGGGCCGTGGCTTGTCTGTTAGACGTGATGTCAGAGAGTAGTCTACTCGAGTGTTGAGACTCTTGTGTTGAGTGCCATTGCCCTCACACTGGAGTGTGACCTTCCTTCCTTCCTCAGAGGGGCTTAAAGCCCGTAAAGAGATGTTTGTGTTGTTAAGGATGTAGTGCCTGTTGGCACCAAGCTTTGAGAGGAGGCCTAGATTCAGGCCAGTTGGCACTTTTTGTGCAGGTGGTTCTAGGACCTGCCCGGAGATTGGCATCCCCACTAGTCTTGTCCCATTTCTTGAGATTGCACCTGTTTGGGTTGCATAAGAGATCTAGCTCGGTAGTAGTCAGAAAACTACAAGTGTGAGGTCGTTCGAGGGATAAGTAGGAGCCTTACAGGGTCACCGAGAGTTGGGTACAAAGGATGCTGTTGGTTGTTAAGGGCTAGCGCGTCCGAGTTCTCACGCCTGTGTTGTGGGCTTGTGAGCCAGTTGGATGGTAATGTGATTCAACTACCCTAGAGTTACCCTAATATGAGTGGGGTTGGCATCGATGATGCATGGTTGATCCAGTGTTAGAGCCATGAGTTGGATGGTTGATCGGAGCATGTTTAGTGGACCATTGGTATGAGGTAAGTTAGCTTGGTGTGGCTATGCTCTTGTAAGAGTTAGTTGACCAATGTGGCATTCCGTGGTGAGTTGACCCCGAGTGGGTTGAACTCTTGTTGCTCCTTTGCTAGTTGTGGCTCTAGTGGGAGGCAAAAGTTGCCTTGTGTGAGAGTACTTGTTGGTTTGGATCTTAAGGAATCAAGTTGGAGCTGTACACGTCGGTGTACTTTTGTGTAGCTTGTTCCGTGGTGTATGTTTTGGGAACCACGAAAGGTTCGTGTTGAGACACCAGAGCTCAGTCAGACCCAGGCAGTGTTGCTCGGTTGAGTTGTTGGATGCTTGTAGTCGGTTGACAAGCTAGAGTTGTTCTTAGTAGCCTCTGTGTTGGTTTTCAGAATTCTTAGCAAGGTGGTGCTTGGCGTTGACCAAGGTTTGGTTCCCATGTTGTTTCTAGAGCTAGCTAGGTTCGAGCAAGCTGGCGTTGCCCTGAGGACTTGTTCCAAGTCAGGAAGTTTTGGGAGTTTACCCCTCCCTCGGCGGTTGAGTAAGTACTGCTAGTTCTAAGTTGGTGGTTCAAGCGATTGTTGAATCCCTCGATTGTTGCTTTCGAGGGAATTGGTTGTTGTTGCCTTCGATGAGCAGGACGGCTAGCGTGTGTGAAGTTCGCTGTCCTTCGAAAGTCCGCTTGCTGGGAAATCGTTCCTATAGAGGAGGAGTCAGCTCAGCTCCTGAGTTGTGTAGTTGATTAGAGTGGCGTAGCGGTCAGCCCAGCGAGAGTGTCCCTGCGTTGGTTTGTTAGCAAGCGGAAAGTTATTTGTCCCCGCGAGGGCGGAGGCCAGCCAGTTCAAGGGCTTGAGTTGTTGCTGGAAAGTTGTTGGATCCTTGGAGTTTGTAGAACCCCTAGTTCCTTGGTTGTTGAGTTGCACCGTGGATGCTGGCCTCGAGTTTTAACTTTTGAGGTAGCCTTGCTGACTCGAGTTGTTCATGATCCACAAGCTTGTGGTTGTCGCTATCCTTATTCCTCGCGATGTTTCGTGGGTGGAGTTTCTGGATTGGAAGAAGAGTTAGGTCTAGCTATAAGGAGGAAGTCCTTAGAGCAGCCAGATGGACTTAAGGGTTGAGTGGCAGCTTGGAGGCGAGCTTCGCTCGTTGTAAGACTTGGGTTGAGTTTCTGCAGAGTAAGCCCTTCTCGGGCTCTGTTTCTAGTTGGTGTGCGTTCGCAGTTGGCATAGCGGTGCCGTGGCATTGGTTAGTTAGACCTTTGAGTTGTTATCCTCAAGCTATTGAGTTGCAAGTAGCCCCGTGGTGTTTCTTCCTTACTACTCGAGATTTCCATGAGAGGATTGTTGGATGCTTCCTTGGCTGGCGATGTCCTCTTAGACCAGGTGCTGGTAGGATTGCGTTGGAATGTTTGCGGTCGGCTGTTGAGGGGCCAGTTTGTTGGTTTGGCCGAGTTGAGTTTGTGCCTTGACCTTAGACGCCGATTTCTCTTTAAGGTGGTGGCTTAGTTGCTTGGGACTGGTACCGGTTGGTGAAGTTTTCCTTTAGGATCGATGCCGCAGATGGTGGTTGGGAGGATTCCGTTGAGTTTTGTTGGCAAACATTGGGGTTCGTTGGTCTCTTGTGAAGTAAGAGTAGGCCGGTTAGTTTCTGGAACCTGGGAGGTTCAGTTGTTTGGCCAGCATGGTGTAGGGTTGAGGTTGTTCGTTAACAGCTATGAGCATTAAGAGAAGTTACATCGGTGCGTGGCGTAGAGTTTTAGAGCTTGTGACCAATCCACAAGTTTGCTGAGAGTAGCGCCATAGAGAGGCGTTCTGAGTTGGGTCAGCAGGGATAAGTGAGCCCTAGGGTAGTAAGAAAGTTTGAGAGTTGGAGCGAGTCGGAGCACCTGGCTTACCGATTTGCACTGTCACGTCTCTGTCTTCAGGCTCAGTGTATATCTAGTTTTGGTCGAGATAGTTGTGGCCGACTCGTTGGCATTTTGGCTTTGAGCCTTTGGGAACCTAAGAGGGTTTGAGTTTCGAAGAAGAAATGGTGTTGTCTTAACCTAGAGTTCGGTTGGTTAAGGATCAATGGAGTTTTCCTAGAGTTCTTTTAGTCTTGGGACTTTCGGGAACGAAAGTCTTAAAAGTAGGGAGTATTGTAATGACCCAAATTTCCGTACTGGTTTCCCAGGTACTTTCAGTTCAGTATTGGGACAATCGGTTGGGCCGTTAGGGCTTTTTAACCCCGAAAGGCATTTTGGTCATTTTGCTCTTAGGGATGACCTGGTGGATATTTAGGGTTCCAGGGCTGTTTCTATATATCGTTGAGACCTGAGTTTTTGTTGGTTGCCGGTTCCCAGGAGTTATGATGTGTGTTAGGGTTTTGGAGGTATCCCAGTTGAATGTAAAAATTAAGGAAAATTTAAGAGTAAAGTGCTCGAGCCAGGACTCGAACCCAGGTGGCTTGGAGTTGAACTTTGTTGCTAATTAATTGGGAATTAATTAATGTTGCTGCTGGGATTCGAACATGTGACCAGCCAGGCTTTGGGAGGCTTGCTTTGTAGAGAATAAATAAGGAAAAAAAAAAGTGTTGCTTGTGGGATTCGAACCCTTGACCTGCAAGTGGTTTGGAGGCTTGGATTAAATGAGTTTTAATCAAAAGAAATACTTGCTTAAGGTGGGACTCGAAGGGGGAAAGCCCAGGATTTCAATCGACTAAAACCTATAGAAAAAAAATCGTATTTGTTTTTTTTAAACTTTCCGTAGCAGCACGACTCCCCAATCCCTCCTCCTTTTTGCCGATCCTTCAAGCTCTCCCTCCTTCCACATCTTGCAATCGTTCCTCTTTTGGAAAAAACGCACCAATCCATCCACTTAGAGACCAAGCCGTATTTGTGTGTGCGAACATCAAAGGGCATTCGCGAGTTGTGATCGATGTTCCAGCAAAGATTGTTCAAGTTGCTCCAACCCGTTTATTTCAAACCATCGTCGCCGGTAAGCTTTGGGTAGGACTTGATAATCTTAATGCTAGTTGGTGCGTAGTTATTAAACAAAAATAAAATTGTATATTTTTTTTAGAAGCCTCCTTGATTTCAATTTGTTCTCATCCAATTCCACCCATTTTATTTTTAAGCTGCTAGTTGTGATCTATTGGGATAGGATCCGTATTGGAGGATTTTATAAATTCTACAATTGGGTGGAAACGTGGGAATTAATAATTAGTTGCAAAAAAAAAAAAAAAAGAAGAAAGAACAAACAGAACAAGGATAGTTAATTTTAAATAATGGCATGCTCAAATAGAGGTACATGGAATGATTAAATAAATATCAATATCATGGGATTTAAATACTGTAGCTTGAGATCATGGATAAATTGAGTTATTGGCTAGTTAAAGGTCATATTGGATTTATAAGAATGGTGGGTCTGAGCAACCTAATTGCTAGGTTGCAAGTTATGACAATTTATGTTAATTAAGAAACTTAAACAATACCTTGGATGGATGCCATGCAATGACCAGATGGGTTAAATTTATTTGCTGGCCAAGTTGACCTTAATACTTTAATAATAAGGCAAACAGAGAGTTATATTGATAGTTAGCATAATCAATTAATATGATATCAATTAATATGTTGGGTGGGTTCATTTGATTGGGAAGAATTAGGAGTCATAATCTAATTTTAATTAAGGATTATGTCTTTGCAAACGAAGTAATTAGTTGGACTAATCGGTATGTGTAATTTAGGTAATCGCACTTAGGAGTGTTCCTCGTTGAGGCTTGAGGAAGTGTTCAGTTCTATATTAAGAATAAGGTAAGAATTTCTTACCGTGGTTGTGTGGACCCTGCAATGCTTTCAGGATTGTGCTTTGTATGCTTGGTTACTGTTATGAGCATGTTAGCTATAGGACAACTTGTGTTTGAAATCTTGCTAGCATGTTTGCTCGTTGTTCATGTTAGTGCCATGCTAGGTTTGTTCTTCCAGCATGCTTTTGATTTCTGCTTGAGTTCGTAGTATCATGCTTGGGACTTTCCTTACCCGGGCATATCCATGTTTCCTATTCGTATTCTGTTAGTTCCATGCTAGGGTTTTCTTATCCTGTCATATCCTTGTTCTTGTTATATTCTGTTAGTTCCATGCTAGGAATAGGCAGGTGATGTATAGTGAGAAGACTGTAGGAGTTTCTAGTTAGGTCCCACTTGGGTAAGTCTCCGATGGGGCTCAATGCGGTGCTAGTGTAGGTAAGTCCCCGATGGGCACCGTGATCGTTGCCTTATGTGTAAGACCCGTAAAGCATTGATGGCTAGAGGTGTAAGACCCTGTTGGGCATCATTGTTTTGAGGTGTAAGACCCCGATGGGCATCATTGATAGCTGGAGTAAGACCCCGATGGGCATCCTAGATGTGTAAGACCCCGTTGGGCAGCATTGATAGCTAGAGGTGTAAGACCCCGATGGGCATCCGTATGTGTAAGACCCCGATGGGCATCATTATTTTGAGGTGTAAGACCCCGATGGGCATCCGTATGTGTAAGACCCCGATGGGCATCATTGATAGCTGGAGTAAGACCCCGATGGGCATCCTAGATGTTTAAGACCCCGTTGGGCATCATTGATAGCTAGAGGTGTAAGACCCCGATGGGCATCATTGATTTGAGGAGTAAGACCCCGATGGGCATCCGTAGGTGTAAGTCCCCGATGGGCATCCTTGTGTGTAAGTCCCCGATGGGCATCACTAAGTCTAGCAAGAGTAAGACCCTGATGGGCATCATTGCGTCCTAGGTTGTGTAAGACCCCGATGGGCATCAATGTGTAGAACCTAGAGTAGGTCAGTGTAGTAGTAAGCCCTTGAATAGGCAATTTCTAGACAGCGATTAGCCCTGAGCTAACTTGTTCTTTTCCGAGCTCGTATTTGTTTGCATGTATGCTAGGGTGCTAGATGACTGATGTATCGTATTGTACCCGGTTGGGGATTCTTACTCGAGTATGTTTATACTCACCCTTATTTTCGTGGTTTTTCCACTGGTAACTTGGGACAAACACCGGGATGGCTAGCGGAGGAGCTGTTTGATCATGGGGTTGCCAGGCACTCTGCGTTTATTGTTTGCATTTATTTATTCAAAGCATGTAGATGGAGAGGAGTCCTAGGGGAATGTTGTTAAATTTGTTTAAACTGTTTTGAATGTTCTTTTATCAATACTGGCCAGGCTTATTTTACCTTGTTGGATTTTCTTTATGAAAATTGTTGGTTATGTTTTAAGTGTTCCCCGTTTCCAAATGTTTTGAAAAAGTTTTAAATATGAGCACTAAACCGCTTGTTGAAATATTTAACTTGCATGCTGAGTGAGAACCTAGGTTTAGGAGTGTATTTCAGTCGGGTTCTTACAGCTTGGTATCGTGAGCACGAGTCATAGATTCGTGTGAGACTAACTGCGTTGTAGGTTGTTGTCCCCATGATCATCAAAGACTCATGGCCATCAGGTTTGTCTGAGTTCATTAAGCTAAGGGTTTTATTTTACAATACTGCACCTATTATACATGTGTTACCATTGTTGGGTAGTGAGAGTCCCGGTGAGGACTAGCTTTGTGTTTAGTGTAGATCGCTTATGCTGAATACACATTGAGGAGCAGGGACGTTTGGTATTTCCAACCGAGAAGTTGGATTGCGCATGTTGATGATGAGACCACGTCCGTGGTTGTCTAGACTCGTGAGGCCACCTTTGGCCCTGGCGATTGAGTTGCCAAGAGAAGAGGTTAGAGGCTAGCATGCCTTAGAGTGAGACTCCTTGGAGCAGGTGTGCTCCGGCCATGAGAGAATTGATGGCGAGTCTTTTAGCTATCGAGAGCGGAGACCAGCGCAGATTTGTAGCGCGTAGTGAGGAGTCCCGGCACAGATAGCCCGGTGACAGAGTTTATTTAGGAGACACCCCCTAGTAGCTCTCCGTGAGCTCGGAGGTTTGGAAGGGCTTGATCGGCGCAGTTTATCTTTGATGAGTTAGTTGGCGTTAATCGAGCCGCCGAGTTTGGCAAGTGGAAGCTCAGAATTTGGATGTTTTTGAGAACCCACTACTAGCAGCGAGGTGGTTGGCCAGGATCGAGTTTATCATCCGAGTGTTGGAATGACCTGGCGTTTAGAGGTCGATGACCTGATGTTCAGAGGCCGAGGCATGCCGTTCTTGTGCTGTTGGATGCAGTAGTATGGTGGTGGAAGTCCCCTGTGAGAGGCGGACCAGCAGAGTCTCCACCAGCCACTCGGTCGATTGGCAAGCTGGCAAGTTAGTAGCTTTTGAGGAAGATGTAGAGACATATTGTCTTCCTGCAAGCCTGTAGTCGTTTTGCAGCCAGTTCTTTTAGTACCCTCGTAGCCAGGGTGTAGTGTGGGGTTTGCTTGTCAGGACTTAACCCATCCGTGGTTTCTAGTTGGCTAGTAGAGAGAAGCACCTTGTGTTAGAATGTTCCATGAGTGGAGCCAGGTGCTGCCACCCGAGGGTTGGCCTGAGTATTTGTTGAGCATCGAGTGGGATGCAGGAGTGGGCCGTGGCTTGTCTGTTAGACGTGATGTCAGAGAGTAGTCTACTCGAGTGTTGAGACTCTTGTGTTGAGTGCCATTGCCCTGTCACCTAGAGTGTGACCTTCCCTTCCCTCAGAGGGGCTTAAAGCCCGTAAAGAGATGTTTGTGTTGTTAAGGATGTAGTGCCTGTTGGCACCAAGCTTTGAGAGGAGGCCTAGATTCAGGCCAGTTGGCACTTTTTGTGCAGGTGGTTCTAGGACCCGCCCGGAGTTTGGCATCCCCACTAGTCTTGTACCCATTTCCTGAGATTGCACCTGTTTGGGTTGCATAAGAGATCTAGCTCGGTAGTAGTCAAAAAACTACAAGTGTGAGGTCGTTCGAGGGATAAGTAAGAGCCTTTCAGGGTCACCGAGAGTTGGGTACAAAGGATGTTGTTGGTTGTTAAGGGCTAGCGCGTCCGAGTTTCGCGCTGTGTTGTTGGCTTGTGAGCGGTTGGATGGTAGTGTGATTCGACTACCCTAGAGTTACCCTAATATGAGTGGGGTTGGCATCGATGATGCGTGGTTGATCCAAATGTTAGAGCCATGAGTTGGATGGTTGATCGGAGCACGTCTAGTGGACCATTGGTATGAGGTAAGTTAGCTTGGTGTGGCTATGCTCTTGTAAGAGTGAGTTGACCAATGTGGCATTCCGTGGTGAGTTGACCCCGAGTGGGTTGAACTCTTGTTGCTCATTTGCTAGTTGTGGCTCTATTGAGAGGCAAAAGTTGCCTTGTGTGAGAGTACTTGTTGGTTTGGATCTTAAGGAATCAAGTTGAGTCATACACGCGTCGGTGTACTTTTGTGTAGCTCGTTCCGTGGTGTATGTTTTGGGGAACCACGAAAGGTTCGTGTTGAGACACGAGCTCGGTCGGACCAGCGGTGTTGCTCGATTGAGTTGTTGGATGCTTGTAGTCGGTTTGCAAGCTAGAGTTGTTCTTAGTAGCCTCTGCGTTGGTTTTCAGAATTCTTAGCAAGGTGGTGCTTGGCGTTGACCAAGGTTTGGTTCCCATGTTGTTTCTAGAGCTAGCTAGGTTCGAGCAAGCTGGAGTTGCCCTGAGGACTTGTTCCAAGTCAGGATGTTTTGGGAGTTTACCCCTCCCTCGGCGGTTGAGTAAGTAGTGCTAGTTCTAAGTTGGTGGTTCAAGCAATTGTGGAATCCCTCGATTGTTGCTTTCGAGGGAATTGGTTGTTGTTGCCTTCGATGAGCAGGACAGCTAGCGTGTGTGAAGTTCGCTGTCCTTCGAAAGTCCGCTTGCTGGGAAATCGTTCCTGTAGAGGAGGAGTCAGCTTAGCTCCTGAGTTGTGTAGTTGATTAGAGTGGCGTAGCGGTCAGCCCAGCTAGAGTGTCCCTGCGTTGGTTTGTTAGCAAGCGGAAAGTTGTTTGTCCCCGCGAGGGCGGAGGCCAGCCAGTTCAAGGGCTTGAGTTGTTGCTATAAAGTTGTTGGATCCTTGGAGTTTGTAGAACCCCTAGTTCCTTGGTTGTTGAGTTGCACCGTGGATGCTGGCCTCGAGTTTTAACTTTTGAGGTAGCCTTGCTGACTCGAGTTGTTCATGATCCACAAGCTTGTGGTTGTCGCTATCCTTATTCCTCAAGATGTTTCGTGGGTGGAGTTTCTGGATTGGAAGAAGAGTTAGGTCTAGCTATAAGGAGGAAGTCCTTAGAGAAGCCAGATGGACTTAAGGGTTGAGTGGCAGCTTGGAGGCGAGCTTCGCTCGTTGTAAGACTTGGGTTGAGTTTCTGCAGAGTAAGCCCTTCTCGGGCTCTGTTCCTAGTTGGTGTGCGTTCGTGTAAGGACCCGACCCAAGAAACGGTCTCTAACCTAAAGGCCTTACTTAGCATGCACGATTAAAAATATAAAACGTCATTCAGAGCTTGAAATTTTAAAACCAAAGTCTCGCAGAAAGCACGTTTAAAGCAAACCATAATTCATAAGTTCAATTAAATAGAATAGTTAAATGACTGATCAGTACTTGCTTAAAACAAATCAAGGGAAACGGTACGAGAAACATAAAATAGTTTTAAGTGCTTTTCCTAGGGACCCAAGTCCCACTACATGCTAAATCATAAAAGAAAACATAAAAAGAAACGTGCAACTCAGAGTCAGCTGTCCATGATCATCCAGCAGCCTCCTCCTAGCCATCCCGCCTCTGTCCCAAGTTACCTGGTGGAAACCACAGAAAATAAGGGTGAGCAACAAGTTACTCAGTAAGAATCCCCATCCGGGATACAATACAAAAACATCTCATTTAGCCCACCGACATGCAACCATACAAGACTTAAAGCGGAAACGGTTGGATGAAACATACAACAGTCCTAGGGCTTGCCTACTCAGAGGCTCACAGCTATCAAACTTCCCTAGGCTCTACACCTAGATGCCCTTCGGGCCTTACACAACCTAATACTCAGTGATGCCCATCGGGGACTTACACACCTAGGATGCCCATCGGGGTCTTACACCTCCAACTCAGTGATGCCCATCGGGGACTTATACACCTAGGATGCCCATCGGGGTCTTACACCTCCAACTCAGTGATGCCCATCGGGGACTTATACACCTAGGATGCCCATCGGGGTCTTACACCTCCAACTCAGTGATGCCCATCGTGGTCTTATACACCTAGGATGCCCATCGGGGTCTTACACCTCCAACTCAGTGATGCCCATCGGGGTCTTATACACCTAGGATGCCCATCGGGGTCTTACACCTCCAACTCAGTGATGCCCATCAGGGTCTTATACACCTAGGATGCCCATCGGGTCTTACACCTCCAACTCAGTGATGCCCATCAGGGTCTTATACACCTAGGATGCCCATCGGGGTCTTACACCTCCAACTCAGTGATGCCCATCAGGGTCTTATACACCTAGGATGCCCATCGGGGTCTTACACCTCCGGTTGTCCATCGGGGTCTTACCCGAGCGGGACCTACACTAGATACCCCTTCTAACTTCTACACTAATCATCTCAGTCTCAAACTAACATGGATTTAACGGCATTCAACGGAAAACATGGATATGCCAGGAAGAGGCACCTAGCATGGTACTAACGGAACACAATTATACGACAAACATGAATCAAGGAAGCATGAATCCTATCTAATAGTAACTCATACAATCACAGAAATCAGCATGCTATCAAGGTATTCGCAGGGTCCACACAACCCCGGGTAAGAAATCCTTACCTGGAAACGAGTGGAGAAAAGTTGTCACAAATCGAAATACGACCCTCGAGCTTTTAAGTAAAACCCGAGCAACCTAAGCAAGTAATAAAACATCCTAATTAATAAACAGCATCTAAAATCAGGAAGTCCAAAGGGTGGAGGCTCGGGAATTTACCAACCGAGAAGGCACACGTCTCGGCAGCAGCAAAGAAGGACATGAGCAGCGCTAGGCAAAGCAGGGCGCGCGCAAGATCGGGGCTTCTTTGGCGCTTATCGGGTAGCTGGCTGGGGCGCGAGGGGACGAGCGCTGGCGCTGGCTTGTATTTGGGCGTGGCGCGGACGCGACGTCACGGCACGACGCACGCAGGAGCGGGGCGGTGCGCGCGCATTTAACGATGCGCGGCTGGTGCGCTGGGGCACGCGATCGTCGTCGCGGACGCTTGGCCGGCGGAGCGATGTCGGCTGGTGCGGGGGCGCGCGGCGGGCTCGGGCGGAGCGGCAGCGGGCGTGGTGTGGTGTGGGCGGCGGCGGTTGTGCGTGCGATGTGGTGGCTGGGTGCATTGCGGCTCGTGGTGCGGCGGCAGGCGGTCTTTGCAAGGCGTGCGACGGTGTGGGGCGGCGCTGGGGCGCGAACGGCGACGTGAGGCGGCGTGGGCGAGGATGGGTTGTGCGGCGGTGGGCGGCGGCGACGGCGTGGGTGTGGGGCGATGGGGTTAGGGTTCTTGCGAGAGAGAGAGAGACTTTTTTTTTTTTTTTTTTCCTTTTCCCCTTCCTTAGATTAAATAAACTTGGGATTCTCAAATGACCTTCCCAAGACTCCTCTTCGAGCCCCGGCTGACGCGTTTATTTTCTTATTTAAAACCCAAGCTTCCAAACCCCCTTTTTAGGCCAAGGGTTCGAGTCCTTCCAACATCTCCTCACAAAACTAAAAAAAAAATGAAAGAAAACCTTATTTCACATTTAAATAAAAACCGGTCATTCTGATTAGTCGATTGGCATAAGCGGTGCCGTGGCATTGGTTAGTTAGACCTTTGAGTTGTTATCCTCAAGCTATTGAGTTGCAAGTAGCCCCGTGGTGTTTCTTCCTTACTACTCGAGATTTCCATGAGAGGATTGTTGGATGCTTCCTTGGCTGGCGATGTCCTCTTAGACCAGTTGCTGGTAGGATTGCGTTGGAATGTTTGCGGTCGGCTGTTGAGGGGCCAGTTTGTTGGTTTGGCCGAGTTGAGTTTGTGCCTTGACCTTAGACGCCGATTTCTCTTTAAGGTGGTGGCTTAGTTGCTTGGGACTGGTACCGGTTGGTGAAGTTTTCCTTTAGGATCAGTCGCCAGATGGTGGTTCGGAAGGATTCCGTTGAGTTTTGTTGGCAAACATTGGGGTTCGTTGGTCTCTTGTGAAGTAAGAGTAGGCCGGTTAGTTTCTGGAACCTGGGAGGTTCAGTTATTTGGCCAGCATGGTGTAGGGTTGAGGTTGTTCGTTAACAGCTGTGAGCATTAAGAGAAGTTACATCGGTGCGTGGCGTACAGTTTTAGAGCTTGTGACCAATCCACAAGTTTGCTGAGAGTAGCGCCATAGAGAGGCGTTCTGAGTTGGGTCAGCAGGGATAAGTGAGCCCTAGGGTAGTAAGACTGTTTGAGAGTTGGAGCGAGTCGGAGCACCTGGCTTACCAATTTGCACTGTCATGTCTCTGTCTTCAGGCTCAGTGTATATCTAGTTTTGGTCGAGATAGTTGTGGCCGACTCGTTGGCATTTTGGCTTTGAGCCTTTGGGAACCTAAGAGGGTTTGAGTTTCGAAGAAGAAATGGTGTTGTCCTAACCTAGAGTTCGGTTGGTTAAGGATCAATGGAGTTTTCCTAGAGTTCTTTTAGTCTTGGGACTTTCGGGAACGAAAGTCTTAAAAGTAGGGAGTATTGTAATGACCCAAATTTCCGTACTGGTTTCCCAGGTACTTTCAGTTCAGTATTGGGACAATCGGTTGGGCCGTTAAGGCTTTTTAACCTCGAAGGGCATTTTGGTCATTTTGCTCTTAGGGATGACCTGGTGGATATTTAGGGTTCCAGGGCTGTTTCTATATATCGTTGAGACTTGAGTTTTTGTTGGTTGCCGGTTCCTGGGAGTTATGATGTGTGTTAGGGTTTTGGAAGTATCCCAGTTGAATGTAAAAATTAAGGAAATTTTAAGAGTAAAGTGCTCGAGCCAGGACTCGAACCCAGGTGGCTTGGAGTTGAACTTTGTTGCTAATTAATTGGGAATTAATTAATCTTGCTGCTGGGATTCGAACCTGTGACCAGCCAGGCTTTGGGAGGCTTGCTTTGTAGAGAATAAATAAGGAAAAAAAAAAGTGTTGCTTGTGGGATTCGAACCCTTGACCTGCAAGTGGTTTGGAGGATTGGATTAAATGAGTTTTAATCAAAAGAAATACTTGCTTAAGGTGGGACTCGAAGGGGGAAAGCCCAGGATTTCAATTGACTAAAACCTATAGAAAAAAAAATCGTATTTGTTTTTTTTAAACTTTCCGTAGCCGCACGACTCCCCAATCCCTCCTCCTTCTTGCCGATCCTTCAAGCTCTCCCTCCTTCCACATCTTGCAATCGTTCCTCTTTTGGCAAAAACGCACCAATCCATCCACTTAGAGACCAAGCCGTATTTGTGTGTGCGAACATCAAAGGGCATTCGCGAGTTGTGATCGAAGTTCCAGCCAAGATTGTTCAAGTTACTCCAACCCGTTTATTTCAAACCATCGTCGCCGGTAAGCTTTGGGTAGGACTTGATAATCTTAATGCTAGTTGGTGGGTAGTTATTAAATAAAAATAAAATTGTATATTTTTTTTAGAAGCCTCCTTGATTTCAATTTGTTCTCATCCAATTCCACCAATTTTATTTTTAAGCTGCTAGTTGTGATCTATTGGGATAGGACCCGTACTGGAGGATTTTATAAATTCTACAATTGGGTGGAAACGTGGGAATTAATAATTCGTTGCAAAAAAAAAAAAAGAAGAAAGAACAAACAGAACAAGGATAGTTAATTTTAAATAATGGCATGCTCAAATAGAGGTACATGGAATGATTAAATAAATATCAATATCATGGGATTTAAAATCGTAGCTTGAGATCATGGATAAATTGAGTTATTGGCTAGTTAAAGGTCATATTGGATTTATAAGAATGGTGGGTCTGAGCAACCTAATTGCTAGGTTGCAAGTTATGACAATTTATGTTAATTAAGAAACTTAAACAATACCTTGGATGGATGCCATGCAATGACCAGATGGGTTAAATTTATTTGCTGGCCAAGTTGACCTTAATACTTTAATAATAAGGCAAACAGAGAGTTATATTGATAGTTAGCATAATCAATTAATATGTTGGGTGGGTTTATTTGATTGGGAAGAATTAGGAGTCATAATCTAATTTTAATTAAGGATTATGTCTTTGCAAACGAAGTAATTAGTTGGACTAATCGGTATGTGTAATTTAGGTAATCGCACTTAGGAGTGTTCCTCGTTGAGGCTTGAGGAAGTGTTCACTTCTATATTAAGAATAAGGTAAGGATTTCTTACCGTGGTTGTGTGGACCCTACGATGCTTTCAGGATTGTGCTTTGTATGCTTGGTTACTGTTATGAGCATGTTAGCTATAGGACAGCTTGTGTTTGAAATCTTGCTAGCGTGTTTGCTCGTTGTTCATGTTAGTGCCATGCTAGGTTTGTTCTTCCAGCATGCTTTTGATTCCTGCTTGAGTTCGTAGTATCATGCTAGGGACTTTCCTTACCCTGGCATATCCATGTTTCCTGTTCGTATTCTGTTAGTTCCATGCTAGGGTTTTCTTATCTTGTCATATCCGTGTTCCTGCTATATTCTGTTAGTTCCATGCTAGGAATAGGCAGGTGATGTATAGTGAGAAAGCTCAGAGGAGTTTCTAGTTAGGTCCCACTTGGGTAAGTCCCGATGGGGCTCAATGCGGTGCTAGTGTAGGTAAGTCCCCGATGGGCACTTTGCATTGTTGCCTTATGTGTAAGACCCGTTGCAAAGCATTGATGGCTAGAGGTGTAAGACCCGATGGGCATCCGTATGTGTAAGACCCGATGGGCATCATTGATGATATTTGGAGTAAGACCCGATGGGCATCCTAGATGTGTAAGACCCGTTGGGCGCATTGATAGCTAGAGGTGTAAGACCCGATGGGCATCCGTATGTGTAAGACCCGATGGGCATCCTAGATGTGTAAGACCCGTTGGGCAGCATTGATAGCTAGAGGTGTAAGACCGATGGGCATCATTGATTTGAGGAGTCAGACCCCGATGGGCATCCGTAGGTGTAAGACCCGGATGGGCATCCTTGTGTGTAAGTGTAACGGCCCAGTTATCTATTTCGGTTACCCAGGTGATTTCGGGTTATTATTCGGATGTTCGGATGGGCCGTTAGAGCTGTTTTAACCCTTAGGGGCATTTTGGTCTTTTGCCCCTGGTCGTGGTTTTGTGGATTTTCAGATTCCAAGGTCATTCCTGCCTTTGTCGAAGCTTAATGGTTGTTGGTTGCAAGACCCGAGAGGTTTGGACAAGTTGTTTGGAAGTTTGGAGGTGTCTTAGAAAATGGCAAAATTAATTGTAATTTTGGTGCTTCCATTGGGTTTTGAGCCCTTGCCCTAAATGATCTTGGGAAGTTTGTAGGAAAAGAGAGTTTTATTTTAAAATAAAAGGTTGCTTTAGCCGGGACCTGCAAGAGGAAGCCTTGGGAAGGGAATTTAGGTCTCCTAACCTATTTAAGATAGGGAAAAGGAAAAGAAAATCCTATTCCCCTTGTTTTGGAAAAATCTCTCTCTCTCTCTCTCTCTCTCTCTCTCTCTCCTTACCGAGCCCCTCACCAAGAAACCAAACCCTAGCCGCTCAGCCCATCCCCACACCAGATCGCGCCAGCCTCGCCCAGCCACGCCGCCCAGATCGCACCAGCCCTGCCCAGCCACGCCACACTGCATCGCAAAGGCCACGGCCCATGCCCAGTGCGCGCCAGACGCTCTGATCGCCCATGCCAGCGCGCCCGATCGCCTCCTGCCTCGCCCCAGCCAGACGCGTCGCGCCGTTCCGCACCGAGCGCCCAGACGCGCCGCGCGCTCGCGCTGCTGCTGCCCCCCGACGCGTCGCCAGCGCCGCTCGCTGCCGCCCAAACGCGTCGCCCGCGCGCTATCCTCGCAGACCCGATGTCTCGCCTTGCCGCACGCCCGAGCCAGCGCCAGCCTCGCCCAGCGCCCCAGCCGCACCAACAGCGCCCAGCCTTGCCCCCTTGCTGCCGAGACCCTGTGTCTTCTCGATTGGTAATTCCCGAGCCTTTTCCCTTTTAATTTTCAAGCTGCTGGCTGCTGTGTATTTATTTAGGATGCGTCTATTATGCCTAGGTTGCTCGGGTTCGTTTGAAAGCTCGAGGGTCGTTTTTTATTGGTGATTGCTATTTTTTCCACTTGTTTCCAGGTAAGGATTTCTTACCGTGGTTGTGTGGACCCTGCGATGCTTTCTTAATTGTGCCTTATATGCATGTTTACTTTTATGGACATGATTAGTGGATAGGACAGCTTGTGATTGCATTCCTGCTAGCATGTTTGATTGTTTGTACATGTTAGTGCCATGCTAGGATCGTTCTTCCAGCATGCTTGAGATTCCTGCTTTAAGTTCGTAGTATCATGCCAGGTTATATATGATGGATGATGATTATGTATGTTTAGCCAGGAATCGTTTACTCTATACTCTAGCTAGTGTAGCAGGGTTGTCATCATCTAGAGGCTGAGAGCGGACATAACGTACCTTGTCCCCACCGGTCGGAAGTAGAGCGAAGCATAACGTACATTGCTTCCCCTCGGCAGCCGATGTGGATTTAGCTACCACGTCGGCATAAGCCTAGTTTGTAGCCTGCTAGAGCGGAACCCCGCCAGCGGTGCAAGCCCGCCTTGGCGATTCTTAGCTTCCAGTCGGTGGTACAGCCGCATGAGATGAGTGCCGAGGGCCTCGCACTCATCGTGTTCGGTGACACCGTTCCGAGTCTTAGGCATGCGCACCGCCCGCGTAGTTTGCCCTTAGGCCCCGCATTTACGCCGGTTGCGCAGATGAGCATGCGGTGTGCGCGCACACGCGTTAGTCGTCGGTTGGAGAGCTCCCGGGCTAATGTTCGTGAGTACACCATTCCTTCAGTTTAGAGCCGGACTTGGGTACTCTCCGATAGTCCGGTTATAAGCGAGGGTAAGAGGCCCTTGAGGACACCCGTTGGGATTGGCTTTTGAGTCGATCATATGGTCGAGGAGAAAGACCCTCGAGGGTGTCGGACATCTTTGGGATCGGTTTTGAGTCGATCAATTGGCCGAGGAGAAAGACCTCGGAGATGTCCGGGATTGGTTATGAGAACCAATCATTAGGCCGGAAGTAGGAGACTTCCGAGGATTCTAGATTCTGCCTTGTAAGCTCGTTGAGCTATGATCTGTGTTGGTAACTGTTTGCATGTATGCTAGGGTGCGAGATGAATGATGTATCGTATTGTACCCCGGTTGGGGATTCTTACTGAGTATGTTTATACTCACCCTTATTTCTGTGGTTTTCCACCAGGTAACTTGGGACAGCAGAGGGGCGGCTAGCGGAGCGAGCTGATTGATCATGGGTGCCGCCGGCACTCTGTCTTTATTGTTTGCATATTTGTTCAGCATGTAGATGGACAGGAGTCCTAGGGGAAACATTATAAAAAGTTGTTTGAACTGTTTTGAATGTTTTTAATATACTGGCCAGGCTTGTTTTACTTTGTTGGATTGTTTTAAATGAAAATTGTTGATTATGTTTTAAGCATTCCCCGTTTCTAAATGTATGAAAGGTTTTAAATATGAGCACTAAACCGCTCGGTGAAGTATTTAACTTGCATGCTGAGTGAGAACCTAGGTTTAGGACCGTATTTTAGGTCGGGTTCTTACAGTTGGTATCAGAGCACAGAGTCATAGATTCTGTAGACTAACCTGCTTTGTAGGTTGTTGCCCCCATGATCATCAGCGCTCCGCGGCCGTCAGGTTTGTCTGAGTTCATTAAGCTAAGGGTTTTATTTTACAATACTGCATCTAGTATACATGTGTTACCCTTGTTTGGCAGTGAGAGCGCCAGCATGGGCTAGCTTTTATGCTTTGTGTAGATCGCCAGTATGATGATTACACCTAGAGTAGCAGGGACGTTTGGTATTTCCAACCGAGGAGTTGGGATGTTCATGTTGATGATGAGACCACGTCTAGGGTTGTCTAGACCCGTGGGCCAGTTTTGGGCCTAGGCAATTGAGTTGCCAAGAGGAGGGGGTAGAGGCTAGTCTGCCTCAAAGTGAGACTCCTTGAGCAGAGTGTGCTCCAGCCATGAGGAAGTTGATGGCAGAGTTTAGTTAGGAGACACCCCCTAGTAGCTCCAGTAGCCCCGGAGGTTTCCGGAAGGGCTTGATCAGCAGGTTTATGCTGATGAGTTAGTTGGCGTTAATCGAGCCGCCGAGTTTGGCAAGTGAAAGCCTGTGGAGCTGGATGTTTTTGAGACCTACTGCTAGCAGCGAGGTGGTTGGCCAGGATCGAGTTTATCATCCAAGTGTTGGGATGACCTGGTGTTCAAAGGCCGAAAACCTGATGTTCAGAGGTCGAGGCGTGCCGTTCTAGAGCTGTTTGATGCAGCAGTGTGGTGGTGGAAGTCCCCTATGAGAGGCGGACCAGCAGAGTCTCCACCAGCCACCCGGTCGATTGGCAAGCTGCCAAGTTAGTAGCTTTTGAGGAAGATGTAGAGACATCTTGTCCTCCTGCAAGCCTGCAGACGTTTTGCAGCCACTTCTTTTAGTACCCTCGTAGCCAGGGGGTAGCGTGGAGTTTGCTTGTCAGGACTTAATCCGTCCGTGGTTTTCAGCTGTCTATTAGAGAGAAGCACCTTCTGTTAGCATGTTCCAGGTGTGGAGCTAGGTGCTGCCACCCGAGGGTTGGCCCGAGTATTCGTTGAGCATCGAGTGGGATGCAGGAGTGGGCCTTGGCTTGTCTGTTAGGCGTGATGTCAGAGAGTAGTCTACTCGAGTGTTGAGACTCTTGTGTTGAGTGCCATTGCCCTGTCACCTGGAGTGTGACCTTCCCTACCCTCAGAGGGGTTAAAGCCCGTAAAGGGATGATTGTGTTGTAAAGGAAGTAGTGCCTGTTGGCACCAAGCTTGGGAAGGAGGCCTAGTTTCAGGCCAGTTGGCACTTTTGTGCAGGTGGTTCCAAGACCCGCCCGGAGATTGCATCCCCACTAGTCTTGTACCCATTCCTGAGATTGCACCTGTTTGGGCTGCATAATAGATCTAGCTCGGTGGTAGTCAGAGAACTACAAGTGTGAGACCGTTCGAGGGATAAGTAGGAGCCTTTCAGGGTCACCGAGAGTTGGGTACGAAGGATGCTGTTGGTTGTTAAGGGCTAGCGCGTCCGAGTTCTCGCGCCTGTGTTGTGGGCTTGTGAGCCAGTTGGATGGTAGTGTGATTCGGCTACCCTAGAGTTACCCTAATATGAGTAGGGTTGGCATCGATGATGCGTGGTTGATCCAGTGTTAGAGCCATGAGTTGGATGGTTGATCGGAGCACGTTTAGTGGACCATTGGTATGAGGTAAGTTAGCTTGGTGTGGCTATGCTCTTGTTGAGTGAGTTGACCAATGTGTCGTTTCGTGGTGAGTCGACCCCGAGGGGGTTTGAACTCTTGTTGCTCCCTTGCTAGTTGTGGCTCTGTTTGGAGGCAAAAGTTGCCTTGTGTAAAGGTTCTTGTTGGATCTTAAGGAATCTAGTTGGAGCTGTACACGTCGGTGTACTCTTGCATAGCGCTTTCCGTGATGTATGTTTGGGGATCAACGAAAGGATTCGGGTCGTGGAACTAGTGCTTAGTTCTGAGGAGTTAGGGCTTTAGTTCTTGGCGAGTGCCCTAACCTTGGTTGTGAGGCTACCATGCCTGTAGCCGGGTTGTTGCTTAGGCAAGTTATGCTAGTTGGCCCTTGACCTGGGTAGAGGCATTTCTTGTTGATCGATGGTTGGAGTTCAGTTGGAACTGAGCAAGGGCGATGGTAGCAAACTCACGGAGTTTCTGGCCGCCATGGCTAAGAGTGTTGTTCGGATCCTTACCCTGGGAAGAAGCTACGTTGTGGCTGATGCTTTGAGCAAAAGGAAGTTTGGGTTTCTCGGTGGTTCCCGCTTAGGTGGATAGCAGACTCACCGATAGGGCCAGTCTAAGGGTCGAGATCAGCGTCGATCGCAGGTTAGAGCTCAGGATCGTCAGCAGGGCGGGGCCAGGCAGCAGGCTCATTGCATCTAGTGTGGTAAGGCGCATTCCGGATTGTGTGGAGCATCGCCCCATGCTCGCTTCAGGTGTGGCAAGGAAGAGCTTATGGCTAGCATAGTTTAGATGCTGGAGGGAGTTGTGCTCGTGGAGCCAGGTGTCTGTTAGACCGTTTGTCGATAGTATGTGTTGGAGGGTGATCGGAGGAACCCTAAGTTGTGGAGAGCCTCACCAGAGCTCGGTCAGACCCAGGCAGGGTTCCTCGGTTGAGTTGCTGGATGCTTGTAGTCGGTTGACAAGCTAGAGTTAATATTAGTATCCTCCGCGTTGGTTTTCAGAATTCTTAGCAAGGTGGTGTTTGGCGTTGGTCAAGGTTTGGTTCCATTGCTGTTTTCTAGGGCTAGCTTGGTTCGACCAAGCTGGCGTTGCCCTGAGGACTTGTTCCTAGTCAGGAGGTTTCGTGAGTTGACCCCTCCCTCGGTGATTGAGTAAGTTCTGATAGTTCTGGATTGGTGGTCCAATCAGTTGAGTTTTCCCTTGGGTGTTGCTGCCAAGAGAGTTGGTAGTTGTTGCCCTTGGGTTTGAGCTAGTCAGCGAGCGTGTGTGAAGTTCGCTGCCCTTCAGAGTTCGCTTGCTAGGAAATCGTTCTCGTTTAGAAGGAGTCAGCGTAGCTCCTGAGTTGTGTAGTTGATCAGAGTAGCGCAGTCGTTAACCCAGCGAGGGGGTCCCTGCATTGTGTTGTTAGCAAGTTTAAAGTTGTTTGTCCCCGCAAGGGCGGAGGCCAGCCAGTTTAAGAGTTGAGTTTTGCTGGAAAGTTGTTGGTTCTTAGGGGTTTGAGGAACCCCTAGTTTCCATGGTGGTTGAGTTGCACCATGGATGCCAGCCGCAAGTATTATCTTTGGAGATAGCCTCGCCAGTTCGTATTCCTTGCGATGTTCTGAGTGTGGAGTTTCTAGTCGCAAGATGAGTTAGGCCTAGGCTAAAGGAGGAAGTCCTTTGAGTAACCAGTTGGACTTAAAAGTTGAGTGGTAGCTTGGAGGCGAGCTTTGCTCGTTATGAGCTTGGTTTGAGTTTCTGCTAAGCAAGCCTTTCTCGGGCTTTTCCTTTAGTTGTTGTGCATTCGCAGTTGGCATTTTAGCTGAGCCACAGTTGAGTGAGTTGGCACAGAGGTGCCGTGGCATTGGTTGGAAACCTTAGAGTTGCTATCCTCAAGCTATTGTGTTGCTAGTAGCCGCGAGTTGTTTTATTCCTTGCTGCTCTAGATTTCCGTGAGAGGAATGTTGTTTGTTTTCCTGTCTGGCGATGTTCACCTAAGCCATGGCGGATCGGGTTGCATTGGAAAGTTTGTTGTCGGCCGATGAGGGGATCCGGTTTATTAGTTTGGCTGAGTGGAGCCTGTTCCTGGACCTTGTCGTTCAAGGGTGGCCGAAATTGAAGTTTCAGCTAGCGTGAGTGGTGGTTGCCGCTTGGTGAACCAGAAAAGTGCCCCTTGGCTTTGGTGCTTCAATTTCTCGTAAGATGGTTGCTTAGTGTTGTGGACGCGTGCTAGTTGGAGAAGTTTGCCATCAGGATCAGTCACCAGTTGTGGTTCGATTTGGATCTCGTTAAGGATGGTAGGCAATCATTGGGGTTCGCAGATCTCTTGTGAAGTAGGAGGAGGCCGATTAGTTCCAGAAACCCGAGAGGTTCTGATGTTTGGTTAGCATGGTGCAGAGTTAAGGCTGTTTGTTAACAGCTGTGAGCCAGAGAAGTTATGCCAGTCCTTGGCGAAGAGTCTAGAGCTTGTGACCAGTCCTCGAGTTTGCTATGAGTAGCGCCGTAGCGAGGCGTTCCGAGTCGGGTTAGTAGGGATAAGTGAGCCCTAGATTCGTAAGACCGTTTGAGAGTTGGTGCGAGTAAGAGGATGTGACTCACCGACTAGCTATCGCATGATTTCTTCGAAGCTCAGTGCTACTTCAGTCTTGGTTGAGATAGTTTGTGGCAGACTCGGTGTCTTTTGGGCTTGGAGCCTTTGGGAAACCAAGAGGGTTCGGTTTCGAAGAAGGATTTGTGTTGTCTTAACCGGGAGCTTGGTTGGTTAAGAATCAGTGGAGTTTTCCTAGAGTTGTTTTCGTCTTAGGACTTTCGAGGACGAAAGTCTTAAAAGGAGGGAGTATTGTAACGGCCCAGTTATCTATTTCGGTTACCCAGGTGATTTCGGGTTATTATTCGGATGTTCGGATGGGCCGTTAGAGCTGTTTTAACCCTTAGGGGCATTTTGGTCTTCTTGCCCCCGGTCAGGGTTTTGTGGATTTTCAGGATTCCAAGGTCATTCCTGCCTTTGTCGAAGCTTAATGGTTGTTGGTTGCAAGACCCGAGAGGTTTGGACAAGTTGTTTGGAAGTTTGGAGGTGTTTTAGAAAATGGCAAAATTAATTGTAATTTTGGTGCTTCCATTGGGTTTTGAGCCCTTGCCCTAAATGATCTTGGGAAGTTTGTAGGAAAAGAGAGTTTTATTTTAAAATAAAAGGTTGCTTTAGCCGGGACCCGCAAGAGGAAGCCTTGGGAAGGGAATTTAGGTCTCCTAACCCATTTAAGATAGGGAAAAGGAAAAGAAAATCCTATTCCCCTTGTTTTGGAAAAATCTCTCTCTCTCTCTCTCTCTCTCTCTCTCTCTCTCTCTCTCTCTCTCTCTCCTTGCCGAGCCCCTCACCAAGAAACCAAACCCTAGCCGCTCAGCCCATCCCCACACCGATCGCGCCGGACCTCGCCCACCACGCCGCCCAGATCGCACCAGCCACCGCCAGCCCCACGCGCGCAGACCGCGCGATCTGAGCCCATGCCCAGGCGCGCCCAGACGCCCTGCATCGCCCATGCCAGGCGCGCCCAGTCGCACTGCCTCGCCCAGCCCAGACGCGTCGCGCCGTTCCGCACCAGGCCGCCCAGATGCACCGCGCCGCTCCGCTTGCTGCCGCCCCGACGTGTCGCCCAGCGCCGCTCGCTGCCGCCCAAACGCGTCGCCCGCGCGCTATCCTCGCAGACCCAACGTCTCGCCTTGCCGCGCGCCCAAGCCAGCGCCAGCGCCCAGCGTCAGCCTCGCCCAGCGCCAGCGCCCAGCCTTGCCCCCTTGCTGCCGAGACCCCGTGTCTTCTCGGTTGGTAATTCCCGAGCCTTTTCCCTTTTAATTTTCAAGCTGCTGGCTGCTGTGTATTTATTTAGGATGCGTCTATTATGCCTAGGTTGCTCGGGTTCGTTTGAAAGCTCGAGGGTCGTTTTTGATTGGTGATTGCTATTTTTTCCACTTGTTTCCAGGTAAGGATTTCTTACCGTGGTTGTGTGGACCCTGCGATGCTTTCTTAATTGTGCCTTATATGCATGTTTACTTTTATGGACATGATTAGTGGATAGGACAGCTTGTGATTGCATTCCTGCTAGCATGTTTGATTGTTTGTACATATTAGTGCCATGCTAGGATCGTTCTTCCAACATGCTTGAGATTCCTGCTTTAAGTTGGTAGTATCATGCCAGGTTATATATGATGGATGATGATTATGTATGTTTAGCCAGGAATCGTTTACTCTATACTCTAGCTAGTGTAGCAGGTTGTCATCATCTAGAGGCCGAGAGCGGACATAACGTACCTTGTCCCCACCGGTCGGGAGTAGAGCGAAGCATAACGTACATTGCTTCCCCGGCGGCCGATGTGGATTTAGCTACCAAGTCGGCATAAGCCTAGTTTGTAGCTGCTAGAGCGGAACCCCGCCAGCGGTGCAAGCTCGCCTTGGCGGTTCTTAGCTTCGTGTCGGTGGTATGTACAGGCGCACAGATGAGTGCCGAGGGCCTCGCACCACTCGTGTTCGGTGACACCGTTTCCGAAGTCTTAGGCATGCGCACTGGCCCGCGTAGTTTGCCCTTAGGCCCCGCATTTACGCCGGTTGCGAGATGAGCATGCGGGTGTGCGCGCACACGCGTTAGTCGCCGGTTCGAGAGCTCCCGGGCTAATGTTCATGAGTACACAGTTCCTTCGAGTTTAGAGCGGACTTGGGTACTCTCCGATAGTCATTTATAGCGAGGGTAAGAGGCCCTTGAGGACACCCGTTGGGATTGGCTTTTGAGCTGATCATATGGTCGAGGGAGAAAGACCCTCGAGGGTGTCGGACATCTTTGGGATCGGTTTTGAGCTGATCAATTGGCCGAGGGAGAAAGACCCTCGAAGATGTCCCGGGATTGGTTATGAGAACCAATCATTAGGCCGGAAGTAGGAGACTTCCGAGGATTCCAGATTCTGCCTTGTAAGCTCGTTGAGCTATGATCTGTGTTGGTAGCTGTTTGCATGTATGCTAGGGTGCGAGATGAATGATGTATCGTATTGTACCCCGGTTGGGGATTCTTACTTAGTATGTTTATACTCACCCTTTTTTCTGTGGTTTTCCACGTGTAACTTGGGACAAAGACACGGGCGGCTAGCGGAGGGAGCCGATTGATCATGGAGTGCCGCGCAGACTCATCTTTATTGTTTGCATATTTGTTCAGCATGTAGATGGACAGGAGTCCTAGGGGAAACATTATAAAAAGTTGTTTGAACTGTTTTGAATGTTTTTAATATACTGGCCAGGCTTGTTTTACTTTGTTGGATTGTTTTAAATGAAAATTGTTGATTATGTTTTAAGCATTCCCCGTTTCTAAATGTATGAAAGGTTTTAAATATGAGCACTAAACCGCTCGGTGAAGTATTTAACTTGCATGCTGAGTGAGAACCTAGGTTTAGGACCGTATTTTAGGTCGGGTTCTTACAGTAAGTCCCCGATGGGCATCACTGAGTCTAGCAAGAGTAAGACCCTGATGGGCATCATTGCGTCCTAGGTTGTGTAAGACCCCCAATGGGCATCAATGTGTAGAACCTAGAGTAGGCTGTGGTAGTAAGCCCTTGAATAGGCAATTTCTAGACCAGCGATTAGCCTGAGCTAACTTGTTGTTTCTGAGCTCGTATTTGTTTGCATGTATGCTAGGGTGCTAGATGACTAATGTATCGTATTGTACCCCGGTTGGGGATTCTTACTGAGTATGTTTATACTCACCCTTATTTCTGTGGTTTTTCTACCAGGTAACTTGGGACAGCACCAAGATGGCTAGCGGAGGGAGCTGTTGGATCATGGGGGTTGCCGGGACTCTGTCGTTTATTGTTTGCATTTATTTATTGAGCATATAGATGGACAGGAGTCCTAGGGGAATGATGTTGAAGTTGTTTAAACTGTTTTGAATGTTCTTTTATAAATACTGGCCAGGCTTATTTTACCTTGTTGGATTTGCTTTATGAAAATTGTTGGTTATGTTTTAAGTGTTCCCCGTTTCCAAATGTTTTGAAAAAGTTTTAAATATGAGCACTAAACCGCTTGTTGAAATATTTAACTTGCATGCTGAGTGAGGACCTAGGTTTAGGACTGTATTTCAGGTCGGGTCTTTACAGCGCTGTATTTCTCCTGTGTTTTGGGAAAGAGGTTAGTGACAGGCAGGTTTTGGGTTCTGAGTTGCTTCTTTTGACTAGTGATGCAGTGTTGCAGATCCGAGCTCGTATGTTGACTGCCTATAGTAGGCAACAGAGCTACGTTGATGTCAGGCGTAGGGTTTTGGAATTTGAGATGGGGCATCATGTTTCTTCAGGGTAGCACCGATGCGTGGAGTACTTAGGTTTGGTAAGCGGGGCAAGTTGAGTCCTGTGTTTTCGGGTCTTTTGAGACTCTTGAGCAAATCGGTCCAGATGGCGATCGATTTGCTTTGCCTCCATCGTTGGCATCCGTGCACAAAGATATTCCACGTATTGATGTTACGTCAGTACATTGTGGACCCGTTCCACATCGCTATTTTTTAGCCGAGAGTTCAACCTAGTCAAAGTTCAGTGGAGGAACCAGGGAGCAAGGAAGCGACGTGAGAGTTGAGGATGCGTTACTCAGATTTGTTCTAGTCTTAGGACTTTCGGGGACGAAAGTCTTAAAAGGAGGAAATACTATAACAGCCCAAGTTTTCCTTCAGGATCCCTAGGTATGTTTGTGTAAAGACCCGACCCGAAAAATGGTTCTAAACCTAGGTCTTTACTCAGCATGCAAGTGAAAAGCATAAATGACACAACCAGGGGGTCGAATTTAAAACTTTTCAAACATAAAGAGTGGAAAACATTAAAACAAACTCAATAATCATTAAGCAAAACTATTCAAGTTAAAACAGTGACTGATCAGTACTTTTCTTAAAAAACATAAAAGATATTTCAATGCTACGATGAATAAGTTTTCCCTACGGACTCAAGTCCAACTACATGCTGAATTCAAAAAAATATAAATAAAGACACAACAGAGTGTCAGCAGCATCCATGATCTCTCAGCTCCCTCCGCTAGCCGCCACGGTGCTGTCCCAAGTTACCTGGTGGAAAACCACAGTAAGGGTGAGTATAAACATACTCAGTAAGAATCCCCGATCGGGGTACGATACGATGCAATCAATCATCTAGCAACCTAGTACACATGTAAACGGATATCAACACCGATCATAGCTCAACAAGCTTTCAAGGCAAAATCTGGAGTCCTCAGAAGTCTCCTACTTCGGGCCTAATGATTGGTTCTCATAACCAATCCCGGCACATCTCCGAGGGTCTTTCTCCCTCGACCAATTGATCAGCTCAAAAACCGATCCCAAAAGATGTCCAACACCCTCGAGGGTCTCTCTCAAAAACCCTCGACCAATTGATCGGCTCAAAAACCAATCCCAATGGGTGTCCTCAAGGGCCTCTTACCCTAGCTAATAAATCTGGACTATCGGGAGAGTACCCGAAGTCTTGCTCTAAACTAGAGGGAACTGGTGTACTCACAAACATTAGCCCGGGGGAGCTCTCCGAACCGGCGACTAACGCATGTGCGTACACACCGCATGCTGCTGCAACCGGCGTAAATGTGGGGGCCTAGGTACAAACTACGCAGGCCAGGTACGCATGCCTAAAGACTCGAAAGCGGTGTCACTGAACACAGTAGTGCGAGGCCCTCGGCACTCATCTAATGCACTGTACCACCGACCTGAAGCTAGAACTGGCCAAGGTAGGCTTGCACCGTTGGCAAGGTTTCGCTCTAGCAGGCTACAAACTAGGCCCTCGGCACTCATCAGGGGGAAGCAAGGTACGTTATGCTTCGCTCTAACTCCCGACCGGTGGGGACAACGTACGTTATGTCCACTCTCAGCCTCTAGATGATGACAAACCCTACTGTGCTAACTACGAGTACAAAATAACTGATTCCCGGCTAAACATACATATCAACGTCAACCATACATAACCTAGCATGATACTACGAACTTAAAGCAGGAATCATAAGCATGCTGGAAGAACAAACCTAGCATGGCACTAACATGTACAAATAGGCAAACATGCTAGCAACAGATCAATCATAGCTGTCTTATCACTATCATGCTCATAACAGTCAACAAGCATACAAGGCACAATCATGATACATCGCAGGGTCCACACAACCACGGTAAGAAATCCTTACCTGGAAACAAGCAGAAAATAACTACCACAAATCAATAAGCGAACCTCAAGCTTCTAAGCGAACCCGAGCAACCTAAGCATTCAATAAAAACATCCTAATTAAATAAACAGCAGCCAAAAACTTAGGGCCCAAAAGAGAAAAGACTCGGGAATTAGCAACTGAGAAGACACAAGGTCTCGGCCCAATCCTCACAGCAAGGCAGGCTCTAAGCAGGAAGGGCAGGCAGAATGTGCGGCGGGTGCGAGCGGGCTGGGCGCTGCTGGGCGCGGCATGGGACGCGCGTGGTGTAACAGCCCAGTTTTCTATTCCGGTTCTCGAGGAGCTTTCGGTTCAGATTCAGTGGTTCGGTTGGGCCGTTAAAGCTGTTTTGACCCTTAGGGGTATTTTGGTCTTTTTGCTCCCCGGGTAGGATTTGTGGATTTTCAGGGCTTCGAGATAGCTCCTGCCTTTGTTGAGGCTTGTTTGTTGGTGGCTGCGAGTCCCGAGATGTTTGGGCTATTCGTTTGGGAGTTCGGTTGTGATTTGGGTTTTTGGGCAAAGTGATGGTTGTTTGGGTGTTTCCTTTGGGATTCGAGCCCGGGCCCTTGGTGTTGATTTGGGAGGTTGTTTTAAGTGAGATTTGTTGATTGGAAAGGTTGCTTCAGTCGGGTCTCGAAGGAGGAAGCCGGGAAATGGGATTTAAGGATTTTAAGGATTTTTGGAAAATTGGAAAAATGGATAAGTTTGGATTTATTTGGATAAGAATGGAAATTAATAAAAAGAGAAAAAGAAAAGAAAAAAAAAAGAAAATCCCATTTTTCCCCAAAATCCCATTTTTCCCATTTTTCTCCCATTTTCCCTTTTTCCCATTTTCTTCCTCTTTCTCTCTCTCTCCTGACCCGACCACCCGCCCACGCCCGAGCCAGCCCCTGGTCGCCCACCCATCTCGCCCACGCCCGAGCAAGCTCGCCCTCGCCCTATGTCGCATCGTCCAGCCCAGCCGCGCACAGTGCCAGCTCGAGTCACCCAGGTCGGTGTCGCGTCGCTCGCCCTCACCCCGGTCCGTGTCGCGTCGCCCGAGCCCTAGCCGCGATGATGTCGCCGCCCGAGCCATCCCCCGCACTAGATCGAGCGCCCAGAGCCCGCGCGTCGCGTCGCCGCCGGCGGCGCGTCCGAAGCTCATGTCGCGCCGTGCCCGCGCGCGTTTCTCAGGAGCGAGCTCGCGTGCGCGCGCGCCCCCGATGTCGAAGTGCGTTGCGCGCGCGCCTCGCGCGCGCGCCGCGTGCCCGTGCCCCTGCGCCCGACCGCCCTGTTGTGTCTTTGGTTTGTAATGAAGACGATTTCCTATTCTAGTTTTCGAGGTGCCTTCGGGTCAAGATTCGGTTGTTGGTTGGGTCATTAGAGCAGTTTTGACCCTTGGGGGTATTTTGGTCTTTTGGCTCTCCGAGCAGGATTTGTGGTTTTTAGGGCTTCGAGGTAGCTCCTACCTTTGTCGAGGCTTGTTTGTTGTTGGCTGTGAGTCCCGTGGTGTCTGGGCTAGTCGGTTGGATGCTCGGTTGTGGTTTGGGCTTTGGCAAAGTGATGTTTGTTTGGGTGTTTCCTTTGGGATTCGAGCTGGGCCCTTAGTGTTGCTTAGGGAGTTGGATTTAAGTGAGTTTTATTGATTGGAAAAGATTGCTTCGGTCGGGTCTCGAAGGAGGAAGCCGGGAAATGGGATTTTAAGGTTTTAAAAGTGGATAAGGATGGAAATGGAATTAAAAATCCCATTTTTCCCTTTTTTCCCATTATTCCTTTTATTTCCCATTTTTTTTTTATTTTTTCCCCAAAATCCATTTTCTCTCTCTCTCTCTCTCTCTCTCTCTCTCTCTCTCTCTCTCCCCGACCTAGCCCCTCACCCTAGCCCGAGCAGCCCCTTGGCTCGCCCAGCCCCAGCCAGCCAGAGCCTTTGCTCGCCCGAGCTAGCCCCAGCCACGGCTCACGCCGCGATTTGGCAGCCTCGCCCGGCCAAAGCGGCCGCAGCGTGATGTCGCTTGATCGGGCGTCGCCGCGCAGTCGATCGCCAGCCCTCGCGCCCTCGCCCTCGCCCAGGCCCAGTGTCGCCTAGCTCGCCCGAGCCTCAAACATTGTCGCCAGGTCTCGTCCGCGCCCATGTCGCCAGAGCTCGCCCGTCGCGTCGTGTTGCGTCGCGCCGCCGCGCGCCTCAGTCGAGCAGCATGCTGCTGGCGCTGGCGCAATGAGCAAGCGCTCGCGCCCGCGCGCTGTCTGCTCATACAGCCAGCCACATGAGCGAGCAGCGCCCGTGCAGCGAGCCTCCTGCGGCCCACATGGCGCCCGCCCCCCTTCACCGCTTAGCCTAGCCCGTGCGGTGGGTCGTTTGCATGTCAGCCGCGCCTCGTGAGTTGCTCCCGAGCTGAGCCCTATTTATTTTTTTATTATTTAAGCCTATTGTGTGATTTTTGATGTGTTTGCTTGGCTCGTTATAGGTTGCTCGGGTTCGATCGCAGATTAATTTTATTGTATGTTGTTGCCTTCCACTGTAAGGATTTCTTACCGGAGTTGTGTGGGCCCGCGATATTTTCATGATATGCCTTGCTTGTTTGTCGATTGTTATGAGCATGATTGTAATAGATCAACTTTGATTGATTTCTGCTAGCATGTTTGCCTGATTTTACATGTTAGTGTCATGCTAGGTTTGTTCTGCCAGCATGCTTATGATTCCTGCTTAAGCTCGTAGTATCATGCTAGGTAAATGTGATTGATGTTGGTCATTGTTTTGCTAGCAGAATCATTGATTTTACTCTGTACTCTTAGATAGAGTTGTAGGGTTTGTCATCATCCAGAGGCTGAGCGGACATAACGTACTTTGTCCCCACTGATCGGGAGTAAAGTGTGCGTAGCATAACGTATCTTGCTTCCCCCCCCGGTCGCCAAGGTGGATTTAGCTCAGGTCGGGAGTAAAGTGTGCGCAGCATAACATATCTTGCTTCCCCCCTCCGACCCGCCGGTTGTGGAGTTAGCTACCCACTTCGGCATAAGCCTAGTTTGTAGCCTGCTAGAGCGGAACCCTGCCAACTGTGTAAGCCTGCCTTGGCCGGTTCTTAGCTTCAGGTCGGTGGATCAGGCTGCATAGATGAGCACCGAGGGCCTCGCGCCATCGTGATCGGTGACACCGCTCCGAGTCATAGGCATGCGTACCTGGCCCGCGTAGTTTGCCCTTATGCCCCCGCATTTACGCCGGTTGTAGAGAGCATGCGGTGTGCGCGCACACGAGTTAGTTGCCGGTTTTGAGAGCTCCCCCGGGCTTATGTCGTGAGTACACCATTCTTTCCGTTAGAGCCTGACTTCGGGTACTCTCCCGTAAGTCCAGATTAGCGGCAAGGGCAAGGAGGCCCTTGAGAACATTTTAGGGATCACTGTATTCCCCCCGAGTGACAGATACCTCGGTGATGTCCCGGATTTGTCAGTGTATCCAATCCCTAGGTCGGAAGTAGGAGACTTCCGATGATTCCGGAAGTAAGAGACTTCCGATGACTCTAGATCTGTTTTATGAGCTCGTTGAGCTATGATCTGTGTTGGTAGCTGTTTGCTTGCATGCTTTGGTACTAGATGACTGATTATATCGTATTGTACCCCGGTTGGGGATTCTTACTGAGTAATTCGTTACTCACCCTTATTTCTGTGGTTTTTCCACAAGTAACCATGGTGCGAGACAGGATGGCTGGAGGAGGAGCTGTGATCATGGAAACCGTTGTTCAACTCTGAGTCTTATGTTTATGATTTAAATGTTCTCTGAATGCATGTAGTTGGGCACGGAGCCCTAGGGTGTTTTCTGAATGTATTTCCGGATTCTAGCATTGTTGTAAATATTGTAAAGTTTGTATGTTTTAAATAAATCTCTGATCAGAGTAAGTTTGTAAATGTATTTGTCTTGGAACAGGTGCTTGGAAACAGGGACAAGTTCCAAGAATTATGTTCATTTTAAATGGATGTTTTATGTTTTATTTTTTACTTAGAATCCGAACACCATCTTGTAAATTTTCTGTAGATTTGTAATGCATGCATTGAGGTAACGGCCTAGTTAGAACCCTTTCGGGTTGGGGCGTTACAGGTTGGTATCACGGCTCAGAGTCATAGATTCTGTAGACTGACCTTTTGTTGTAGGTCGTTTTTCCATGATCATCAGCACTCCGACAGTCATCAGGTACGCCTAAGTTTACCGCTTTAAAGAAAGGGGTAAGAATATACAATACTTTTCATCTAGTGTTTGCCTTGTGTAGAGTTGTGGAGCGGAGACGAGCAGGTTCTGACTCGTTGTTGGTTTGGGCTTAGAGAGCCATCATGCCAACTTTCCCGCGGTGCGAGCATTATGTAGCAGCTTGTTGAGGTATCCAGGTAGATTCGGATGCCCCTGGGACGTCGTCCCCGAGGGAGGCAGAGCTTAGACTCCCGTAGGCCATTTGTGGCCCAGTTGCTGCTCTTCCCCTAGTGAGAGGGTGGAGGTGCTTTGTGCAGATCGTCAGTATGTTGATCGCACTCAGAGGAGCAGGACGCTTGGCATGTTCGACCGAGGAGTTGGACTGATCGTGTTGATGTTGAGGCCGCGTCCAGGGTTGTTAGGCCCGCAGGCCAGATTTGGCCCTGGCAGTTGAGTTGCCTAGAGGAGGGGGTAGAGGCTAGCACGCCTCAGAGTGAGACTCCTTGAGCAGAGTGTGCTCTAGCCATGAGAGATTTGATGGCAGGTCTTTAGCAATCAGAGAGGGGAGACCCAGGCGCAGATTGTAGCGCGTAGTGAGGAGTCCCGGGCACAGATAGCCCAGCTGCCAGAGTTTGTTTCAGCATTTTCCCCCAGTAGCTCATGTAGCCCCGGAGGTTCCCGGGAGGGCATGTTCAGCAGGTTTTTGCCGACGAGTTTGTTGGCGTTGATGGAGCCGCCCAGTTGGCAAGTGGATGCCTGTAGAGCTCGATGTTTTAGAAAGTCTTGCCGCTAGTAGTAAAGCGGTTGCTGAGTTTGAGTTTAGCATCCGTGTGTTGGGATGCCTGCGCATTGCTCGAGGCCGAGGTGTGCCGTTCTCTGTCTTTATTTGGTACAACTGATTGGTGGTGGAAGTCCCTTGAGAGAGGTGGACTAGCCTGGGTAGCTCAAGTGTTGATCTTGAGCCTTAGTAGATTGTTGATTGCCCAGTGAGTAGCTGCAGAGTTGGCAGCCTTCGAGGAGGTTGAGGAGGCATCTTTATGCCCCTGATAAGTGTTGTTTGCGCCGATGAAGTGGAACCCCGTGGTTATGGGTGCGGTGGCGGTGTTCCTTCGGATTTGGATCCGTTGGTGGATTCCTCAGATGTTTGGTAGAGTTGAGCACTCTTCCTTGGTGAGCTCCTAGAGTGGAGCTAGCTGCTGCATGTTGAGAGAGCCGGCCAGAGCATTGTTCAGCATCATGAGGAGATGCTAGTGTAGGCCGTAAGCCTTCGATTCGATGAGATGCCATAGGCATGGTTGTTTGAGTTTGAGCCCTCGTATGCCTAGCCAGAGTTGTTGTCACTTAAGGTAGTGACCTTGTTGGCCCCATCTGTAGTAAGATGTGGATTTGGTAGCAGTAGCACTTGAGGTGCATTGGTTGGTGTGCCACTTTGGCACTAAGTCTGGTTTAGGCTTGAGTTTGGCTTGGGCATAGCAGATGGTTCTATGCCGTTCGGAGTTCAGCGCACTCCTTTAGCCTTGGATTCGTTTATGGCAGTTGCACCTGTTTAGGTCGTGCCAGAGGGCTAGTTCAGTGGTAGTCGATGGACTACAAGCGAAAGGATGCTCGAGAGGAGCTGGAGCCTCTTCCCAGTGTTTCTGGGGGTTGAGTAAGTCAGCAGGTTTGCAGTTGGTAAGTGTTGGTGCGCGTGAGTCTTGCGCTAGTGTTAAGGCCAAGAGTTTCCTTGTGGTTGGTTGTGCGGTCAACTACCTTCGAGTGCCTTAATCTGAGGAGAGTTGAGCATCGTAGATGCGAGTTTGGTCCAGCAGAGGGACCCTGAGTTGGATGCTCATGAGATGAGCTGGATGCCTATGAGGCGAGTGGATGCCTATGAGGCGAGTTGGATGCCTATGAGGCGAGATGAGCCGATGCCTTGCGAGAGGTTTTGGATGCCTTATGGGTAAGCACCCTTGGTAGAGGCTTGGTATAAAGTAAGATTCAGTGTGGCATGGTTATGCCTTGGTAGAGCAAGGTTGCCTCAGCTTTGAGCATCGTGTGGAGATGGAACTTTTGGTGTTCCATCGGTTGGAGTCCAGTTGGAAACTGAACAAGTGCGGTCGTAGCAAAGCCGCGCAGTTTCTGATCGCCTTGGCTAAGAGAGTTGTTTGGATCCTTTCCTTGGGTAGAAGCCTTGTTGTGGCTGTTGTTTGAGCAGGAGGATGACGCTTTCGGTAGCATTTCGGGTCCTCTTGGTTCCCAAGGAGTTGGAGTTGCCCAGCATGGTTGAGATGCTGGAGTGAGTTGTGCCTGTTCAGGAAGTTGGTTGTTAGCTCGTTTGTCGACCGTGTGTGTCGAGGGTTGCCGAAGAACCCTAGGTTGTGGAGAGCCTCTCGAGCTCGTTAGACCTGAGCGGTGTTCCTTGGGTGAGTTGTTTGCAGATTTGGCGGTCTAGCAAGCTAGTGTTTGTTTGGAGCAGAGTCCGGATTGGTTCCGGTGCGGTGGCAAGTTGATGCTTGGTGTTGACCAAGGTATGGTTTGGAGCTGCTAGAAGTTAGTTTTGCTCGTGGGGCGAGTGGTTTGTGCCCTGTTGGTGGCTTTCCTATTTTTAGGATGTTGGGTTGCCCCGTTTGGCATTTGGAGGTTCAGTCTGAGATGGACCCCCCCTGTTGTTGCCCCATGAGTTTTAGATGTTGTTGCTCTAGTGGAGCAAGACAGTGAGCGTATGTGGAGCTCTCTGTCCTTCGGCTGTCTGCTTGTAAGAGCCGTTCCTTCTAGGTGTTGTCAGATTTCTCCCGTAGCCCTGAGTTGATGGTAGAGGTGCTAGCTAGAAGGAAAAGTTTGTTGGCTGCTTGGAAGCAGTTGTTTGTCCAGTTAGGTGGACTCTTGGATGGTGTTCTAGAGGCTGCAGTAAGGATTGTTTTGCCTCTTGTGAGTGTTGGGCCAAGGTTTGGTCCTCTTGCTATTTCTAGAGCTAGTTTGGTTCTAGCTGGAGGGCGTTGCCCTGAGGTCTTGTTCCTAGTCAGGAAGTTTTGGGAGTTGACCCCTCCCTCGGCAGTTGAGCAAGTGCTGTTAGTTTCGGATTGGTGATCCGATTGGTTGAGTTTTCTCTTGGGTGTTGCTTCCAAGAGAGGTTGTTGCTGTTGCCTTGGGTTTGAGCTAGTCAGCGAGCGTGTGTGGAGTTCGCTGCCCTTCTGGAGTTTGCTTGCTGGGAAGTCATTTTCCGTTTGGCAGGAGTTAGCTTAGCTCCTGAGTTGTGTAGTTGATCAGAGTAGCGCAGTGGTTAGCCCAGCGAGAGGGTCCCTGCTTTGTGTTGTTAGCAAGCAAGAGTTGTTTGTCCCCGCAAGGGCGGTGGCCAGCCAGTAAGAGTTGTTTCTAGCAAGTTGTTGGTTCTTTGGGGATTGAAGATTTCCCTTCCCCCTAGTCTCTATGGTCGTTGAGTTGCTCCCTAGATGTCAGCCTCGAGTGTTAGCTTCCGAGGTAGTCGTGCAGATTCGTGTGGCTCAGGATCCGTAAGCTTTGAGGTTGTCGTTATCCGTTTTCCTCGTGAGGTTTCGAGAGTGGAGCTTCTGGTTGGAAGTTGAGTAGTAGCTTCGAGGCGAGCGTTGCTCGTTATGAGCTTGGTTTGAGTTTTGCTGAGCAAGCCCTTCTCGGGCTTTGCTCCTCGTTGTTGTGCGCTCGTAGTTGGCGTAGCAGAGCCGTTTGAGTGAGTTGGCACAGAGGTGCCGTGGCTTTGGTTGGTAAAGCCGTTGAGCTATTTTCCTCAAGGTGTTGTGTCGTAGATAGCTGCGTGATGGTTTAGTCCTTGCAGCCCGAGTTTTCCTTGAGAGGAATGTTGGTTGTTCCTTGCCTGGCAGTGTTTTCTTTGGCCAGTTGCTGGTAGGTTGGCTTCGTAAAGTTTGCGTTCGGCCGATGAGGAGCTCTAGTTTGTTGGTTTGGCCGAGTGGAGCCTGTGCCTGGCCCTTGTCTTTTAGAGGTGGCCGTAGCTAAAGTTTCAGCTGGTGTGAGTGTTGTAGGCCGTTTGGCTTCTGGAACCTAGGAGGTTCAGTTGTTTGGCCAGTTTGTGTAGGGTTGAGGCTGCTTGTTAGCAGTTGTGAGCTCCTAGAGGAGTTTTGCGGTGTGTGTGTGAGTTTGAGCTTGTGGCCCGTCCTCGAGTTTGCTGAGAGTAGCACGGTTTGAGAGTCGTTGCGAGTAGAGGATGTGGTTTGCCGTCTATTTCCTTTGGAGTTCAGCGTATGCCCAGTCTGGATGGCATTGTGGCCTTGAGTTTTTGAGAACCACAGAGGGTTTGGTTCTCTAAGAGGGCTAGTGTTGTCTTGGCCGAGAAAGTTCAGTTGGCTGGATCAGTGGAGTTTTCCTGGAGCTGTTTCGTCTTAGGACTTTCGAGGACGAAAGTCTTAAAAGGAGGAGTATTGTAATAACAGCCTCGATTTCCTATTCCAGTTTTCGAGGTGCCTTCGGGTCAAGATTCCGTTGTTGGTTGGGTCATTAGAGCAGTTTTGACCCTTGGGGGTATTTTGGTCTTTTGGCTCTCCGGGCAAGATTTGTGGTTTTCAGGGCTTTGAGGTAGCTCCTGCCTTTGTCGAGGCTTGTTTGTTGTTGGCTGTGAGTCCCGTGGTGTCTGGGCTAGTCAGTTGGATGCTCGGTTGTGGTTTGGGCTTTGGCAAAGTGATGTTTGTTTGGGTGTTTCCTTTGGGATTCAAGCCGGGCCCTTAGCGTTGCTTTGGGAGTTGGATTTAAGTGAGTTTTATTGATTGGAAAAGATTGCTTCGGTTGGGTCTCGAAGGAGGAAGACGGGAAATGGGAATTTAAGGTTTTAAAAGTGGATAAGGATGGAAATGGAATTAAAAATCCCATTTTTCCCTTTATTCCCATTTCTCCTTTTATTTCCCATTTTCTTTTATTTTTTCCCCAAAATCCATTTTCTCTCTCTCTCTCTCTCTCTCTCTCTCTCTCTCTCCCCGACCTAGCCCCTCACCCTAGCCCGAGCAGCCCCTTGGCTCGCGCAATTTCACCACTCGAGCCTCGCTTGCCCGAGCTAGCCCGACCTCGGCTTCGCCCATGGCGTGCAGGCCTCACCCAGCCCGAGCCAGCCCGCTTGCACAGCCAGCCCGCGTAGTGTCGCCCCAGTCCGAGCGTCGCACAGTGCAGTCGCCCAGCCCCCGCGCCCTCGCCCTCGCCCAGGCCCAGTGTCGCCTAGCTCGCTCGAGCCTCGCATAGTGTCGCCAGGTCTCGTCCGTGCCTATGTCGCCCGAGCTCGCCCGTCGCGTCGTGTCGCATCGTCCCACGCGCCGTCCGTGTGCCGAGCAAGCGTTGCATAGCGCGCCGCGCGCCGCTGTGTTCACACAGAGCCCAGCGCCCAATGAGCCCCTGCGGCCCCAGCGCGCGCGGCCAACACTTTCTTTCACCGCCTAGCCCGTGCGGTGGCTCTGTTTGCGTGTCAGCCGCGCCTCGTGAGTTGCTCTCGAGCCAAGCCCTATTTATTTTATTATTATTTAGGCCTATTGTGTGATTTTTGATGTGTTTGCTTGGCTCGTTATAGGTTGCTCGGGTTCGATCGCAGTTTATTTTATTATGTGTTGTTGCCTTCCGACCAGGTAAGGATTTCTTACCGGAGTTGTGTGGGCCCTGCGATATTTTCATGATATGCCTTGCTTGTTTGCTGACTGTTATGAGCATGATAGTAATAGATCAGCTTTGATTGATTTCTACTAGCATGTTTGCCTGATTTTACATGTTAGTGCCATGCTAGGTTTGTTCTGCCAGCATGCTTATGATTCCTGCTTAAGCTCGTAGTATCATGCTAGGTAAATGTGATTGATGTTGGTCATTGTTTGCTAGCCAGGAATCATTGATTTTACTCTGTACTCTTAGATAGAGTTGTAGGGTTTGTCATCATCCAGAGGCTGAGCGGACATAACGTACTTTGTCCCCACTGATCGGGAGTAAAGTGTGCGCAGCATAACGTATCTTACTTCCCCCCTCGGTCGCCAAGGTGGATTTAGCTCAGGTTGGGAGTAAAGTGTGCGCAGCATAACGTATCTTGCTTCCCCCGACCCGCCGGTTGTGGAGTTAGCTACCCACTTCAGCATAAGCCTAGTTTGTAGCCTGCTAGAGCAGAACCCTGCCAACGGTGTAAGCCTGCCTTGGCCAATTCTTAGCTTCAGGTCGGTGGATCAGGCTGCACAGATGAGCGTCGAGGGCCTCGCGCTACTGTGATCAGTGACACCGCTTCCGAGTCATAGGCATGCGTACCTGGCCCGCGTAGTTTGCCCTTAGGCCCCCGCATTTACGCCGATTGCAGAGAGCATGCGGTGTGCGCGCACACGCGTTAGTTGCCGGTTCGGAGAGCTCCCCCGGGCTAATGTTCGTGAGTACACCATTCTTTCCGTTAGAGCCTGACTTCGAGTACTCTCCCATAAGTCCAGATTAGAGGCAAGGGCAAGGAGGCCCTTGAGGACATTTTAGGGATCAGTGTATTCCCCCCGAGTGATAGATACCTCGGTGATGTCCCGGATTAGTCAGTGTATCCAATCCCTAGGCCGGAAGTAGGAGACTTCTGATGATTCCGGAAGTAAGAGACTTCCGATGACTCCAAATCTGTTTTATGAGCTTGTTGAGCTATGATCTGTGTTGGTAGCTGTTTGCTTGCATGCTTTGGTACTAGATGACTGATTATATAGTATTGTACCCCGGTTGGGGATTCTTACTGAGTAATTCGTTACTCACCCTTATTTCTGTGGTTTTTCCACAGGTAACCATGGTGCGAGACAGGATGGCTGGAGGAGGAGCTGTGATCATGGAAACCGTTGTTCAACTCTGAGTCTTATGTTTATGATTTAAATGTTCTCTGAATGCATGTAGTTGGGCACGGAGCCCTAGGGTGTTTTCTGAATGTATTTCCGGATTCTAGCATTGTTGTAAATATTGTAAAGTTTGTATGTTTTAAATAAATCTCTGATCAGAGTAAGTTTGTAAATGTATTTGTCTTGGAACAGGTGCTTGGAAACAGGGACAGGTTCCAGGAATTATGTTGATTTTAAATGGATGTTTTATGTTTTAGTTTTTACTTAGAATCCGAACACCATCTTGCAAATTTTCTGTAGATTTGTAATGCATGCATTGAGGTAACGCCCTAGTTAGAACCCTTTCGGGTAGGGTGTTACTGTAACGGCCCAGTTTTCTATTCCGGTTCTCGAGGTGCTTCCGGTTCAGATTCAGTGGTTCGGTTGGGCCGTTAGAGTTGTTTTGGCCTTAGGGGTATTTTGGTCATTTTGCACCCCGGGCAGGATTTGAGGTTTTCAGGGCTTCGAGGCAGCTCCTGCCTTTGTTGAGACTTGTTTATTGATGGCTGCGAGTCCCGAGATGTTTGGGCTAGTCGTTTGGAAGTTCGGTTGTGATTCTGGGTTTGGCAAAGTGATGGATGTTTGGGTGTTTCCTTTGGGATTCGAGCCGGGACATTAGTGTTGCTTTGGGAGTTGGATTTAAGTGAGTTTGATTTATTGGAAAAGGTTGCTTTTGTCGGGTCTCGAAGGAGGAAGCCGGGAAATGGGATTTTGAGGTTTTATTTGGATAAGGATGGATTTTTGGGATAAAATCCCTTTTTCCATTTATTTTCCCATTTTCCTTTTTGTCCAAATTCATTTTCTTTTCTTTTCTTTTTCTTTTTCTTTTTCTTTTTCTTTTTCTCTTTTTCTTTCTCTTTTCTCTCTCTTTCTCCCTACCTTTCCCGAGCAGCCAGCCCGTCGGCCAGCCCAGCACCACCGCCGGCCAAGCTCTGCCCTGCCGCTCGCCTCGCCGTCGCTCGTCCGCGCGCATCAGCTCCGTCGCGTCGCCCCAGCAGCGCCGCACCAGCCGCGTGCCCTCGCGTCACCCAGCAGTCGAGCATCGCGCGTCGTCGCCAGATCTGCCGCCCTCGCACGTCGCCGCTTCAGATCCACCGAGCAGCGGCGTCGCCAGCACCAGATCGGCCGAGCCCGACGCTCGTCGCACGCCCAGCCTCGCCGTCGCTCTGGATCGACCGAAGTCAAGACAGATCGCGCGCGCCTGCCAAAGCCGTCGCGACGCCTACCGCGCGAGCAAGGTCGCCGCGTGTCGCGCCAAGACGCCCAGCGCTCGCGCGCGCCCAGCCAAGCCACATCGCCGTCGCCCTGTCGCTCGTGTGCACCAGCTCGTGCCCCAGCGTGCATCCGCGCGCCGAGCTCGCGCCCCCAGCGCCGTCCGCGCGCCAGCGCACCTAGCGCCCAGCCAGCCCGGTTGTTGCCCCGTTCGTGCAATCGGCCCGTTCGTGTGTTCGTCGTGCCTCGTGAGTTGCTCCCGAGCTGAGCCCTGCTTATTTTAGTGTATTTAGAGCTATTCTATGATTATTGATGTGTTTGCTTGATTCGTTATAGGTAGCTCGGGTTCGATCGCAGCTTAGGTTCCTTGTGTTTAGAGGTCTCCCGGCCAGGTAAGGATTTCTTACCGGAGTTGTGTGGACCCTGCGATGTTCTATGTGATTGATGCTTGTATGTTTGCTTGTGATTATCAGCATGTGTAGCTTAGGTGCTCATTCGTATTCTCGATCGCATGACTTCGTATATTGTTCTTCATGTTAGTCCATGCTAGGTTGTTCCTTTTCGGCATGCTCGTATCTCGCTTGGCATCGTAGTATCATGCTAGGTTCGTTGTAATCTTATTGAGCACGTTTTGGATTATATTGCTTGTTTGCTGATTGTTAAGGCAGGATAGAGATCAGGTAGATAGATCATCCGGGCCTGATGCATAAAGTATCTTGCATCCATGGCAAGGACGTCGAGACAGTTCTCCGTCCTTGGACCCCGTGAGGGATTAGCTATCCCAACCGGTAGGCCCTGCAATCTTGGGTGAGGGTGGCAAATAGTGAAAAGCCCCAACGGTGGGGATGATGACTTGGCATTGCCTCGTCCCCGGCAGTCGGCACGTCCTCAGCGTGTTCGACAGTAGCCCTTGATTGCCACCTGCTAAGGTAAGGACGGCTTCCTGGTGTAAGCCTACCACGACCCGTTCCTTAGCCTCAGTGCGGTGGTACAGTGACATAGCTCACGTGTCCGTGAGTCTAACACCCCTATGTCAGTGACACCGATCCAGAGATTTAGTTAGGCGTGAGATTCCGGATATGGGGCAGCTTGTCACTAGACCCGGCACCTCCCCATAGTCTGTAGAAGCACGCGGTACATGTTTACGCTCATTACAGCGCCGACTGGAGAGCTCCTCGGGATTGTGAGCCAGTGTACCTATCATCCGACAAAGAGATGCAGCCGAGGCGGGACTTGTTTCCGTATAGGGCGATTTTGTGTAGTTGTGGTGATTGATTTCAGACTAAGACCCTAAGTTGGCATCCGAGGTCCAAGTGTGGACTCGGCTATGTGCTCTCTATTCTGTGTTTATGATCATAGCTTGCATACACTCATCTTGATGACCATGTGCATCGTATTGTACCCCGGTTGGGGATTCTTACTGAGTAATTCGTTACTCACCCTTACTTATCTTTCAGGAAACCATGGCGCGAGGCAGGATGGCTGGAGGAGGAGCTGTGATCATGGAACCCGTTGTTCAACTCTGAGTCATTTGTTTATGCTTATGTTTTAAATGTCCTCTGAATGCATGTAGTTGGGCACGGAGCCCTAGGGTGTTTTCTGAATGTATTTCTGGATTCTAGCATTATTGTAAAGCTTGTATGTTTTAAATGAATCTCTGATCAGAGTAATGTTTTGGAAATGTAATTGTCTTGGAACAGGTGCTTGGAAACAGGGACAGGTTTCAGGAAATTATCTTGTTTTAAAATGGATGTTTTATGTTTTAGTTTTTACTTAGAATCCAAACACCGTCTTGCAAAATGTTAGTAGATTTGTATGCATGCATTGAGGTAACGGCCTATTTAGAACCCCATTCGGGTCGGGTCGTTCTGATTGGTATCGAGAGCTCGAGTCATAGATTCTGTAGACTGACCTTTTGTTGTAGGTCGTTTTTCCATGATCATCAGCACTCCGACAGTCATCAGGTACGCCTAGGTTTACTATTTGTTGTAGAAAAGGGGTAAGAATTTACAATACTTTTCATCTAGTATGTGCCTTGTGTAGAGTTGTGGAGCGGAGACGAGCAGGTTCTGACTCGTTGTTGGTTTGGGTTTAGAGCGCCATCATGCCAGCTTCCCGCAGCATGCGATGTTTGTAGCAGCTTGTTGAGGTATCCAGGTAGATTCGGATGCCCTTGGGACGTTGTCCCCGAGGGAGGCACAGCTTAGTCTCCCGTAGGCCATTTGTGGCCCAGTTGCTGCTTTTCCCCTAGTGAGAGGGTGGAGGTGCTTCGTGCAGATCGCCAGTGTGTTGATCGCCTCAGAGTGTGACTCATTGAGCAGAGCGTGCTCCAGCCATGAGAGATTTGATGGCAGGTCTTTAGCTATCAGAGAGCGGAGACCCAGGCGCAGATTGTAGCGCGTAGTGAGGAGTCCCGGGCACAGATAGCCCGGTGATGAGTTTGTTCAAACATTTTCCCCCAAAGAGCTCCTGTAGCCCCGGGAGGTTCGGGAGGGCATGTTCAAGCAGGTTTTCGCCGATGAGTTTGTCGGCATTGATGGAGTCGCCCGGTTTGGCTGAGTTTGAGTTTAGCATCCGTGTGTTGGGATGCCCCCATTGCTCGAGGCCGAGGTGTGCCGTTCCTGTGCTGTTTGGTACAGCAGCTAGTGGTGGAAGCCCTTGAGATAGGTGGACTAGCCTGGGTAGCTCAAGTGCTGATCTTGAGCCTTAGCAGATTGTTGATTGCCCAGTGAGTAGCTGCAGAGTTGGCAGCCTTCGACGAGATTGTTGAGGCATCTTTGTGCTCCTATAAAGTGTTGTTGTTGCAGCCAGTGAGCTGGAACCCTGTGGTTAAGGGTGCAGTGGGCAGTGTTCCCTTCGGATTGGATTCGTTGGTGGATTCCTCAGTTGTTTGGTTGAGTTGTGCACTCCTCTCTTGTTAAGCTCCTAGAGTGGAGCTAGCTGCTGCATGTTGAGAGAGCCGGCCAGAGTTGGTTGAGCATCATGTGGAGATGCAGGAGCAGGCCGTGAGCCTTCGGTTTGATGAGATGCCATAGTTATGGGTGTTTGAGTTGAGCCCTCGTATGCCTAGCCAGAGTTGTTGTCACTTGAGGTAGTGACCTTGTTGGCCCCATCTGTAGTAAGATGTGGATTTAGTAGCAGTAGCACTTGAGGTGCATTGGTTGGTGTGCCACTTTGGCACTAAGTCTGGTTTGGCTTGAGTTTGGCTTGGCATAGCAGATGGTTCTATGCCGTTCGGAATTCAGCGCACTCCTTTAGCCTTGGATCCGTTTATGGCAGTTGCACCTGTTTAGGTCGTGCCAGAGGGCTTGTTCAGTGGTAGTCGATGGACTACAAGCGAAAGGATGCTCGAGAGGAGCCGGAGCCTCTTCCCAGTGCTTCTGGAGGTGGAGTAAGTCAGCAGTTTTGCGGTTGGCAAGTGTTGGTGCGCGTGAGTCTCGCGCTAGTGGTAAGGCCAAGAGATTCCTTGTGGTTGGTAGTGCGGTCAACTACCTTTGAGTGCCTTAATCTTAGGAGAGTTGAGCATCGTGGATGCGAGTTTGGTCCAGCAGAGTGGCCCTGAGTTGGATGCCTAGGAGGCAAGATGAGTTGATGCCTTGCGAGAGGTTTTGGATGCCTTATGGGTAAGCACCCTTGGTAGAGGCTTGGTATAAAGTGAGTTCGGTTTGGCATGGTTATGCTTTGGTGAAGCAAGGTTGCCTCAGTTTTGAGCATCGTGTGGTGATGGAACTTTTGGTGTTCCTTTGATGGTTGTATCTCTTCCAGAAGTTAGTGTTGCTTTTTGGAAAAGCGCGTGTTGGCCTTGGATCCTCTTGGTGATCAATTGGTTTGAGTTCAGTTGGAAACTGAACAAGTGCGGTCGTAGCAAAGCCGCACAGTTTTTGATTGCCTTGGCTAAGAAAGTTGTTTGGATCCTTTCCTTGGGTAGAAGCCTGGATGAGAGGCTGATGTTTGAGTAGGATGACGATGCATTCGGTAGCGTTTTGGGTCCTTTTGGTTCCCAAGGAGTTGGAGTTGGCTGTTAGCTCGTTTGTCGGCAGTGTGTGTCGAAGATTGCCGAAGAACCTAGGTTGTGGAGAGCCTCTTCAGAGCTCAGTCAGGCCCAGGTAGTGAGTTTCAGTTGGCAAGCTAGAGGCATGTAGTGGTAGCCTCGGTTGAGTTGCTAGCAGTCTTGGTACACTAGCAAGCCAGTGTTTGTTTGGAGTAAGTCCGGATTGGTTCCGGTATGGTAGCAAGTGGATGCTTGGTGTTGACCAAGGTATGGATTAGAGTTCCTGGAAATTAGTTTTGCTCGTGGGGCGAATGGTTCGTGCCTTGTTAGTTGTTTTCCTATTCCAGGATGTTGAGTTGCCCCGTTTGGCAATTGGAGGTTCAGTCTGTGGTGGACCTCTATTGTTGCCGTGAGTTTTTGATGATTGTTGCTCTAGTGGAGCAAGACAGTGAGCACATGTGGAGCTCTCTGTCCTTCGGTTGTCTGTTGTAAGAGTCGTTCCCGTCTGGGAGTTGTCAGGTTTCTCCCGTAGCCATGAGTCGATGGTAGAGGTGCTAGCAAGAAGGAAAGTTTGTTGGCTGCTTGGAAGCGTTTGGTTGTACAGATAGGTGGACTCTTGGATGGTGATCTAGAGGCTGCAGTAAGGGTGTTTTGCCTCTTGAGAGAGTTTGGCCAAGATGTGGTTCTCTTGTTGTTTCAAGAGCTAGTTCGGTCCTAGCTAGAGGGCGTTGCCTGAGGTCTTGTTCTTGGTCAGAAAGTTTGGGAATTGACCTCTCCCTCGGCTGTGCTGTTAGTTCCGGATTGGTGATCCGATTGGTTGAGATTTTTCGTTAGGTGTTGCTTCCAAGAGAGTTGGTTGCTGTTGCCTTGGTTTGAGCAAGTCAGCGAGCGCGTGTAGAGTTCGCCGCCCTTCTGAGTTTGCTTGCTGGGAAAGTCATTTTCCGTTTGGCAGGAGTCAGCTTAGCTTCTGAGTTGTGTAGTTGGTCAGAGTAGCACAGCGGTCAGCCCAGCAAGAGGGGCCATGCTTTGTGTTGCTAGCAAGCAATGTTGTTTGTTCCCGCAAAGGGCGGTGGCCAGCCAGTAAGAGTGGAGTTGTTTCTGGCAAGTTGTTGGTTCCTTGGGGATTGAATATTTTCCTTTTTGCCCCTAGTCTCTGTGGTGGTTGAGTTGCTCCATGGTTGTCCGCCTCGAGTGTTGGCTTCTGAGGTAGTCTTGCGGATTCGTGTGGCTAAGGATCCGTAAGCTTGAGATTCCGTTTTCCTTGGAAGGTTTCGGGAGTAGAGCTTCTGGTTGGAAGTTGAGTTAGGCTTAAGCTTAAAGGAGAATTCCTTTGAATAGCCAGTTGGCTTTAAGAGTTGAGTAGTAGCTTGGAGGCGAGCGTTGCTCGTTAGTAGTTGGGTTGAGTCCTGCAGAGCAAGCCCTTCCCGGGCTTTGTTCCTAGTTGTTGTGTGCGTTCAGATTGGCGTTAGCAGAGCAGCGATTGAGTGAGATGGCACAGAGGTGCCGTGGCATTGGATGGTAAGCTGTTGAGCTGTTTTCCTCAAGGTTGTGTCGCAGATAGCTGCGTGATGGTATAGTCCTTGCTTCCCGAGTTTTCCTTGAGAGGAATGTTGGTTGTTCCTTGCCTGGCGGTGTTCTCCTTGGCCAGTAGCTGGTAGGTTTGTGTAAGGACCCGACCTAAAATACGGTCCTAAACCTAGGTTCTCACCCAGCATGCAAGTTAAATACTTCACCGAGCGGTTTAGTGCTCATATTTAAAACCTTTCATACATTTAGAAACGGGGAATGCTTAAAACATAATCAACAATTTTGTTTAACAAAAACCAACGGAGTAAAACAAGCCTGGCCAGTATATTAAAAACATTCAAAACAGTTCAAACAACTTTTATAATGTTTCCCCTAGGACTCATGTCCATCTACATGCTGAACAAATATGCAAACAATAAAGACAGAGTGCCGGCGGCACCCATGATCAATCAGCTCCCTCCGCTAGCCGCCCCTGTGTTGTCCCAAGTTACCTGGTGGAAAACCACAGAAATAAGGGTGAGTATAAACATACTCAGTAAGAATCCCCAACCGGGGTACAATACGATACATCATTCATCTCGCACCCTAGCTATAACGGCCCAGTTCTCTATTCTGGTTCTCGAGGAGCTTCCGGTCAGATTCAGTGGTTCGGTTGGGCCGTTAGAGCCGTTTTGACCCTTAGGGGTATTTTAGTCTTTTTGCTCCCTGGGCAAGATTTGTGGTTTTTCAGGGCTTCGAGGCAGCTCCTGCCTTTGTTGAGGCTTGTTTGTTGGTGGTCATGAGTCAGAGATGTTTGGGCTATTCGTTTGGGAGTTCGGTTGTGTTTTGGGTTTTGGGCAAAAGTGTTGGTTGTTTGGTTGTTCCTTTGGGATTCGAGCCCAGACCCTTAGAGATGATTTGGGAGTTTGTTTAAAGTGAGAGTTTTTGATTTGAAGAGGTTGCTTCAGCCGGGTTTCGAAGGAGGAAGCCGGGAAATGGGATTTAAGGATTTTTAAGGCTTATTTAAATTTGGTTAAGGATGGAAAAGAGGTAAAAATCCTATTTTTCCCTTTTATTTTTCCCTTTTCTTTTATTTTTCCCTTTTTGGTCCAAATCCACTTTTCCTTTTCTTTTTCTTTTTTTCTTTTCTTTTTCTCTCTCTCTCTCTTCTCCCCCGACCTAGCCACTCCTCCCGGCCCCTAGCGCTGCGCTGCGCTGCCGAGCCATCGCCGAGTCGGCCAGTGTCCGCTCGCCCGTCGTCGCCGATCCAGCCCGCGCGCCGTCGCAAGACCGAGCCACGAGCCGCCCAGATCTGCATCGGCCGTCGCGAGTCCGTCGCCTGCCAGACCAAGATCGCGCGCGTCGTCCGTAGCCGAGCCCGGATCTGTGTCGCTGTGTCCGTGTCGAGTCGCCCGAGCCCAGGCCGCACCGAGCCACTCGCCCCTGCAGCATGCCGTGCCGGATCGAGCGCCCCCGAGCCCGTTGCGTCGTGTCGCCAGATCGCGTGCATCGCCCTCGCCCCCGCGCGCCGTCCCCTTCGCCGAGCCGCTCCGAGCCGCGCCCGCGCGAGCCCCTGCCGCTTCGCCGCTCGCCGCAAGCGCTTGCGCGCCCCTGGGCCGCGTGTGTCGCGCGCACGCCTGCGCCAGCGCCCGCCTTGGCGCCGCCAGACTGCTTTGTGTTGTGTTGGCTTGGCCCGAGCCTCGTGGCTTCTCGGATGGTATTTTCCCGAGTCTTTTCTTCGTTGGGCCTGATTTGTTGGCTGCTGGTTGTTGATTTATTTGGGGCTGTTTATGTATGTGATTTGGGTGCTTTGTTTGGTGTATAGGCTGTTCGGGATCGATTAGAGGCTCGAGGATTCGCTCGTAGATTTATTGTGATTATTTTCTGCTTGTCCCAGGTAAGGATTTCTTACCGTGGTTGTGTGGACCCTGCGATATATCTCGATTGTGCCTTGTATGTTTGCTGATTGTTATGAGCATGATAGTGATAGGCAGCTTGTTTGATCTCTTTCTAGCATGTTTGCTTGATTTTACATGTTAGTGCCATGCTAGGTTTGTTCTTCCAGCATGCTTGTGATTCCTGCTTAAGTTGTAGTACCATGCTAGGTAAATGTGATTGATGTCGGTCATTGCTTGCTAGCCAGGAATCCTTTATTTTCTCTGTGCTCTTAGATAGAGTTGTAGAGTTTGTCATCATCCAGAGGCTGAGAGCGGACATAACGTACCTTGTCCCCACCGGTCGGGGAGTACTGCCAAGCATTGCTTCAGTGGGTTGAGAGCGGACATAACGTACTTTGTCCCCAGTGGTCAGATATAGAGCAAAGCATAACGTACATTGCTTTTTCTCCCCCCTCTCGGCAGCCAACGAGGGTTAGCTACCTCATTGGCATAAGCCTAGTTTGTAGCTCGCTAGAGCGGAACCCCGCTAGCGGTGTAAGCTCGCCTTGGCCGGTTCTTAGCTTCGTGTCGGTGGTACAGGCTGCATGAGATGAGCGAGGGCCCGCGCATCGTGATCGGTGACACCGCTTCCGAGTCTTTAGGCATGCGTGCACGACTGCGTGCGTAGTTTGCCCTTAGGCCCCCGCATTTACGCCGGTTGCAGATGAGCATGCGGTGTGCGCAAGACACGCGTTAGTTGCCGGTTCGGAGAGCTCCCCGAGCTAATGTTCGTGAGTACACGGTTCCTTCCGTTTAGAGCGGACTTACGGTACTCTCCCGATAGTCCAGATTGTTAGCGAGGGCAAGGAGGCCCTTGAGGACACCCATCGGGATTGGCTTTTGAGCTAATCAATTTGGTCGAGGGAGGAAGTCCCTCGAGGGTGTCGGACATCTTGGGATCGGTTTTGAGCTGATCAATAGGCCGAGGGAGAAAGACCCTCGGAGATGTCCTGGGATTGGTTATGAGAACCAATCATTAGGCCGGAAGTAGGAGACTTCCGATGATTCCGGAAGTAAGAGACTTCGGATGTTTCCAGATCTTGTTTTATGAGCTCGTTGAGCTATGATCTGTGTTGATAGCTATTTGCTTGCATGTTGAGGTGCTAGATGACTGATATATCGTATTGTACCCCGGTTGGGGATTCTTACTGAGTATGTTTATACTCACCCTTATTTATCTTCCAGGTATCTTGGGACAACACCAGGAGGGCTAGCGAAGGGAGCTGATTGATCATGGGGAACCGCCGGCACTCTGTCTTTTATTATTGCATTGTTTATTCAGCATGTAGATGGACAGGAGTCCAAGGGGAACATTGTTTAAAACGTTGTTTAAATTGTATTGTATATTTTATAAACACTGGCCAGGTTGTTTTACTTTGTTGGATTGTTTTAATTGAAAATTGTTGGTTATGTTTTAAGGGTTTCCCCCTTCTCATATGTTTGAAAGGTTTTTAAATATGAGCACTAAACCGCTTGTTATCATATTTAACTTGCATGCTGAGTGAGAACCCCGGTTTAGGACCATGTTTTGGGTCGGGTTCTTACAGGTTGGTATCGAGAGCACGAGTCATAGATTCTCGTAGACTAACTCGCTTTGCAGGTTGTTGTTCCCATGATCATCGACTCCACGGCCACCTGGTTTGTCCGAGTTCAATTAAGTTAAGGGGTAAGAATTTACAATACTTTTCTTCTAGCTTTTATGCCTTGTGTAGAGTTGTGGAGCTTGAGACGAAGCGTGTTCGACTCGTTGTTGGTTTGGGCTTAGAGAGCCATCATGCCAACTTCTCGCAGTGCAGCAGCGATTTGTTGAGCGGTGAGAGCCCCGATGTGGGCCAGCTTTTTATGCTTGTGCGATCGTCGCAGTGTGTCGATCGCACCTGCAGGGAGGCAGAGCTTAGACTCCCATAGGCCATTTGTGGCCCAGTTGTTTGTTTCTTCCCTAGTGAGAGGGTGGAGGTGCCTTGTGCAGATCGCCAGTATGTTGATTGCACTCAGAGGAGCAGGACGCTTGGCATATCCACCAGAGGTGTTGGACCGATTGTTTTGATGTTGAGGCCGCGTCCTAGGGTTGTTTAGCCGTTGGCCAGAGTTGGCCCTGGCAGTTGAGTTGCCTAGAGGAGGGGGTAGAGGCTAGCACGCCTCAGAGTGAGACTCCTTGAGCAGAGTGTGCTCCAGCCATGAGAGATTTGATGGCAGGTCTTTAGCTATTAGAGAGCAGAGACCCAGGCGCAGTTTGTAGCGCATAGTGAGGAGTCCCGGGCACAGAAAGCCTAGCTGACAGAGTTGGTTTCAGCATTTTCCCCCCAGTAGCTCTCGTAGCCCCGGAGGTTCTCGGGAGGGCTTGATCAGCAGGTTTATGCAGTTGAGGTTGTTGGCGTTGATGGAGCCGCCCAGTTTGGCAAGTGGATGCCAGTAGAGCTCGATGTGCTAGAAAGTCCTGCTGCTTGTAGTAAAGCGGTTGGCCAGGTTTGAGTTTAGCATCCATGTGTTGGGATGTCCTGCTTTTCAGAGGCTAAGATGTGCCGTTCCTGTGCTGTTTGGTGTAGCAGTTGATGGTGGCAGTCCTTGGAGAGAGATTGACTAGCTGAGTGTCCACCAGCCGCCCGATTGATTGGCAAGTTGCCATGTTAGTGGCTTGAGGCAGATGTAGAGACATCTTTGCCCCCTTGCAAGCCTGCTGTTGTTTTGCAGCCAGTTCTCTTTGTACCCTCGTAGCCAGGGTGTGGTGTGGAGTTTGCTTGCCAGGGTTTTATCCATCTGTGGATTTCAGCGGGCTAATAGAGTGGAGCACTCTTTTATTTGGATGTTCCCAGAGTGGAACTAGTTGTTGCCACCCGAGGAGTTAGCCTGAGCTTTTGTTGAGCATCGAGTGAGATGCAAGAGTTAGCCTGAGTTTTTGTTGAGCATCGAGTGGGATGCAGGAGTAGGCCTTGGCTTGTCTGTTGGTCGAGATTCCAGAGATTAGGCTGCTCGAGTGTTTGGACTCTTGTGTTGAGTGTCTTTGCTCCGTCACTTGGAGTGTGACTTTTCTCAGAGGGGCATAAAGCTCGTTTAAGGCTGATTCGTGTTGTTATGGATGTAGTGCCTGTTGGCACCAAGCTTTGAGAGGAGGCCCAGATTCAGGCCAGTTGGCACTTTTGGTGCAGGTGGTTCCATGGCTGCCCAGAGTATAGCATCTCCGCTAGTCTTGTACCCGTTTTCCTGAGGTTGCACCTGTTTGGGTTGCATAAGAGATCTAGCTCGGTGGTAGTCGGAGGACTACAAGTTTGAGGTTGTCGAGGGAAAGTAGGAGCTTTTCAGGATCTCCGTGAGTTGGGTACCGAAGGATGCTGTAGGCTGTTAAGAGCTAGCGCGATCGAGTTCTCGCGCCTGTGATGTGAGCTTCTGAGCCAGTCGTTGGTAGCATGATTCGGCTACCCTTTGAGTTACCCTAGTATGGGTAGTGTTGGCATCGAGGATGCATGATTGATCCAGTGTTGTGCCATGAGTTGGATGGCTGATCGGAGCGTGTTTAGTGAGCACATTGGCTTGAGGTATGTTAGCTTGGTTGGAATTGCTTTTGTAGAGTGAGTTGGCCAATGTGGCTTTCCGTGGTGAGTTGACCCCGAGTGGGTTTGGACTCTTGTTGCTCCCTGGTTAGTAGTGGCTCTGTTTGGAGGCAAAAGTTGCCCTGTGTGAGAGCCCTTGTTAGCATTGGATCTTAAGGAATCGTGTTGGAGCTGTACACCTCGGTGTACTTTTGTGTAGCTCGTTCCGTGGTTCATGTTTGGGAAACCACGAGAGGTTCGTGTTGAGAAGCCAGTGCTCAGTCTTTGAGGTTGTCAAGACTTGGTTCTTGGCAAGTGCCCTAGCTTTGGTTGTAAGGATGCCGTGCTCGTTGCCGGGCTGTTGTTTGTTAGATCGTTGTCGACCGTGTGTGTCGGAAGGTGATCAAAGGATCCCTAGTTTGTGGAGAGCCTCTCCAGAGCTCAGTTAGACCCAGGCAGTGTTCCTTGGGTGAGTTGCTTGCAGATTTGGCAGTCTAGCAAGCTAATGCTGGTTTGGTTTTGGAGGCTAGTTGGTGCTTGGTGTTGACCAAGATCTGGTTCTCTTGAAGTTTCAAGAGCTTGCTCGGTTCGAGCCAGAGGGCGTTGCCCTGAGGATTTGTTCCTAGTCTGGTTGTTTTGGGAGTTGACCCCTCCCCCGGTGGTTGAGTAAGTTCGGCTAGTGTTTGCTTGCTGGGAAGTCGTTCCCGTTGAGGAGTCAGCGTAGCTCCTGAGTTGTGTAGTTGATCAGAGTAGCGCAGTGGTTTGCCCAGCGAGAGGGTCCCTGCATTGTGTTGTTAGCAAGCGAAAAGTTGTTTGTTCCCGCAAGAGCGGAGGCTGCCATTTAAGAGTTGAGCTTTTGCTGGTAAGTTGTTGGTTCTTGGGGTTTGAAGTTTTTCCCCCTAGTTTCCTTGGTGGTTGAGTTGCACCGTGGATGCCAGCCTCGAGTTTTATCTCTGGAGATAGCCTCATCAGTTCGTTTTCCTTGCGATGTTTCGAGTGTGGAGTTTCTAGTCGCAAGATGAGTTAGGCCTAAGCTAAATGGAGGAGGTCCTTTGAGTAGCCAGTTGGGCTTAAGTGTTGAGTGGTAGCTTGGAGGCAAGCTTTGCTCGTGATGAGCTTGAGTTGAGTTCTCACTGAGCAAGCCTTTCTCGGGCTTTGCTTCTTGTTGTTGTGCTTTCGCAGTTGGCGATTAGCTGAGCCTCAGTGAGTGAGTTGGCTCGGAGGTGCCGTGGCATTGGTTGGTTAGCCTTTGGGTTGTTCTCCTCAAGCTGTTGTGAGTTGTTGGTAGCCCTGTGAGGGTTTGGTCCTTGCAGCCCGAGATTTTCCATGAGAGGAATGTTGGTTGCTTCCTTGCCTGGCAATGTTCTCTTTGGCCAGTTGCTAGCAGGTTTGCATGGAAAAGTTGGTGTTCGGCCTTTGAGAGGCTCCTGTTTGTTGGCTAGGCCGAGTGGAGCTGTGCTCGGTTTTGGCCACTTAGGGTTGGCCGTGAGAGTGAGTTTCAGCTTGTGCTTTTTGGGAAAGCTTTCCTTTTGGATCAATCGCCAGTTGGTGGTTCGATTGTTTTTCGTTAAGGCTTTAGGCAAGCCTTGTGGTTCGCTGGTCTCTTGTGAAGAAAGAGTAGGCCGTTTGGTTTCTGGAACCTGAGAGGTTTGATTGTTTGTTTGGCCAGCTTGGCGTTGTGTTGAGGCAGTTTATTATCAGTTGTGGGCATTCAGAGAAGTTACGCCAGTGCGTGGCGTTGAGTTTTGGAGCTTGTATCCAGTCTGCGAGTTTGCTGAGAGTAACACCGTTGAGGGGTGTTCCGTGTTGGTTTAGCAGGGTTTTTGATTGAGCCCCAGGTTTGTAGGGCTTTTGAGATCCTTGAGCGGATCGGAGCAGTGGTTAGCTTTGCCCCGTCTTTGGCAGCAGTGCAAGTTTTGTGTTCCTCGCCTCTTTGTTGAGAAAGTTTGTGGCAGACTGGAGAGCATTGTGGCTTTGAGCCTTTGTGTAACGGCCCAGGTTTTCATCCCGGTCTTCCAGGTATGCCCTAGGGGTATTTTGGTAATTTGGTCGGGCCGTCAGGGCCGTTTATGTCTTTTCCAGTGCTAAAACTATTAGATGGATTTTTGTGGTTTTTTGGAAGGCTTTGTGGATGAGTTTGAGCAAGGATAGATGCAGAAGTTAAAATATAGGGAAATTGTGTTGCAGCCGGGGTTCGAGCCAGGGTGGCCTTGTGTGCTAGAGGAGAGCCTTGCCAAGTGAGCCACCATATGTTATTGTTACTCTTTCCGGGTCATATCTTAGTTACCCTTGGATCTTTGGAGATTTTGTGCATTTGGTTAAATGAAAAGAAATTAGGTCTTTTGTGTCTTCTTCTCCAAATGCTCCATGGCCGCCCAACCCTTCCTCTCCCAAGTCCCAAGCCGATTTTCATTCCCTTTGCTGCCCCGTGGTTCGATCGTCTTTCCGGGTGAGTTTCTTCGTCTCTTCGTCTTCTCTCGATTTGAGTTCTTCTTTGGCCGAATGTAAATAGAAGAGTGTGGGTGTGTGTGTGTGTTTGTTTTGCGGCCGAGAGGCGGACCAAGGCCCCACCGTCGCAGCTCCCAGCCCGCCAGATCGCACCGCAGCAAGCCCAGATCGCTCGAGTCGCCCGGCTCCATCGCCCTCGCAGTGCCATCGGCGGCAAACTGCCGCTCGAAGCCAAGCGACGCCAGCAGCCACTGTCGCAGCCCACCGAGACGCCCGATACAGCCGCCGCGCAGCCCACGAGACGCCCGAGCGGCCCCTCGTCGCGAAGACAGATCTCGCCAGCCAGATGCGCCCTGTCGCGCCCCTGCAGCAGCGAGATCGCGACGTCGAGACGCTCGTCACCACGCGCACGCGCGCGCTTCGTCGCTGCTCCCAGCGTCGCGCCCAGCGCAGCGCGTCTTGTTGTGGCTTCGCCGCCCGTGTCTGCTGTCTGTGCGCAAGGCGTCCGCGGCAGCCTGTGCCGTGTGCTTGCGCCGTCTGCGCCGTCAGCGCCAAAGAAAGCCCGCCGTCTTTGTCTTGCTCGTCGCGTGTCGGTAGAGAGCGCGTGAGTTACTCCCGAGCCGAGCCTTGTTTATTTACTATATTTAGGCATATGGATTGTGATTATCATTGTTTTTGTTAGGTTCTCGGTATCTAGCTCGGGTTCGATCGCAGCTTAGGTTTTTGTGAGTAGTTGCCTCCCGGCCATGTAAGGATTTCTTACCGGAGTTGTGTGGGCCCTGCGGTATATTTGTGATTGTTGTTTTGTATGCCTATGTATGTGTATCAGCATGTTTAGCCCTAGGTGCTCTGCTCGAATTCTCGACTGGCATGAACTCTTGTATTGTTTCTCATGTTAGCCCATGCTAGGTTGTTCCATTCTGGCATGTTCGTTATCTGTTCTTGCTTCGTAGTATCATGCTAGGTTCCTTGCATCTGTTGAGCACGTATTGGACTGCATTGTATGATTTGTTATTGTTGCTATGATTTAGAGTTCGGTGTAGGTAGCATCATCCGGCCGGATGCATAATGTAACTTGCATCCCCGAGCGAGGGACGCACGAGATGGTACTCGTCCTCGATCCCGTTAGGGTTTAGCTAACCCTAACGGCCGCCCCGCAATCTTGGGTGAGGGTGGCGATCGTTAAATGCCCCAACGGTCGGGATGATGACTTGGCATTGCCTCGTCCCCGACAATGGCAAGCACGTCCTCGGCGTGTTCGGCGCAAGAGCCCTTGATTGCCACCGATAGGGCAAGGCGGTTTCTCGGTGTAAGCCTACCACGACCGGTTCCTTAGCCTCAGTGCGGTGGTTCAGCCGACATAGTTCACGTGTCCGTGTCTCACACCCCTATGTCGTGACACCGATCCGGAGATTTAGTTAGGCGTGGTGATTGGACATGGGCGCTTGCCACTAGACCCGGCACCCCATAGTGCGCAGAGCACGCGAGTGCATGCTTACGCTCATTACAGGCGCCGGCCGAGAGCTCCTCGGGATCTTGAGCTAGTGCACCCTTCGTATCGGCGAAAGAGAAGCCGAGGCGGGACTTGTTTCCCGTATAGGGCGTATAGTGTGTTGTGGTATTTCCGGACTAAGACCCTGAGTTGGCATCCGAGGTCCCAGTGTGGACTTAGCTATGTGCCCCGCTCTGTGTTGATAATCATATCTTGCATACATTCTTCTAGATGATCATGTATATCGTATTGTACCCCGGTTGGGGATTCTTACTGAGTAATTCGTTACTCACCCTTATTTTGTGGTTTTCCACAGGTAACCAAGGTGCGAGACCGGATGGCTGAGGGAGGAGCTGTGATCATGGGAACCTGCTGTCGTCTCTGACTTTTTATTGCTATGACTCTTGTCTTTTATTTTCCCCTGAATGCATGTAGCCGGGCACGGAGCCCTAGGATGTTTTTCTGAATGTTTTTATGGATTCCAGCTTTGTTGTATTTGAGGATGTTTGAAATGTTTTAATAAATCTCTGATCAGAGTATGCGTTTAGAAATGTATTTGCCTTGAAACAGGTGCTTGGAAACAGGGACAGGTTTCAACTACCTATTTGTTTTCTGATTGAATCTCTTTTGTTTTGTTTTTAATTGGGAATCCGAAATCTTATTTGCATATTGTTCTTGCTTTGAATGCATGCATTGGGGTAAAGACCTATTTAGAGCCCCTTTTGGGTCGGGTCCTTACAGTTGGTATCAGAGCCCAGAGTCATAGACTTTGTAGACTGACCTTTTGTTGTAGGTCGTCTTTCCCATGATCACCAAAGACTCAGGCGGTCATCAGTGCACGCCTAAGTTTTCTGTTTTTAGAAAAGGGTTAAGAATTTACAATACCTTTCATCTAGTGTATGCCTTGTTTTTTTGTTGTGGAGCGGAGACGAGCAGGTTCTGACTCGTCGTTGGTTTGGGTTTAGAGCGCCATCATGCCAACTTCCCGCAGTGTGAGCTGTATGTTGTGGTTTGTTGAGATATCCAGATAGATTCGGATATCGCTGGGACATCGTTCCAGATGGAGGCAGAGGTTAGACTCCCGTAGGCCACGTGTGGCCCAGCTGTTATTTTCCCCTAGTGAGAGGGTGGAGGTGTTTTGCCCTGGAGTACCACTCCAGGAGAGGAGTTAGCTTTGGCTTTTGCTCATGTTGATGCTTGTGGAGCAGGTCCTAGTGTGGACTAGCTGGGTAGTTCAGTGTTGATCTTGAACCTTAGCGGATGGTTGATTGCCCCGTGAGTAGTCTTTGAGTTGGTAGCCTTCGAGGTGGTTGCTGAGACATCCTTGTTCTCCTGTAAGTGTTGTTGTTTTGCAGCTAGTAAATCGGAACCCTGTGGTTAAGGGTGCAGCGAGCAGTGTTCCCATCGGACGTGATCCGTTGGTGGTTTCCCAATTGTCTGGTAGAGTTGAGCACTCTTCTTATGGTGAGCCCCTAGAGTAGGGCTAGCTGCTGCTTGTTGAGAGAGTTGGCCAGAGTTTTGTTGAGCATCATGTGGAGATGCAAGAGTAGGCAGTGAGACTTCGGTTTGATGAGGTGCATTGGTTGGTGTGCCGCCTTGGCACTAAGTCTGGTTCAGGCTTGAGTTTGGCATGGGTACAGCAGATGGTTCTATGACCGTCCGGAGTTCAGCACACTTCTTTAGCCATTGGATTCCATTTATGGAAAATGCACTTGTTTAGGTCGTGCAAGAGGGCTAGTTCAGTGGTAGTCGGAGGACTACAAGTGGAAGGATGTTCGAGAGGAGCTGGAGCCTCTTCCCAGTGTTACTGGGGGTTGAGTAAGTCAGCAGGTTGGCGGTTGATAAGTGTTAGTGCGTGTGAGTCTCACGCTAGTGCTAAGGCCAAGAGATCTTTGTGGTTGGTAGTGCGGTCCATTACCTTCGGGTGCCTAAACCTGAGTTGAGTGAGCATTGTAGATGCGAGTTCGGTCCAGCAGAGGGGCCGTGAGTTGGATGCCTTTAAGATGAGTAGGATGCCTTATGAGAGGAGTTGGACGCCTTATGGGAATGCTCCCTTGTAGAGCCTTGGTATAAAGTAAGTTCGGTTTGGCATTGTTATGCTTTAGTAGAGCAGGGTTGCCTCAGCTTCGGGTATCGTGTGGAGATGGAACTTTTGGTGTTCCTTGGGTTGGTTGTATCCCTGCCGGAAGGTAGTTGTTGCTCTTCTTTTAGAAAGCGCCTGTTAGCCTTGGATCCCTAAAGGAAGGTTGGGAGTTGTGCACACAAGTGTGCTTTTGTGTAGTTCGTTCTGGTGGCGAGAGTTTCAGAACCATGCAGGGTTTGCGTTGGAGAACTGGTGCTCAGTTCTTGGAGAAGTTGGACTCCAGGTGGATGTTGTAAGGCTTAGTGGAGGTGGTAAGGATACCGTGCTCGTAGTTGGGTTGTTGCTTAGGCAAGTTTTGTTAGGTTGGACCTAAGCTTGGTTGGTGGAACCTCTTGTGGCTCTTCATTGGAGTTCAGATGGTACTGAACAAATGGTGGTTGTAGCGAAGCCGCGTAGTTCCTGATCGCAGTTGCTAAGAGTGTTGCTCGGAATCCTTTCCATGGGTGGAAGCTACATTGTGGCTGATGCTTTGAGTAGGAGGATGACACATTCTGAAGCGTTTCTGGTCTTTTTGGTTTCGAGGTTCGGAGCAGGCCAGCATGGTTGAGATGCTGGAAAAAGGAGTTGCTTGTTCAGGCAGTTGGCTGTTAGACCGTTAGACGACAGTGTGTGTCGAGGGTTGTCGAAGAACCCTAGTTGTGGAGAGCCTCACCTGAGCTCAGTCAAGCCTAGGTAGAGAGTTTCAGTTGGCAAGCCGGAGTCGAGTAGGTTGTAGGCTTCGGGTGAGTTGCTGGCAATTTTGGTAGGCTAGCAAGCCAGAGTTTGTTTGGAGTAGAGTCCGGATTTGGTTCCGGTGTGGTGGCAAGTTGGTGCTTGATATTGGCCAAGGTGTGGTTTTCGAGTTGCCAAGGAGTTAGCCTTGTTCGTGGGTAAGTGGTTTGCCCTGTAGGATGTCTCTCCTGTTCCCAGAGTTTGAGAGTGGCCTCACTTGGTGTTGGAGGACGAGTCTTTGCTTGTTCTTGGTCGGCGGTCTAGTCTGTGGTGGACCCCCTATTGTTGCCTCAGTGAGAGAGTTGGATGTTGTGCTTAGCTGAGCAAGTTAGCGAGCGTTTGTGGAGCTCCCTGTTCTTCGGATGTCTGCTTGTAAGGATCTGTTTCCTTTTTGGAGTTGTCAGGTTACTCCCTTGGTCTTGGAATTGATGGTAGTGGTGCTAGCAGGAGGGAAAAGTTTGTTGGCTGCTTGGAAGCAGTCGTTTGTTCAGTTAAGCGGATTCTTGGATGGTGTTCTAGAGGCTGCAGTAAAGGTTGTTCTGCCTCTTGTGAGTGTTTGGCCAAGATTTGGTTCTTTTGATGTCTCGAGAGCTAGTTCGGTTCTAGTTGGAGGGCATTGCCCTGAGGTCTTGTTCCTTGTCAGGAAGTTTTGGGAGTTGACCCTTCCCTCGGCAGTTGAGTAAGTTCTGTTAGTTTTGGGTTGGTGATCCGATTGGTTGAGTTTTCCTTGGGTGTTGCTTCCTAGAGAGTTGGTTGATGTTGCCTTGGGTTTGAGCAAGTCAGCGAGCGTGTGTGATGTTCACTGCCCTCCGGAGTTTGCTTGCTGGGAAGTCGTTTCCCGTTTGGTAGGAGTCAGCTTAGCTCCTGAGTTGTGTAGTTGATCAGAGTAGCGCAGCGGTCAGCCCAGCGTGAGAGTCCCTGCTTGTGTTGTTAGCAAGCAAAGTTGTTTGTTCCCGCAAGGGCGGAGGCTAGCCAGTCAAAGTTGAGTTGTTCGGGCAAGTTGTTGGTCCTTTGGGGAGTGATGATTTCCTTTTCCCCTAGCCTCTGTGGTGGTTGAGTTGCTCCTTGGATGCCAGCCTCGAGTGATAGCTTGCGAGGTAGTCTTGCGGATTCGTGTGGCTCAGGATCCGTAAGCTTTGAGGTTGTCGTTATCCGTTTTCCTTGTGAGGTTTTGGGAGTGGAGCTTCTGGTTGGAAGATGAGTTAGGCTTAGGCTTAAAAGGGAAGTCCTTTGAGTAGCCAGTTGGATTTTAAGAGTTGAGTAGTAGCTTGGAGGCGAGCGTTGCTCGTTATAAGTTTGGGTTGAGTTCTGCCGAGCAAGCCCTTCCCGGGCTTTGTTCCTAGTTGTTGTGCGTTCACAGTTGGCGTTAGCAGAGCCGCGTTTGAGTGAGTTGGCACAGAGGTGTCGTGGCATTGGTTGGTAAGTTGTTGAGCTGTTTTCCTCAAGGTGTTGTGTCGCAGATAGCTGCGTGATGGTTTAGTCCTTGCTTCCCGAGTTTTCCTTGAGAGGAATGTTGGATGTTCCTTGCCTGGCGATGTTCTCCTTGGCCAGTTGCTAGTAGGTTTTCGTTGGAAAGTTTGCGTTCGGCCGATGAGGAGTTCTAGTTTGTTGGTTTGGCCGAGTGGAGTCTGTGCTTGGCCTTGTCTTTTTAAGGTGCCCGTAGCTGAAGTTTCAGCTGGTGTGAGTGTTGTTAGCCGTCTGGTGTACCAGGATGGTGCCCCTTGCCTTTGGTTCGGCGATTTCTCCTTAAGATGGTTGCTTAAGTGTTGTGGTCGTGTTCTAGTTGGAAAAGTTTGTCTTTTTGGATCAGTCGCCAGTTGGTGGTTCGTTTGTATCTCGTTAAGGCTGTAGTCAAGGTTTGAGGTTTGTTGGCCTCTTGTGAAGTAAGAGTAGGCCGTTTAGTTGTGGAATCTGGAAGGTTCAGTTGTTTGGCCAGTTTGTTGTAGGGTTGAGTTTGTTTGTTGGCAGCTGTGCACAGTGTTTTTATGTATCGATGTTCTTTGTCTTGGGACCCATTGCTCATTGTGGACTTTGAGCCCTTGCGGTGATTGAGGGTTTGGGCTTCGAGGAGAAGCCTATGAGTATTCGGGCTTGAGTCGAAGACGCGTTGCGTGAGAAGTGAGATCCGTTGGTAAAAGTTTAGTGAAGGAGTCCGAGTTCGGAGGAGGCCGCTCGTGGAGCGGGAGGACGGGATGAGAATGCGATTATCTCCGTGTTGTTTGAGTCTTAAGGACTTTCGAGGACGAAAGTCATAAAAAGGAGGGAATATTGTAACGGCCCAGGTTTTCATCCCGGTCTTCCAGGTATGCCCTAGGGGTATTTTGGTAATTTGGTCGGGCCGTCAGGGCCGTTTATGTCTTTTCCAGTGCTAAAACTATTAGATGGATTTTTGTGGTTTTTTGGAAGGCTTTGTGGATGAGTTTGAGCAAGGATAGATGCAGAAGTTAAAATATAGGGAAATTGTGTTGCAGCCGGGGTTCGAGCCAGGGTGGCCTTGTGTGCTAGAGGAGAGCCTTGCCAAGTGAGCCACCATATGTTATTGTTACTCTTTCCGAGTCATATCTTAGTTACCCTTGGATCTTTGGAGATTTTGTGCATTTGGTTAAATGAAAAGAAATTAGGTCTTTTGTGTCTTCTTCTCCAAATGCTCCATGGCCGCCCAACCCTTCCTCTCCCAAGTCCCAAGCCGATTTTCATTCCCTTTGCTGCCCCGTGGTTCGATCGTCTTTCCGGGTGAGTTTCTTCGTCTCTTCGTCTTCTCTGATTTGAGTTCTTGCTGGCCGAATGTAAATAGAAGAGTGTGGGTGTGTGTGTGTGTTTGTTTGCAGCCTGCCGAGAGGAGCCCGGCCAAGCGGCCCCCACCGTCGCGGCTCCCGGTACCGGCCAGATCGCACCGCAAAGAAGCCCAGATCGCTCGAGTCGCCCGGCTCCATCGCCCTCGCTGCGGTGCCATCGAGCGCACTGTCGCTCGAAGCAAGCGAGACGCCCGACACGGCCTGCATCGCACCACGACGCCGAGCAGCCTGTCGCGCGCGCCCACGAGACGCCCAGAGCGGCCCTGTCGCGCAGACGATCTCGCCAGCAGATGCGCGCCTGTCGCGCCCTGCGGCAGCGAGATCGTGACGTCAGACGCTCGTCGGCCGCGCGCACCGCGCGCCGTCGCCCGTCAGTAGCGTCGCGCCAGCGCCAGCGTCTTTGTGCCGCTCGCCGCCCGCCGTCTCGACTGTCTCATGCGCGCGCGCGCGCGCCAATGCGCTGCCGTGCAGCAGCGCCCGTCTGCGCCGTCAGCGCCAGAAGAAAGCCCAGCCGCTGGTTGTCTCGCCCGTCGCGTGTCATGAGAGCGCGTGAGTTGCTCCCGAGCCGAGCCTTGTTTATTTACTATATTTAGGCATATGGATTGTGATTATCATTGTTTTTGTTAGGTTCTCGGTATCTAGCTCGGGTTCGATCGCAGCTTAGGTTTTTGTGAGTAGTTGCCTCCCGGCCAGGTAAGGATTTCTTACCGGAGTTGTGTGGGCCCTGCGGTATATTTGTGATTGTTGTTTTGTATGCATGTGTATGTGTATCAGCATGTTTAGCCCTAGGTGCTCTGTTCTGAATTCCTGACTGGCATGAACTCTTGTATTGTTTCTCATGTTAGCCCATGCTAGGTTGTTCCATTCTGGCATGTTCGTTATCTGTTCTTGCTTCGTAGTATCATGCTAGGTTCCTTGCATCTGTTGAGCACGTATTGGACTGCATTGTATGATTTGTTATTGTTGCTATGATTTAGAGTTCAGGTAGGTAGCATCATCCGGGCCGGATGCATAATGTAACTTGCATCCCCGACAGGGACGTACGAGATGGTACTCCGTCCCTGATCCCGTTAGGGTTTAGCTAACCCTAACGGCTGGCCCTGCAATCTTGGGTGAGGGTGGCAGATCGTTAAATGCCCCAACGGTCGGGATGATGACTTGGCATTGCCTGCGTCCCGACGGTAAGCAAGACGTCCTCGGCGTGTTCGGCAAGAGCCCTTGATTGCCACCGATAGGGCAAGGACGGTTTCTGGTGTAAGCCTACCACGATCTGGTTCCTTAGCCTCAGTGCGGTGGTTCAGGTGACATAGTTCACGTGTCCGTGTCTCACACCCCTATGTCGGTGACACCGATCCGAGAGATTTAGTTAGGCGTGGTGGTGGACATGGGCGGCTTGCCACTAGACCCGGACACCCCCATAGTTCGCAGAGCACGCAGCAGTGCATGCTTACGCTCATTCTGGCGCCACCGGAGAGCTCCTCGGGATCTTGAGCTAGTGCACCCTTCGATCGGCGGTGAGACAGCCGAGGCCGGACTTGTTTCCGTATAGGGCGTATAGTGTGTTGTGGTATTTCGGACTAAGACCACGAGTTGGCATCCGAGGTCCCAGTGTGGACTTAGCTATGTGCCCCGCTCGTGTTGATAATCATATCTTGCATACATTCTTCTAGATGATCATGTATATCGTATTGTACCCCGGTTGGGGATTCTTATCGAGTAATTCGTTACTCACCCTTATTTTGTGGTTTTCCACAGTAACCAAGGTGCGAGACCGGATGGTTGAGGAGGAGGCGTGATCATGGGAACTCTTTGTCGTCTCTCGACTTTTTATTGCTATGACTCTTGTCTTTTATTTTCCCCGAATGCATGTGCAGACGCACGAGCCCCAGGATGTTTTTCTCGAATGTTTTTATGGATTCCACTTTGTTGTATTTGAGGATGTTTGAAATGTTTTAATAAATCTCTGATCAGAGTATGCGTTTAGAAATGTATTTGCCTTGAAACAGGTGCTTGGAAACAGGGACAGGTTTCAGCTACCTATTTGTTTTCTGATTGAATCTCTTTTGTTTTGTTTTTAATTGGGAATCCGAAATCTTATTTGCATATTGTTCTTGCTTTGAATGCATGCATTGGGGTAAAGACCTATTTAGAGCCCCTTTTGGGTCGGGTCCTTACACTTTGAGAACCCATGAGGGTTTGGTTATCAGAGAAGGGCTAGTGTTGTTTTAGCCGAGAAGTTCAGTTGGCTAGGAATCAGTGGGTATTCATAGAGCTGTTTCGTTTTAGGACTTTCGAGGACGAAAGTCTTATAAGGAGGGAGTATTGTAACGGCCCAGATTTCTATTCTGGTTCTCGAGGAGCTTCCGGTTCAGATTCAGTGGTTCGGTTGGGCCGTTAGAGCCGTTTTGACCCTTAGGGGTATTTTAGTCTTTTTGCTCCCTGGGCAAGATTTGTGGTTTTTCAGGGCTTCGAGGCAGCTCCTGCCTTTGTTGAGGCTTGTTTGTTGGTGGTCATGAGTCCCGAGATGTTTGGGCTATTCGTTTGGGAGTTCGGTTGTGTTTTGGGTTTTGGGCAAAAGTGTTGGTTGTTTGGTTGTTCCTTTGGGATTCGAGCCCAGACCCTTAGAGATGATTTGGGAGTTTGTTTAAAGTGAGAGTTTTTGATTTGAAGAGGTTGCTTCAGCCGGGTTTCGAAGGAGGAAGCCGGGAAATGGGATTTAAGGATTTTTAAGGCTTATTTAAATTTGGTTAAGGATGGAAAAGAGGTAAAAATCCTATTTTTCCCTTTTATTTTTCCCTTTTCTTTTATTTTTCCCTTTTTGGTCCAAATCCACTTTTCCTTTTCTTTTTCTTTTTTCTTTTTCTTTTTTTCTTTTCTTTTTCTCTCTCTCTCTCTTCTCCCCCGACCTAGCCACTCCTCCCAGCTCTAGCGCGCGCGTATGTGCCGAGCCACCGCCGAGTCGGCCAGTCGCTCGCCCGTCGTCGCACCGACCCGGCCCCGCCCGTCGTCGCGACCGAGCCACCAGCCGCCGCCAGATCACGCATCGGCCGTCGCGAGTCCGTCGCCCAGAGACCAAGATCGCGCGCGTCGCCCGGTGCCGAGCCCAGATCTGTGTCGCCCAGGTCCGTGTCGAGTCGCCCGAGCCCAGGCCGCACCGAGCCACTCGCCCCTGCAGCATGCCGTGCCGGATCGAGCGCCCCCGAGCCCGTTGCGTCGTGTCGCCAGATCGCGTGCATCGCCCTCGCGCCCGCCCCGCCGTCCCCTTCGCTGAAGCCGCTCGAAGCCGCGCCCAGAAGCGCGTCGTCGCGCCGCGCGCGAGCCCTGCCGCCCTGCTCGCGCTGCGCCAAGCGTTATGCGCCCAGGGCGCCGTGGTTGCGCGTCCCAGCGCCGTGTTGCGCGCCCCAGCGCCGTGTCGCGCTCTCGCGCTGCGCCAGCGCCCCCTTGGCCCGCCGCCAGCACTGCTTGTGTTGTGTTGGCTTGGCCCGAGCCTCGTGGCTTCTCGGATGGTTTTTTCCCGAGTCTTTTCTTCGTTGGGCCTGATTTTTTGGCTGCTGGTTGTTGATTTATTTGGGGCTGTTTATGTATGTGATTTGGGTGCTTTGTTTGGTGTATAGGCTGTTCGGGATCGATTAGAGGCTCGAGGATTCGCTCGTAGATTTATTGTGATTATTTTCTGCTTGTCCCAGGTAAGGATTTCTTACCGTGGTTGTGTGGACGCTGCGATATATCTCGATTGTGCCTTGTATGTTTGCTGATTGTTATGAGCATGATAGTGATAGGCAGCTTGTTTGATCTCTTGCTAGCATGTTTGCTTGATTTTACATGTTAGTGCCATGCTAGGTTTGTTCTTCCAGCATGCTTGTGATTCCTGCTTAAGTTGTAGTACCATGCTAGGTAAATGTGATTGATGTCGGTCATTGCTTGCTAGCCAGGAATCCTTTATTTGCTCTGTGCTCTTAGATAGAGTTGTAGAATTTGTCATCATCCAGAGGCTGAGAGCGGACATAACGTACCTTGTCCCCACCGGTCGGGAGTATAGCGAAGCATTGCTTCAGGGGTTGAGAGCGGACATAACGTACTTTGTCCTCAGTGGTCAGATATAGAGTAAAGCATAACGTACATTGCTTTTTCTCCCCCCTCCCGGCAGCCAACGAGGGTTAGCTACCTCATTGGCATAAGCCTAGTTTGTAGCCTGCTAGAGCGGAACCCCGCCAACGGTGTAAGCCCGCCTTGGCGGTTCTTAGCTTCAGTCGGTGGTGGTACAGCCGCAGATGAGCGCCGAGGGCCTCGCGCCATCGTGATCGTGACACGCGCTCCGAGTCTTTAGGCATGCGTACCTCACCCGCGTAGTTTGCCCTTAGGCCCCGCATTTACGCCGGTTTGCAGATGAGCATGCGGTGTGCGCCTGACAGCGTTAGTTGCGGTTCGGAGAGCTCCCGGGCTAATGTTCGTGAGTACACCGCCTTCCGCTTTAGAGCCGGACTTGGGTACTCTCCGATAGTCCAGATTGTTAGCGAGGGCAAGGAGGCCCTTGAGGACACCCATCGGGATTGGCTTTTGAGCTAATCAATTTGGTCGAGGGAGGAAGTCCTCGAGGGTGTCTGACATCTTGGGATCGGTTTTGAGGTGATCAATAGGCCGAGGGAGAAAGACCTCTGAGATGTCCCGGGATTGGTTATGAGAACCAATCATTAGGCCGGAAGTAGGAGACTTAGATGATTCCGGAAGTAAGAGACTTCCGATGTTTCAGATCTTGTTTTATGAGCTCGTTGAGCTATGATCCGTGTTGATAGCTATTTGCTTGCATGTTGAGGTGCTAGATGACCTGATATATCGTATTGTACCCCGGTTGCTAGATTCTTATGAGTATGTTTATACTCACCCTTATTTATCTTCCGGGTATCTTGGGACAACACCGGGAGGGCTAGCGGAGGAGGCTGATTGATCATGGGGAACCGCCAGCACTCATCTTTTATTATTGCATTGTTTATTCAAAGCATGTAGATGGACAGAGTCCTAGGGGAACATTGTTTAAAACGTTGTTTAAATTGTATTGTATATTTTATAAACAACTGCCAAAGTTGTTTTACTTTGTTGGATTGTTTTAATTGAAAATTGTTGGTTATGTTTTAAGGGTTTCCCCCTTCTCATATGTTTGAAAGGTTTTTAAATATGAGCACTAAACCGCTTGTTATCATATTTAACTTGCATGCTGAGTGAGAACCCCGGTTTAGGACCATGTTTTGGGTCGGGTTCTTACACTAGCATACATGCAAACAGTTACCAACACAGATCATAGCTCAACGAGCTTACAAGGCAGTATCTGGAATCCTCGGAAGTCTCCTACTTCCGGCCTAATGATTGGTTCTCATAACCAATCCCGGGACATCTCCGAGGGTCTTTCTCCTCGGCCAATTGATCACTCAAAACCGATCCCAAAGATGTCCGACACCCTCGAGGGTCTTTCTCCTCGACCATATGATCGATCTCAAAAGCCAATCCCAATGGGTGTCCTCAAGGGCCTCTTACCCTCGCTATAAAACTGGACTATCGGAGAGTACCCAAGTCCGGCTCTAAATCGGAAGGAACTGGTGTACTCACGAACATTAGCCCGGGAGCTCTCGAACCGGCAACTAACGCTGCAGCGCACACACCGCATGCTCTTCTCGCGCAGCATAAATGCGGGGGCCTAGGGGCAAACCACGCGGGCCGCACGCATGCCTAAGACTCGAAGCGGTGTCACCGAACACGAGAGCGCGAGGCCCTCGGACTCATCTCTGTGCACTGTACCACCGACCGAAGCTAAGAACCGCCAAGGTAGGCTTACACCGTTGGTGTGGTTCCGCTCTAGCGAGCTACAAACTAGGCTTATGCCGACGTGGTAGCTAAATCCACGTCGGCTGCCGGGGGGAAGCAATGTACGTTATGCTTCGCTCTACTCCCGACCGGTGGGGACAAGGTACGTTATGTCCGCTCTCAGCCTCTAGATGATGACAACCCTGCTACACTAGCTAGAGTATAAAGTAAACGATTCCTGGCTAAACATACATAAACATCATCCATCATATATAACCTAGCATGATACTACGAACTTAAAGCAGGAATCTCAAGCATGCTGGAAGAACGATCCTAGCATGGCACTAACATGTACAAACAATCAAACATGCTAGCAGGAATGCAATCACAAGCTGTCCTATCCACTAATCATGTCCATAAAAGTAAACATGCATATAAGGCACAATTAAGAAAGCATCGTAGGGTCCACACAACCACGGTAAGAAATCCTTACCTGGAAACAAGTGGAAAATAGCAATCACCAATCAAAAACGACCCTCGAGCTTTCAAACGAACCCGAACAACCTAGGCATATGATAAAAACACCTAAGTAAATAAAACAGCATCGAACAGCCTAGCCCAACGGAGAAAAGGCTCGAGAATTACAAACCGAGAAGGCACATGGCCTCGGCCCAACCCGCATGGCAAGGCAGGCTGGCCGGCAACAAGGACAAGCGGTGGCGCCGCCTGGCGCTGGCGCTGCACCGGCGCTAGCGAGAGGGGGGACGACGCAGACGCGGGCCGTCGCAGGCGAGCATACACGCAAGGTCGAGCGCGCGGGCGAGACGTCGGGTCTGCAAGGACAACGCGCGGGTGACGCGTCTAGGCGACAGCGAGCGGCGCTGGGCGACGCATCGGGGCGGCAGCGAGCGGAGCGGCGCGGCGCGTCTGGGGGCATGGTGTGGTACGGCGCGGCGCGTCTTGGCGCGCCTGGGCTGGGCGATGCAACGCGTCTGGGTGCACCTGGGCTGGGTGATGCAGCGCGACTGGGCGCACCTGGGTTGGGCGATGCAGCGCGTCTGGGCGCACCTAGGCTGGGCGATGCTGTAGCGTCTAGGCGCACTGGCCGGGCGATGATGTGCGCGTCTGGGCTCGGCGGCTGGGCGCGGTGCGCGCTGCGCTGGTGGTGGTAAGTGGCTCGTCTGCGAGAGCGGTGGGGCGTGGCTGGGTGATCAGGTGCAGGGCGGTGCGGCAGTGGATCGGCTGGGGCGGCTAGGGTTTCTTGGTGAGGTCGGCTAGGAGAGAGAGAGAGAGAGAGAGAGAGAGAGAGAGAGAGAATTTTGCAAAACAAGGGAAAAAGGGGTTTTCTTGATTTTCTTTCCTTTTCCCCTAATTAAATAGGTTAGGAGACCTAAATTCCCTTCCCAAGGCTTCCTCTTGCGGGTCCCGGCTAAGCAACCTTTTATTTTAAAATAAAACTCTCTTTCCTACAAACTTCCCAAGGCCATTTAGGGCAAGGGCTCAAAACCCAATGGAACCACCAAAATTACAATTAATTTTGCCATTTTCTAAAACACCTCCAAACTTCCAAACAACTTGCCCAAACCTCTCGGGTCTTGCAACCAACAACCACCAAACTTCGATGAAGGCAGAAATGGCCCTGAAATCTTAAAAATCCTTAAAACCCTGACCGGGGCAAAAAGACCCAAATACCCCTAAGGGTTAAAATAGCTCTAACGGCCCATCCGAACATCCGAATAATGACCCGAAATCACCTGGGTAACCGAAATGGAAAACTGGGCCGTTACAGTTTGCTTCGAAAAGTTTGCGTTCGGCCGATGAGGAGCTCTAGTATGTTGGTTTGGCCGAGTGAAGCCTGTGCCGGCCTTTGTCTCTCAGAGGTGGTCGTAGCTGAAGTTTCACCTGGTGTGAGTGTTGTTAGCAGTCTGGTGTACCAGGATGGTGCACCTTGCCTTTGGTTCGACAATTTGTCCTTAAGATGGTTGCGTAAGTGTTGTGGTCTTGTTTTAGTTGGAGAAGTTTGGCTCTCGGATCGGTCGCCAGTTGGTGGTTCTTCTGTATCTAGTTAAGGCTGTAGGCAAGATTTGAGGTTCGCTGGTCTCTTGTGAAGTAAGAGTAGGCCGTTTGGTTTCCTGGAACCCGGGAGGTTTAGCTGTTTGGCCAGCTTGTGTAGGGTTGAGGCTGCTTGTTAGCAGCTGTGAGCCCCCAGAGGAGTTTTGCCAGTGCGTGTTGTAGAGTTTCAGAGCTTGTGGCCAGTCCTCGAGTTTGCTTAGTTTAGCACCGTTTGAGAGTTGGTGCGAGTGGAGGACGTGGATGCAGTCTATTTTCTTTGGAGTTCAGTGTATGCCCAGTCTTAGTTGAGATAGTTGTGGCAGTTTGGATGGCTTGTGCCTTTGAGTTTTGAGAACCCAAGAGGGTTTGGTTCTCGTAGAGGGCTAGTGTCGTGTTGGCCGAGAAGTTCAGTTGGTTGGATTCAGTGGAGTCTTCTTGGAGTTGTTTCGTCTTAGGACTTTCGAGGACGAAAGTCTTAAAAGGAGGGAGTATTGTAACGGCCCAGTTTTCTATTCCGGTTCTCGAGGTGCTTAGGTTGATCGATGGTTCGGTTGGGCCGTTAGAGCTCATTTTGGCCTTTAGGGTATTTTGGTCATTTTGCACCGGAGGCAGGATTTGAGGTTTTCAGTGGCTTCGAGGCAGCTCTGCGCTTTGTTGAGACTTGTTTATTGATGGTCATGAGTCCCGAGATGTTTGGGCTAGTCGTTTGGAAGTTCGGTTGTGATTCGGGTTTGGCAAAGTGATGGATGTTTGGGTGTTTCCTTTGGGATTCGAGTAGGGACATTAGTGTTGCTTTGGGAGTTGGATTTAAGTGAGTTTGATTTATTGGAAAAGGTTGCTTTTGTCGGGTCTCGAAGGAGGAAGCGGGAAATGGGATTTTGAGGTTTTATTTGGATAAGGATGGATTTTTGGGATAAAATCCTTTTTCCATTTATTTTCCCATTTTCCTTTTTGTCCAAATTCATTTTCTTTTCTTTTCTTTTTCTTTTTCTTTTTCTTTTTCTTTTTTTCTTTCTCTTTCTCTCTCTCTCCCTACCTTTCCGAGAGCACCAGCCGTCGGCGAGCCCACTTCCACCACCGGCCAAGCTACTGCCTGCCCGCTCGCCTCGCCGTCGCTCGTCACAAGATCAGCCCGTCGCGTCGCCCTGAGCGCCGCACACACCCGCGTGCCCTCGCGTCGCCAATGATCGAGCATCGCGCGTCGTCGCCAGATCCGCCGCCCTCGCCGCGTCGCGCCAGATCCGCCGAGCAGCCAAGCGCCGCCAAGACTCAGATCGGCCGAGCCCGACGCTCGTCGCGACGCCAGCCTCGCCGCCGCCCGATCGCCGAAGTCGGGCCAGATCGCGCGCCCGCCAAAGCCGTCGCGACGCCAGCTCGCCCGAGCAAGGTCGCCGTGTCGTCCGCCAGACGCCCGGCGCTGGGCCGCGCGCGCCAGCCGAGCCACGTCGCCGTCGCCCTGTCGCTCGTGTGCCCCAGCTCGTGCCCCAGCGTGCATCCGTGCGCCCAGCTCGCGCCCCCAGCGCCGTCCGCGCGCCAGCGCGCCCAGCCAGCCCGGTTGCTGCCCCGTTCGTGCAATCGGCCCGTTCGTGTGTTCGTTACGCCTCGTGAGTTGCTCCCGAGCTGAGCCCTGCTTATTTTAGTGTATTTAGAGCTATTCTATGATTATTGATGTGTTTGCTTGATTTGTTATAGGTAGCTCGGGTTCGATCGCAGCTTAGGTTCCTTGTGTTTAGAGGTCTCGGCTGTAAGGATTTCTTACCGGAGTTGTGTGGACCCTGCGATGTTCTATGTGATTGATGCTTGTATGTTTGCTTGTGATTATCAGCATGTGTAGCTTAGGTGCTCTGTTCTGTATTCCTGACTGGCATGACTTCGTATATTGTTCTTCATGTTAGTCCATGCTAGGTTGTTCCTTTCTGGCATGCTCGTATCTGTTTGGCATCGTAGTATCATGCTAGGTTCGTTGTAATCTTATTGAGCACGTTTTGGATTATATTGCTTGTTTGCTGATTGTTAAGGCAGGATAGAGATCAGGTAGATAGATCATCCGGGACTGATGCATAAAGTATCTTGCATCCATGGCAAGGACGTCGAGACAGTTCTCCGTCCTTGGACCCCGTGAGGGATTAGCTATCCCAACCGGTAGGCCCTGCAATCTTGGGTGAGGGTGGCAAATAGTGAAAAGCCCCAACGGTCGGGATGATGACTTGGCATTGCCTCGTCCCCGGCAGTCGGCACGTCCTCAGCGTGTTCGACAGTAGCCCTTGATTGCCACCTGCTAAGGTAAGGACGGCTTCGGTGTAAGCCTACCACGACCCCGTTCCTTAGCCTCAAAGTGCGGTGGTACAGGCTGACATAGCTCACGTGTCCAGGTCTAACACCCCTATGTCAGTGACACCGATCCAGAGATTTAGTTAGGCGTGAGATTCCGGATATGGGGCAGCTTGTCACTAGACCCGGCACCTCCCCATAGTCTGTAGAAGCACGCGGTACATGTTTACGCTCATTACAGCGCCGACTGGAGAGCTCCTCGGGATTGTGAGCCAGTGTACCTATCATCCAACAGTAGACAGGCAGAGGCCGGGACTTGTTTCCCGTATAGGGCGATTTTGTGTAGTTGTGGTGATTGATTTCCGGACTAAGACCCTAAGTTGGCATCCGAGGTCCAAGTGTGGACTCCAGCTATGTGCTCTATTCTGTGTTTATGATCATAGCTTGCATACACTCATCTTGATGACCATGTGCATCGTATTGTACCCCGGTTGGGGATTCTTACTGAGTAATTCGTTACTCACCCTTACTTATCTTTCAGGAAACCATGGCGCGAGGCAGGATGGCTGGAGGAGGAGCTGTGATCATGGAACCCGTTGTTCAACTCTGAGTCATTTGTTTATGCTTATGTTTTAAATGTCCTCTGAATGCATGTAGTTGGGCACGGAGCCCTAGGGTGTTTTCTGAATGTATTTCTGGATTCTAGCATTATTGTAAAGCTTGTATGTTTTAAATGAATCTCTGATCAGAGTAATGTTTTGGAAATGTAATTGTCTTGGAACAGGTGCTTGGAAACAGGGATAGGTTTCAGGAAATTATCTTGTTTTAAAATGGATGTTTTATGTTTTAGTTTTTACTTAGAATCCAAACACCGTCTTGCAAAATGTTAGTAGATTTGTATGCATGCATTGAGGTAACGGCCTATTTAGAACCCCATTCGGGTCGGGTCGTTACAGTTACATGGTTGGCCCGAGCCTTGTGGCTTCTCGGATGATATTTCCCTAGTCTTTTCTTCGTTGGGCCCTGATTTGTTGGCTGCTGGTTATTAGATTTATTGGGCTGTTTTATGTATTTGATTTGGGTGCTTTGTTTGATGTTCAGGCTGTTCGGGATCGTTTAGAGGGTCGAGGGTCTTTCGTGGATTTGTGATTTATTATTATTGTTTTCTGCTTGTCCCAGGTAAGGATTTCTTACCGTGGTTGTGTGGGCCCTGCGATATATCTCGATTGTACCTTGCATGTTTGCTGATTGTTATGAGCATGATAGTGATAGATAGCTTTGATTGAATTCTTGCTAGCATGTTTGCTTGATTTTACATGTTAGTGCCATGCTAAGTTTGTTCTTCCAGCATGTTTATGATTCCTACTTAAGTTGTAGTATCATGCTAGGTAAATGTGATTGATGTCGGTCATTGCTTGCTAGCCAGGAATCATTTATTTGCTCTCTACTCTTAGATAGAGTTGTAGGGTTTGTCATCATCCAAAGGCTGAGCGGACATAACGTACTTTGTCCCCACTGATCGGGAGTAAAGTGTGCGCAGCATAACGTATCTTGCTTCCCCCCCACCGGTCGCCAAGGTGGATTTAGCTCAGGTCGGGAGTAAAGTGTGCGTAGCATAACGTATCTTGCTTCCCCCGACCTGCCAATGAGAATTAGCTACCTCATTGGCATAAGCCTAGTTTGTAGCCTGCTAGAGCGGAACCCTGCCAACGGTGTAAGCCTGCCTTGGCCGGTTCTTAGCTTCAGGTCGGAGGATCAGGCTGCACAGATGAGCGCTGAGGGCCTCGCGCTGCTGTGATCAGTAACACCACATCCGAGTCATAGGCATGCGTACCTGGCCCGCGTAGTTTGCCCTTAGGCCCCCGCATTTACGCCGATTGTAGAGAGCATGCAGTGTGCGCGCACACGTGTTAGTTGCCGGTTCGGAGAGCTCCCCCGGGCTAATGTCGTGAGTACACCATTCTTTCCGTTAGAGCCCCTTCTCATATGTTTTGAATGGTTTTTAAATATGAGCACTAAACCGCTTGTTATCATATTTAACTTGCATGCTGAGTGAGAACCTCAGTTTAGGACCGTGTTTTGGGTCGGGTTTGTCACACGCGCGACAGCCAGCTGTGGCGATGCCGCGCGCGACGACGCGCGCGTGTGGAGACGCGGTGGCACACGGTGCTGAGCGTGCGTGACGCGGGAGGGTGTGTAGCGCAGCGCGCGCGTCGCGACGCGGCTGGTGCGGTGCACGAGCAAGGCGTCTGGGCTGCTGGAATGGCGCGCCGGCGAGGCGTCTGGGCTGGTGGTGGTGTCGCGATGCAGGTGATGGTCCTGCTGCGGTGCGCGGCGGCTAGGCGAGGCAGGGGGGTGGGCGGCCAAGTCAGTGCGGTCTTTGGGTCTGGGCGCTTAGTGCGATGCGGCTAGGTTTTTTGGGCTCGACTCTAGGGCTTGATGAAATCGACAAGGAGAGAGGGAAGGAGTGTGGGTGGTGTGTGGCAAAACAAGGGGAGTGGAGATTTTCTTGATTTTTCCTTCCTTTTCCTAATTTAAATAGGCCTTGGTGACCTAAATCCCTTCCCAAGGCTTCCTCCTTCGAGTCCCGACTGAAGCAATCTTTTCTCTTAATTAAAACTCATTTAAGTCAAACTTCCAATTCATCCATTAGGGCAAGGGTTCAAATCCCAATGGAAGCACTTAAATTAATTTTAATTTTGCCAAAAACCGAACCACTTCCAAACTTCCAAACAACTAGCCCATACTTTTTGGGTCTTGCAACCAACAACAATCAAGCCTCGAAAAAGGCAGGAATGACCCTGGAATCCTAAAAATCCACAAACCCTGACCGGGGAGCAAAAAGACCAAAATACCCCTAAGGGTTAAAAAGCCCTAACGGCCCAACCTTTTTCCCCAATACTGAACCGAAAGTACCTGGGAAACAGGAACAGAAAACTGGGCCGTTACAGTTTGGTTGGTTTTCAGTTAGTTTGTTGGGCTATTAGGGTTTTTGGAGGCTCCAAGGGCATTTTGGTCATTTGGCCTCCCTAGGGTATTTGGTCATTTTGCCCTCCAGGTCATTTTTACAGTTAACTAGGGTTTCAAGATCAATTTACATTAATTGTTGACTTCAGTTATTCTTCGGTTTCAATTCTAAGGCAAGTGTTGCTTTTCTGAAGAGTTTGGAGGCTTTCCTGTTAAAAAGAAAAATTAAGAATATTAAGTGTTGTTGCTAGGATTCGAACCATGGTGGTTTGGGAGCTGAGTTGGAGCCAAATGTAGGGAATTAAAATGGATTTTTAAAAGTGCACTTGGTAGGATTTGAAGGTGGGATTTTTGGAGGCATTTTATTGATTAAAAATAAGAGAAATTGTAATTAGGGGTTCATCTCATTCTCTCCTTCCCTCCCTTTGACCGACACCCTCCTTCTCCTTCACTCTCTCCTTCTTTTCTTCTTTCTCCAAGCTCCCATGGCCGAATCCATCTAGTTCTCCCAAGGTCAAAGTATGATTCAAGCTTTTCTTATCCTTGCTAGTAGATTTGAGTGCACCATTTCTTCCAAGGTGAGTTCTCTTATCTCTTCTCCTTTCTCCAAGCTTGGCCGAGAGCTCCAATGTAAGATTTCTTGGGTTTTGGTTGCCTAATCTTGTAGATCTATTCGAGGAGCTCATTACTTGGGTGTTTGTGTTTTAATCAAGATACTTGTTCTTGTGTGCCTAGCCTAGCCGAAATCCCCATTGGAGTTGCATCTCCTTCTTGGCCGAGACCTCAAGGTGAATTTGGGTTGCTTTTCGATTGTGTTTAACTTTGTCTTGTTGATTGATTGCTTGGGGAAGTGAGTTACTCAAGTTTCTTCTTGTTTGTGCAAGTTGAAGCCTAGCCGAATTCCAAGGTTGTGTTGTTGGAGGAGCTAGCCGAGACCTCTTGTGTCCTTTCCTTGGCCGAGACTTCAAGGTGAGCCTTAGAGTAGCTTGTGTGGTGTTCTGCAGCATAATGATTACTTGTGACGAACCCGACCCGAAACACGGTCCTAAACCTGGGTTCTCACTCAGCATGCAAGTTAAATATGATATCAAGCGGTTTAGTGCTCATATTTAAAAACCTTTCAAAACATATGAGAAGGGGGAACCCTTAAAACATAACCAACAATTTCATTTAACAAAACCAACAAAGTAAAACAAGTTTGGCCAGGGTTTATAAAAACATACAATACAATTTAAACAACTTTTTAACAATGTTCCCCTAGGACTCGTGTCCATCTACATGCTGAATAAACAATGCAATAATAAATGACAGAGTGCCGGCAGCTCCCATGATCAATCAGCTCCCTCCGCTAGCCCTCCTGGTGTTGTCCCAAGTTACCTGAAAGATAAATAAGGGTGAGTATAAACATACTCAGTAAGAATCCCCAACCGGGGTACAATACGATACATCAGTCATCTAGCACCTCAGCATGCAAGCAAATAGCTACTAACACCAACTGCGAACGCACAACAACTAGGAACAAAGCCCGAGAAGGGCTTGCTCTGCAGAACTCAACCCAAACTTATGACGAGCAACGCTCGCCTCCAAGCTACTACTCAACTCTTAACATCCAACTGGCTACTCAAAGGACTTCTCCTTTAAGCTTAAGCCTAACTCAACTTCCAACCAGAAGCTCCACTCCCGAAACCTTACAAGGAAAACGGGAAACGACCTTCCCAGCAAGCAAACTCTGAAGGGCAGCGAACTCCACACACGCTCGCTGACTTGCTCAAACCCAAGGCAACAGCAACCAACTCTCTCTTGGAAGCAACACCTAACGGAAATCTCAACCAATCGGATCACCAATCTGGAACTAACAGCACTTGCTCAACTGCCGAGGGAGGGGCAACTCCCAAAACTTTCTGACCAAGAACAAGACCTCAGGGCAACGCCCTCCAGCTAGAACCGAACTAGCTCTTGAACAACAAGAGAACCACATCTTGGCCAAACACTCACAAGAGGCAGAACAACCCTTACTGCAGCCTCTAGAACACCATCCAAGAGTCCACCTATCTGGACAACCAACTGCTTCTAAGCAGCCAACAAACTTTTCCTTCTTGCTAGCACCTCTACCATCGACTCATGGCTACGGGAGAAACCTGACAACTGCCAGAAGGAAACGGCTCTTACAAGCAGACAACCGAAGGACTGAGGCTCCACATATGCTCACTGTCTTGCTCCACTAGAGCAACAACAACTAAATCTCACGAGGCAACAACAGGGGTCCACCACAGACTGAACCTCTGATTGCCAAACGGGGCAACTCAACATCCTGGAAACATGAAAACAACCAATAGGGCACGAACCATTCGTCCCACGAGCAAAACTAATTTCTAGCAACTCCAATCCATACCTTGGTCAAAACCAAGCATCAACTTGCCACCACACCGGAACCAATCCGGACTTACTCCAAACAAACACTGGCTTGCTAGCGTACCAAGACTGCTAGCAACTCAACCGAGGCTACAAACTACATGCCTCTAGCTTGCCAACTGAAACTCACTACCTGGGCCTGACTAAGCTCTGAAGAGGCTCTCCACAACCTAGGGTTCTTCGGCAACCCTCGACACACACTGCCGACAAACGAGCTAACAGCCAACTGCCTGAACAGGCACAACTCTCTCCAACATCTCAACCATGCAGGCCAACTCCAACTCCTTGGGAACCAAGAGGACCCAAAACGCTACCGAATGCGTCGTCCTCCTACTCAAACATCAGCCTCTCATCCAGGCTTCTACCCAAGGAAAGGATCCAAACAACTTTCTTAGCCAAGGCGATCAGAAACTGCGCGGCTTTGCTACCACCGCACTTGTTCAGTTTCCAACTGAACTCCAACCAAAGGAACACCAAAAGTTCCATCTCCACACGATGCTCAAAGCTGAGGCAACCTTGCTTCACCAAAGCATAACCATGCCAAACAGAACTTACTTTATACCAAGCCTCTACCAAGGGTGCTTACCCATAAGGCATCCAAAACCTCTCGCAAAGCATCAACTCATCTTGCCTCCTAGGCATCCAACTCAAGGTCACTCTGCTGGACCAAACTCGCATCCACGATGCTCAACTCTCCTCAGATTAAGGCACTCAAAGGTAGTTGACCGCACTACTAACCACAAGGAATCTCTTGGCCTTACCACTAGCGCGAGACTCACACGCACCAACACTTGCCAACCGGCGACCTGCTGACTTACTCAACCTCCAGAAACACTGGGAAGAGGCTCCGGCTCCTCTCGAGCATCCTTTCGCTTGCAGTCCATCGACTACCACTGAACAAGCCCTCTGGCACGACCTAAACAGGTGCAACTGCCATAAACGGATCCAAGGCTAAAGGAGTGCGTTGAACTCCGAACGGCATAGAACCATCTGCTATGCCCATGCCAAACTCAAGCCAAACAAGACTTAGTGCCAAAGTGGCACACCAACCAATGCACCTAAAGTGCTACTGCTACCAAATCCACATTTTACTACCAATGGGGCCAACAAGGTCACTACCTCAAGTGACAACAACTCTGGCTACGCATACAAGGGCTCAACTCAACCAAACAACTGAGGAATCCACCAACGAATCCAGTCCGAAGGAAACACTGCTCGATGCACCCTTAACCACAGGGTTCCGGCTCACTGGCTGCAACAACAACACTTTATAGGAGCACAAAGATGCCTCAACAATCTTTTCGAAGGCTGCCAACTCTGCAGCTACTCACTGGGCAATCAACAATCTGCTAAGGCTCAAGATCAACACTTGAGCTACCCAGGCTAGTCCACCTCTCTCAAGGGACTTCCACCACCAACTGCTGTACCAAACAGCATAGGAACGGCACACCTCGGCCTCTGAACAGCAGGGCATCCCAACACACGGATGCTAAACTCAACCCTGGCCCAACTGGGCGGCTCCATCAACGCCAACAAACTCATCGGCGAAAACTTGCTGAACATGCCCTCCTCGGAACCTCCGGGGCTACAAGAGCTACTGGGGGAAAAATGCTGCAACAAACTCTGCCAGCTGGGCTATCTGTGCCCGGGACTCCTCACTACGCGCTACAATCTGCGCCTGGGTCTCCGCTGTAATGGCCCAGTGTTCTATTCCGGTTCTCGAGGTGCTTCCGGTTCAGATTCAGTGGTTCGGTTGGGCCGTTAGAGCTGTTTTGGCCCTTAGGGGTATTTTGGTCTTTTTGCACCCCGGGCAGGATTTGAGGTTTTTCAGGGCTTCGAGGCAGCTCCTGCCTTTGTTGAGGCTGGTTTATTGTTGGCTACGAGTCCCGAGATGTTTGGGCTAGTCGTTTGGAAGTTCGGTTGTGATTTGGGTTTTGGGCAAAGTGATGGTTGTTTGGGTGTTTCCTTTGGGATTCGATCCCGGGCCCTTGGTATTGGTTTGGGAGGTTGTTTTCAGTGAGATTTGTTGTTTGGAAAAGGTTGCTTCAGTCGGGTCTCGAAGGAGGAAGCCGGGAAATGGGATTTAAGGATTTTTGGAAAATTGGAAAATTGGATAAAATGGTTTTGGATAAGGATAAAAAGAAAAAAGGAATTTCTTTTTTTATTAAAATCCCATTTTCCTTTATTTTTTCCCATTTTTCCCCAAAATCCATTTCTTTTCTTTTTCTCTCTCTCCCTCACCCGACCCTAGCCTCACCCCCGCGCCCTAGGCTCGCCCAGCCCCTACCCGAGCAGCCCCTGGCTCGCCCAAGCCCAGCCCGGGCTAGCCCAGCCCCAGATCGGCCGCGCCCTCGCCAGCCCAGCGTGCTCTCGCCCTCGCCAGCCCGAGCATCGCGCGCCGTCGCGTGGTGTCGCCCCAGCTTGAGCGTCGCACAGTGTCATCGCCCTGCCATGGTTCGAGTCGCCCAACCTCGAGCCGTGTCGCCCCGGTGCCGAGCCGTCCGAGTCGCGTCCCTATAGCGCGTCGTCGCGCCCGCGCGCCCTCTCCCCTGCTGCTAGCCGAGCGTTCGCGCGCCTTGCTTCGCCCAGCGCGCCCCAGCGCCGTGTCAGGCATCCTTCGCCCGAGCCACTCGCCCATCGTGGGCCCCAGTCGTGGCCGCTGCGCGCAGCCAGCGCGCCCAGCCAGCCCGGTTGCTGCCCCGTTTGTGCAATCGGCTCGTTCGGGTGTCCGTCGCGCCTCGTGAGTTGCTCCCGAGCTGATCCCTATTTATTTTGGAGTATTTAGGGCTATTTTATGATTATTGATGTGTTTTTTTGGCTCGTTATAGGTTGCTCGGGTTCGATCGTAGTTAATTTTATTGTGTGTTGTTGCCTTCCGACCAGGTAAGGATTTCTTACCGGAGTTGTGTGGGCCCTGCGATATTGTCATGATTTTGCCTTGCTTGTTTCTTTGTTGTTATGAGCATGATAATAATAGGGCGACTTTGATTGATTTCTCGCTAGCATGTTTGCTTGATATTACATGTTAGTGCCATGCTAGGTTTGTTACGCCAAAGATGCTTATGATTCCGCTAAGCTCGTAGTATCATGCTAGGTAGTGTGATTGATGTCGGTCTTTGCTTGCTAGCCATGAATTATTGCTTTTACTCTGTACTCTTAGATAGAGTTGTAGGGTTTGTCATCATCCAGAGGCTGAGAGCGGACATAAAGTATCTTGTCTCCACCGGTCGGGTAGAGCGAGGCATAACGTATATTGCTTCCCCCCCGGCAGCCAATGAGAATTAGCTACCTCATCGGCATAAGCCTAGTTTGTAGCCTGCTAGAGCGGAACCCTGCCAACGGTGTAAGCCTGCCTTGGCCGGTTCTTAGCTTCAGATCGGTGGATTCAGGCTGCACAGATGAGCGCCGAGGGCCTCGCGCTACTGTGATCAGTGACACCGCTTCCGAGTCTTAGGCATGCGCACTGCCCGCGTAGTTTGCCCTTAGGCCCCGCATTTATGCGGTTGCGAAGAGCATGCGGTGTGCGCGCACACGCGTTAGTCGCCGGTTCGGAGAGCTCCCCCGGGCTAATGTTCGTGAGTACACCATTCCTTCCGTTAGAGCCAGACTTCGGGTACTCTCCCGTAAGTCCAGATTAGTGCAAGGGCAAGGAGGCCCTTGAGAACATTCTCGAAATCAGTGTATTCCCCCCGAGTGACAGATACCTCGGTGATGTCCAGGATTGGTCAGGATAACCAATCCCTAGTCCGGAAGTAGGAGACTTCCGTTGACTCCAGATCTTTCTTTGTAAGCTCGTTGAGCTATGATCTGTGTTGGTAGCTGTTTGCTTGCATGCTTTGGTTCTAGATGATTGATTATATCGTATTGTACCCCGGTTGGGGATTCTTACTGAGTAATTCGTTACTCACCCTTACTTATCTTTCAGGAACCATGGCGCGAGGCAGGATGGCTGGAGGAGGAGCTGTGATCATGGAAAACCCGTTGTTTCAACTCTGAGTCTTATGTTTATGTTTATGATTTAAATGTCCTCCTCTGAATGCATGTAGTTGGGCACGGAGCCTAGGGTGTTTTCGAATGTATATCCGGATTCTAGCATTGTTGTAACTATTGTAAAGTTTGTATGTTTTAAATAAATCTCTTATCAGAGTAAGCTTTGTAAATGTATTTGTCTTGAAACAGGTGCTTGGAAACAGGGACAAGTTTCAGGAAACTATTTTGATTGTAAATGGATGTTTTATGTTTTAGTTTTTACTTAGAATCCGAACACCATCTTGCAAATTTTCTCAGAGATTTGTATGCATGCATTGAGGTAACGGCCTATTTAGAACCCCATTTGGGTCGGGTCGTTCTGATTGGTATCGAGCTCGAGTCATAGATTCTGTAGACTGACCTTTTGTTGTAGGTCATTTTTCCATGATCATCAGCACTCCGACAGTCATCAGGTACGCCTAGGTTTACTATTTGTTGTAGAAAAGGGGTTAAGAATTTACAATACTTTTCATCTAGTATGTACCTTGCGTAGAGTTGTGGAGCGGAGACGAGCAGGTTCTGACTCGTTGTTGGTTTGGGTTTAGAGCGCCATCATGCCAGCTTCCCGCAGTGTGTGATGTTTGTAGCAGCTTGTTGAGGTATCCAGGTAGATTCGGATGCCCTTGGGACGTTGTCCCCGAGGGAGGCAGAGCTTAGACTCCCGTAGGCCATTTGTGGCCCAGTTGCTGCTTTTCCCCTAGTGAGAGGGTGGAGGTGCTTCGTGCAGATCGCCAGTGTGTTGATCGCCTCAGAGTGTGACTCCTTGAGCAAAGCGTGCTCCAGCCGTGAGAGATTTGATGGCAGGTCTTTAGCTATCAGAGAGCGGAGACCCAGGCGCAAATTGTAGCGCGTAGTGAGGAGTCCCGGGCATGTTCAGCAGGTTTTCGCCGATGAGTTTGTTGGCATTGATGGAGTCGCCCAGTTTGGCCAGGTTTGAGTTTAGCATCCGTGTGTTGGGATGCCCTGCTGTTCAGAGGCCGAGGTGTGCCGTTCCTGTGCTGTTTGGTACAGCAGCTGGTGGTGGAAGTCCCTTGAGATAGGTGGTCTAGCCTGGGTAGCTCAAGTGCTGATCTTGAGCCTTAGCAGATTGTTGATTGCCCAGTGAGTAGCTGCAGAATTGGCAGCCTTCGAAGAGATTGTTGAGGCATCTTTGTGCTCCTATAAAGTGTTGTCGTTGCAGCCAGTGAGCTGGAACCCTGTGGTTAAGGGTGCAGCAAGCAATGTTTCCTTCGAACTAGATTCGTTGGTGGATTCCTCAGTTGTTTGGTTGAGTTGAGCACTCTTCTCTTGATAAGCTCCTAGAGTGGGCCGTGGCTTGTCTGTTAGACGTGATGTCAGAGAGTAGTCTACTCGAGTGTTGAGACTCTTGTGTTGAGTGCCATTGCCCTGTCACCTGGAGTGTGACCTTCCCTTCCCTCAGAGGGGCTTAAAGCCCGTAAAGAGATGTTTGTGTTGTTAAGGATGTAGTGCCTGTTGGCACCAAGCTTTGAGAGGAGGCCTAGATTCAGGCCAGTTGGCACTTTTTGTGCAGGTGGTTCTAGGACCCGCCCGGAGTTTGGCATCCCCACTAGTCTTGTACCCATTTCCTGAGATTGCACCTGTTTGGGTTGCATAAGAGATCTAGCTCGGTAGTAGTAAAAAAACTACAAGTGTGAGGTCGTTCGAGGGATAAGTAAGAGCCTTTTAGGGTCACCGAGAGTTGGGTACAAAGGATGTTGTTGGTTGTTAAGGGCTAGCGCGTCCGAGTTCTCGCGCCTGTGTTGTTGGCTTGTGAGCCAGTTGGATGGTAGTGTGATTCGACTACCCTAGAGTTACCCTAATATGAGTGGGGTTGGCATCGATGATGCGTGGTTGATCCAGTGTTAGAGCCATGAGTTGGATGGTTGATCGGAGCACGTCTAGTGGACCATTGGTATGAGGTAAGTTAGCTTGGTGTGGCTATGCTCTTGTAAGAGTGAGTTGACCAATGTGGCATTCCGTGGTGAGTTGACCCCGAGTGGGTTGAACTCTTGTTGCTCATTTGCTAGTTGTGGCTCTATTGAGAGGCAAAAGTTGCCTTGTGTGAGGGTACTTGTTGGTTTGGATCTTAAGGAATCAAGTTGGAGCTGTACACGTCGCTGTACTTTTGTGTAGCTCGTTCCGTGGTGTATGTTTTGGGAACCACGAAAGGTTCGTGTTGAGACACCAGAGCTCAGTCAGACCCAGGCAGTGTTGCTCGATTGAGTTGTTGGATGCTTGTAGTCGGTTTGCAAGCTAGAGTTGTTCTTAGTAGCCTCTGCGTTGGTTTTCAGAATTCTTAGCAAGGTGGTGCTTGGCGTTGACCAAGGTTTGGTTCCCATGTTGTTTCTAGAGCTAGCTAGGTTCGAGCAAGCTGGCGTTGCCCTGAGGACTTGTTCCAAGTCAGGATGTTTTGGGAGTTTACCCCTCCCTCGGCGGTTGAGTAAGTACTGCTAGTTCTAAGTTGGTGGTTCAAGCAATTGTGGAATCCCTCGATTGTTGCTTTCGAGGGAATTGGTTGTTGTTGCCTTCGATGAGCAGGACAGCTAGCGTGTGTGAAGTTCACTGTCCTTCAAAGTCCGCTTGCGGGAAATCGTTCTGTAGAGGAGGAGTCGACTTAGCTCCCGAGTTGTGTAGTTGATTAGAGTGGCGTAGCGGTCAGCCCAGCTAGAGTGTCCCTGCGTTGGTTTGTTAGCAAGCGGAAAGTTGTTTGTCCCCGCGAGGGCGGAGGCCAGCCAGTTCAAGGGCTTGAGTTGTTGCTATAAAGTTGTTGGATCCTTGGAGTTTGTAGAACCCCTAGTTCCTTGGTTGTTGAGTTGCACCGTGGATGCTGGCCTCGAGTTTTAACTTTTGAGGTAGCCTTGCTGACTCGAGTTGTTCATGATCCACAAGCTTGTGGTTGTCGCTATCCTTATTCCTCAAGATGTTTCGTGGGTGGAGTTTCTGGATTGGAAGAAGAGTTAGGTCTAGCTATTAGGAGGAAGTCCTTAGAGAAGCCAGATGGACTTAAGGGTTGAGTGGCAGCTTGGAGGCGAGCTTCGCTCGTGGTAAGACTTGGGTTGAGTTTCTGCAGAGTAAGCTCTTCTCGGGCTCTGTTCCTAGTTGGTGTGCGTTCGTGTAAGGACCCGACCCAAGAAACGGTCTCTAACCTAAAGGCCTTACTTAGCATGCACGATTAAAAATATAAAACGTCATTCAGAGCTTGAAATTTTAAAACCAAAGTCTCGCAGAAAGCACGTTTAAAGCAAACCATAATTCATAAGTTCAATTAAATAGAATAGTTAAATGACTGATCAGTACTTGCTTAAAACAAATCAAGGGAAACGGTACGAGAAACATAAAATAGTTTTAAGTGCTTTTCCTAGGGACCCAAGTCCCACTACATGCTAAATCATAAAAGAAAACATAAAAAGAAACGTGCAACTCAGAGTCAGCTGTCCATGATCATCCAGCAGCCTCCTCCTAGCCATCCCGCCTCTGTCCCAAGTTACCTGGTGGAAACCACAGAAAATAAGGGTGAGCAACAAGTTACTCAGTAAGAATCCCCATCCGGGATACAATACAAAAACATCTCATTTAGCCCACCGACATGCAACCATACAAGACTTAAAGCGGAAACGGTTGGATGAAACATACAACAGTCCTAGGGCTTGCCTACTCAGAGGCTCACAGCTATCAAACTTCCCTAGGCTCTACACCTAGATGCCCTTCGGGCCTTACACAACCTAATACTCAGTGATGCCCATCGGGGACTTACACACCTAGGATGCCCATCGGGGTCTTACACCTCCAACTCAGTGATGCCCATCGGGGACTTATACACCTAGGATGCCCATCGGGGTCTTACACCTCCAACTCGGTGATGCCCATGGGACTTATACACCTAGGATGCCCATCGGGTCTTACACCTCCAACTCGGTGATGCCCATCCGGGTCTTATACACCTAGGATGCCCATCGGGGTCTTACACCTCCAACTCAGTGATGCCCATCAGGGTCTTATACACCTAGGATGCCCATCGGGGTCTTACACCTCCAACTCAGTGATGCCCATCAGGGTCTTATACACCTAGGATGCCCATCGGGGTCTTACACCTCCAACTCAGTGATGCCCATCAGGGTCTTATACACCTAGGATGCCCATCGGCGGTCTTACACCTCCAACTCGGTGATGCCTATCGAGGTCTTATACACCTAGGATGCCCATCGGGTCTTACACCTCGGTTGTCCATCGGGTCTTACCCGAGCGGGACCTACACTAGATACCCCTTCTAACTTCTACACTAATCATCTCAGTCTCAAACTAACATGGATTTAACGGCATTCAACGGAAAACATGGATATGCCAGGAAGAGGCACCTAGCATGGTACTAACGGAACACAATTATACGACAAACATGAATCAAGGAAGCATGAATCCTATCTAATAGTAACTCATACAATCACAGAAATCAGCATGCTATCAAGGTATTCGCAGGGTCCACACAACCCCGGGTAAGAAATCCTTACCTGGAAACGAGTGGAGAAAAGTTGTCACAAATCGAAATACGACCCTCGAGCTTTTAAGTAAAACCCGAGCAACCTAAGCAAGTAATAAAACATCCTAATTAATAAATAGCATCTAAAATCAGGAAGTCCAAAGGGTGGAGGCTCAGGAATTTACCAACCGAGAAGGCACACGTCTCGGCAAATAAGCAGCAGAGGACAGTATTTGCTAGGCGCAGGCGCGCTGGCGCGCGCAGATCGGGCGCCGCTGGCGCTATCGGCGCTGCAGGCGCGGAGAGAGGGACAGCGGCTGGCGCTGGCTGGCGCTTGCTGGCAAGCGCGACGCAGCAGCGGGTGCGACCGGACGAACGATGCGGCTGGTGCGCGTGATCGTCATGGACGCTGCCGGGCGGAGCGATGTCGGCTTTGGTGCGGGGGCCTTGGCAAGCGTGCGTCGCAGAGCGAGCAGGCGAGGGCGGCGGTGTGGGCTGGGCGGTTGCGGCGCTGGTGCGATGTGGTGGCTGGTGCATTGCGGCTGGTGGTGCGCGCGGCGGCGGTCTTTGCAAGGCGCGGCGACGGTGTGGGGCGGCGCTGGGGCGCGAACGGCGACGTGAGGCGGCGTGGGCGAGGATGGGTTGTGCGGCGGTGGGCGGCGGCGACGGCGTGGGTGTGGGGCGATGGGGTTAGGGTTCTTGCGAGAGAGAGAGAGACTTTCTTTTTTTTTTTTTTCCTTTTCCCCCTTCCTTAGATTAAATAAACTTGGGATTCTCAAATGACCTTCCCAAGACTCCTCTTCGAGCCCCGGCTGACGCGTTTATTTTCTTATTTAAAACCCAAGCTTCCAAACCCCCTTTTTAGGCCAAGGGTTCGAGTCCTTCCAACATCTCCTCACAAAACTAAAAAAAAATGAAAGAAAACCTTATTTCACATTTAGCTGAAAACCGGGCTGTTACAGTTCGCAGTTGGCATAGCGGTGCCGTGGCATTGGTTAGTTAGACCTTTGAGTTGTTATCCTCAAGCTATTGAGTTGCAAGTAGCCCCGTGGTGTTTCTTCCTTACTACTCGAGATTTCCATGAGAGGATTGTTGGATGCTTCCTTGGCTGGCGATGTCCTCTTAGACCAGTTGCTGGTAGGATTGCGTTGGAATGTTTGCGGTCGGCTGTTGAGGGGCCAGTTTGTTGGTTTGGCCGAGTTGAGTTTGTGCCTTGACCTTAGACGTCGATTTCTCTTTAAGGTGGAGGCTTAGTTGCTTGGGACTGGTATCGGTTGGTGAAGTTTTCCTTTAGGATCAGTCGCCAGATGGTGGTTCGGAAGGATTCCGTTGAGTTTTGTTGGCAAACATTGGGGTTCGTTGGTCTCTTGTGAAGTAAGAGTAGGCCGGTTAGTTTCTGGAACCTGGGAGGTTCAGTTGTTTGGCCAGCATGGTGTAGGGTTGAGGTTGTTCGTTAACAGCTGTGAGCATTAAGAGAAGTTACATCGGTGCGTGGCGTAGAGTTTTAGAGCTTGTGACCAATCCACAAGTTTCCTGAGAGTAGCGCCATAGAGAGGCGTTCTGAGTTGGGTCAGCAGGGATAAGTGAGCCCTAGGGTAGTAAGACTGTTTGAGAGTTGGAGCGAGTCGGAGCACCTGGCTTACCAATTTGCATTGTCACGTCTCTGTCTTCAGGCTCAGTGTATATCTAGTTTTGGTCGAGATAGTTGTGGCCGACTCGTTGGCATTTTGGCTTTGAGCCTTTTGGAACCTAAGAGGGTTTGAGTTTCGAAGAAGAAATGGTGTTGTCCTAACCTAGAGTTCGGTTGGTTAAGGATCAATGGAGTTTTCCTAGAGTTCTTTTAGTCTTGGGACTTTCGGGAACGAAAGTCTTAAAAGTAGGGAGTATTGTAATGACCCAAATTTCCGTACTGGTTTCCCAGGTACTTTCAGTTCAGTATTGGGACAATCGGTTGGGCCGTTAAGGCTTTTTAACCCCGAAGGGCATTTTGGTCATTTTGCTCTTAGGGATGACCTGGTGGATATTTAGGGTTCCAGGGCTGTTTCTATATATCGTTGAGACTTGAGTTTTTGTTGGTTGCCGGTTCCCGGGAGTTATGATGTGTGTTAGGGTTTTGGAGGTATCCCAGTTGAATGTAAAAATTAAGGAAACTTTAAGAGTAAAGTGCTCGAGCCAGGACTCGAACCCAGGTGGCTTGGAGTTGAACTTTGTTGCTAATTAATTGGGAATTAATTAATCTTGCTGCTGGGATTCGAACCTGTGACCAGCCAGGCTTTGGGAGGCTTGCTTTGTAGAGAATAAATAAGGAAAAAAAAAAGTGTTGCTTGTGGGATTCGAACCCTTGACCTGCAAGTGGTTTGGAGGCTTGGATTAAATGAGTTTTAATCAAAAGAAATACTTGCTTAAGGTGGGACTCGAAGGGGGAAAGCCCAGGATTTCAATTGACTAAAACCTATAGAAAAAAAAATCGTATTTGTTTTTTTTAAACTTTCCGTAGCCGCACGACTCCCCAATCCCTCCTCCTTCTTGCCGATCCTTCAAGCTCTCCCTCCTTCCACATCTTGCAATCGTTCCTCTTTTGGCAAAAACGCACCAATCCATCCACTTAGAGACCAAGCCGTATTTGTGTGTGCGAACATCAAAGGGCATTCGCGAGTTGTGATCGAAGTTCCAGCCAAGATTGTTCAAGTTACTCCAACCCGTTTATTTCAAACCATCGTCGCCGGTAAGCTTTGGGTAGGACTTGATAATCTTAATGCTAGTTGGTGGGTAGTTATTAAATAAAAATAAAAATTGTATATTTTTTTTAGAAGCCTCCTTGATTTCAATTTGTTCTCATCCAATTCCACCCATTTTATTTTTAAGCTGCTAGTTGTGATCTATTGGGATAGGACCCGTACTGGAGGATTTTATAAATTCTACAATTGGGTGGAAACGTGGGAATTAATAATTCGTTGCAAAAAAAAAAAAGAAGAAAGAACAAACAGAACAAGGATAGTTAATTTTAAATAATGGCATGCTCAAATAGAGGTACATGGAATGATTAAATAAATATCAATATCATGGGATTTAAATACTGTAGCTTGAGATCATGGATAAATTGAGTTATTGGCTAGTTAAAGGTCATATTGGATTTATAAGAATGGTGGGTCTGAGCAACCTAATTGCTAGGTTGCAAGTTATGACAATTTATGTTAATTAAGAAACTTAAACAATACCTTGGATGGATGCCATGCAATGACCAGATGGGTTAAATTTATTTGCTGGCCAAGTTGACCTTAATACTTTAATAATAAGGCAAACAGAGAGTTATATTGATAGTTAGCATAATCAATTAATATGTTGGGTGGGTTCATTTGATTGGGAAGAATTAGGAGTCATAATCTAATTTTAATTAAGGATTATGTCTTTGCAAACGAAGTAATTAGTTGGACTAATCGGTATGTGTAATTTAGGTAATCGCACTTAGGAGTGTTCCTCGTTGAGGCTTGAGGAAGTGTTCACTTCTATATTAAGAATAAGGTAAGGATTTCTTACCGTGGTTGTGTGGACCCTACGATGCTTTCAGGATTGTGCTTTGTATGCTTGGTTACTGTTATGAGCATGTTAGCTATAGGACAGCTTGTGTTTGAAATCTTGCTAGCGTGTTTGCTCGTTGTTCATGTTAGTGCCATGCTAGGTTTGTTCTTCCAGCATGCTTTTGATTCCTGCTTGAGTTCGTAGTATCATGCTAGGGACTTTCCTTACCCTGGCATATCCATGTTTCCTGTTCGTATTCTGTTAGTTCCATGCTAGGGTTTTCTTATCCTGTCATATCCTTGTTCCTGCTATATTCTGTTAGTTCCATGCTAGGAATAGGCAGGTGATGTATAGTGAGAAAACTGTAGGAGTTTCTAGTTAGGTCCCACTTGGGTAAGTCCCCGATGGGGCTCAATGCGGTGCTAGTGTAGGTAAGTCCCCGATGGGCACTGCACTGTTGCCTTATGTGTAAGACCCCGTTGGGCAGCATTGATGGCTAGAGGTGTAAGACCCCGATGGGCATCCGTATGTGTAAGACCCCGATGGGCATCATTGATAGCTGGAGTAAGACCCCGATGGGCATCCTAGATGTGTAAGACCCCGTTGGGCAGCATTGATAGCTAGAGGTGTAAGACCCCGATGGGCATCCGTATGTGTAAGACCCCGATGGGCATCCTAGATGTGTAAGACCCCGTTGGGCAGCATTGATAGCTAGAGGTGTAAGACCCCGATGGGCATCATTGATTTGAGGAGTAAGACCCCGATGGGCATCCGTAGGTGTAAGACCCGGATGGGCATCCTTGTGTGTAAGTGTAACGGCCCAGTTATCTATTTCGGTTACCCAGGTGATTTCGGGTTATTATTCGGATGGGCCGTTAGAGCTGTTTTAACCCTTAGGGGCATTTTGGTCTTTTTGCCCCCGGTCAGGGTTTTGTGGATTTTCAGGATTCCGAGGTCATTCCTGCCTTTGTCGAAGCTTAATGGTTGTTGGTTGCAAGACCCGAGAGGTTTGGACAAGTTGTTTGGAAGTTTGGAGGTGTTTTAGAAAATGGCAAAATTAATTGTAATTTTGGTGCTTCCATTGGGTTTTGAGCCCTTGCCCTAAATGATCTTGGGAAGTTTGTAGGAAAAGAGAGTTTTATTTTAAAATAAAAGGTTGCTTTAGCCGGGACCCGCAAGAGGAAGCCTTGGGAAGGGAATTTAGGTCTCCTAACCTATTTAAGATAGGGAAAAGGAAAAGAAAATCCTATTCCCCTTGTTTTGGAAAAATCTCTCTCTCTCTCTCTCTCTCTCTCTCTCCTTGCCGAGCCCCTCACCAAGAAACCAAACCCTAGCCGCTCAGCCCATCCCCACACCAGATCGCGCCAGCTTCGCCCAGCCACGCCGCCCAGATCGCACCAGCCACCGCCCCACCACGCCGCACTGGATCGCGAAGATGGCCCCATGCCGCAGCGCGCCCAGACGCCCTGCATCGCCCATGCCAGGCTCGCCCAGTCGCACTGCCTCGCCCAGCCCAGACGCGTCGCGCCGTTCCGCACCAGGCCGCCCAGACGCACCGCGCCGCTCCGCTTGCTGCCGCCCCGTCGTCGCCAGCGCCGCTTCCATCGCCAAGACAAACGCGCGCCGCCCGCGCGCTATCCTCGCAGACCCAACGTCTCGCCTTGCCGCGCGCCCGAGCCAGCGCCAGCCTCGCCCAGCGCCAGCGCCCAGCGTCAGCCTCGCTCAGCGCCAGCGCCCAGCCTTGCCCCCTTGCTGCCGAGACCCCGTGTCTTCTCGGTTGGTAATTCCCGAGCCTTTTCCCTTTTAATTTTCAAGCTGCTGGCTGCTGTGTATTTATTTAGGATGCGTCTATTATGCCTAGGTTGCTCGGGTTCGTTTGAAAGCTCGAGGGTCGTTTTTGATTGGTGATTGCTATTTTTTCCACTTGTTTCCAGGTAAGGATTTCTTACCGTGGTTGTGTGGACCCTGCGATGCTTTCTTAATTGTGCCTTATATGCATGTTTACTTTTATGGACATGATTAGTGGATAGGACAGCTTGTGATTGCATTCCTGCTAGCATGTTTGATTGTTTGTACATATTAGTGCCATGCTAGGATCGTTCTTCCAACATGCTTGAGATTCCTGCTTTAAGTTGGTAGTATCATGCCAGGTTATATATGATGGATGATGATTATGTATGTTTAGCCAGGAATCGTTTACTCTATACTCTAGCTAGTGTAGCAGGGTTGTCATCATCTAGAGGTTGAGAGCGGACATAACGTACCTTGTCCCCACCGGTCGGGAGTAGAGCGAAGCATAATGTACATTGCTTCCCCCCGGCAGCCGATGTGGATTTAGCTACCAAGTCGGCATAAGCCTAGTTTGTAGCTTTGCTAGAGCGGAACCCACTTAGCGGTGCAAGCCGCCTTGGCGGTTCTTAGCTTCGTGTCGGTGGTACAGTCGCACAGATGAGTGCCGAGGGCCTCGTGACCACCGTGTTCAAAGTGACACCGTTTCGAGTCTTAGGCATGCGCACTGGCCCGCGTAGTTTGCCCTTAGGCCCCGCATTTACGCCGGTTGCGCAGATGAGCATGCGGTGTGCGCAAGACACGCGCGTTAGTCGCCGGTTCGGAGAGCTCCCGGCCTAATGTTCGTGAGTACACCGGTTCCTCCGATTTAGAGCCGGACTTGGGTACTCTCCGATAGTCAGATTTATAGCGAGGGTAAGAGGCCCTTGAGGACACCCGTTGGGATTGGCTTTTGAGTGATCATATGGTCGAGGAGAAAGACCCTCGAGGGTGTCGGACATCTTTGGGATCGGTTTTGAGGTGATCAATTGGCCGAGGAGAAAGACCCTCGAAGATGTCCGGGATTGGTTATGAGAACCAATCATTAGGCCGGAAGTAGGAGACTTCCGAGGATTCCAGATTCTGCCTTGTAAGCTCGTTGAGCTATGATATGTGTTGGTAACTGTTTACATGTATACTAGGGTGCCAGATGAATGATGTATCGTATTGTACCCCGGTTGGGGATTCTTACTTAGTATGTTTATACTCACCCTTATTTCTGTGGTTTTCCACCAGGTAACTTGGGACAGCACAGGGGCGGCTAGCGGAGGGAGCTGATTGATCATGGGTGCCGCCGGCACTCTGTCTTTATTGTTTGCATATTTGTTCAGCATGTAGATGGACATGAGTCCTAGGGGAAACATTATAAAAAGTTGTTTGAACTGTTTTGAATGTTTTTAATATACTGGCCAGGCTTGTTTTACTTTGTTGGATTGTTTTAAATGAAAATTGTTGATTATGTTTTAAGCATTCCCCGTTTCTAAATGTATGAAAGGTTTTAAATATGAGCACTAAACCGCTCGGTGAAGTATTTAACTTGCATGCTGAGTGAGAACCTAGGTTTAGGACCGTATTTTAGGTCGGGTTCTTACAGTAAGTCCCCGATGGGCATCACTGAGTCTAGCAAGAGTAAGACCCTGATGGGCATCATTGCGTCCTAGGTTGTGTAAGACCCCCAATGGCCATCAATGTGTAGAACCTAGAGTAGGCTGTGGTAGTAAGCCCTTGAATAGGCAATTTCTAGACCAGCGATTAGCCTGAGCTAACTTGTTGTTTCTGAGCTCGTATTTGTTTGCATGTATGCTAGGGTGCTAGATGACTGATGTATCGTATTGTACCCCGGTTGGGGATTCTTACTGAGTATGTTTATACTCACCCTTATTTCTGTGGTTTTTCTACCAGGTAACTTGGGACAGCACCAGGATGGCTAGCGGAGGGAGCTGTTGGATCATGGGGGCTGCCGGGTGTAATGGCCCAACCCATCGCTAGCCAAGATATTGTCCGCTTTGGCCCACTGGCCTCACGGATTTGTTTCTCCCCCCCCCCCATGGGAAAACGCGTCTTACTAGGGAAAGGTGTCCACACCCTTTATAAGGAGTGCTTCGTTCCCCTTTCCAACCGATGTGGGATTCCCCTATGGGTTTCCACCTCCCCTTAGAGGTCCAGCGTCCCGATGGACCCGGCACATCGGCCCGATGCCTGGCTCTGATACCATCTGTAATGGCCCAACCCATCGCTAGCCAAGATATTGTCCGCTTTGGCCCACTGGCCTCACGGATTTGTTTCTCCCCATGGGGGAAAACGCGTCTTACTAGGGAAAGGTGTCCACACCCTTTATAAGGAGTGCTTCGTTCCCCTTTCCAACCGATGTGGGATTCCCCTATGGGTTTCAAATTGTAACGGCCCAGGTTTTCATCCCGGACTTCCAGGTATGCCCTAGGGGTATTTTGGTAATTTGGTCGGGCCGTCAGGGCCGTTTATGTCTTTTCCAGTGCTAAAATTATTAGATGGATTTTTGTGGATTTTTGGAAGGCTTTGAGGTTTGATTTGAGCATGAGTTGGTGCAAATGTAAAAATGTTGGAAATTGTGCTGCAGCTGGGATTCGAACCCGGGTCTCCGGGAAAGCCTGTTGGGATGTGTGCCTGTTGAGCCATGGAGAGCTCTTGTTACCCTTTCTGCATCATTTTATGGTTAGCCTTACTTTTTGGGAGTTTGGTGCATTTGGTTAAATGAAATAGAAATTAGGTTTATTTCATCTTCTTCTCCAAATCTCCTCTTGGCCGCACAAGCTCTCCCTCCCCATTGCCTTGCCGAGTTCTTCATCCCTTGCATCTCCTTGGGTTCGATCATCATCATTCCGGGTAAGTCTTCATCCTCTTCATCTTCTCTTTTGGTTATTGATGCTGGCCGAAGGTAAGAAGTGGAGTGTGTGTGTGTTGTGTGGATTGCAGCCAGCCGAGAGAAGCTACCGCCAGACGCCAAAGCCGCGGAAAGCATTTTTCGCCCAGCCCAAATTTAGCAGCCTTGTTGTTCGTCCAAAGACCAGCTCGCCGGATCTGGCCGGCGCGGCCGGCCGCGACGCCAGATCGCGACGTCGCAAGCTCCCGGTCCGAGCAAAGGCCCATCGCCAGTCGCTCGCGAAGTCGACGCCCGGTCGCGCGCAGAAGAAGATCGCCAGCGCCCGCGCGCGCGCCGCCGCGAGCCTGTTCGCTTCACGACGCTTCGCGCGTCCGCGTCGCGATTACACGCCAGCGCCGCGCGCGCCGGTCCGAAGTCGCCGCGCGCACGCCAGACGCTTCGCCGCGCTCGCGCCCCAGACGCGCCGCGCGCGCGCCGCCGCCGCGTGCCGTGCCCCAGCCCAGCGTGTCGCATGCAGGCATGCGCCGCGCCATCGCCGCCCAGCGCTGTCCCGGCCACCGGCCCGCTTTCGGCCGTGTCGTGCGTGCCGCGTGAGTGAGTGCCCCGAGCCGAGCTTCTTTGTTTTATTGTTTCTAGACTTTTAGATTCTCGATTATTATTGGTTTGCTAGGTTCCCGCTCGCTAGCTCGGGATTGTTCCATGACTTAGGTTTGTGTGTAGAAGCCTCCCGACCAAGGTAAGGATTTCTTACGGAGTTGTGTGGGCCTGCGGTATATTTGTGATTGTTGTTTTGTATGCTTGTGTATGTATATCAGCATGTTTAGCCCTAGGTGCTCTGCTCAATTCTGATCGCATGAACTCTTGTATTGCTTCTCATGTTAGCCCATGCTAGGTTGTTCCATTCGGCATGTTCGTTATCTATTCTTGCTTCGTAGTATCATGCTAGGTCCCTTGTATCACATTGAGCACGTATTGACCGCATTGTATGATTTGTTATTGTTGCTATGATTTAGAGTTCGGGTAGGTAGTATCATCCGGCCGGATGCATAACGTAACTTGCATCCCCGGCGGGGACGCACGAGATGGTACTCGTCCCGATCCCGTTAGGGTTTAGCTAACCCTAACGGTTGGCCCCCGCAATCTTGGGTGAAGGTGGCGATCGTTAAATGCCCCAACGGCCGGGATGATGACTTGGCATTGCCTCGTCCCCCGGCGGTAAGCACGTCCTCGGCGTGTTCGGCAAGAGCCCTTGATTGCCACCGATAGGGCAAGGACGGTTTCTGGTGCAAGCCTACCACGGCCGGTTCCTTAGCCTCAAAGTGCGGTGGTTCAGCCGACATAGTTCACGTGTCGAGTCTCACACCCTATGTCGGTGACACCGATCCGAGAGATTTAGTTAGGCGTGGTGACTGGACATGGGCAGCTTGCCATTAGACCGGCACCCCATAGTTCGCAGTAGCACGCGGTGCATGCTTACGCTCATTCTGGCGCCCGACCGAGAGCTCCTCGGGATCTTGAGCTAGTGCACCCTTCGACGATCGAGCGATGAAGCCGAGGCCGGGACTTGTTTCCCGTATAGGGCGTATAGTGTGTTGTGGTATTTCCGGACTAAGACCCTGAGTTGGCATCCGAGGTCCCAGTGTGGACTTAGCTTTGTGCTCCGCTCGTGTTGATAATCATATCTTGCATACATTCTTCTAGATGATCATGTATATCGTATTGTACCCGGTTGGGGATTCTTCTTGAGTAATTCGTTACTCACCCTTATTTTGTGGTTTTCCACAGGTAACCAAGGCGCGAGGCAAGATGGCTGAAGGAGGAGCTGTGATCATGGAATCCTGCTGTCATCTCTGACTTTTCTTATGTTATGACTCTTTTCGTATTTTTCCCCTGAATGCATGTAGTTGGGCACGGAGCCCTAGGATACTTTTCTGAATGATTTGTGGATTCCAACTATGTCGAATTTGGGAATGTTTTAGATGTTTTTAATAAAATCTCTGATCAGAGTAAACTGTTGGAAATGTATTTGTCTGTGAAGCAGTGCTTGGAGACAGAGCGTGTTTCAATAGACTTTATCGATCTGAATGAATTTTGAATGTTTTGTTTTAACGGGAATCCGAAAACTTTAACTGCATTATGTCTTTTACTTTTAATACATGCATTGGGGTAAAGGCCTATTTAGTGCCCATTTGGGTCGGGTCTTTACACCGGGACTCTGTCGTTTATTGTTTGCATTTATTTATTGAGCATATAGATGGACAGGAGTCCTAGGGGAATGATGTTGAAGTTGTTTAAACTGTTTTGAATGTTCTTTTATAAATACTGGCCAGGCTTATTTTACCTTGTTGGATTTTCTTTATGAAAATTGTTGGTTATGTTTTAAGTGTTCCCCGTTTCCAAATGTTTTGAAAAAGTTTTAAATATGAGCACTAAACCGCTTGTTGAAATATTTAACTTGCATGCTGAGTGAGGACCTAGGTTTAGGACTGTATTTCAGGTCGGGTCTTTACAGCGCTGTATTTCTCCTGTGTTTTGGGAAGAGGTTAGTGACAGGCAGGTTTTGGGTTCTGAGTTGCTTCTTTTGACTAGTGATGCAGTGTTGCAGATCCGAGCTCGTATGTTGATTGCCTATAGTAGGCAACAGAGCTACGTTGATGTCAGGCGTAGGGTTTTGGAATTTGAGATGGGGCATCATGTTTCTTCAGGGTAGCACCGATGCGTGGAGTACTTAGGTTTGGTAAGCGGGGCAAGTTGAGTCCCAGGTTTCTGGGGTCTTTTGAGACTCTTGAGCAAATCGGTCTAGTGGCGTATCGATTTGCTTTGCCTCCATCGTTGGCATCTGTGCACAGCATATTCCACGTATTGATGTTACGTCAGTACATTGTGGACCCGTTCCACATCGCTATTTTTTAGCCGAGAGTTCAACCTAGTCAAAGTTCAATGGAGGAACCAGGGAGCAAGGAAGCGACGTGAGAGTTGAAGATGCGTTACTCAGAGTTGTTCTAGTCTTAGGACTTTCGGGGACGAAAGTCTTAAAAGGAGGAAATACTATAACAGCCCAAGTTTTCCTTCAGGATCCCTAGGTATGTTTGTGTAAAGACCCGACCCGAAAAATGGTTCTAAACCTAGGTCTTTACTCAGCATGCAAGTGAAAAGCATAAATGACACAACCAGGGGGTCGAATTTAAAACTTTTCAAACATAAAGAGTGGAAAACATTAAAACAAACTCAATAATCATTAAGCAAAACTATTCAAGTTAAAACAGTGACTGATCAGTACTTTTCTTAAAAAACATAAAAGATATTTCAATGCTACGATGAATAAGTTTTCCCTACGGACTCAAGTCCAACTACATGCTGAATTCAAAAAAATATAAATAAAGACACAACAGAGTGTCAGCAGCATCCATGATCTCTCAGCTCCCTCCGCTAGCCGCCACGGTGCTGTCCCAAGTTACCTGGTGGAAAACCACAGTAAGGGTGAGTATAAACATACTCAGTAAGAATCCCCGATCGGGGTACGATACGATGCAATCAATCATCTAGCAACCTAGTACACATGTAAACAGATATCAACACCGATCATAGCTCAACAAGCTTTCAAGGCAAAATCTGGAGTCCTCAGAAGTCTCCTACTTCCGGCCTAATGATTGGTTCTCATAACCAATCCCGGCACATCTCCGAGGGTCTTTCTCCCTCGACCAATTGATCAGCTCAAAAACCGATCCCAAAAGATGTCCAACACCCTCGAGGGTCTCTCTCAAAAACCCTCGACCAATTGATTGGCTCAAAAACCAATCCCAATGGGTGTCCTCAAGGGCCTCTTACCCTCGCTAATAAATCTGGACTATCGGGAGAGTACCCGAAGTCTTGCTCTAAACTAGAGGGAACTGGTGTACTCACAAACATTAGCCAGGGGGAGCTCTCCGAACCGGCGACTAACGCATGTGCGTACACACCGCATGCTGCTGCAACCGGCGTAAATGTGGGGGCCTAGGTACAAACTACGCAGGCCAGGTACGCATGCCTAAAGACTCGAAAGCGGTGTCACTGAACACAGTAGTGCGAGGCCCTCGGCACTCATCTGTAACAGCCTGTACCACCGACCTGAAGCTAGAACTGGCCAAGGTAGGCTTGCACCGTTGGCAAGGTTTCGCTCTAGCAGGCTACAAACTAGGCCCTCGGCACTCATCAGGGGGAAGCAAGGTACGTTATGCTTCGCTCTAACTCCCGACCGGTGGGGACAACGTACGTTATGTCCACTCTCAGCCTCTAGATGATGACAAACCCTACTGTGCTAACTACGAGTACAAAATAACTGATTCCCGGCTAAACATACATATCAACGTCAACCATACATAACCTAGCATGATACTACGAACTTAAAGCAGGAATCATAAGCATGCTGGAAGAACAAACCTAGCATGGCACTAACATGTACAAATAGGCAAACATGCTAGCAAACAGATCAATCATATTTGTCTTATCACTATCATGCTCATAATAGATCAACAAGCATACAAGGCACAATCATGATACATCGCAGGTCCACACAACCACGGTAAGAAATCCTTACGGAAACAAGCGTAAAATAACTACCACAAATCAATAAGCGAACCTCAAGCTTCTAAGCGAACCCGAGCAACCTAAGCATTCAATAAAAACATCCTAATTAAATAAACAACAAGTGACCAAAAACTTAGGGCCCAAAAGAGAAAAGACTGGGAATTAGCTGGCGAGAAGACACAAGGTCTCGGCCCAATCCTCACAGCAAGGCGTGCTCTAAGCGGGAAGGGCGAGCGGAGAATGTGCGGCGAGGCGAGCGGCGGGCTGGCTTCTTTGGCGCGGCATGGGACGCGCGTGGTGTAATGTACCCGCTTTTCTATTCCGGTTCTCGAGGAGCTTTCGGTTCAGATTCAGTGGTTCGGTTGGGCCGTTAAAGCTGTTTTGACCCTTAGGGGTATTTTGGTCTTTTTGCTCCCCGGGTAGGATTTGTGGATTTTCAGGGCTTCGAGATAGCTCCTGCCTTTGTTGAGGCTTGTTTGTTGGTGGCTGCGAGTCCCGAGATGTTTGGGCTATTCGTTTGGGAGTTCGGTTGTGATTTGGGTTTTTGGGCAAAGTGATGGTTGTTTGGGTGTTTCCTTTGGGATTCGAGCCCGGGCCCTTGGTGTTGATTTGGGAGGTTGTTTTAAGTGAGATTTGTTGATTGGAAAGGTTGCTTCAGTCGGGTCTCGAAGGAGGAAGCCGGGAAATGGGATTTAAGGATTTTAAGGATTTTTGGAAAATTGGAAAAATGGATAAGTTTGGATTTATTTGGATAAGAATGGAAATTAATAAAAAGAGAAAAAGAAAAGAAAAAAAAAAGAAAATCCCATTTTTCCCCAAAATCCCATTTTTCCCATTTTTCTCCCATTTTCCCTTTTTTCCCATTTTCTTCCTCTTTCTCTCTCCTCCAGCCCGACCCCAGCCCCTGCCCACGCCCGAGCCAGCCCCTGGTCGCCCACCCATCTCGCCCACGCCCGAGCAAGCTCGCCCTCGCCCTATGTCGCATCGTCCAGCCCAGCCGCGCACAGTGCCAGCTCGAGTCACCCAGGTCGGTGTCGCGTCGCTCGCCCTCACCCCGGTCCGTGTCGCGTCGCCCGAGCCCTAGCCGCACAGTGTCGCTTCGCCCAGGCCATCCCCGCACTAGATCGAGCGCCCCTGTAGCCCGTCGCGTCGCGTCGCCAGCGTGCGTCCAGAAGCTCATGTCGCTCGTGCTCAGCGCGCGTTCTGTCTGCTGGGAGCGAGCGAGCTCGTGCGCGCCGCCCCCGATGTCGGTGCGTTGCGCGCGCGCCTCTCGCGCCTTGGCGCCGTGCCCAGCCCTGCGCCCCACCGCCTCTGTTGTGTCTTTGGTTTGTAATGAACCGATTTCCTATTCTAGTTTTCGAGGTGCCTTCGGGTCAAGATTCGGTTGTTGGTTGGGTCATTAGAGCAGTTTTGACCCTTGGGGGTATTTTGGTCTTTTGGCTCTCCGAGCAGGATTTGTGGTTTTTAGGGCTTCGAGGTAGCTCCTACCTTTGTCGAGGCTTGTTTGTTGTTGGCTGTGAGTCCCGTGGTGTCTGGGCTAGTCGGTTGGATGCTCGGTTGTGGTTTGGGCTTTGGCAAAGTGATGTTTGTTTGGGTGTTTCCTTTGGGATTCGAGCCGGGCCCTTAGTGTTGCTTAGGGAGTTGGATTTAAGTGAGTTTTATTGATTGGAAAAGATTGCTTCGGTCGGGTCTCGAAGGAGGAAGCCGGGAAATGGGATTTTAAGGTTTTAAAAGTGGATAAGGATGGAAATGGAATTAAAAATCCCATTTTTCCCTTTTTTCCCATTATTCCTTTTATTTCCCTTTTTTTTTATTTTTTCCCCAAAATCCATTTTCTCTCTCTCTCTCTCTCTCTCTCTCTCTCTCTCTCTCTCTCTCCCCGACCTAGCCCCTCACCCTAGCCCGAGCAGCCCCTTGGCTCGCCCAGCCCCAGCCAGCCAGAGCCCTTGCTCGCCCGAGCTAGCCCAGCCACAGCTCGCCCGCGTGATGGCAGCCTCGCCCAGCCCGAGCCAGCCCGCGCAGTGTCGCCCTAGTCCGAGCGTCGCACAGTGCAGTCGCCCAGCCCTCGCGCCCTCGCCCTCGCCCAGGCCCAGTGTCGCCTAGCTCGCTCGAGCCTCACACATTGTCCCCAGGTCTCGTCCGTGCCCATGTCGCCAGAGCTCGCCCGTCGCGTCGTGTTGCGTCGCCTCGCGCGCAAATCTCTCATGTCCGAGCGTGGCTGCGCATATGGCGCCAGCCGAGCAAGCGCTTCGCGCGCGTATGTGGTGTCTGCAGCGCTTGTAACGGCGCCTGAGTTTTCATCCCGGACTTCCAGGTATGCCCTAGGGGTATTTTGGTAATTTGGTCGGGCCGTCAGGGCCGTTTATGTCTTTTCCAGTGCTAAAATTATTAGATGGATTTTCATGGATTTTTGGAAGGCTTTGAGGTTTGATTTGAGCATGAGTTGGTGCAAAAGTAAAAATGTTGGAAATTGTGCTGCAGCTGGGATTCGAACCCGGGTCTCCGGGAAAGCCTGTTGGGATGTGTGCCTGTTGAGCCATGGAGAGCTCTTGTTGCCCTTTCTGCATCATTTTATGGTTAGCCTTGCTTTTTGGGAGTTTTGGTGCATTTGGTTAAATGAAATAGAAATTAGGTTGTCTCATCTTCTTCTCCAAAGTGTGTAGCCGCCCAAGCTCTTCTCCCCATTGCCTTGCCGAGTTCTTCATCCCTTGCATCTCCTTTGGATCGATCATCATCATTCCGGGTAGGTATCGATCTTCCTCTTCTTATTCTCATCCGTTTGGTGTGCTGTTTAGCCAAGTGATTAGAAGAGTGTTGTGTGTGTTTGTGTTGATTGCAGCCAGCCGAGAGAAGCCCAGCCAGCAGCAGTCGTCGCGCGTCCAGCCGGCCAGCTCGCACGCCAGATCCGCCTAGCAGCCTTGCCGTTCGTCCAGCAGCCAGCTAGCCTTGTCGTCGGCAGCCAGTTCCACGCCCAGATCGCACGTCGCAAGCCCCGGGTCCGAACAGCAGCCCATCGCCAGGTCGCTCGCGAGCCAGACGCCCAGTTCGCGCGCAGCAGCAGATCGCCCAGCGCCCGCGCGCCTTCGATCCGTGTCGCTCGCCCGAGCCGCGCGCCCAGTCGCGTCTGCGTCGCCCGTCGCACGCCAGCGCCCGCGCGCCTTCGATCCGAGCCGCGCGCCCAGTCGCGTCTGCGTCGCCCATCGCCGCGCCCAGCGCACGCCCAGCGCACATCCGGCCTGCCGGCCCGCTTTTCGGCCCGTGTCGTCGTCGTGCCGCGTGAGTGCCCCTTGAGCCGAGCTTCTTTGTTTTATTGTTTTTAGACTTTTAGATTCGATTATTATTGGTTTGCTAGGTTCCTTTCGCTAGCTCGGGATTGTTCGCATGACTTAGGTTTGTGTGTAGAAGCCTCCCGACCAAGGTAAGGATTTCTTACCGGAGTTGTGTGGGCCCTACGGTATATTTGTGATTGTTGTTTTGTATGCCTGTGTATGTATATCAGCATGTTTAGCCCTAGGTGCTCTGTTCTGAATTCCTGACTGGCATGAACTCTTGTATTGCTTCTCATGTTAGCCCATGCTAGGTTGTTCCATTCTGGCATGTTCGTTATCTATTCTTGCTTCGTAGTATCATGCTAGGTCCCTTGTATCTGTTGAGCACGTATTGGACTGCATTGTATGATTTGTTATTGTTGCTATGATTTAGAGTTCAGGTAGGTAGTATCATCCGGGCCGGATGCATAACGTAACTTGCATCCCCGACAGGGACGTACGAGATGGTACTCCGTCCCTGATCCCGTTAGGGTTTAGCTAACCCTAACGGTTGGCCCTGCAATCTTGGGTGAAGGTGGCAGACTGTTAAATGCCCCAACGGCCGGGATGATGACTTGGCATTGCCTCGTCCCGGCGGCGGCAAAGCGCGTCCTCGGCGTGTTCGGCAAGAGCCCTTGATTGCCACCGATAGGGCAAGGGCGGTTTCTGGTGTAAGCCTACCACGACCGGTTCCTTAGCCTCAGGTGCGGTGGTTCAGGCTGACATAGTTCACGTGTCCAGGTCTCACACCCCTATGTCAGTGACACCGATCCAGAGATTTAGTTAGGCGTGGTGACTGGACATGGGCAGCTTGCCACTAGACCCGGCACCCCCCATAGTCTGCAGTAGCACGCAGTGCATGCTTACGCTCATTACAGCGCCGACCGGAGAGCTCCTCGGGATCTTGAGCTAGTGCACCCTTCGTATCGGCGGTGAGCAGCCGAGGCCGGGACTTGTTTCCCGTATAGGGCGTATAGTGTGTTGTGGTATTTCCGGACTAAGACCCTGAGTTGGCATCCGAGGTCCCAGTGTGGACTTAGCTTGTGCTCCGCTCTGTGTTGATAGTCATATCTTGCATACATTCTTCTAGATGATCATGTATATCGTATTGTACCCCGGTTGGGGATTCTTACTGAGTAATTCATTACTCACCCTTATTTTGTGGTTTTCCACAGGTAACCAAGGCGCGAGGCAAGATGGCTGAAGGAGGAGGCGTGATCATGGAATCTCTTTGTCATCTCGACTTTTCTTATGTTATGACTCTTTTCGTATTTTTCCCCCGAATGCATGTAGGCAGACACACGAGCCCTAGGATACTTTTTCGAATGATTTGTGGATTCCAACTATGTCGAATTTGGGAACGTTTTAGATGTTTTTAATAAAATCTCACGATCGAGTAAATCGTTGGAAATGTATTTGTATGCGTGAAACAGGTGCTTGGAGACAGGAACAGGTTTCAATAGACTTTATCGATCTGAATGAATTTTGAATGTTTTGTTTTAACGGGAATCCGAAAACTTTAACTGCAATATGTCTTTTACTTTTAATACATGCATTGGGGTAAAGGCCTATTTAGTGCCCATTTGGGTCGGGTCTTCTGTGTTGCCACGTGCAGAGAGCAGCACTGTGTGCGGTGAACCCCCTCACTGGCCCAGCGCGCCCAGCCAGCCCCTTCAGCTGCCTAGCCCGTGCAGCCGGGTCGTTTGCATGTCAGCCGCGCCTCGTGAGTTGCTCCCGAGCTGAGCCCTATTTATTTTTTTATTATTTAAGCCTATTGTGTGATTTTTGATGTGTTTGCTTGGCTCGTTATAGGTTGCTCGGGTTCGATCGCAGTTAATTTTATTGTATGTTGTTGCCTTCCGACCAGGTAAGGATTTCTTACCGGAGTTGTGTGGGCCCTGCGATATTTTCATGATATGCCTTGCTTGTTTGCTGACTGTTATGAGCATGATTGTAATAGATCAACTTTGATTGATTTCTGCTAGCATGTTTGCCTGATTTTACATGTTAGTGCCATGCTAGGTTTGTTTCACTTGACATGCTTATGATTCCTGCTTAAGCTCGTAGTATCATGCTAGGTAAATGTGATTGATGTTGGTCATTGTTTGCTAGCCAGGAATCATTGATTTTACTCTGTACTCTTAGATAGAGTTGTAGGGTTTGTCATCATCCAGAGGCTGAGCGGACATAACGTACTTTGTCCCCACTGATCGGGAGTAAAGTGTGCGTAGCATAACGTATCTTGCTTCCCCCCCGGTCGCCAAGGTGGATTTAGCTCAGGTCGAGAGTAAAGTGTGCGCAGCATAACGTATCTTGCTTCCCCCCTCCGACCCGCCGGTTGTGGAGTTAGCTACCCACTTCGGCATAAGCCTAGTTTGTAGCCTGCTAGAGCGGAACCCTGCCAACGGTGTAAGCCTGCCTTGGCCGGTTCTTAGCTTCAGGTCGGTGGATCAGGCTGCATAGATGAGCACCGAGGGCCTCGCGCTACTGTGATCAGTGACACCGCTTCTGAGTCATAGGCATGCATACCTGGCCCGCGTAGTTTGCCCTTAGGCCCCCGCATTTACGCCGGTTGTAGAGAGCATGCGGTGTGCGCGCACACGAGTTAGTTGCCAGTTTTGAGAGCTCCCCCGGGCTTATGTCGTGAGTACACCATTCTTTCCGTTAGAGCCTGACTTCGGGTACTCTCCCGTAAGTCCAGATTAGCGGCAAGGGCAAGGAGGCCCTTGAGAACATTTTAGGGATCACTGTATTCCCCCCGAGTGACAGATACCTCGGTGATGTCCCGGATTTGTCAGTGTATCCAATCCCTAGGTCGGAAGTAGGAGACTTCCGATGATTCCGGAAGTAAGAGACTTCCGATGACTCTAGATCTGTTTTATGAGCTCGTTGAGCTATGATCTGTGTTGGTAGCTGTTTGCTTGCATGCTTTGGTACTAGATGACTGATTATATCGTATTGTACCCCGGTTGGGGATTCTTACTGAGTAATTCGTTACTCACCCTTATTTCTGTGGTTTTTCCACAAGTAACCATGGTGCGAGACAGGATGGCTGGAGGAGGAGCTGTGATCATGGAAACCGTTGTTCAACTCTGAGTCTTATGTTTATGATTTAAATGTTCTCTGAATGCATGTAGTTGGGGGCACGGAGCCCTAGGGTGTTTTCTCTCAATGTATTTACGGATTCTAGCATTGTTGTAAATATTGTAAAGTTTGTATGTTTTAAATAAATCTCTGATCAGAGTAAGTTTGTAAATGTATTTGTCTTGGAACAGGTGCTTGGAAACAGGGACAGGTTCCAAGAATTATGTTCATTTTAAATGGATGTTTTATGTTTTATTTTTTACTTAGAATCCGAACACCATCTTGTAAATTTTCTGTAGATTTGTAATGCATGCATTGAGGTAACGGCCTAGTTAGAACCCTTTCGGGTTGGGGCGTTACAGGTTGGTATCACAGCTCAGAGTCATAGATTCTGTTGACTGACCTTTTGTTGTAGGTCGTTTTTCCATGATCATCAGCACTCCGACAGTCATCAGGTACGCCTAAGTTTACCGCTTTAAAGAAAGGGGTAAGAATATACAATACTTTTCATCTAGTGTTTGCCTTGTGTAGAGTTGTGAAGCGGAGACGAGCAGGTTCTGACTCGTTGTTGGTTTGGGCTTAGAGAGCCATCATGCCAACTTTCCCGCAGTGCGAGCATTATGTAGCAGCTTGTTGAGGTATCCAGGTAGATTCGGATGCCCCTGGGACGTCGTCCCAGGGAGGCGAGCTTAGACTCCCGGAGGCCATTTGTGGCCCAGTTGCTGCTCTTCCCTAGTGAGAGGGTGGAGGTGCTTTGTGCAGATCGTCAGTATGTTGATCGCACTCAGAGGAGCAGGACGCTTGGCATGTTCGATCGAGGAGTTGGAGTGATCGTGTTGATGTTGAGGCGCGTCGTGGTTGTTAGGCCGCGCGAGCCGAGTTGGCCCCTGGCAGTTGAGTTGCCTAGAGGAGGGGGTAGAGGCTAGCACGCCTCAGAGTGAGACTCCTTGAGCAGAGTGTGCTCTAGCCATGAGAGATTTGATGGCAGGTCTTTAGCAATCAGAGAGGGGAGACCCAGGCGCAGATTGTAGCGCGTAGTGAGGAGTCCCGGGCACAGATAGCCCAGCTGCCAGAGTTTGTTTCAGCATTTTCCCCCAGTAGCTCTTGTAGCCCCGGAGGTTCCCGGGAGGGCATGTTCAGCAGGTTTTTGCCGATGAGTTTGTTGGCGTTGATGGAGCCGCCCAGTTGGCAAGTGGATGCCTGTAGAGCTCGATGTTTTAGAAAGTCCTGCTGCTAGTAGTAAAGCGGTTGGCCAGGTTTGAGTTTAGCATCCGTGTGTTGGGATGCCCTGCTGTTCAGAGGCCGAGGTGTGCCGTTCCTGTGCTGTTTGGTACAGCAGTTGGTGGTGGAAGTCCCTTGAGAGAGGTGGACTAGCCTGGGTAGCTCAAGTGTTGATCTTGAGCCTTAGCAGATTGTTGATTGCCCAGTGAGTAGCTGCAGAGTTGGCAGCCTTCGAGGAGGTTGAGGAGGCATCTTTATGCCCTTGATAAGTGTTGTTTGCAGCCAGTAAGCTGGAACCCTGTGGTTATGGGTGCAGTGGGCAGTGTTCCCTTCGGACTGGATCCGTTCGTGGATTCCTCAGATGTTTGGTAGAGTTGAGCACTCTTCCTTGGTGAGCTCCTAGAGTGGAGCTAGCTACTGCATGTTGAGAGAGCCGGCCAGAGCATTGTTGAGCATCATGAGGAGATGCTAGTGTAGGCCGTAAGCCTTCGATTCGATGAGATGCCATAGGCATGGTTGTTTGAGTTTGATCCCTCGTATGCCTAGCCAGAGTTATTGTCACTTAAGGTAGTGACCTTGTTGGCCCCATCTGTAGTAAGATGTGGATTTGGTAGCAGTAGCACTTGAGGTGCATTGGTTGGTGTGCCACTTTGGCACTAAGTCTGGTTTAGGCTTGAGTTTGGCTTGGGCATAGCAGATGGTTCTATGCCGTTCGGAGTTCAGCGCACTCCTTTAGCCTTGGATTCGTTTATGGCAGTTGCACCTGTTTAGGTCGTGCCAGAGGGCTAGTTCAGTGGTAGTCGATGGACTACAAGCGAAAGGATGCTCGAGAGGAGCCGGAGCCTCTTCCCAGTGTTTCTGGGGGTTGAGTAAGTCAGCAGGTTTGCATTTGGTAAGTGTTGGTGCGCGTGAGTCTTGCGCTAGTGTTAAGGCCAAGAGTTTCCTTGTGGTTGGTTGTGCGGTCAACTACCTTCGAGTGCCTTAATCTGAGGAGAGTTGAGCATCGTAGATGCGAGTTTGGTCCAACAGAGGGACCCTGAGTTGGATGCTCATGAGATGAGCTGGATGCCTATGAGGCGAGTGGATGCCTATGAGGCGAGTTGGATGCCTATGAGGCGAGATGAGCCGATGCCTTGCGAGAGGTTTTGGATGCCTTATGGGTAAGCACCCTTGGTAGAGGCTTGGTATAAAGTAAGATTCAGTGTGGCATGGTTATGCCTTGGTAGAGCAAGGTTTCCTCAGCTTTGAGCATCGTGTGGAGATGGAACTTTTGGTGTTCCATCGGTTGGAGTCCAGTTGGAAACTAAACAAGTGCGGTCGTAGCAAAGCCGCGCAGTTTCTGATCGCCTTGGCTAAGAGAGTTGTTTGGATCCTTTCCTTGGGTAGAAGCCTTGTTGTGGCTGTTGTTTGAGCAGGAGGATGACGCTTTCGGTAGCATTTCGGGTCCTCTTGGTTCCCAAGGAGTTGGAGTTGCCCAGCATGGTTGAGATGCTGGAGTGAGTTGTGCATGTTCAGGAAGTTGGCTGTTAGCTCGTTTGTCGACCGTGTGTGTCGAGGGTTGCCGAAGAACCCTAGGTTGTGGAGAGCCTCTCCAGAGCTCAGTTAGACCCAGGCAGTGTTCCTTGGGTGAGTTGTTTGCAGATTTGGCAGTCTAGCAAGCTAGTGTTTGTTTGGAGCAGAGTCCGGATTGGTTCCGGTGCGGTGGCAAGTTGATGCTTGGTGTTGACCAAGGTATGGTTTGGAACTGCTAGAAGTTAGTTTTGCTCGTGGGGCGAGTGGTTTGTGCCCTGTTGGTGGCTTTCCTATTTTTAGGATGTTGGGTTGCCCCGTTTGGCATTTGGAGGTTCAGTCTGAGATGGACCCCCCCTGTTGTTGCCCCATGAGTTTTAGATGTTGTTGCTCTAGTGGAGCAAGACAGTGAGCGTATGTGGAGCTCTCTGTCCTTCGGCTGTCTGCTTGTAAGAGCCGTTCCTTCTAGGTGTTGTCAGATTTCTCCCGTAGCCCTGAGTTGATGGTAGAGGTGCTAGCTAGAAGGAAAAGTTTGTTGGCTGCTTGGAAGCAGTTGTTTGTCCAGTTAGGTGGACTCTTGGATGGTGTTCTAGAGGCTGCAGTAAGGATTGTTATGCCTCTTGTGAGTGTTGGGCCAAGGTTTGGTCCTCTTGCTATTTCTAGAGCTAGTTTGGTTCTAGCTGGAGGGCGTTGCCCTGAGGTCTTGTTCCTAGTCAGGAAGTTTTGGGAGTTGACCCCTCCCTCGGCAGTTGAGCAAGTGCTGTTAGTTTCGGATTGGTGATCCGATTGGTTGAGTTTTCTCTTGGGTGTTGCTTCCAAGAGAGGTTGTTGCTGTTGCCTTGGGTTTGAGCTAGTCAGCGAGCGTGTGTGGAGTTCGCTGCCCTTCTGGAGTTTGCTTGCTGGGAAGTCATTTTCCGTTTGGCAGGAGTTAGCTTAGCTCCTGAGTTGTGTAGTTGATCAGAGTAGCGCAGTGGTTAGCCCAGCGAGAGGGTCCCTGCTTTGTGTTGTTAGCAAGCAAGAGTTGTTTGTCCCCGCAAGGGCGGTGGCCAGCCAGTAAGAGTTGTTTCTAGCAAGTTGTTGGTTCTTTGGGGATTGAAGATTTCCCTTCCCCCTAGTCTCTATGGTCGTTGAGTTGCTCCCTAGATGTCAACCTCGAGTGTTAGCTTCCGAGGTAGTCGTGCAGATTCGTGTGGCTCAGGATCCGTAAGCTTTGAGGTTGTCGTTATCCGTTTTCCTCGTGAGGTTTCGAGAGTGGAGCTTCTGGTTGGAAGTTGAGTAGTAGCTTCGAGGCGAGCGTTGCTCGTTATGAGCTTGGTTTGAGTTTTGCTGAGCAAGCCCTTCTCGGGCTTTGCTCCTCGTTGTTGTGCGCTCGTAGTTGGCGTAGCAGAGCCGTTTGAGTGAGTTGGCACAGAGGTGCCGTGGCTTTGGTTGGTAAAGCCGTTGAGCTATTTTCCTCAAGGTGTTGTGTCGTAGATAGCTGCGTGATGGTTTAGTCCTTGCAGCCCGAGTTTTCCTTGAGAGGAATGTTGGTTGTTCCTTGCCTGGCAGTGTTTTCTTTGGCCAGTTGCTGGTAGGTTGGCTTCGTAAAGTTTGCGTTCGGCCGATGAGGAGCTCTAGTTTGTTGGTTTGGCCGAGTGGAGCCTGTGCCTGGCCCTTGTCTTTTAGAGGTGGCCGTAGCTAAAGTTTCAGCTGGTGTGAGTGTTGTAGGCCGTTTGGCTTCTGGAACCTAGGAGGTTCAGTTGTTTGGCCAGTTTGTGTAGGGTTGAGGCTGCTTGTTAGCAGTTGTGAGCTCCTAGAGGAGTTTTGCCAGTGTGTGGTGTAGAGTTTCAGAGCTTGTGGCCCATCCTCGAGTTTGCTGAGAGTAGCACCGTTTGAGAGTCGTTGCGAGTAGAGGATGTGGTTTGCCGTCTATTTCCTTTGGAGTTCAGCGTATGCCCAGTCTGGATGGCATTGTGGCCTTGAGTTTTTAAGAACCACAGAGGGTTTGGTTCTCTAAGAGGGCTAGTGTTGTCTTGGCCGAGAAAGTTCAGTTGGCTGGATCAGTGGAGTTTTCCTGGAGCTGTTTCGTCTTAGGACTTTCGAGGACGAAAGTCTTAAAAGGAGGGAGTATTGTAACAGCCCAGTTTCCTATTCCAGTTTTTGAGGTGCCTTCGGGTCAAGATTACGTTGTTGGTTGGGTCATTAGAGTAGTTTTGACCCTTGGGGGTATTTTGGTCTTTTGGCTCTCCGGGCAAGATTTTTGGTTTTCAGGGCTTTGAGGTAGCTCCTGCCTTTGTCGAGGCTTGTTTGTTGTTGGCTGTGAGTCCCGTGGTGTCTGGGCTAGTCAGTTGGATGCTCGGTTGTGGTTTGGGCTTTGGCAAAGTGATGTTTGTTTGGGTGTTTCCTTTGGGATTCAAGCCGGGCCCTTAGCGTTGCTTTGGGAGTTGGATTTAAGTGAGTTTTATTGATTGGAAAAGATTGCTTCGGTTGGGTCTCGAAGGAGGAAGCCGGGAAATGGGAATTTAAGGTTTTAAAAGTGGATAAGGATGGAAATGGAATTAAAAATCCCATTTTTCCCTTTATTCCCATTTCTCCTTTTATTTCCCATTTTCTTTTATTTTTTCCCCAAAATCCATTTTCTCTCTCTCTCTCTCTCTCTCTCTCTCTCTCTCTCCCCGACCTAGCCCCTCACCCTAGCCCGAGCAGCCCCTTGGCTCGCCCAGCCCCAGCCAGCTCGAGCCCCTGCTTGCCCGAGCTAGCCCAGCCTCAGCTCGCCCGCGCGGTGCCAGCCTCGCCCAGCCCGAGCCAGCCCGCTTGCACAGCCAGCCCGCGCAGTGTCACCCCAGTCCGAGCGTCGCACAGTGCAGTCGCCCAGCCCCCGCGCCCTCGCCCTCGCCCAGGCCCAGTGTCGCCTAGCTCGCTCGAGCCTCGCATAGTGTCGCCAGGTCTCGTCCGCGCCTATGTCGCCCGAGCTCGCCCGTCGCGTCGAGTCGCGTCGTCCCGCGCGCCGTCCGTGTGCCGAGCAAGCGCTGGCGCCCGCGCGCGCCTGTCCGCGCGTAGCCCAGCGCCCCAGCGAGCCCCCCTGCGGCCCCAGCGCGCCCAGCCAGCCCTTTCAGCTGCCTAGCCCGTGCAGCCGGCTCGGTTGCGTGTCAGCCGCGCCTCGTGAGTTGCTCTCGAGCCAAGCCCTATTTATTTTATTATTATTTAGGCCTATTGTGTGATTTTTGATGTGTTTGCTTGGCTCGTTATAGGTTGCTCGGGTTTGATCGCAGTTTATTTTATTATGTGTTGTTGCCTTCCGACCAGGTAAGGATTTCTTACCGGAGTTGTGTGGGCCCTGCGATATTTTCATGAAATGCCTTGCTTGTTTGCTGACTGTTATGAGCATGATAGTAAAAGATCAGCTTTGATTGATTTCTACTAGCATGTTTGCCTGATTTTACATGTTAGTGCCATGCTAGGTTTGTTCTGCCAGCATGCTTATGATTCCTGCTTAAGCTCGTAGTATCATGCTAGGTAAATGTGATTGATGTTGGTCATTGTTTGCTAGCCAGGAATCAAATATTTTACTCTGTACTCTTAGATAGAGTTGTAGGGTTTGTCATCATCTAGAGGCTGAGCGGACATAACGTACTTTGTCCCCACTGATCGGGAGTAAAGTGTGCGCAGCATAACGTATCTTACTTCCCCCCTCGGTCGCCAAGGTGGATTTAGCTCAGGTTGGGAGTAAAGTGTGCGCAGCATAACGTATCTTGCTTCCCCCCCCCCGACCCGCCGGTTGTGGAGTTAGCTACCCACTTCAGCATAAGCCTAGTTTGTAGCCTGCTAGAGCAGAACCCTGCCAACGGTGTAAGCCTGCCTTGGCCAATTCTTAGCTTCAGGTCGGTGGATCAGGCTGCACAGATGAGCGTCGAGGGCCTCGCGCTACTGTGATCAGTGACACCGCTTCCGAGTCATAGGCATGCGTGCGGCCGCCCGCGTAGTTTGCCCTTAGGCCCCCCGCATTTCGCGCCGATTGCGAGAGAGCATGCAGTGTGCGCGCACGCAGCGTTAGTTGCCGGTTCGAGAGCTCCCGGGCTAATGTTCGTGAGTACACCATTCTTTCCGTTAGAGCCTGACTTCGAGTACTCTCCCATAAGTCCAGATTAGCGGCAAGGGCAAGGAGGCCCTTGAGGACATTTTAGGGATCAGTGTATTCCCCCCGAGTGACAGATACCTCGGTGATGTCCCGGATTAGTCAGTGTATCCAATCCCTAGGCCGGAAGTAGGAGACTTCCGATGATTCCGGAAGTAAGAGACTTCCGATGACTCTAGATCTGTTTTATGAGCTTGTTGAGCTATGATCTGTGTTGGTAGCTGTTTGCTTGCATGCTTTGGTACTAGATGACTGATTATATAGTATTGTACCCCGGTTGGGGATTCTTACTGAGTAATTCGTTACTCACCCTTATTTCTGTGGTTTTTCCACAGGTAACCATGGTGCGAGACAGGATGGCTGGAGGAGGAGCTGTGATCATGGAAACCGTTGTTCAACTCTGAGTCTTATGTTTATGATTTAAATGTTCTCTGAATGCATGTAGTTTGGCACGGAGCCCTAGGGTGTTTTCTGAATGTATTTCCGGATTCTAGCATTGTTGTAAATATTGTAAAGTTTGTATGTTTTTAATAAATCTCTGATCAGAGTAAGTTTGTAAATGTATTTGTCTTGGAACAGGTGCTTGGAAACAGGGACAGGTTCCAGGAATTATGTTGATTTTAAATGGATGTTTTATGTTTTAGTTTTTACTTAGAATCCGAACACCATCTTGCAAATTTTCTGTAGATTTGTAATGCATGCATTGAGGTAACGCCCTAGTTAGAACCCTTTCGGGTAGGGTGTTACTGTAACGGCCCAGTTTTCTATTCCGGTTCTCGAGGTGCTTCTGGTTCAGATTCAGTGGTTCGGTTGGGCCGTTAGAGCTGTTTTGGCCTTAGGGGTATTTTGGTCATTTTGCACCTCGGGCAGGATTTGAGGTTTTCAGGGCTTCGAGGCAGCTCCTGCCTATGTTGAGACTTGTTTATTGATGGCTGCGAGTCCCGAGATGTTTGGGCTAGTCGTTTGGAAGTTCGGTTGTGATTCTGGGTTTGGCAAAGTGATGGATGTTTGGGTGTTTCCTTTGGGATTCGAGCCGGGACCTTAGTGTTGCTTTGGGAGTTGGATTTAAGTGAGTTTGATTTATTGGAAAAGGTTGCTTTTGTCGGGTCTCGAAGGAGGAAGCCGGGAAATCGGATTTTGAGGTTTTATTTGGATAAGGATGGATTTTTGGGATAAAATCCCTTTTTCCATTTATTTTCCCATTTTCCTTTTTGTCCAAATTCATTTTCTTTTCTTTTCTTTTTCTTTTTCTTTTTCTTTTTCTTTTCTTTTTCTTTTTCTTTTTCTCTTTTTCTTTCTCTTTTCTCTCTCTTTCTCCCTACCTTTCCGAGCGCCCGGCCCGTCGGCCCGGCCAGCCACCACCGCCGCCAAGCTCGCCGCGCTCTTCGCCTCGCCTCGCTCGCCAAGCGCAGATCAGCCCCGTCCACGTCGCCCGCGCCGCGACGCACCGCGCGTGCCCTCGCGTCGCCCAGCAGTCGAGCATCGCGCGTCGTCGCCAGATCCGCCGCCCTCGCACGTCGCCGCTTCAGATCCGCCGAGCAGCGGCGTCGCCAGCACCAGATCGGCCGAGCCCGACGCTCGTCGCACGCCCAGCCTCGCCGTCGCTCTGGATCGGTCGAGTCAGCACCAGATCGCGCGCCCACGCCAGGCCGTCGCGACGCCCAGCTCGCCCGAGCAAGGTCGCCCGTGTCCGCGCCGCACGCCCAGCGCTCGCGCGCGCCCAGCCAAGCCACATCGCCGTCGCCCTGTCGCTCGTGTGCCCCAGCTCGTGCCTCAGCGTGCATCCGCGCGCCCGCCTCACCCCAGCGCCGCTCGCGCGCCCGGCGCCAGCGCCAGATCCGCGCCCAGTAGCGCCAGCCCAACCCGGTTCTTTGCCCGTTCGTGCAATCGGCCCGTTCGTGTGTTCGTCGCGCCTCGTGAGTTGCTCCCGAGCTGAGCCCTGCTTATTTTAGTGTATTTAGAGCTATTCTATGATTATTGATGTGTTTGCTTGATTCGTTATAGGTAGCTCGGGTTCGATCGCAGCTTAGGTTCCTTGTGTTTAGAGGTCTCCCGGCCAGGTAAGGATTTCTTACCGGAGTTGTGTGGACCCTGCGATGTTCTATGTGATTGATGCTTGTATGTTTGCTTGTGATTATCAGCATGTGTAGCTTAGGTGCTCTGTTCTGTATTCCTGACTGGCATGACTTCGTATATTGTTCTTCATGTTAGTCCATGCTAGGTTGTTCCTTTGTGGCATGCTCGTATCTGTTTGGCATCGTAGTATCATGCTAGGTTCGTTGTAATCTTATTGAGCACGTTTTGGATTATATTGCTTGTTTGCTGATTGTTAAGGCAGGATAGAGATCAGGTAGATAGATCATCCGGGCCTGATGCATAAAGTATCTTGCATCCATGGCAAGGACGTCGAGACAGTTCTCCGTCCTTGGACCCCGTGAGGGATTAGCTATCCCAACCGGTAGGCCCTGCAATCTTGGGTGAGGGTGGCAAATAGTGAAAAGCCCCAACGGTCGGGATGATGACTTGGCATTGCCTCGTCCCCAGCAGTCGGCACGTCCTCAGCGTGTTCGACAGTAGCCCTTGATTGCCACCTGCTAAGGTAAGGACGGCTTCCTGGTGTAAGCCTACCACGACCCGTTCCTTAGCCTCAGGTGCGGTGGTATAGGCTGACATAGCTCACGTGTCCAGGTCTAACACCCCTATGTCAGTGACACCGATCCAGAGATTTAGTTAGGCGTGAGATTCCGGATATGGGGCAGCTTGTCACTAGACCCGGCACCTCCCCATAGTCTGTAGAAGCACGCGGTACATGTTTACGCTCATTATAGCGCCGACTGGAGAGCTCCTCGGGATTGTGAGCCAGTGTACCTATCATCCGACAGTAGACAGGCTGAGGCCGGGACTTATTTCCCGTATAGGGCGATTTTGTGTAGTTGTGGTGATTGATTTCCAGACTAAGACCCTAAGTTGGCATCCGAGGTCCAAGTGTGGACTCTAGCTATGTGCTCTATTCTGTGTTTATGATCATAGCTTGCATACACTCATCTTGATGACCATGTGCATCGTATTGTACCCCGGTTGGGGATTCTTACTGAGTAATTCGTTACTCACCCTTACTTATCTTTCAGGAAACCATGGCGCGAGGCAGGATGGCTGGAGGAGGAGCTGTGATCATGGAACCCGTTGTTCAACTCTGAGTCATTTGTTTATGCTTATGTTTTAAATGTCCTCTGAATGCATGTAGTTGGGCACGGAGCCCTAGGGTGTTTTCTGAATGTATTTCTGGATTCTAGCATTATTGTAAAGCTTGTATGTTTTAAATGAATCTCTGATCAGAGTAATGTTTTGGAAATGTAATTGTCTTGGAACAGGTGCTTGGAAACAGGGACAGGTTTCAGGAAATTATCTTGTTTTAAAATGGATGTTTTATGTTTTAGTTTTTACTTAGAATCCAAACACCGTCTTGCAAAATGTTAGTAGATTTGTATGCATGCATTGAGGTAACGGCCTATTTAGAACCCCATTCGGGTCGGGTCGTTACAGTTGGTATCAGAGCTCAGAGTCATAGATTCTGTAGACTGACCTTTTGTTGTAGGTCGTTTTTCCATGATCATCAGCACTCCGACAGTCATCAGGTACGCCTAGGTTTACTATTTGTTGTAGAAAAGGGGTAAGAATTTACAATACTTTTCATCTAGTATGTGCCTTGTGTAGAGTTGTGGAGCTTGAGGCAGCGAGTGTTCGACTCGTTGTTGGTTTGGGTTTAGAGCGCCATCATGCCAGCTTCCCGCAGCATGCGATGTTTGTAGCAGCTTGTTGAGGTATCCAGGTAGATTCGGATGCCCTTGGGACGTTGTCCCCGAGGGAGGCAGAGCTTAGTCTCCCGTAGGCCATTTGTGGCCCAGTTGGTGCTTTTCCCTAGTGAGAGGGTGGAGGTGCTTCGTGCGATCGCCCGGTGTGTTGATCGCCTCGAGTGTGACTCCTTGAGCAGAGAGCGTGCTCCAGCCATGAGAGATTTGATGGCAGGTCTTTAGCTATCAGAGAGCGGAGACCCAGGCGCAGATTGTAGCGCGTAGTGAGGAGTCCCGGGCACAGATAGCCCAGCTGACAGAGTTTGTTCAGCATTTTCCCCCCAGTAGCTCCTGTAGCCCTGGAGGTTCTCAGGAGGGCATGTTCAGCAGGTTTTCGCCGATGAGTTTGTCGGCATTGATGGAGTCGCCCAGTTTGGCCAGGTTTGAGTTTAGCATCCGTGTGTTGGGATGCCCTGCTGTTCAGAGGCCGAGGTGTGCCGTTCTGTCTTTATTTGGTACAAAGGTGGTGGTGGAAGCCCTTGAGATAGGTGGACTAGCCTGGGTAGCTCAAGTGCTGATCTTGAGCCTTCGCAGATTGTTGATTGCCTAGTGAGTAGCTGCAGAGTTGGCAGCCTTCGACGAGATTGTTGAGGCATCTTTGTGCTCCTATAAAGTGTTGTTGTTGCAGCCAGTGAGCTGGAACCCTGTGGTTAAGGGTGCAGTGGGCAGTGTTCCCTTCGGATTGGATTCGTTGGTGGATTCCTCAGTTGTTTGGTTGAGTTGTGCACTCCTCTCTTGTTAAGCTCCTAGAGTGGAGCTAGCTGCTGCATGTTGAGAGAGCCGGCCAGAGTTGGTTGAGCATCATGTGGAGATGCAGGAGCAGGCCGTGAGCCTTCGGTTTGATGAGATGCCATAGTTATGGGTGTTTGAGTTGAGCCCTCGTATGCCTAGCCAGAGTTGTTGTCACTTGAGGTAGTGACCTTGTTGGCCCCATCTGTAGTAAGATGTGGATTTAGTAGCAGTAGCACTTGAGGTGCATTGGTTGGTGTGCCACTTTGGCACTAAGTCTGGTTTGGCTTGAGTTTGGCTTGGCATAGCAGATGGTTCTATGCCGTTCGGAGTTCAGCGCACTCCTTTAGCCTTGGATCCGTTTATGGAAGTTGCACCTGTTTAGGTCGTGCCAGAGGGCTTGTTCAGTGGTAGTCGATGGACTACAAGCGAAAGGATGCTCGAGAGGAGCCGGAGCCTCTTCCCAGTGCTTCTGGAGGTGGAGTAAGTCAGCAGTTTTGCGGTTGGCAAGTGTTGGTGCGCGTGAGTCTCGCGCTAGTGGTAAGGCCAAGAGATTCCTTGTGGTTGGTAGTGCGGTCAACTACCTTTGAGTGCCTTAATCTGAGGAGAGTTGAGCATCGTGGATGCGAGTTTGGTCCAGCAGAGTGGCCCTGAGTTAGATGCCTAGGAGGCAAGATGAGTTGATGCCTTGCGAGAGGTTTTGGATGCCTTATGGGTAAGCACCCTTGGTAGAGGCTTGGTATAAAGTGAGTTCGGTTTGGCATGGTTATGCTTTGGTGAAGCAAGGTTGCCTCAGTTTTGAGCATCGTGTGGTGATGGAACTTTTGGTGTTCCTTTGATGGTTGTATCTCTTCCATAAGTTAGTGTTGCTTTTTGGAAAAGCGCGTGTTGGCCTTGGATCCTCTTGGTGATCAATTGGTTTGAGTTCAGTTGGAAACTGAACAAGTGCGGTCGTAGCAAAGCCGCACAGTTTTTGATTGCCTTGGCTAAGAAAGTTGTTTGGATCCTTTCCTTGGGTAGAAGCCTGGATGAGAGGCTGATGTTTGAGTAGGATGACGACGCATTCGGTAGCGTTTTGGGTCCTTTTGGTTCCCAAGGAGTTGGAGTTGGCTGTTAGCTCGTTTGTCGGTAGTGTGTGTCGAAGATTGCCGAAGAACCTAGGTTGTGGAGAGCCTCTTCAGAGCTCAGTCAGGCCCAGGTAGTGAGTTTCAGTTGGCAAGCTAGAGGCATGTAGTGGTAGCCTCGGTTGAGTTGCTAGCAGTCTTGGTACACTAGCAAGCCAGTGTTTGTTTGGAGTAAGTCCGGATTGGTTCCGGTATGGTAGCAAGTGGATGCTTGGTGTTGACCAAGGTATGGATTAGAGTTCCTGGAAATTAGTTTTGCTCGTGGGGCGAATGGTTCGTGCCCTGTTAGTTGTTTTCCTGTTCCAGGATGTTGAGTTGCCCCGTTTGGCAATTGGAGGTTCAGTCTGTGGTGGACCTCTATTGTTGCCGTGAGTTTTTGATGATTGTTGCTCTAGTGGAGCAAGACAGTGAGCACATGTGGAGCTCTCTATCCTTCGGTTGTATGTTGTAAGAGTCGTTCCCGTCTGGGAGTTGTCAGGTTTCTCCCGTAGCCATGAGTCGATGGTAGAGGTGCTAGCAAGAAGGAAAGTTTGTTGGCTGCTTGGAAGCGGTTGGTTGTACAGATAGGTGGACTCTTGGATGGTGATCTAGAGGCTGCAGTAAGGGTGTTTTGCCTCTTGAGAGAGTTTGGCCAAGATGTGGTTCTCTTGTTGTTTCAAGAGCTAGTTCGGTCCTAGCTAGAGGGCGTTGCCTGAGGTCTTGTTCTTGGTCAGAAAGTTTGGGAATTGACCTCTCCCTCGGCTGTGGAGCAAGTGCTGTTAGTTCCGGATTGGTGATCCGATTGGTTGAGATTTTTCGTTAGGTGTTGCTTCCAAGAGAGTTGGTTGCTGTTGCCTTGGTTTGAGCAAGTCAGCGAGCGCGTGTAGAGTTCGCCGCCCTTCTGAGTTTGCTTGCTGGGAAAGTCATTTTCCGTTTGGCAGGAGTCAGCTTAGCTTCTGAGTTGTGTAGTTGGTCAGAGTAGCACAGCGGTCAGCCCAGCAAGAGGGGCCATGCTTTGTGTTGCTAGCAAGCAATGTTGTTTGTTCCCGCAAAGGGAGGTGGCCAGCCAGTAAGAGTGGAGTTGTTTCTTGCAAGTTGTTGGTTCCTTGGGGATTGAATATTTTCCTTTTTGCCCCTAGTCTCTGTGGTGGTTGAGTTGCTCCATGGTTGTCCGCCTCGAGTGTTGGCTTCTGAGGTAGTCTTGCGGATTCGTGTGGCTAAGGATCCGTAAGCTTGAGATTCCGTTTTCCTTGGAAGGTTTCGGGAGTGGAGCTTCTGGTTGGAAGTTGAGTTAGGCTTAAGCTTAAAGGAGAAGTCCTTTGAATAGCCAGTTGGCTTTAAGAGTTGAGTAGTAGCTTGGAGGCGAGCGTTGCTCGTTAGTAGTTGGGTTGAGTCCTGCAGAGCAAGCCCTTCCCGGGCTTTGTTCCTAGTTGTTGTGCGTTCGCAGTTGGCGTTAGCAGAGCAGCGATTGAGTGAGATGGCACAGAGGTGCCGTGGCATTGGATGGTAAGCTGTTGAGCTGTTTTCCTCAAGGTTGTGTCGCAGATAGCTGCGTGATGGTATAGTCCTTGCTTCCCGAGTTTTCCTTGAGAGGAATGTTGGTTGTTCCTTGCCTGGCGGTGTTCTCCTTGGCCAGTAGCTGGTAGGTTTGCTTCGAAAAGTTTGCGTTCGGCCGATGAGGAGCTCTAGTATGTTGGTTTGGCCGAGTGAAGCCTGTGCCGGCCTTTGTCTCTCAGAGGTGGTCGTAGCTGAAGTTTCAGCTGGTGTGAGTGTTGTTAGCAGTCTGGTGTACCAGGATGGTGCACCTTGCCTTTGGTTCGGCAATTTGTCCTTAAGATGGTTGCGTAAGTGTTGTGGTCTTGTTTTAGTTGGAGAAGTTTGGCTCTTGGATCGGTCGCCAGTTGGTGGTTCGTCTGTATCTAGTTAAGGCTGTAGGCAAGATTTGAGGTTCGCTGGTCTCTTGTGAAGTAAGAGTAGGCCGTTTGGTTTCCTGGAACCCGGGAGGTTTAGCTATTTGGCCAGCTTGTGTAGGGTTGAGGCTGCTTGTTAGCAGCTGTGAGCCCCCAGAGGAGTTTTGCCAGTGCGTGTTGTAGAGTTTCAGAGCTTGTGGCCAGTCCTCGAGTTTGTTGAGTTTAGCACCGTTTGAGAGTTGGTGCGAGTGGAGGACGTGGATGCAGTCTATTTTCTTTGGAGTTCAGTGTATGCCCAGTCTTAGTTGAGATAGTTGTGGCAGTTTGGATGGCTTGTGCCTTTGAGTTTTGAGAACCCAAGAGGGTTTGGTTCTCGTAGAGGGCTAGTGTCGTGTTGGCCGAGAAGTTCAGTTGGTTGGATTCAGTGGAGTCTTCTTGGAGTTGTTTCGTCTTAGGACTTTCGAGGATGAAAGTCTTAAAAGGAGGGAGTATTGTAACGGCCCAGTTTTCTATTCCGGTTCTCGAGGTGCTTCCGGTTCAGATTCAGTGGTTCGGTTGGGCCGTTAGAGCTGTTTTGGCCTTAGGGGTATTTTGGTCATTTTGCACCCCGGGCAGGATTTGAGGTTTTCAGGGCTTCGAGGCAGCTCCTGCCTTTGTTGAGACTTGTTTATTGATGGCTGCGAGTCCCGAGATGTTTGGGCTAGTCGTTTGGAAGTTCGGTTGTGATTCTGGGTTTGGCAAAGTGATGGATGTTTGGGTGTTTCCTTTGGGATTCGAGCCGGGACCTTAGTGTTGCTTTGGGAGTTGGATTTAAGTGAGTTTGATTTATTGGAAAAGGTTGCTTTTGTCGGGTCTCGAAGGAGGAAGCCGGGAAATGGGATTTTGAGGTTTTATTTGGATAAGGATGGATTTTTGGGATAAAATCCCTTTTTCCATTTATTTTCCCATTTTCCTTTTTGTCCAAATTCATTTTCTTTTCTTTTCTTTTTCTTTTTCTTTTTCTTTTTCTCTTTTTCTTTCTCTTTTCTCTCTCTTTCTCCCTACCTTTCCCGAAAGCCGGCCGTCGGCGGCCCCGCACCCACGCACCAGCCAAGCTAAGCCTGCTGCCGCTCGCCTCGCCGCTCGCTCGTCGGCGCGCAAGACGCCTCGCCGCGCGCCGCCCAGCGAATGGTACAGTGACATAGCTCACGTGTCCAGGTCTAACACCCCTATGTCAGTGACACCGATCCAGAGATTTAGTTAGGCGTGAGATTCCGGATATGGGGCAGCTTGTCACTAGACCCGGCACCTCCCCATAGTCTGTAGAAGCACGCGGTACATGTTTACGCTCATTACAGCGCCGACTGGAGAGCTCCTCGGGATTGTGAGCCAGTGTACCTATCATCCAACAGTAGACAGGCAGAGGCCGGGACTTGTTTCCCGTATAGGGCGATTTTGTGTAGTTGTGGTGATTGATTTCCGGACTAAGACCCTAAGTTGGCATCCGAGGTCCAAGTGTGGACTCCAGCTATGTGCTCTATTCTGTGTTTATGATCATAGCTTGCATACACTCATCTTGATGACCATGTGCATCGTATTGTACCCCGGTTGGGGATTCTTACTGAGTAATTTGTTACTCACCCTTACTTATCTTTCAGGAAACCATGGCGCGAGGCAGGATGGCTGGAGGAGGAGCTGTGATCATGGAACCTGTTGTTCAACTCTGAGTCATTTGTTTATGCTTATGTTTTAAATGTCCTCTGAATGCATGTAGTTGGGCACGGAGCCCTAGGGTGTTTTCTGAATGTATTTCTGGATTCTAGCATTATTGTAAAGCTTGTATGTTTTAAATGAATCTCTGATCAGAGTAATGTTTTGGAAATGTAATTGTCTTGGAACAGGTGCTTGGAAACAGGGATAGGTTTCAGGAAATTATCTTGTTTTAAAATGGATGTTTTATGTTTTAGTTTTTACTTAGAATCCAAACACCGTCTTGCAAAATGTTAGTAGATTTGTATGCATGCATTGAGGTAACGGCCTATTTAGAACCCCATTCGGGTCGGGTCGAATTCTGATTACATGGTTGGCCCGAGCCTTGTGGCTTCTCGGATGATATTTCCCTAGTCTTTTCTTCGTTGGGCCCCGATTTGTTGGTCTCTTGGTTATTAGATTTATTGGGCTGTTTTATGTATTTGATTTGGGTGCTTTGTTTGATGTTCAGGCTGTTCGGGATCGTTTAGAGGGTCGAGGGTCTTTCGTGGATTTGTGATTTATTATTATTGTTTTCTGCTTGTCCCAGGTAAGGATTTCTTACCGTGGTTGTGTGGGCCCTGCGATATATCTCGATTGTACCTTGCATGTTTCTTTGATTGTTATGAGCATGATAGTGATAGGCAGCTTTGATTGAATTCTTGCTAGCATGTTTGCTTGATTTTACATGTTAGTGCCATGCTAAGTTTGTTCTTCCAGCATGTTTATGATTCCTACTTAAGTTGTAGTATCATGCTAGGTAAATGTGATTGATGTCGGTCATTGCTTGCTAGCCAGGAATCATTTATTTGCTCTCTACTCTTAGATAGAGTTGTAGGGTTTGTCATCATCCAAAGGCTGAGCGGACATAACGTACTTTGTCCCCACTGATCGGGAGTAAAGTGTGCGCAGCATAACGTATCTTGCTTCCCCCCCACCGGTCGCCAAGGTGGATTTAGCTCAGGTCGGGAGTAAAGTGTGCGTAGCATAACGTATCTTGCTTCCCCCCCCCCCGACCTGCCAATGAGAATTAGCTACCTCATTGGCATAAGCCTAGTTTGTAGCCTGCTAGAGCGGAACCCTGCCAACGGTGTAAGCCTGCCTTGGCCGGTTCTTAGCTTCAGGTCGGAGGATCAGCCGCATGATGAGCGCCGAGGGCCTCTGCACGCTTGTGATCGATAACACCACATCCGAGTCATAGGCATGCGTACCTGGCCCGCGTAGTTTGCCCTTAGGCCCCCGCATTTACGCCGATTGTAGAGAGCATGCAGTGTGCGCGCACACGTGTTAGTTGCCGGTTCGGAGAGCTCCCCCGGGCTAATGTCGTGAGTACACCATTCTTTCCGTTAGAGCCCCTTCTCATATGTTTTGAATGGTTTTTAAATATGAGCACTAAACCGCTTGTTATCATATTTAACTTGCATGCTGAGTGAGAACCTCAGTTTAGGACCGTGTTTTGGGTCGGGTTTGTCACACGCGCGGACAGCTCTCGCTGATGCTGCGCGCGGACGGGCGCTGGGCGCGGGTGTGGAGACGCGGGGTGGCACGGGGTGCAGGCGTGCAGACGCGGGCTGGTGCAGGGCGCAGGCGTGCGGACGCGGCTGGTGCGGTGCACGAGCAAGGCGTCTGGGCTGCTGGAATGGCGCGCGGGCGAGGCGTCTGGGCTGGTGGTGGTGTCGCGATGCAGGTGATGGTCCTGCTGCGGTGCGCGGCGGCTAGGCGAGGCAGGGGCTGGGCGGCTCAGTGCAGTGCGGTGCTGGGTCTGGGCGCTTGGTGCGATGCGGTTAGGTTTTTTGGGCTCGGCTCTAGGGCTTGATGAAATCGACAAGGAGAGAGGGAAGGAGTGTGGGTGGTGTGTGGCAAAACAAGGGGAGTGGAGATTTTCTTGATTTTTCCTTCCTTTTCCTAATTTAAATAGGCCTTGGTGACCTAAATTCCTTCCCAAGGCTTCCTCCTTCGAGTCCCGACTGAAGCAATCTTTTCTCTTAATTAAAACTCATTTAAGTCAAACTTCCAATTCATCCATTAGGGCAAGGGTTCAAATCCCAATGGAAGCACTTAAATTAATTTTAATTTTGCCAAAAACCGAACCACTTCCAAACTTCCAAACAACTAGCCCATACTTTTTGGGTCTTGCAACCAACAACAATCAAGCCTCGAAAAAGCGCAGAATGACCACCGAATCCTAAAATCCACAAACCCTGACCGGGGAGCAAAAAGACCAAAATACCCCTAAGGGTTAAAAAGCCCTAACGGCCCAACCTTTTTCCCCAATATGAACCCGAAAGTACTGGGAAGCAGAGAATGTAAAAAGCTGGGCCGTTACAGTTTGGTTGGTTTTCAGTTAGTTTGTTGGGCTATTAGGGTTTTTGGAGGCTCCAAGGGCATTTTGGTCATTTGGCCTCCCTAGGGTATTTGGTCATTTTGCCCTCCAGGTCATTTTTACAGTTAACTAGGGTTTCAAGACTGTTTCTGTTAATTGTTGACTTCAGTTATTCTTCGGTTTCAATTCTAAGGCAAGTGTTGCTTTTCTGAAGAGTTTGGAGGCTTTCCTGTTAAAAAGAAAAATTAAGAATATTAAGTGTTGTTGCTAGGATTTGAACCATGGTGGTTTGGGAGCTGAGTTGGAGCCAAATGTAGGGAATTAAAATGGATTTTTAAAAGTGCACTTGGTAGGATTTGAAGGTGGGATTTTTGGAGGCATTTTATTGATTAAAAATAAGAGAAATTGTAATTAGGGGTTCATCTCATTCTCTCCTTCCCTCCCTTTGACCGACACCCTCATTCTCCTTCACTCTCTCCTTCTTTTCTTCTTTCTCCAAGCTCCCATGGCCGAATCCATCTAGTTCTCCCAAGGTCAAAGTATGATTCAAGCTTTTCTTATCCTTGCTAGTAGATTTGAGTGCACCATTTCTTCCAAGGTGAGTTCTCTTATCTCTTCTCCTTTCTCCAAGCTTGGCCGAGAGCTCCAATGTAAGATTTCTTCGGTTTTGGTTGCCTAATCTTGTAGATCTATTCGAGGAGCTCATTACTTGGGTGTTTGTGTTTTAATCAAGATACTTGTTCTTGTGTGCCTAGCCTAGCCGAAATCCCCATTGGAGTTGCATCTCCTTCTTGGCCGAGACCTCAAGGTGAATTTGGGTTGCTTTTCGATTGTGTTTAACTTTGTCTTGTTGATTGATTGCTTGGGGAAGTGAGTTACTCAAGTTTCTTCTTGTTTGTGCAAGTTGAAGCCTAGCCGAATTCCAAGGTTGTGTTGTTGGAGGAGCTAGCCGAGACCTCTTGTGTCCTTTCCTTGGCCGAGACTTCAAGGTGAGCCTTAGAGTAGCTTGTGTGGTGTTCTGCAGCATAATGATTACTTGTGACGAACCCGACCCGAAACACGGTCCTAAACCTGGGTTCTCACTCAGCATGCAAGTTAAATATGATATCAAGCGGTTTAGTGCTCATATTTAAAAACCTTTCAAAACATATGAGAAGGGGGAACCCTTAAAACATAACCAACAATTTCATTTAACAAAACCAACAAAGTAAAACAAGTTTGGCCAGGGTTTATAAAAACATACAATACAATTTAAACAACTTTTTAACAATGTTCCCCTAGGACTCGTGTCCATCTACATGCTGAATAAACAATGCAATAATAAATGACAGAGTGCCTAAGCAGCCTCCCATGATCAATCGGCTCCTCCGCTAGCCCTCCCGGTGTTGTCCCAAGTTACCTGAAAGATAAATAAGGGTGAGTATAAACATACTCAGTAAGAATCCCCAACCGGGGTACAATACGATACATCAGTCATCTAGCACCTCAGCATGCAAGCAAATAGCTACTAACACCAACTGCGAACGCACAACAACTAGGAACAAAGCCCGAGAAGGGCTTGCTCTGCAGAACTCAACCCAAACTTATGACGAGCAACGCTCGCCTCCAAGCTACTACTCAACTCTTAACATCCAACTGGCTACTCAAAGGACTTCTCCTTTAAGCTTAAGCCTAACTCAACTTCCAAACGTAAGCTCCACTCCCGAAACCTTACAAGGAAAAGCGGGAAACGACCTTCCCAAGCAAGCAAACTCGAAGGGCGGCTGAACTCCACACCGCTCGCTGACTTGCTCAAACCCAAGGAAACAGCAACCAACTCTCTCTTGGAAGCAACACCTAACGGAAATCTCAACCAATCGGATCACCAATCTAGAACTAACAGCACTTGCTCAACTGCCGAGGGAGGGGCAACTCCCAAAACTTTCTGACCAAGAACAAGACCTCAGGGCAACGCCCTCCAGCTAGAACCGAACTAGCTCTTGAACAACAAGAGAACCACATCTTGGCCAAACACTCACAAGAGGCAGAACAACCCTTACTGCAGCCTCTAGAACACCATCCAAGAGTCCACCTATCTGGACAACCAACTGCTTCCAAGCAGCCAACAAACTTTTCCTTCTTGCTAGCACCTCTACCATCGACTCATGGCTACGGGAGAAACCTGACAACTGCCAGAAGGAAACGGCTCTTACAAGCAGACAACCGAAGGACAGAGGCTCCACATATGCTCACTGTCTTGCTCCACTAGAGCAACAACAACTAAATCTCACGAGGCAACAACAGGGGTCCACCACAGACTGAACCTCTGATTGCCAAACGGGGCAACTCAACATCCTGGAAACATGAAAACAACCAATAGGGCACGAACCATTCGTCCCACGAGCAAAACTAATTTCTAGCAACTCCAATCCATACCTTGGTCAAAACCAAGCATCAACTTGCCACCACACCGGAACCAATCCGAACTTACTCCAAACAAACACTGGCTTGCTAGCGTACCAAGACTGCTAGCAACTCAACCGAGGCTACAAACTACATGCCTCTAGCTTGCCAACTGAAACTCACTACCTGGGCCTGACTGAGCTCTGAAGAGGCTCTCCACAACCTAGGGTTCTTCGGCAACCCTCGACACACACTGCCGACAAACGAGCTAACAGCCAACTGCCTGAACAGGCACAACTCTCTCCAACATCTCAACCATGCAGGCCAACTCCAACTCCTTGGGAACCAAGAGGACCTAAAACGCTACCGAATGCGTCGTCCTCCTACTCAAACATCAGCCTCTCATCCAGGCTTCTACCCAAGGAAAGGATCCAAACAACTTTCTTAGCCAAGGCGATCAGAAACTGCGCGGCTTTGCTACCACCGCACTTGTTCAGTTTCCAACTGAACTCCAACCAAAGGAACACCAAAAGTTCCATCTCCACACGATGCTCAAAGCTAAGGCAACCTTGCTTCACCAAAGCATAACCATGCCAAACAGAACTTACTTTATACCAAGCCTCTACCAAGGGTGCTTACCCATAAGGCATCCAAAACCTCTCGCAAAGCATCAACTCATCTTGCCTCCTAGGCATCCAACTCAGGGTCACTCTGCTGCACCAAACTCGCATCCACGATGCTCAACTCTCCTCAGATTAAGGCACTCAAAGGTAGTTGACCGCACTACTAACCACAAGGAATCTCTTAGCCTTACCACTAGCGCGAGACTCACACGCACCAACACTTGCCAACCGGCGACTACCGCGACTTACTCAACCTCCGAAACATCGGGAAGAGGCTCCGGCTCCTCTCGAGCATCCTTTCGCTTGCAGTCCATCGACTACCACTGAACAAGCCCTCTGGCACGACCTAAACAGGTGCAACTGCCATAAACGGATCCAAGGCTAAAGGAGTTCATTGAACTCCGAACGGCATAGAACCATCTGCTATGCCCATGCCAAACTCAAGCCAAACAAGACTTAGTGCCAAAGTGGCACACCAACCAATGCACCTAAAGTGCTACTGCTACCAAATCCACATTTTACTACCAATGGGGCCAACAAGGTCACTACCTCAAGTGACAACAACTCTGGCTACGCATACAAGGGCTCAACTCAACCAAACAACTGAGGAATCCACCAACGAATCCAAATTGGAAGGAAACCTTCGCCACATTGCACCCTTAACCACGTGGTTCCGGCCACTTGGTTTGCAACAACAACACTTTATAGGAGCACAAAGATGCCTCAACAATCTTTTCGAAGGCTGCCAACTCTGCAGCTACTCACTGGGCAATCAACAATCTGCTAAGGCTCAAGATCAACACTTGAGCTACCCAGGCTAGTCCACCTCTCTTAAGGGACTTCCACCACCAAGCTCTTTGTACCAAACAAAGATAGGGCGGCACACCTCGGCCTCTGAACAGCAGGGCATCCCAACACACGGATGCTAAACTCAACCCTGGCCAAACTGGGCGGCTCCATCAACGCCAACAAACTCATCGGCGAAAACTTGCTGAACATGCCCTCCTCGGAACCTCCGGGGCTACAAGAGCTACTGGGGGAAAAATGCTGCAACAAACTCTGCCAGCTGGGCTATCTGTGCCCGGGACTCCTCACTACGCGCTACAATCTGCGCCTTGGTCTCCGCTGTAACGGCCCAGTGTTCTATTCCGGTTCTCGAGGTGCTTCCGGTTGATTGGAGTGGTTGGTTGGGCCGTTAGAGCATTTTTGCCCCCTTAGGGGTATTTTGGTCTTTTTGCACCCCGGGCAGGATTTGAGGTTTTTCAGGGCTTCGAGGCAGCTCCTGCCTTTGTTGAGGCTGGTTTATTGTTGGCTGCGAGTCCCGAGATGTTTGGGCTAGTCGTTTGGAAGTTCGGTTGTGATTTGGGTTTTGGGCAAAGTGATGGTTGTTTGGGTGTTTCCTTTGGGATTCGAGCCCGGGCCCTTGGTATTGGTTTGGGAGGTTGTTTTCAGTGAGATTTGTTGTTTGGAAAAGGTTGCTTCAGTCGGGTCTCGAAGGAGGAAGCCGGGAAATGGGATTTAAGGATTTTAAGGATTTTTGGAAAATTGGAAAATTGGATAAAATGGTTTTGGATAAGAATAAAAAGAAAAAAGGAATTTCTTTTTTTATTAAAATCCCATTTTCCTTTATTTTTTCCCATTTTTCCCCAAAATCCATTTCTTTTCTTTTTCTCTCTCTCCCTCACCCGACCCTAGCCTCACCCCCGCGCCCTAGGCTCGCCCAGCCCCTGCCCGAGCAGCCCCTGGCTCGCCCAAGCCCAGCCCCAGATCGGCCGCGCCCTCGCCAGCCCAGCGTGCTCTCGCCCTCGCCAGCCCGAGCATCGCGCGCCGTCGCGTGGTGTCGCCCCAGCCCGAAGTCGCCGCGATGTTGTCGCCGCTCGCCATGGTTCGAGTCGCCCAACCTCGAGCCGTGTCGCCCCGGTGCCGAGCCGTCCGAGTCGCGTCCCTGTAGCGCGTCGTCGCGCCCGCGCGCCCTCTCCCCTGCTGCTAGCCGAGCGTTCGCGCGCCTTGCTTCGCCCAGCGCGCCCCAGCGCCGTGTCAGGCATCCTTCGCCCGAGCCGCTCGCCCATCGTGGGCCCCGGCGTGGCGCAGCGAATACAGCCAGCGCGCCGGCACAACCCGATTCTTTGCCGTTCGTGCAATCGGCTCGTTCAGGTGTCCGTCGCGCCTCGTGAGTTGCTCGAGTGATCCTATTTATTTTGGAGTATTTAGGGCTATTTTATGATTATTGATGTGTTTTTTTGGCTCGTTATAGGTTGCTCGGGTTCGATCGTAGTTAATTTTATTGTGTGTTGTTGCCTTCCGACCAGGTAAGGATTTCTTACCGGAGTTGTGTGGGCCCTGCGATATTGTCATGATTTTGCCTTGCTTGTTTGCTGACTGTTATGAGCATGATAATAATAGGGCAGCTTTGATTGATTTCTGCTAGCATGTTTGCTTGATATTACATGTTAGTGCCATGCTAGGTTTGTTCTCGCAAAGCATGCTTATGATTCCGCTAAGCTCGTAGTATCATGCTAGGTAGTGTGATTGATGTCGGTCTTTGCTTGCTAGCCAGGAATCATTGCTTTTACTCTGTACTCTTAGATAGAGTTGTAGGGTTTGTCATCATCCAGAGGCTGAGAGCGGACATAAAGTATCTTGTCCCCACCGGTCGGGTAGAGCGAGGCATAACGTATATTGCTTCCCCCCCGGCAGCCAATGAGAATTAGCTACCTCATTGGCATAAGCCTAGTTTGTAGCCTGCTAGAGCGGAACCCTGCCAACGGTGTAAGCCTGCCTTGGCCGGTTCTTAGCTTCAGATCGGTGGATTCAGGCTGCACAGATGAGCGCCGAGGGCCTCGCGCATCGCGTGATCGGTGACACCGCTTCGAGTCTTAGGCATGCGTACCTGGCCCGCGTAGTTTGCCCTTAGGCCCCCGCATTTATGCCGGTTGCAGAAGAGCATGCGGTGTGCGCGCACACGCGTTAGTCGCCGGTTCGGAGAGCTCCCCCGGGCTAATGTTCGTGAGTACACCATTCCTTCCGTTAGAGCCAGACTTCGGGTACTCTCCCGTAAGTCCAGATTAGTGCAAGGGCAAGGAGGCCGTTGAGAACATTCTCGGAATCAGTGTATTCCCCCCGAGTGACAGATACCTTGGTGATGTCCAGGATTGGTCAGGATAACCAATCCCTAGTCCGGAAGTAGGAGACTTCCGTTGACTCCAGATCTTTCTTTGTAAGCTCGTTGAGCTATGATCTGTGTTGGTAGCTGTTTGCTTGCATGCTTTGGTGATGTCCAGGATTGGTCAGGATAACCAATCCCTAGTCCGGAAGTAGGAGACTTCCGTTGACTCCAGATCTTTCTTTGTAAGCTCGTTGAGCTATGATCTGTGTTGGTAGCTGTTTGCTTGCATGCTTTGGTTCTAGATGATTGATTATATCGTATTGTACCCCGGTTGGGGATTCTTACTGAGTAATTCGTTACTCACCCTTACTTATCTTTCAGGAACCATGGCGCGAGGCAGGATGGCTGGAGGAGGAGCTGTGATCATGGAAAACCCGTTGTTCAACTCTGAGTCTTATGTTTATGTTTATGATTTAAATGTCCTCTGAATGCATGTACTTGGGCACGGAGCCCTAGGGTGTTTTCTGAATGTATATCCGGATTCTAGCATTGTTGTAACTATTGTAAAGTTTGTATGTTTTAAATAAATCTCTGATCAGAGTAAGCTTTGTAAATGTATTTGTCTTGAAACAGGTGCTTGGAAACAGGGACAAGTTTCAGGAAACTATTTTGATTGTAAATGGATGTTTTATGTTTTAGTTTTTACTTAGAATCCGAACACCATCTTGCAAATTTTCTGTAGATTTGTATGCATGCATTGAGGTAACGGCCTATTTAGAACCCCATTTGGGTCGGGTCGTTACAGTTGGTATCAGAGCTCAGAGTCATAGATTCTGTAGACTGACCTTTTGTTGTAGGTCATTTTTCCATGATCATCAGCACTCCGACAGTCATCAGGTACGCCTAGGTTTACTATTTGTTGTAGAAAAGGGGTTAAGAATTTACAATACTTTTCATCTAGTATGTACCTTGCGTAGAGTTGTGGAGCGGAGACGAGCAGGTTCTGACTCGTTGTTGGTTTGGGTTTAGAGCGCCATCATGCCAGCTTCCCGCAGTGTACGATGTTTGTAGCAGCTTGTTGAGGTATCCAGTTAGATTCGGATGCCCTTGGGACGTTGTCCCCGAGGGAGGCAGAGCTTAGACTCCCGTAGGCCATTTGTGGCCCAGTTGCTGCTTTTCCCCTAGTGAGAGGGTGGAGGTGCTTCGTGCAGATCGCCAGTGTGTTGATCGCCTCAGAGTGTGACTCCTTGAGCAGAGCGTGCTCCAGCCATGAGAGATTTGATGGCAGGTCTTTAGCTATCAGAGAGCGGAGACCCAGGCGCAAATTGTAGCGCGTAGTGAGGAGTCCCGGGCATGTTCAGCAGGTTTTCGCCGATGAGTTTGTTGGCATTGATGGAGTCGCCCAGTTTGGCCAGGTTTGAGTTTAGCATCCGTGTGTTGGGATGCCTTGCTGTTCAGAGGCCGAGGTGTGCCGTTCCTGTGCTGTTTGGTACAGCAGCTGGTGGTGGAAGTCCCTTCAGATAGGTGGTCTAGCCTGGGTAGCTCAAGTGCTGATCTTGAGCCTTAGCAGATTGTTGATTGCCCAGTGAGTAGCTGCAGAATTGGCAGCCTTTGAAGAGATTGTTGAGGCATCTTTGTGCTCCTATAAAGTGTTGTCGTTGCAGCCAGTGAGCTGGAACCCTGTGGTTAAGGGTGCAGCAAGCAGTGTTTCCTTCGAACTGGATTCGTTGGTGGATTCCTCAGTTGTTTGGTTGAGTTGAGCACTCTTCTCTTGATAAGCTCCTAGAGTGGAGCTAGCTGCTGCATGTTGAGAGAGCCGGCCAGAGTTTTGTTGAGCATCAGGTGGAGATGCAAGAGCAGGCCGTGAGCCTTCGGTTTGATGAGATGCCATAGTTATGGTTGTTTGAGTTGAGCCCTCGTATGCCTAGCCAGAGTTGTTGTCACTTGAGGTAGTGACCTTGTTGGCCCCATCTGTAGTAAGATGTGGATTTGGTAGCAGTAGCACTTGAGGTGCAATGGTTGGTGTGCCACTTTGGCACTAAGTCTGGTTTGGCTTGAGTTTTGCATGGGCATAGCAGATGGTTCTATGCCGTTCGGAGTTCAGCGCACTCCTCTAGCCTTGGATCCGTTTGTGGCAGTTGCACCTGTTTAGGTCGTGCCAGAGGGCTTGTTCAGTGGTAGTCGATGGACTACAAGCGAAAGGATGCTCGAGAGGAGCCGGAGCCTCTTCCCAGCGTTTCTGGAGGTGGAGTAAGTCAGCAGTTTTGCGGTTGGCAAGTGTTGGTGCGCGTGAGTCTCGCTCTAGTGGTAAGGCCAAGAGATTCCTTGTGGTTGGTAGTGCGGTCAACTACCTTTGAGTGCCTTAATCTGAGGAAAGTTGAGCATCGTGGATGCGAGTTGGGTCCAGCAGAGTGGCCCTGAGTTGGATGCTTATGAGATGAGCTGATGCCTTGCGAGAGGTTTTGGATGCTTTATGGGTAAGCACCCTTGGTAGAGGCTTGGTATAAAGTGAGTTCGGTTTGGCATGGTTATGCCTTGGTAAAGCAAGGTTGCCTCAGCTTTGAGCATCGTGTGGAGATGGAACTTTTGGTGTTCCTTTGGTTGGAGTTCAATTGGAAACTAAACAAGAGCGGTGGTAGCAAAGCCGCGCAGTTTCTGATCGCCTTGGCTAAGAAAGTTGTTTGGATCCTTTCCTTGGGTAGAAGCCTGGATGAGAGGCTGATGTTTGAGTAGGAGGACGACGCATTCGATAGCGTTTCGGGTCCTTTTGGTTCCCAAGGAGTTGGAGTTGGCTGTTAGCTCGTTTGTCGGCAGTGTGTGTCGAGGGTTGCCGAAGAACCTAGGTTGTGGAGAGCCTCTTCAGAGCTCAGTCAGGCCCAGGTAGTGAGTTTCAGTTGTCAAGCTAGAGGCATGTAGTTTGTAGCCTCGGTTGAGTTGCTAGCAGTCTTGGTACGCTAGCAAGCCAGTGTTTGTTTGGAGTATGTCCGGATTGGTTCCGGTATGGTAGCAAATGGATGCTTGGTGTTGACCAAGGTATGGATTAGAGTTCCTGGAAATTAGTTTTTGCTCGTGGGGCGAATGGTTCGTGCCCTATTGGTGGTTTTCCTGTTTCCAGGATGTTGAGTTGCCCCGTTTGGCATTGGAAGGTTCAGTCTGTGGTGGACCCCTGTTGTTGCTCCGTGAGATTTAGATGTTGCTGCTCTAGTGGAGCAAGACAGTGAGCATATATGGAGCTCTCTGTCCTTTGGTTGTCTGCTTGTAAGAGCCGTTTCCTTCGGGGAGTTGTCAGGTTATTCCCGTGGTCTTGGAATTTATGGTAGTGGTGCTAGCAAGGGGGAATAGTTTGTTGGCTGCTTGGAAGCAGTCGTTTGTCCAGTTAAGTGGATTCTTGGATGGTGTTCTAGAGGCTGCAGTAAAGGTTGTTCTGCCTCTTGTGAGTGTTTGGACAAGATTTGGTTCTCTTGTTGTTTCAAGAGCTAGTTCGGTTCTAGCTGGAGGGCGTTGCCCTGAGGTCTTGTTCTTGGTCAGAAAGTTGGGAGTTGATCTCTCCCTCGGCAGTGGAGCAAGTGCTGTTAGTTCTGGATTGGTGATCCGATTGGTTGAGATTTCCCTTAGGTGTTGCTTCCAAGAGAGTTGGTTGCTGTTACCTTGGTTTGAGCAAGTCAGCGAGCGTGTGTGGAGTTCGCTGCCCTTCAGAGTTTGCTTGCTGGGAAAGTCGTTTCCTGTTTGGCAGGAGTCAGCTTAGCTTCTGAGTTGTGTAGTTGGTCAGAGTAGCGTAGCGGTCAGCCCAGCGAGAGGGTCCCTGCTTTGTGTTGTTAGCAAGCAAAGTTGTTTGTCCCCGCAAGGGCGGTGGCCAGCCAGTAAGAGTTGAGTTGTTTCTGGCAAGTTGTTGGTTCTTTGGGGATTGAAGATTTCCCTTCCCCCTAGTCTCTGTGGTGGTTGAGTTGCTCCCTGGATGTCAGCCTCGTGTGTTAGCTTCTGAGGTGGTCTTGCGGATTATTGTGGCTCAGGATCCGTAAGCTTTGAGGTTGTCGTTTTCCGTTTTCCTTGTAAGGTTTCGGGAGTGGAGCTTCTGGTTGGAAGTTGAGTTAGGCTTAAGCTTAAAGGAGAAGTCCTTTGAGTAGCCAGTTGGATTTTAAGAGTTGAGTAGTAGCTTGGAGGCGAGCGTTGCTCGTCATAAGTTTGGGTTGAGTTCTGCAGAGCAAGCCCTTCTCGGGCTTTGTTCCTAGTTGTTGTGCGTTCTCAGTTGGCGTTAGCAGAGCCTCGTTTGAGTGAGTTGGCACAGAGGTGCCGTGGCTTTGGTTGGTAAGTTGTTGAGCTGTTTTCCTCGAAGGGTTGTGTCGCAGATAGCTGCGTGATGGTTTAGTCCTTGTAGCCGAGTTTTCCTTGTGAGGAATGTTGGTTGTTCCTGGCCTGGCAGTGTTCTCTTTGGCCAGTTGCTGGTAGGTTTTCATTGGAAGTTTGCGTTCGGCTGAAGAGGAGTTCTAGTTTGTTGGTTTGGCCGAGTGGAGTCTGTGCTTGGCCCTTGTCTTTTAGAGGTGGCCGTAGCTGAAGTTTCAGCTTGTGTGAGTGTCGTTAGCCGCCTGGTGTACCAGGATGGTGCCCCTTGCCTTTGGTTCGGCGATTTCTCCTTAAGATGGTTGCGTAAGTGTTGTGGTCGCGTTCTGGTTGGAAAAGTTTGCCTTTTTGGATCAGTCGCCAGTTGGTGGTTCGTTTGTATCTCGTTAAGACTGTAGGCAAGATTTGAGGTTCGCTGGTCTCTTGTGAAGTAAGAGTAGGCCGTTTGGTTTTCTGGAACCTGGGAGGTTCAGTTGTTTGGCCAGCTTGTGTAGGGTTGAGGCTGCTTGTTAGCAGCTGTGAGCTCCCGGAGGAGTTTTGCCAGTGCGTGTTGTAAAGTTTCAGGGCTTGTGGCCAGTCCTCGAGTTTGCTGAGCGTCGCACCGTTTGAGAGTTGGTGCGAGTTGAGGATGTGGTTGTCGTCTGTTTCCTTTGGAGTTCAGTGAATGCCCAGTCTTGGTTGAGATAGTTGTGGCAGTCTGGATGGCATAGTGCCTTTGAGTTTTGAGAACCCAAGAGGGTTTGGTTCTCGTAGAGGGCTAGTGTTGTGTTGGCCGAGAAGTTCAGTTGGTTGGATTCAGTGGAGTTTCCTAGGGCTGTTTCGTCTTAGGACTTTCGAGGACGAAAGTCTTAAAAGGAGGGAGTATTGTAACAGCCCAGTGTTCTATTCCGGTTCTCGAGGTGCTTCCGGTTCAGATTCAGTGGTTCGGTTGGGCCGTTAGAGCTGTTTTGGCCCTTAGGGGTATTTTGGTCTTTTTGCACCCCGGGCAGGATTTGAGGTTTTTCAGGACTTCGAGGCAGCTCCTGCCTTTGTTGAGGCTGGTTTATTGTTGGCTGCGAGTCCCGAGATGTTTGGGCTAGTCGTTTGGAAGTTCGGTTGTAATTTGGGTTTTGGGCAAAGTGATGGTTGTTTGGGTGTTTCCTTTGGGATTCGAGCCCGGCCCTTGGTATTGGTTTGGGAGGTTGTTTTCAGTGAGATTTGTTGTTTGGAAAAGGTTGCTTCAGTCGAGCCTCGAAGGAGGAAGCCGGGAAATGGGATTTAAGGATTTTAAGGATTTTTGGAAAATTGGAAAATTGGATAAAATGGTTTTGGATAAGGATAAAAAGAAAAAAGGAATTTCTTTTTTTATTAAAATCCCATTTTCCTTTATTTTTTCCCATTTTTCCCCAAAATCCATTTCTTTTCTTTTTCTCTCTCTCCCTCACCCGACCCTAGCCTCACCCCCGCGCCCTAGGCTCTCCCAGCCCCTGCCCGAGCAGCCCCTGGCTCGCCCAAGCCCAGCCCGGGCTAGCCCAGCCCCAGATCGACCGCGCCCTCGCCAGCCCAGCGTGCCCTCGCCCTCGCCAGCCCGAGCATCGCGCGCCGTCGCGTGGTGTCGCCCCAGCCCGAGCGTCGCACAGTGTCGTCGCCCTGCCATGGTTCGAGTCGCCCAACCTCGAGCCGTGTCGCCCCGGTGCCGAGCCGTCCGAGTCGCGTCCCTATAGCGCGTCGTCGCGCCCGCGCACCCTCTCCCCTGCTGCTAGCCGAGCGTTCGCGCGCCTTGCTTCGCCCAGCGCGCCCCAGCGCCGTGTCAGGCATCCTTCGCCCGAGCCGCTCGCCCATCATGCGCCCTGATCGTGGCGCTTACGCAGCTGCAGCCAGCGCCCCAACAGACCAGCCCGGCTCGGTTCTTCGCCCCATTCGTGCAATCGGCTCGTTCGGGTGTCCGTCGCGCCTCGTGAGTTGCTCCCGAGCTGATCCCTGTTTATTTTGGAGTATTTTGGGCTATTTTATGATTATTGATGTGTTTGTTTGGCTCGTTATAGGTTGCTCGGGTTCGATCGCAGTTAATTTTATTGTGTGTTGTTGCCTTCCGACCAGGTAAGGATTTCTTACCGGAGTTGTGTGGGCCCTGCGATATTGTCATGATTTTGCCTTGCTTGTTTGCTGACTGTTATGAGCATGATAATAATAGGGCAGCTTTGATTGATTTCTGCTAGCATGTTTGCTTGATATTACATGTTAGTGCCATGCTAGGTTTGTTCTCACAAAGATGCTTATGATTCCGCTTAAGCTCGTAGTATCATGCTAGGTAGTGTGATTGATGTCGGTCTTTGCTTGCTAGCCGGGAATCATTGCTTTACTCTGTACTCTTAGATAGAGTTGTAGGGTTTGTCATCATCCGAGGAGGATGAGCGAACATAAAGTATCTTGTCCCCACCCGGTCGGGTAGAGCGAGGCATAACGTATATTGCTTCCCCCGTGACCAATGAGAATTAGCTACCTCATCGGCATAAGCCTAGTTTGTAGCTGCTAGAGCGGAACCCCGCCAACGGTGTAAGCTGCCTTGGCCGGTTCTTAGCTTCAGTCGGTGGATTGTGCCGCACAGATGAGCGCCGAGGGCCTCGCGCATCGTGATCGGTGACACCGCCCAAGTCTTAGGCATGCGCACTGGCCCGCGTAGTTTGCCCCCAGGCCCCGCATTTACGCCGGTTGCGAGAAGAGCATGCGGCGGTGTGCGCGCACACGCGTTAGTCACCGGTTCGGGAGAGCTCCCCCGGGCTAATGTTCGTGAGTACACCATTCCTTCTGTTAGAGCCAGACTTCGGGTACTCTCCCGTAAGTCCAGATTAGTGCAAGGGCAAGGAGGCCCTTGAGGACATTCTCGGAATCAGTGTATTTCCCCCGAGTGATAGATACCTCGGTGATGTCCAGGATTGGTCAGGATAACCAATCCCTAGTCCGGAAGTAGGAGACTTCCGTTGACTCCAGATCTTTCTTTGTAAGCTCGTTGAGCTATGATCTGTGTTGGTAGCTGTTTGCTTGCATGCTTTGGTTCTAGATGATTGATTATATCGTATTGTACCCCGGTTGGGGATTCTTACTGAGTAATTCGTTACTCACCCTTACTTATCTTTCAGGAACCATGGCGCGAGGCAGGATGGCTGGAGGAGAAGCTGTGATCATGGAAAACCCGTTGTTCAACTCTGAGTCTTATGTTTATGTTTATGATTTAAATGTCCTCTGAATGCATGTAGTTGGGCACGGAGCCCTAGGGTGTTTTCTGAATGTATTTCCGGATTCTAGCATTGTTGTAACTATTGTAAAGTATGTATGTTTTAAATAAATCTCTGATCAGAGTAAGCTTTGTAAATGTATTTGTCTTGAAACAGGTGCTTGGAAACAGGGACAGGTTTCAGGAAACTATTTTTGATTGTAAATGGATGTTTTATGTTTTAGTTTTTACTTAGAATCCGAACACCATCTTGCAAATTTTCTGTAGATTTGTATGCATGCATTGAGGTAACGGCCTATTTAGAACCCCATTCGGGTCGGGTCGTTACATCCGCTCTCTGATAGCTAAAGACCTGCCATCAAATCTCCCATGGCTGGAGCACGCTCTGCTCAAGGAGTCACACTCTGAGGCGATCAACACACTGGCGATCTGCACGAAGCACCTCCACCCTCTCACTAGGGGAAAAGCGAAAGAATCGGGCCACAAATGGCTCACGGAGTCTAAGCTCTGCCTCCCTCGGGGACAACGTCCCAAGGGCATCCGAATCTACCTGGATACCTCAACAAGCTGCTACAAACATCACACACTGCGGGAAGTTGGCATGATGGCGCTCTAAACCCAAACCAACAACGAGTCAGAACCTGCTCGACTCCGCTCCACAACACTACACAAGGCATACCTAGATGAAAGGTATTGTAAATTCTTAACCCTTTCTTTAAAACAGTAAACTTAGGCGTACCTGATGACTGTCGGAGTGCTGATGATCATGGAAAAAACGACCTACAAAAAAAAGGTCAGTCTACAGAATCTATGACTCTGAGCTCTGATACCAACCTGTAACGACCCGACCCGAAAGGGGTTCTAACTAGGCCGTTACCTCAATGCATGCATACAAATCTACAGAAAATTCGCAATATGGTGTTTGGATTCTAAGTAAAAAACCAAAACATAAAATATCCATTTTAAAGAGTCACAACATTTCCTGAAACCTGTCCCTGTTTCCAAGCACCTGTTTCAAGACAAATACATTTACAAAGCTTACTCTGATCAGAGATTTATTTAAAACATACAAGCTTTACAATAATGCTAGAATCCAGAAATACATTCAGAAAACACCCTAGGGCTCCGTGCCCAACTACATGCATTCAGAGGACATTTAAATCATAAACATAACATAAGACTCAAAGTTGAACAACGGGTTTTCCATGATCATAGCTCCTCCTCCAGCCATCCTGCCTCGCGCCATGGTTTCCTGAAAGATAAGTAAGGGTGAGTAACAAATTACTCAGTAAGAATCCCCAACCAGGGTCCAATACAATATAATCAATCATCTAGAACCAAAGCATGCAAGCAAACAGCTACCAGCACAGATCATAGCTCGACGAGCTTACAAAGAGAGATCTGGAGTCATCGGAAGTCTCCTACTTCCGGACTAGGGATTGGTTATCCTGACCAATCCTGGACATCACCGAGGTATCTGTCACTCGGGGGGAATACACTGATTCCAAGAATGTCCTCAAGGGCCTCCTTGCCCTTGCACTAATCTGGACTCACGGGAGAGTAACCGAAGTCCGGCTCTAACGGAAGGAATGGTGTACTCACGAACATTAGCCCGGGGGAGCTCTCCGAACTGGCAACTAACTCGTGTGCGTGCACACCGCATGCTCTTCTGCAACCGGCGTAAATGCGGGGGCCTAAGGGCAAACTACGCGGGCCAGGTACGCATGCCTAAGACTCAGAAGCGGTGTCACTGATCATAGTAGCGCGAGGCCCTCGGCGCTCATCTGTGCAGCCTGATCCACCGACCTGAAGCTAAGAACTGGCCAAGACAGGCTTACACCGTTGGCAGGGTTCCGCTCTAGCAGGCTACAAACTAGGCATATGCCAATGAGGTAGCTAAGTCTCATTGGCTGCCGGGAGGTGGGAGAAAAAGCAAGGTATGTTATGCTTTGCTCAATATCCGACCACTGGGGACAAAGTACGTTATGTCCGCTCTCAACCCCTGAAGCAATGCTTCGCTTTGCTCCCGACGGTGGGGACAAGATACGTTATGTCCGCTCTCACCTCACGGATGATGACAAACCCTACAACTCTATCTAAGAGTACAGAGTAAAGCAATGATTCCCGGCTAGCAAGCAAAGACCGACATCAATCACACTACCTAGCATGATACTACGAGCTTAAGCGGGAATCATAAGCATCTTTGTGCGAACAAACCTAGCATGGCACTAACATGTAATATCAAGCAAACATGCTAGCGAGAAATCAATCAAAGTCGCTCTATTATTATCATGCTCATAACAGTCAGCAAACAAGCAAGGCAAATCATGACAATATCGCAGGGCCCACACAACTCCGGTAAGAAATCCTTACCTGGTCGGAAGGCAACAACACACAATAAAATTAACTGTGATCGAACCCGAGCAACCTATAACGAGCCAAACAAACACATCAATAATCATAAAATAGCCCTAAATACTCTAAAATAAATAGGGCTCAGCTCGGGAGAAACTCACGAGGCGCGGCTAACACGCAAATGAGCCATTTGCCGCAGCTAAGCAGGCGGCAGGGCTGGTTGGGCTCATTGGGGGCTCGGTCGACACACGCGACTGGGGCGCTGGTTGGCAGGCGAACGCGAGCGGGCGAGCAATAGGGGCGAGGGCGCGCGGGCGCAACAACGCGCTACAAGGACGCGACTCGGAGCAGCTCGGCACAGGGGCAAGCACGGGCTGGGCGACACGGATCCGGCGACAAGGGAGCCTGGGCGACACTGTACGAGCGGCTCGGGGCTGGAGCTGGCGATGCGCGATCTGAGCAGGCGAGCTCGACCTGGCGACCTGGCGGGCGAGCTCGGCGACGGCGTGACTGGCGAGCGAGGGTGGCTCGGTGGCGAGTAGCTCGAGTCGGGCGAACCAACCAAGGCTGCTTTCGGGCAAAGGTTGGGCGAGCCAAAAAGTGAGGGTGAGGGCTAGGGGTCGGGTGAGGGAGAGAGAGAAAAGAAAAAAATGAATTTTGGGGAAAAATGGGAAAAAAATAAAGGAAAATGGGATTTTAATAAAAAAGCAATTTCCTTTTTCTTTTTATCCTTATCCAAAACCATTTAATCCAATTTTCCAATTTTCCAAAAATCCTTGAAATCCTTAAAATCCTTAAATCCCATTTCCCGGCTTCCTCCTTCGAGATCCGACTGAAGCAACCTTTTCCAAACAACAAATCTCACTGAAATCAACCTCCCAAACCAATACCAAGGGCCCGGGCTCGAATCCCAAAGGAAACACCCAAACAACCATCACTTTGCCCAAAACCCAAATCACAACTGGACTCCCAAACGAAAAGCCCAAACATCTCGGGACTAGCAACCCACAACAAACGAGCCTCAACAAAGGCAGGAGCTACCTCGAAGCCCTGAAAACCATAAATCCTGCCCGGGGAGCCAAAAGACCAAAACACCCCCAAGGGGCAAAACCGCTCTAATGACCCAACCAACAACCGAATCTTGACCCGAAGGCACCTCGAAAACTGGAATGGGAAACTGGGCTGTTACATGTTCAGTTGCTAGGGATGTATATTATGTTATATTAGATAGTTAGCTAGACTTGCCTTCCAGAGGCTGAGAGTGGACATAACGTATCTTGTCCCCACAGGTCGGGATCAGTGAGAGGCATAACGTACCTTGTCTCTGCCTCTAACAGCTGGTGTGGATTAGCTCCCGCATGGGTACAAGCCTAGTTTGTAACCTGCTATAGCAGAACCCGTCACGGTGCAAGCCTGCCTGAAGACAGTTCTTAGCTTCAAGTTGGTGGTACAGGCTGCTATAGCTGAGTGTCGAGGGCTCTGCACTACTGTAGATCAGTGACACCATTCTTATTCTTGTTTAGAGCCTGACTCTGGTACTCTCCCTTTGTCTTAGGGTTTAGCTTTTGAGTTGGTCAATTGGCCGAGGGAGAAAGACCCTCGAGGGTGTCTGACATCTATTTGGGATCAGCTTTTGAGTTGATCGATTGGTCGAGGGAGAAAGACCCTCGAGGATGTCATTTGGGATTGGTTAGGAGAGCCAATCAGGAGGCCGAAAGTAGGAAACTCCTGAAGTGCCCAAACTTATCTTGTTAGATCAGCTTGGACATAACGCACTTTGTCCCATCAACTCGGACATAATGCACTTTGTCCCATCAGCTTGGACATAACGTACTTTGTCCCATCAGCTTGGACATAACGCACTTTGTCCCATTGATTTGGAATAAGATATTTTAGCTGATCTCTAAGCCGGAAGTAGGAGACTTCCGACGTTTCTGGACTTGTCTTGATTAGCTTGATGAGCAAAGTTTCTGTGGTGGTAACAGATTGCATGTATACTAGGATGCTAGATGATGGATGTATCGTATTGTACCCCGGTTGGGGATTCTTACTGAGTATGTTTATACTCACCCTTACTTATCTTTCAAGTAACTTGGGACAGCACCGGGATGGCTAGTGGAGGGAGTTGTGTGATCATGGGAGCTGCAGGCGAACTCTATGTCTTTTATGTTTTGAGTCTTTCATTCTGTAGTAGCATGCTGGGAGAATTGTATTGATTTTTAGAGTGGTTCAACTGTTTACTGTTGTGACTTGTTCAAACTGTTTTGTTGAAACACTGGCCAGGATTGTTTTAAGGAAGTTAGTAAATGAATGTTTTCTATTGATGTTTGAATAAGTTTTACCTTGAGCTATTTCCTTTAATGTTTTTAAAAATTTAAACTGTAAGCATGCTAGTAAGAACCGGGTTTAGGACCATTTTGGGTTGGGTTCTTACAAGTTCAGCTCGTTCAGTAGTATTCAGGGCAAAAGAGGATGTTTGAGTCCTCTAATGGGTCCTGCTCAGGTGGACAGCAGACTCGCTGTCAGGGCCTGTATAGAGGCCGAGATCAGCACCGATCACAGGGTAGACCGCATGATCGCCAGTAGGGCGTGGTTAGACAGCCGTCTCAGTGTTGTTTGTGTGGAAAAGCGCATTTGGTCTGTACTCAGGATGCAGTAGCAGCCAGACCGGCCCAACTGCAGGCCCGAGTGTTTGCCACGACTTACTAGGAGGCGGAGCGTACTGATGTTGTAGTTGTAGGTACACTGCTTGTCTTAGATCATTATGCACTAGTATTGTTTGATTCGGGCTCGACCCACTCATTTGTTTCTGATGCATTTGCTAGAAAAGCTTGTTTAGAACTCGAAGCTTTAGGGTTTGAGCAGTGTGTTGCCACTCCTTTTGGAGTAAGTATGCTAGCTAGTAGTAGAGTTAAAAGGGGCTGGATACAGATATCCGAAGAGCTTTTAGATGTTACCCTCATAGTCTTGTCTATGAGCAGTTTTGATGTGATCCTTGGTCTGGATTGGTTGGCTGAGAACCACACTTTGATTGACTGCCGCCGGAAAGAAGTCGTGTTTAGGTCGCCTCAGAAGCTGAGCTTCAAGTTTCGCGGTGTCCAGGGCGGAGTGTGTCCACCGTTGATTTCAGTAGTGAAGGCCTGACGTCTGTTAGTTCGAGGAGCTTGGGGCTTTTTGGCAAAGTTGTCAGGTGATAGTAGCACCGCATTGTCCGTAGACATGGTCCCTGTAGTGCAGGAGTTTGTAGATGTTTTGTCTAAGGAGTTATCGGGTTTACCCCCAAATAGGGAGATGGATTTCACCATTGAGCTGGAGCCAGGGACTCTTCCAATTTCTAAAGTTCCATATGGCACCAGCTGAGTTGAAAGAACTCATGGTGCAGTTGACAGAGATGCTTGATCTAGGTTTCATCCGACTGAGTGTGTCCCCGTGGGGAGCACTTTTCCTGTTTGTTAAGAAGAAGGATGGACATGCGCTTATGTATAGACTATAGAGAGCTAAACAAAGTCATAGTGAAGAATAAGTATCCTCTGCCGCGTATAGATGATTTGTTTGACCAGCTTTAGGGAGCTTCTGTGTTTTCTAAGATTGATCTGAGGTCAGGGTACCATCAGCTGAGGATTCAGGATGCAGACATCCCTAAGTCAGCATTTAGATCGAGGTATGGTCATTATGAGTTCGTAGTCATGTCTTTTTGTAACAGCCCAGTTTTTCGTTCCAGTTTCCCAGGTACTTTCGGTTCAGTATTGGGACAATCGGTTGGGTCGTTAGGGCTTTTTAACCCTGAAGGGTATTTTGGTCATTTGGCTGCCTGATCAGGGTTTGTGGATTTTTAGGATTCCAAGGTCTTTCCTGCCCTTTGTCGAGGCTTGACTATTGTTGGTTCCAAGACCCAAGAAGTTTGTGCTAGTTGTTCGGAAGCTTGGAGGTGGTTTGGTGTTTTTAGCAAAATTAAAGTAAATTAGAGTGCTTTCATTGGGATTTGAACCCTTGACCTAAAGGTGATTTGGAAGCTTGGTTTAAATGAGTTTGAATAAAGAGAAAAGGTTGCATCAGCTGGGACTCGAAGGAGGAAAGCCCTAGGGAGGGGCTTTAGTCGCCAAACCCTAATTAAATTAGGAAAAGAAAAAGAAAAGGGAATTCTTTCCCCTTAGTATTGCCGAATCCTCTCTCTCTCTCTCTCTCTCCCTCTTGCCGAATTCTTGATCCTCCTTCCCCATCTCCTTGCCTTTCCATCAAGAACCAAGTTCAAGATTCATGTAAGTTCTCTCTTCTCCTTCTTCTCCTCAAAGCCGAATTGCTTCCCTTTGGTGTTTGGCCAAACCCTAACCGAGGAGTTGGTGTTTCCTTGTAGCCGAGAACCTCTTAGGTGTTTCTTGGAGTTGTCGAGCCTTGAGTTTCCTTTCTTGGAGAGTGCCAAATTTCATTCTTGATTCCTCTCTTGGTGTAGCCGCAAACTAATTCAAGAACCATGGCCGAGAGGTGAGTTTTCCTTTCTTTTCATTCTTCTCCTTGCCGAAAACTCTTCCCTTGTTGATTGCGCAAACCCTAACCAAGCAAGAACTCATTGTCCTAGCTTGTAGCCGAGAGGTAGGAGAAGTTTTGAGGCTGCTGAAGTTGGTGATTCATCTTGCAAAGAGCCGAGCCTTCATCCTTGTTCATCTCCATTGTTGCCGAATCAATTCCTTAGCTTTCCATGCAACTGAAACACCTTGTGGTAAGTCTTTCCTTTTCTTGGCCGAGAACCTTTGGTTGCTGGTTGCTGGTTTTCTAAGTGCTTCTCCTTTGTTTTGCAAGCTCCGATTGAAGCCAGAAGAGTTTCTGCATCAAGCCTTAGTAGCCGTGAGCAATTGCCAAGCCGAGCACACTCCCGAGGTGAGTTCTCAACCCTAGCCGTGAGCATGTTGGTGTGGTTTGGGAGTGTGTTGTTTGTCTTCCCGACAAGCTAACTTGTGTTCAGTTGTGTTGGAGGTGAAGCCTAGCCGAATCCAGGAGGTTGTTGAAGAGGAGGCCGAGATTAAGCCCTAGCCCTAGCCCTAGCCTAGCCGAGAGCTCCCTTGGACTTTCCTAAGGGGTTGGCCGAGAGCTTGTATAGCTCACCGGGTAACTTCCCGGTTCTTGTTTACTTGAGTTTAGTTTAGAGATAGCTAGTTTAGGTTATTGATGTAACTATGTATGTTTTGCTAGGTTGTGTGTTCTGCAGCTCTAAGAGTGTTATACATATTTACTGCTTGTATCCATGTAAGGATTTCTTACCGTGGTTGTGTGGACCCTGCGATATTATCATGATGTGCCTTGTATGCTTGTTGACTGTTATGAGCATGATAGTGATAGGGTAGCTATGATTGATCTCTTACTAGCATGTTTTCCTGTTTGTACATGTTAGTGCTATGCTAGGTTTGTTCTTCCAGCATGCCTGTGACTCCTGTTTTTAAGTTCGTAGTATCCTGCTAGGTTATGTGTGTATGATGTTGATTATGTATGTTAGCCAGGAATCATTTACTCTGTACTCTTAGCTAGTATAGTAGGGTTTGTCATCATCCAGAGGCTGAGAGCGGACATAACGTACTTTGTCCCCAAGGGTCGGGAGTTAAAAGCGAAGCATAACGTACATTTCTTCCCCCCGGCAGCCGATGTGGATTTAGCTACCACATCGGCATAAGCCTAGTTTGTAGCCTACTAGAGCAGAACCCTGCCAACGGTGCAAGCCTACCTTGGCTGGTTCTTAGCTTCAGGTCGGTGGTACAGGCTGTTACAGATGAGTGTCGAGGGCCTCGCACTACTGTGTTCAGTGACACCGCTTCCGAGTCTTTAGGCATGCGTACCTGGCCCGCGTAGTTTGTACCTAGGCCCCCACATTTACGCCGGTTGCAGTAGCATGCGGTGTGCGTGCACACGCGTTAGTCGCTGGTTCGGAGAGCTCCCCCGAGCTAATTTTTGTGAGTACACCAGTTCCTTCCAGTTTAGAGCTAGACTTCGGGTACTCTCCCGTTAGTCCAGAGATCTGTTAGCGAGGGTAAGAGGCCGTTGAGGACACCCATTGGGATTGGTTTTTGAGCTGATCATGTGGTCGAGGGAGAGAGACCCTCGAGGGTGTCAGACATCTATTGGGATCGATTTTTGAGCTGATCATTTGGCTGAGGGAGAAAGACCCTCAGAGATGTCACGGGATTGGTTATGAGAACCAATCATTAGGCCAGAAGTAGGAGACTTTCGAGGATTCCAAATTTTTGCTTGTAAGCTCGTTGAGCTATGATCTGTGTTGGTAACTGTTTGCGTGTATACTAGGGTGCTAGATGACTGATGTATAGTATTGTACCCCAGTTGGGGATTCTTACTGAGTATGTTTGTACTCACCTTTATTTCTGTGGTTTTTCCACCAGGTAACTTGGGACAGCACCGGGACGACTAGCGGAGGGAGCTGGGAGATCATGGATGCTGCTGACACTCTGTCTTGTCTTTAATTACATTATTTGAATTCAGCATGTAGTTGGACAAGAGTCCGTAGGGAAAACTTATTAACTCTTGCTTCGAACTATCTTTTATGTTTTAAAAGAAAAGTACTGATCAGTCACTATTTTGAATTGAATGGATTTGCTTAATGGTTATCTGGTTTTGTTTTAAACGTTTTCCACTCTTTATGTTTGAAAAGCTTTAAATTTGAACTCTGGTTTGTGTCATTTATGCTTTTCACATGCATGCTGAGTAAAGACCTAGTTTTAGGACCGTATTTTGGGTCGGGTCTTTACACTTTTGGACTGAAGAACGCCCCTGCAGCGTTTATGGACATGATGGACAAGGTGTTCAAGGCATTCTTGGACAGCTTTGTCATTGTGTTCATAGACGATATTTTGATTTACTCTAAGACAAAGGAATGCTTCGCATTTGAGGCAAGTTTTGACAGCATTGCGTGAAAATCAACTGTATGCAAAGTTTTCTAAGTGTGACTTATGGCTAGAGAAAGTAGCCTTTCTTGGACACATTGTACCCAGAGATGGTGTAGTGGTGGACCCCGCAAAGATAGAGGTAGTTAGTTCGTGGGCCAGACTGACGACGGTCGTCGAGATTCGCAGCTTTCTGGGACTAGCAGGTTACTAATGGCGTTTCGTGAAAGACTTTTCCGCTAAGGCATCACCACTAACCAAACTGACTAGAAAGGGTGTTAACTTTGTTTGGGATGCCAGTTGTGAGGAGAGCTTTGCCTAACTTAAGCTCAGATTGACGACAGCGCCAGTGTTGGCAGTTCCTGAGGGAACAGGAGGTTTCGTAGTCTATAGTGATGCTTCCAAGTATGGTCTAGGCTGTGTGTTATGTAGCATGGGAAGATGATTGCTTACGCTTCCCGGCCGTTGAAGAATTATGAGAAGAATTATCCGACTCATGATATGGAGTTGGCAGCAGTTGTGTTAGCCTTAAAGATTTCGAGGCACCACTTGTATGGTGAAAAGATTCAGTTGTTCACGAATCACCAGAGCCTTAAGTATTTCTTCACTCAAAAGGAGTTGAACATGAGGTAGAGGAGGTGGCTCGAGTTAGTAAAGGACTACGATTGTGAGATCTTGTATCACCCTAGAAAGGCCAATTTTGTGGCTGATGCGTTGAGTAGGAAGACGTTGCAATCTGCAGCTTTGCTAAGCTCTCAGATTGAATTGCGAAAAGAGTTTGAGCGAGCCGATATCGCAGTTTTATTGGGAGAGGTTACTGCTAGGGTAGCCCAGGTATCAGTTCAACCGTCGATTAAGCAGAGGATTATTGACAGCTAGCTGAGTGATCCCAAGTTGAAAAGATTGCTCAAGAGAGTTGAGGCTGATGGCGACTTTGATTTTTTCGTAGCACCAGATGGAGGTTTGAGATATAGAGGTCGGTTGTACGTCCCGAATGACGCAGGGATTCAAGCCGAGTTGCTTATCGAGGCTCATAGCTCTCAATTTACTTGCCACCCAGGAGGTACCAAGATGTATCTGGATCTCAAGCAGACGTTTTGGTGGATGGGTATGAAGTGAGATATAGTTGAGTTTGTTAGTTGGTGTCTCAATTGTCAGCAAGTGAAGGCTCCTAGACAGAAGCCGACAGGTTTGTTGCAGCCGTTAAGTGTTCTACAGTGGAAGTGGGACGAGATTATGATGGACTATATCTCTGGGTTGGCAAGGACACCGAGAGGGTTTACTCAGATCTGGGTAGTTGTGGATCGGTTGAATAAGAGTGCACAATTTATTCCCGGTAGGATTAACTATACCGTGGAACAGTGGGCACAGTTATTCTTGGAGCAGATTATTCGGTACCATGGGGTACCAATGAAGATAGTGTCAAATCGGGATTCTCGGTTCACTTCACGCTTTTGGAGAGTGCTCTAGAAAGGTTTGGGAACCGAGTGTAGTTTCAACACTACTTTTCTCCCTTGGACAGATGATCAAACTGAGACGGTGAATCAGATTCTTGAGGATATGTTGAGAGCCTGCGTATTGAACTTTCCAGGCAGTTAGGACCAGTAATAGTTATTAGTCGACTATTAAGATGGCTCCATTCGAGGCTTTGTATGGTAAGCGATGTAGATCCCCAGTGTTCTGGGAGAAGGTTGGTGATAGACAGGTTGTGGGTCCCTAGTTACTTCAAATGACGAACGACACAATGCAAAATTTTAGGGCTCGCATGTTGACATCTCAGAGTCGGCAGAAAAGTTACGCCGATGTTAGGCATACGGATTTGGAGTTTGAGGTTGGTCAACATGTATTTCTGAAGGTGGCACCGATGTGTGGTGTGTTAAGGTTTGGTAAGCGAGGTAAATTGAGCCCCACGTTTGTAGGGCCTTTTGAGATTCTAGAGAGGATTGGAGCAGTGGCTTACTGGTTGGCATTGCCCCCGTCGTTGGCAGCAGTCCATAATGTGTTCGATGTCTCGATGTTGAGGCAGTACATGGAGGACCCTACACATGTGGTAGATCATGATCCTTTAGAGCTGAATATAGATTTGAGCTTCGAGGAGAAGCATGTGTAGGTTTTGGCTCGGGAGCGCAAGACTTTGCGTAACTGAGAGATCAACCTAGTGAAGGTTCAGTGGAGGAATCAGAGGGCAGGAGAAGCTACTTGAGAGTTGGAGGATGAGATGAGGTCTCATTACTCGGAGTTGTTTCAGTCTTAGGACTTTCGGGGACGAAGGTCTTCACAGGAGGGAGTATTGTAACTGCCCAAATTTCCAGTTCGGGTCCCTAGGTGCTTCCAGTTCGTTATTCAGTTTAGTTGGGCCGTTGGAGCTATTTTAACCTTTAAGGGCATTTTTGGTCATTTTTCTCCTAGGACCGGGTTTGTGAATTATCAGGATTCCAGGGCTATTCATGTCTTTGTCGAGGCTTAATTGATAGTTGGCTGCAAGTCCCAAGAGTTTGTGTCGGTTGTTCGGAAGCTTGGAGGTGGTTTGGTTAATTGCAAATTTAAGGAAATTAAAGTGCTTCCATTGGGATTTGAACCCTTGACATGTAGGGGATTTGGAGGCTTGGATTAAATGAGTTTAATTAAAGAGAAAAGATTGCTTCAGCTGGGACTCGAAGGGGCAAAGCCCAAGGAAGGGAAATCGCCAAACCTAATTTGTGATTAAAAGAGAAATCGTTTTCTTTTCTCTCCCAAGAGTTGCCGCACCGTTTTCCAAGAACTTCTCTTCTCCTTGTCATTTCTTCAAGAACCCAAGCCTAGAATCGAGAGGTAAGACTTCTCCTTCTTCTTCTACTTCCCTAGCCGAAATTCTCTTGTTTGTTATCGGCCGAACACTAACTGTTGGTGTGTGCGTGTGTGTCTATTTCTGCCAGCTGAGACCAGCAGCAGCCCGTCGCTTCGCCCTTGCATGTAACGGCCCAGTTTTCTATTCCGGTTCTCGAGGAGCTTCCGGTTCAGATTCAGTGGTTCGGTTGGGCCGTTAGAGTTGTTTTGACCCTTAGGGGCATTTTGGTCTTTTTGCTCCCTGGGCAGGATTTGTGGATTTTCAGGGCTTCGAGGCAGCTCCTGCCTTTGTTGAGGCTTGTTTGTTGGTGGCTGCGAGTCCCGAGATGTTTGGGCAAAGTGATGGTTGTTTGGGTGTTTCCTTTGGGATTCGAGCCCAGGCCCTTAGAGATGATTTGGGAGTTTGTTTAAAGTGAGAGTTTTTGATTTGAAGAGGTTGCTTCAGCCGGGTCTCGAACGAGGAAGCCGGGAAATGGGATTTAAGGACTTTAAGGCTTATTTAAATTTGGAAAGAAAATTGGTTAAGGATGGAATGGAGGATAAAATCCCATTTTTCCTTTTATTTCCCTTTTATTTCCCAAAATCCCCAAAATTCCTTTTATTTTTCCTTTTCTTTTTATTTTTCTTTTTTCTTTTTCTCTTTTCTCTCTCCCTCTCCCCCGACCTAGCCACACCCCAGCCCTAGGCTGCTGCTGTCGAACCGCCACGAGCCGGCCAGAATCAAGACGCTGCGCTGCCGCAGCGTCGCCGGTTGTCGCACCGCACCGCCAGCCCCGCCCGCGCTGCGTGGTGCCGAGCCACCCCAGCGCCCGATCGCGTCGCATGGTGCCGAGCCCAAGCTCGCGTCGCCCTCGCCAGATCTCGCCGTCGCTCCCCCTCGCGCGCCCAGATCTGCCGCACGCCGACGTGTCGTGTCGCCAGATCGCGTCCAGCGCCCGCCGCTTGCGCGCGCGTCCTCCGCGCTGAGCCGCCGAAGTCGCATCCTCAGTAGCGCTTGTCGCGCGCCCGCGCGCCCTCTCCCCTGCTCGCCGGCGCGTTTGCGCTCCCCAGCGCCGTGCCAGCGCGCCTGTCCTGCGCCCAGCGCCCAGCAGCCTGCTTGTGTTGTGTTGGCTTGGCCCGAGCCTTGTGGCTTCTCGGATGGTATTTCCCGAGTCTTTTCTTCGTTGGGCTCTGATTTGTTGGCTGCTGTTTATGGATTTATTTGGGGCTGTTTATGTATGTGATTTGTGTGCTTTGTTTGATGTATAGGCTGTTCGGGATCGATTAGAGGTTCGAGGATTCGCTCGTAGATTTATTATAACCATTGTTTTCTGCTTGTCCCAGGTAAGGATTTCTTACCGTGGTTGTGTGGACCCTGCGATATATCTCGATTGTGCCTTGTATGTTTGCTGATTGTTATGAGCATGATAGTGATAGGCAGCTTTGTTTGATCTCTTGCTAGCATGTTTGCTTGATTTTACATGTTAGTGCCATGCTAGGTTTGTTCTTCCAGCATGCTTGTGATTCCTGCTTAAGTTGTAGTACCATGCTAGGTAAATGTGATTGATGTCGGTCATTGCTTGCTAGCCAGGAATCATTGATTTACTCGGTATTCTCAGATAGCGTAGTAGGGTTTGTCATCATCCAGAGGCTGAGAGCGGACATAACGTACTTTGTCCCCACCGGTCGGGAGTAGAGCGAAGCATAACGTACATTGCTTCCCCCCGGCAGCCGATGTGGATGTAGCTACCACATCGGCACAAGCCTAGTTTGTAGCTCGCTAGAGCGGAACCCGCTAGCGGTGCAAGCCCGCCTTGGGCGGTTCTTAGCTTCAGTCGGTGGTACAGTTTGCGCAGATGAGTGCCGAGGGCCTCGCACTCGTGTGTTCGGTGACACCGCTCCGAAGTTTTTAGGCATGCGTACACGACCCGCGTAAGTTTCCCCTTAGGCCCTGCATTTACGCCGGTGCAGATGAGCATGCGGTGCGCGCACATGCGTTAGTCGCCGGTTCGAGAGCTCCCGGGCTAATGTTCGTGAGTACACCGTTCCTTCCGTTTAGAGCGGACTTGGGTACTCTCCGATAGTCAGATTGATAGCGAGGGCAAGGAGGCCCTTGAGGACACCCATTGGGATTGGCTTTTGAGCTAATCAATTGGTCGAGGAGAAAGACCCTCGAGGGTGTCGGACATCTTGGGATCGGTTTTTGAGTGATCAATTGGCCGAGGAGAAAGACCCTCGGAGATGTCCGGGATTGGTTATGAGAACCAATCATTAGGCCGTAAGTAGGAGACTTAGATGATTCCGGAAGTAAGAGACTTCCGATGTTTCAGATCTTGTTTTATGAGCTCGTTGAGCTATGATCTGTGTTGATAGCTATTTGCTTGCATGTTGAGGTGCTAGATGATTGATATATCGTATTGTACCCCGGTTGGGGATTCTTACTGAGTATGTTTATACTCACCCTTATTTATCTTTCAGGTAACTTGGGACAACACCAGGAGGGCTAGCGGAGGAGGCGATTGATCATGGGGAACCATGGCACTCTGTCTTTTATTATTGCATTATTTATTCAGCATGTAGATGGACAGGAGTCCTAGGGGAACATTGTTTAAAACGTTGTTTAAATTGTATTGTATATTTTTATAAACACTGGCCAGGTTGTTTTACTTTGTTGGATTGTTTTAAATGTAAATTGTTGGTTATGTTTAAAGGGTTCCCCCTTCTCATATGTTTGAAAGGTTTTGTTTAATATGAGCACTAAACCGCTTGTTATCATATTTAACTTGCATGCTGAGTGAGAACCCCGGTTTAGGACCATGTTTTGGGTCGGGTTCTTACATTGCACCCGCCGCGCCAAGCCCTGCCGCATCGTAGCCCCATCGCCTAGTCCTCGCGCGGTGAACGGAGCCCCAACGTCACCCTCGCGAGTTGCATTTGGGAGCAGCACAGTTCGCCATGTCGCACTACAGTTCGTCAGCGACCATGCCATCACCATTCACGCCTGCGAGGTGCTCGCCCCACTCGCTCGCACTCGACTGCCTAGCCTAGCCATCGTACGGCGATCGCAACCCAGCTTGCTCGTGCCCCTACGACTTGTTCGCTCGTCGTTCCTGTCGAGGCTCCCCCGTACATCACCTATATCCCTCGCCTCACCCTCGTGCCCGAGCGCCGTTCTGTAGCAGTCGTGCGTCCAGCTGCCTATGTCCAGCCATAGAGCACAGCAGCTGCATGTCCGTGCCGTTTTGCCTGCAGCAATGCCCCTTCGCCCACACTCCTATCTGCCGCCTACTGCCGCTTGCAGCCTTACCGAGAGCTTGCTTGCTGAATGCTTGGGCTGAGACCTAGTTGCCTTCTCGGTTGGTAATTCCCGAGCCTTTGATTCTTGACCCTTAAATGTTTTAGCAGCTAACTTTTAATTGGGTTGACTATATTGATTACCTAGGTTGTTCGGGTTGACTTTGTAGCTCGAGGGTGGTCTGTTATTGTTGTGATTGTTTAGTACATTTTCCAGGTAAGGATCTCTTACCGTGGTTGTGTGGACCCTGCGATAGATCATGATTATGCCTTGTATGTTTGTTTACTATTATGAGCATGTTAGTGGATAGGACCGATTGTGTTTGACTTCTTGCTAGCATGTTTGCCTGTTTATACATGTTAGTGCCATGCTAGGTTTGTTCTTCCAGCATGCCTATGATTCCTGCTTTAATTTCGTAGTATCATGCTAGGTTATGTGTTTGTTTTGTTGAACATGTATGTTTAGCCAGGAATCATTTACTATGTACTCTTAGATAGAATAGTAGGGTTCGTCATCATCTAGAGGCTGAGAGCGGACATAACGTACTTTGTATCCACCGATCGGGATCCCGTGCAAGGCATAACGTACTTTGCTTCCACTCCGGTAGCCGATGTGGATTTGCTCCCACATCAGCATAAGCCTAGTATGTAGCCTGCTAGAGCGGAACCCTGCCAACGGTGTAAGCCTACCTTGGCCGGTTTTTAGCTTCAGGTCAGTGGTACAGGCTGTTACAAATGAGTGTCAAGGGCCTCACACTACTGTACTCAGTGACACCGCTTCTGAGTCTTAGGCATGCGTACCTGGCCTACGTAGTTTGTCTCTAAGCCCCTACATTTACGCCGATTACAGCAGCATGCGGTGTGCGTGCACACGCGTTAGTCACCGGTTCGGAGCACTCCCCCGGGCTAATGTTTGTGAGTACACCACTTCAGTTGTTCGGGTTGACTTTGCAGCTCGAGGGTGTCTGACATCTATTTGGGATCGGTTTTTTAGCTGATCATTTGACCAAGAAAGACCCTGGAGGATGTCTTGTGATGGTTAGGAGAGCCGATCAATAGGCCGGAAGTAGAGACTTTTGAGGATTTTTGTAAGGACCCGACACTAAACAGCCCTAAAGGCCCTTACTCAACATGTAAAATTCATTGAAAATCATTCAAGGGCTGGAAAGTACATCTTTATTAAAAACACTGGAAACATAAAATCTATTTGGAAATTCTTCAAAGGAAAACAATAAACACTCTCTGGCCAGAGTTTACAAAACATTACAGATAACAAAAACATAAATCCAAGTTCAACAGTACAAGGTTTCCAAAACACTTTCAAGATGCATTATAAAGACTCAGACTATGCAGTGGCCTGCCCATGATCCATCAGCCCCCTCCTCTAGCCATCTCGATGTTGTGCCAAGTTACCTGGTGGAGAAAACCACAGAACGGGTGAGTACAAATTGCACTCAGTAAGGATCCCCCAACCGGGGTACAATACGCACAACAAATCACCTAACACCCTAGCATACAAATAATAGAACATAACATGGCAGTCTTAAACAATACAGCAGGATAATCATCAACATGGTCTAAGCTCACAACCAGACTAGGTTAGCACATACTGGGCTAACTAACAGGAGTACAATTCAAGTAATTCTCAAGCTATGACAGCACAGTAAACAAGATTAGCACACCCTAGGCTAACTAAGGACAACAACACACTGGTCTAGTCCTGGCTGCAACACACTGGGCCGTTCTACTCTACCTGATTAGCAACACCCTGGGCTAATAGGGACAACACACACTGGGCTGGTCCTGGAGCAACATGGGTAGCAACACACCGGGCTATCCCAGGATCAGCAACACACTAGGCCAATCCTAGCAACTGGTCAGCACTCCCTGGGCCAACAAGAGACAGCTCACACTGGGCTAGTCCTGGACTGCAACACACTGGGCAGTCCAAAACAAATCGAGCCAGCACACAACCCGATTGGCACTCGAGACTCCCTAATGACTCTATCACACTATTACAGTCATGGTATAATAATTACTATGTTCAGGATATAAGAATGTAAAATGGACAGATAAACAGTCAATAGGTAGAGAAGCACATAAATAGGATATATTCTACATGCCAACCTTAACAATAACCCCAGAAGACCTAGCTACATTCATGCTAAAGCATACATCACCACAGAGCATATACAACATACATTTCCATTTCACACACAAGAGAGAATAAACAGAGCTAAGTATCTACAAGCACAAACTCTTCCAGGGTACCTGCAAAAGTCTATCCACTAATAGTTTATATTTTCCAGACAACCTGCATAGAAGCCTAATCCAGTAACAGTTATAAAGTCTAGACAACCTGCATAAAAGCCTATCCACTAACAGTTATAAAGTCCAGACAACCTGCATAAAAGCCTATCCACTAACAGTTCATACAAACACACAACTAGGAGTTATCAATTAGGTGCGCAGGGCCCACACAACCCTGGCAAGGAACCCTTACCCGACAACAGCAGAATCCCAAATCCCAGAATGAATCCACAAGTTGAGGAACACCACACAATTACCCTAACAACAGAACAATCGATTACAAACTAGCTTGCAACAAACTACACAACCAAACACGTAGGAATTAGGGATTTACCGAAACCCGAGCAAGACCTCAACCTCTAAGGGTAGTCTCGGCCAAGCTAGGTCAATCCACACCCAAGAGAACTTCCACCTTCTTCCACTTCACTCTCGACTAGGGAAACCACACAAGAACCAAAACAAGTTAGATTTGCTTGCTACAAAACACAACACCCCTTTGATCCTCCTTAGGGTGCTTTCGGCCAAACAACACCAAACATAAGGCAACAACAACCAACTCACCTATTCACCAAGGAGGATTCGGCAAGGCCTCCAAATGCACCCAGGAAGTCTCGGCCAAAGAGGAGCACTCCCAAGAGAAAAATTGGCTAGGGCTAAATGCACAAACAAGAAAAGATCTTTGTGTTAGAAACCAAACCACTCAACCAAGGTGTCCTCGGCTAGATCTACAAGCATACCAAGAACACAACAACACTTACCCTTGGAGATCTAGGCAACACAAGCTAGAGAGGGGGCCCTTCGGATCTTTCACAACAAGAACAAGAGCAAGCAAAAACTTCCACTCCCAAGGCAAAGAGATTCGAATCTACAAGGAGAAGAGGGAAACAAAACCCCTTTGAGTTGGAGTTAGATCTCGGGCAAGACAAGGAAAAGAGAAGAAAGGATTTGCGAACACTTACCTTGAAGAGGGATGAAGGAGAGAGGCTATGGAGTGCACTCAAAAGCTTGGAGGTTGGAGAGCTATGGAGGAATGGAAGAGCTCGGCCAAGAAGAGGAAGAGAGGGAGAGGGGTGGTTCGGCCAAGGGAGAAATGAGGAGAATGAGATGAAACCCTAGCATTTCTCCTATTTTTAATTAATTAAAATCCCCCAAAAATCCCCCGTTCGAGCCCCACCAACGGCACTTTTTAAAAAATGAATTATTTTCCTCTCTACAAGCTTCAAATTTCGACAACCACACACCAAGGATCAAATACTAGCTCAAACACAAATTATTTTAATTTTTTTCCTTTTACTCGGGAGACCACCAAACTTTCCTAAAATGGAGCTCTTGCCCTGGAAACCAAAACCGGGGGAAAACTGTAACGACCTAGTTTTCTATCCCAGTTCTCGAGGTGCTTCCGGTTCAGATTCAGTGGTTCGGTTGGGCCGTTAGAGCTATTTTAACCCTTAGGGGTATTTTCGTCTATTGGCTCCCCGGGAAGGATTTGTGGATTTTCAGGGCTTCGAGGCAGCTCCTGCCTTTGTCGAGGTTTGTTTGTTGGTGTCTGCGAGTCCCGAGATGTTTGGGCTTTTCGTTTGGAGGTTCGGTTGTGATTTGGGTTTTGGGCAAAGTTATGGTTGTTTGGGTGTTTCCTTTGGGATTCGAGCCCGAGCCCTTAGTGTTGATTTGGGAGGTTGATCTAAGTGAGATTTTTTCTTTGGTGAAGGTTGCTTCAGTCGAGTCTCGAAGGAGGAAGCCGGGAAATGGGATTTTAAGGATTTTTAAGGTTGGAAAAATGGATAAGTTTGGATAAGGATGGAAAAATAATAAAAGAGAAAAAGAAAAGAAAAATCCCCAAAATTCCCATTTTTCCCCATTTTTCCTTTTTCCCCTTTTTTCTCTCCCTCTCTCTCTCCTCCAGCCCGAGCACCCCCCTTCGAGCCCGAGCAAGCCCCCTGGTTGCCCAGCCCTAGCCGCCCAGCTCGCCCAAGCCCGAGCCAGCCCGAGCCCCAGCTCAGCTCACATCGCCCAGCTCGAGCCGCCCAGCCAAGTCCCTCGCCGAGCCCGCGTCGCCGCGTGTGTCGCCCGAGCTTGCGTCGCCCGACCGCCGCCTCGATGCGTGTCGCCCGGTATGCACTATGCCGAGCCGCGCAAAGTGCCGCGTCGCCCAGCTCTGTGCCGTGTCGTGCCAGCCCGAGCGTCCTGTAGCTCGTGTCGCTCGTGCCCGAGCGCCATCCTCTGTGTCGAGCCACGCCGCACGCCATCGCCCAGTTGGGTCGAGCCCGCACCTGCACCCAGCGCCCGTGCCCTGCGCCCAGCGCCCAGCCAGCCTGCCCTGTTGTGTGTTGGTTGGCCCGAGCCTTGTGGCTTCTCGAATGGTATTTCCCGAGTCTTTTCTTCTTTGGGCCCTGATTTGTTGGCTGCTGTTTATGGATTTATTTGGGGTGCTTTATTTGATGTATAGGCTGTTCGGGTTTGATTAGAGGCTCGAGGGTCGCTCGTTGATTTGTGATTATTATTGTTTTCCTGCTTGTTCCAGGTAAGGATTTCTTACCGTGGTTGTGTGGACCCTGCGATATATCATGATTGTGCCTTGTATGCTTGTTTGCTGTTATGAACATGATATTGATAGGGCAGCTATGATTGACCTCTTGCTAGCATGTTGACCTGATTATACATGTTAGTGCCATGCTAGGTTTGTTCTTCCAGCATGCTTATGATTCCTGCTTTAAGTTTGTAGTATCATGCTAGGTAAATGTAAAGACCCGACCCAAATGGGCACTAAATAAGCCTTTACCCCAATGCATGTATTAAAAGTAAAAGACATATTGCAGTTAAAGTTTTCGGATTCCCGTTAAAACAAAACATTCAAAATTCATTCAGATCAATAAAGTCTACTGAAACCTGTTCCTGTCTCCAAGCACCTGTTTCACAGACAAATACATTTCCAACAGTTTACTCTGATCAGAGATTTTATTAAAAACATCTAAAACGTTCCCAAATTCGACATAGTTGGAATCCACAAATCATTCAGAAAAGTATCCTAGGGCTCCGTGCCCGGCTACATGCATTCAAGGGAAAAATAACGAAAAGAGTCATAACATAAGAAAAGTCAGAGATGACAGCAGGATTCCATGATCACAGCTCCTCCTTCAGCCATCTTGCCTCGCGCCTTGGTTACCTGTGGAAAACCACAAAATAAGGGTGAGTAACGAATTACTCAGTAAGAATCCCCAACCGGGTTACAATACGATACACATGATCATCTAGAAGAATGTATGCAAGATATGATTATCAACACAGAGCGGAGCACAAAGCTAAGTCCACACTGGGACCTCGGATGCCAACTCAGGGTCTTAGTCCGGAAATACCACAACACACTATACGCCCTATACGGGAAACAAGTCCCGGCCTCGGCCATCTCTCATCGTCGATCACGAAGGGTGCACTAGCTCAAGATCCCGAGGAGCTCTCCGGTCGTGCGCCGTAATGAGCGTAAGCATGCAATCGCGTGCTACCGCGAACTATGGGGGTGTCGGGTCAGTGGCAAGTCGCCCCCATGTCGATCCACCACGCCTAACTAAATCTACGGATCGGTGTCACTGACATAGGGGTGTGAGACCTGGACACGTGAACTATGTCAGCCTGAACCACCGCACCTGAGGCTAAGGAACCGGTCGTGGTAGGCTTACACCAGGAAACCGTCCTTGCCCTATCAGGTGGCAATCAAGGGCTACTGCCGAACACGCTGAGGACGTGCCGGCTGCCGGGGACGAGGCAATGCCAAGTCATCATCCCGGCCGTTGGGGCATTTAACAGTCTGCCACCTTCACCCAAGATTGCAGGGCCAACCGTTAGGGTTAGCTAAAACCCTAACGGGATCGGGACGAGTACCATCTCGCACGTCCTCGCATCGGGGATGCAAGTTACGTTATGCATCCGGCCCGGATGATACTACCTACCTGAACTCTAAATCATAGCAACAATAACAAATCATACAATGCAGTCCAATACGTGCTCAACAGATACAAGGGACCTAGCATGATACTACAAAGCAAGAACAGATAACGAACATGCCAGAATGGAACAACCTAGCATGGGCTAACATGAGAAGCAATACAAGAGTTCATGCGATCGAGAATTGAAGCAGAGCACCTAAGGCTAAACATGCCGATATACATACACAGGCATACAAAACAACAATCACAATATATACCGCGAGGCCCACACAACTCCGGTAAGAAATCCTTACCTTGGTCGGGAGGCTTCTACACACAAACCTAAGTGCGGAACAATCCCGAGAGCTAGCGAGCGGGAACCTAGCAAACCAATAATAATCAGAATCTAAAAGTCTAAAAACAATAAAAGCAGCAAGCTCGGCTCAAAGGGCACTCACGCGGCACGACGACGACACGGGTGAAGTGTGGCCGGGCAGGCGGGACAGCGCTGGCAAAGGGGAAGGCAGCGCCGGACACGCTACTGGGCACGGACGGGCGAAGCGCGCGCGGCGCTGGCGGCGCGATCGGGCGCGAAAGCGAAGCGTCTCGGGCGTGCGGGCGAAGCGGCTTCGACCGGCGCGCGCGGCGCTGGCGTGGCGACGGCGACGCAGACGCGATCGGGCGCGGCGGCGGCGAGCGACACGGATCGGCGGCGCGCGCGGCGCGGCGATCTCGCTGCTGCGCGCGCAGGCGTCGCGCGCTCGCTTCGCGAGCGCGACCGGCGATGGGCGGGCCTTTATTCGGACTGGGCTTGCGACGTGCGATCTGGGCGTGGAACCGCTGCCGACGACAAGGCTAGCTAGTGGGCTGAATGACGAACGGCAAGGCCGCTAGGCGGATCGGCGCGCGGTGGCCATTTGACGCGCGACGATCGCCGCTGGTGTTGGGCTTCTCTCGGCTGGCTGCAATCAACACAAACACACACAACACTCTTCTATTCACTTGGCTAAACAGCACACCAAACGGATGAGAACAAGAAGAGGAAGATCGATACCTACCCGGAATGATGATGATCGATCCAAAGGAGATGCAAGGGATGAAGAACTCGGCAAGGCAATGGGGAGAAGAGCTTGGGCGGCCACACACTTTGGAGAAGAAGATGAGACAACCTAATTTCTATTTCATTTAACCAAATGCACCAAAACTCCCAAAAAGCAAGGCTAACCATAAAATGATGCAGAAAGGGCAACAAGAGCATACACTGGCTCAACTGGCACGCATCCCCACAGGCTTTCCCGGAGACCCGGGCTCGAATCCCAGCTGCAGCACAATTTCCAACATTTTTACTTTTGCACCAACTCATGCTCAAATCAAACCACAAAGCCTTCCAAAAATCCACAAAAATCCATCTAATAATTTTAGCACTGAAAAGACATAAACGGCCCTGACGGCCCGACCAAATTACCAAAATACCCCTAGGGCATACCTGGAAGACCGGGATGAAAACCTGGGCCGTTACAATATTCCCTCCTTTTTATGACTTTCGTTCTCGAAAGTCCTTAAGACTGGAACAGCTCAGGATAATGCAATCTCATCTCGGCTTCCCGCTCCCAAGTTGCTTCCTCAGAACCCTGACTCCTCCACTGAACCTTAACCAAGCGAATCTCGCGATTACGCAATGTCTTGGTCTCAAAGGCAAGGATCCTCACTGGCTTCTCCTCGAAGCTCAAGTCCTCATTCACCGCAACAACGCTCAAAGTCTACAATGTGCGGACGGTCCGGCACATACTGCCTCAACATCGATACATGAAAAACACTGTGCACCGCTGATAGTGACGGAGGTAGGGCTAACCGGTAAACAACTCTGCCAATCCTCTCTAGGATCTCAAAAGGACCAACAAAACGGGGACTCAACTTCCCACGCTTACCAAACCTCAAAACACCTCGCATCGGAGCAACCTTAAGGAATACATGCTGGCCAACCTCAAATTCCAAGTCCCGACGCCGAACATCGGCGTAACTCTTCTCGCTGCTCTCCGATTTGTCAACATACGAGCTCTAATCTACGCTGCTTTGCACCATTGGTCAAGCTCGCAGTAACTCGGGACCCAAAACCTGTCTATCACCAACCTCTTCCCGAACACGTGGGACCGGCAACGCTTACCATACAAAGCCTCGAATGGAGCCATCTGAATCGTCGATCGATAATCGTTGTTATAGGCAAACTCCATCAAGTACTGATATCTGGTCCCAATCGCTGGAAAATCCAAGACACAAGCCCTCAACATATCTCTCGAGAATCGATTCACTCTCTCTCGTGCCGCATCCATCCGTCTCGAGGGTGAAAAGGCATCCGAAATCGCACTCGGTGCCCAAGCCCTTCCGGGCGCTCTCGAAGCGAGAAGTGAACTGCGAATCACGGTCGGACACAATCCTCACGGGCACACCATGGTAACGAATGATCTCGCCCCAAAAACAAGCGCCATCGCTCCACGGTATAAGTGTCTCTCAGGGGATGAAGTGTGCGCTCTTAGTCAAACGATCGACTATCACCCAAATGCGAGAGAACTTCCTCGGAGTCCTTGGCAAACCGCAGAGATAAAATCCATGGAGATCTCTTCCCATTTCCACTGAGGGCACACTCGTGGTGCAACAAACCGGTGGCCTCTGCTGCAGGTGCCTTCACTTGGCGACAAGTGAGACACCTACCGACAAACTCGCAACATCTCTCTTCATTCCCATCCACCGGAATGTCTGTTTAAGGTCTCGATACATCTTGGTACCCAGGGGTGCCAAGCAAATGGAGAAGCTGTGGGCCTCGAGAGAGCAACTCGGCTCGCAAACTCGCAACATCCGGAACACACAACCGGCCTCTATAAGTCAGTCCCACACTATCGGTGAATATATAAAGTCAAAGTCTCGCGTCGGCACTAACTCTGTCAACCAATCTCTTAAGTGCGGGGTCACCCAAGCTGTTTGTCTATAATCCATTGTTCTAATCGGATTTTGCAAATCAATCGAGCTACCTGGCGGTAACCTCTCCCAACAACACTCGCAACCTCGGCCCGCTCGAACTCTTTTTCCGCAACTGGCTGGGAAAACAACAACGCCGCAGAGTGCGACGTCTTTCTACTCAAAGCATCAGCCACTACATTGGCTTTACGGATGGTACAAAATCGCAGATCATAATCCTTTACCAACTCTAACCATCTCCTCGCCTCATATTCAATTCCTTCGAGTAAAGCAGATACTTGAGGCTTTGGTGATCGGTAAACATCCGAATCCGCTCACCATACGGGTAATGCCTCCAGATCTTGATTGCAAACACCACGCCGCTAACTCCATATCGTGAGTCGGGTAGTTCTCGCTCATACGGCTTGGTGACGGGAAGCATAGGCAATGACCTTCCGTCTTTGCATCAACACATGACCTAAACCAAACTTGGAAGCATCACTATAGACCACGAAACCACTGTCCCTTCCGAATCGCCAACACATCAGTGCCGAAGTCAAAGCGCGCTTGAGCCTAGTAAAGCTCTCATCACACACCTCATGTCCCAAACAAACTCGACACCCTTCCTCGTCGGGACGAGTGAGGGGCGAGGCTATCGCGGAAAAGTCCTTAACGAACCGACGGTAGTACCCTGCCAAACCCAGAAAGCTGCGTATCTCGGCAACTGATGTCGGCTTGGCCCACGAACTCACGGCCTCAATCTTCGCGGGGTCCACGGCTATACCATCTTTTGAGACCACATGACCAAGGAAGGCCACCTGGTCCAACCAAAACTCACACTTGGAAAACTTCGCATAGAGCTGGTTTTCCCTCAAAGCTGCCATTACTCGTCTCAAATGCTCCGCATGGTCCTCTTTAGACCTCGAATAAATCAGAATATCGTCAATGAACACGATGACGAAGCTATCCAAAAATGATTTGAATACCCTGTCCATCATGTCCATAAACGCGGCTGGGGCATTAGTCAATCCAAATGACATGACTACAAACTCATAGTGACCATATCTAGACCTGAAAGCTGTCTTAGGAATGTCGGCATCCCTGATCCGCAACTGGTGGTAACCGGATCTCAGATCTATCTTGGAGAACACGGAAGCTCCCTGAAGCTGATCGAACAAATCGTCAATACGGGGCAACGGATACTTATTCTTCACTGTCACCCTATTAAGCTCGCGATAATCAATGCATAGGCGCATCGAACCATCCTTCTTTTTCACAAACAGAACTGGTGCTCCCCACGGGGACACACTTGGACGGATGAACCCTCGATCAAGCATCTCCTGCAACTGAACTTTCAGTTCCTTTAGCTCGGCTGGCGCCATACGATACGGAGCCTTCGAGATAGGGAGGGTCCCTGGCTCGAGCTCAATTGTGAAGTCGACCTCTCTCTTCAGGGGCAACCCCGGTAACTCCTCAGGAAACACGTCCGCAAACTCCTGCACGATCGGCACTGATCCACGATCCAACGAGGGGCGGCTCTCCCCGCACAACTTTGGCTAGATAGCCCCAAGCTCCATGAGCTAACAAGCGACGAGCTTTCACGGTGACACCATCGGCGGGCAAACTCCACCACTGGACTCCACGAAATTTTAAGCCGGGCCGACTGGCGCGGCTGAACGCTACTTCTTTCCGGTGGCGATCAATCAACGCGTGGTTAGCGACTAACCACTCCATGCCAAGAATCACATCAAAACCGCTCATAGGCGAGAACTATGAGCGTGGCAACAAGCAACTCTCCGGATATCTCGATCCGCCATCCACAACCTTATCTCTAGCTAACATGTCAACTCCCGAAGGAGTTGCAATGCACAACTCAAAACCTAGAGGCTCTAATCTCAACTTAGCATGCTCAAACAACACAGATACAAAGGAATGCGTAGAACGAGAATCAAACAAGACAAATGCGCGTTGATCTAAAACAAGAAGCGCACTCGCCATGCTGCGGCATCCGTGACGCTCGGCCTCTGTCGGGTGGTAGCAAACACCGACCTCTTCTGACTGGCCGAAGCCGCCATGGGTGGTGATCGCAAAAACGGGCCGTGTGCCCCTCCTTACACAAATGAAAACATAATCTGGGTCCAATCGACAAGCGCTGCGTGGACTTTCCCACATGTAGCACATGCGGGAAACGCTCGGTCCTCCTCATTGCCGGGTGGAAACGGATGGGGCTCTCCGCCGATCTCTGATTCGAATCGCCTTTGGCGGCGCCGCCCCGAAAAATCAAACTTCCTCTTCCCCACCGCCGCCTGGGACGGGGCCATGAACGAACAGAGCGGCAACAACCCGCTCGGTAGGATACTTCCCGTTATAAATCGTGGCTAAGCGGGACAGCCCTAGCATAAGTGTCGGGGGCACGAGCCTCGACATCTCGAGAAACACCCCGCCTCAATCCGGATATGAACTTCCGAATCTTCACCCGGGGTGGCAATCAAGCGAGGAGCAAAATATCCATACTCGAGAACTTGCGCTCGTATTCCTCAATAGAATCGAACCTCGCTTCGGGTTCGGAAGAGTTCCACCATTTTCTCTTGAGCCTCATCAGCGATGTACTTCTCCTGAACTCGGCCTTGAAGAACTCCCAAGTAGCAAAGCGGAGACCCGGTGTCTCTCACTCAAGGTGGACTCCCACCACCATCTCATTTGTGCCTCCTAGCACATGAGCCGCACATCTCGGCCTCTCGAATATCGGGGCACACCATGATCGGGAAGGTGTACTCCAAATGGGTAATCCACACGCCGCCGCTAGCGCATCTCCGGTGGCATCAAACTTCTCGAGCTTCCACTTAACAAAATCCTTCACCACCTACCCAACTCCTCGGCACCCTCGCCATCTCCGCCTCTGCAGGGCTACTTGCTCCGTGGAGTGGAGGTCTTGATGTGCTCTCTTTGAACCAACCGAGTCAATTTGCTCCATCCGGGCTCGGGACTCTTCCCGCTTGCTACGCCAACAAGGCACTGGTCTCGCCCTCTGGTCACTCAACATGCTGACCATAAAAGCCCTCATAGACTCGGCAAACTCTGCTCCAGAGCGATCTCACGGCGCTCGATCGCCTCAACGCCCGCTCTAGGCGTAACAGAGGAGCTCTTTGGTGGAATGCCATCGGGTCTTAGCTTGGGACCATGTCGGCGATGATCGATCCGATCCCGATACTCTCGACCGCTCTCGAACCTCCTCTCCGATGACGGTGGTAGCATCTTTGGCGATCTACATCCAAACCAACATCGAATCAAAACCTGCTTGTCACCACTCCACAACAACAACAAGGCATACACTAGATGAAAGGTATTGTAAATTCTTAACCCTTTTTCTTTCTAAAACAATAAACCTAGCGCGCACTGATGACTGCCGAGTCTTTGGTGATCATGGAAGGACGACCTACAACAAAAGGTCAGTCTACAGAATCTATGACTCTGAGCTCTGATACCAACTGTAAAGACCCGACCCAAATGGGCACTAAATAAGCCTTTACCCCAATGCATGTATTAAAAGTAAAAGACATATTGCAGTTAAAGTTTTCGGATTCCCGTTAAAACAAAACATTCAAAATTCATTCAGATCAATAAAGTCTACTGAAACCTATTCCTGTCTCCAAGCACCTGTTTCACAGACAAATACATTTCCAACAGTTTACTCTAATCAGAGATTTTATTAAAAACATCTAAAACGTTCCCAAATTCGACATAGTTGGAATCCACAAATCATTCAGAAAAGTATCCTAGGGCTCGTGTCTCTGCCACATGCATTCAGGGGAAAAATAACGAAAAGAGTCATAACATAAGAAAAGTCAGAGATGACAGCAGGATTCCATGATCACAGCTCCTCCTTCAGCCATCTTGCCTCGCGCCTTGGTTACCTGTGGAAAACCACAAAATAAGGGTGAGTAACGAATTACTCAGTAAGAATCCCCAACCGGGGTACAATACGATACACATGATCATCTAGAAGAATGTATGCAAGATATGATTATCAACACAGAGCGGAGCACAAAGCTAAGTCCACACTAGGACCTCGGATGCCAACTCAGGGTCTTAGTCCGGAAATACCACAACACACTATACGCCCTATACGGAAACAAGTCCCGGCCACCGTCTCATCGCCGATACGAAGGGTGCACTAGCTCAAGATCCCGAGGAGCTCTCCGGCCGGCGTTTGTAATGAGCGTAAGCATGCATCGCGTGCTACTGCGAACTATGAAGTGCCGGGTCTAGTGGCAAGTCGCCCATGTCGATCCACCACGCCTAACTAAATCTCGGATCGGTGTCACCGACATAGGGGTGTGAGACACGGACACGTGAACTATGTCGGCTGAACCACCGCACTTTGAGGCTAAGGAACCGGTCGTGGTAGGCTTACACCAGAAACCGCCCTTGCCCTATCGGTGGCAATCAGGGCTCCGCCGAACACGCCGAGGGCGTGCTTGCGTTTGCTGGGGGCGAGGCAATGCCAAGTCATCATCCCGGCCGTTGGGGCATTTAACAGTCTGCCACCTTCACCCAAGATTGCAGGGCCAACCGTTAGGGTTAGCTAAACCCTAACGGGATCAGGGACGGAGTACCATCTCGCACGTCCCTGTCGGGGATGCAAGTTACGTTATGCATCCGGCCGGATGATACTACCTACCTGAACTCTAAATCATAGCAACAATAACAAATCATACAATGCAGTCCAATACGTGCTCAACAGATACAAGGGACCTAGCATGATACTACGAAGCAAGAACAGATAACGAACATGCCAGAATGGAACAACCTAGCATGGGCTAACATGAGAAGCAATACAAGAGTTCATGCCGATCGAGAATTGAAACAGAGCACCTAGGGCTAAACATGCTGATATACATACGGGCATACAAAACAACAATCACAAATATACCGCAGGCCCACACAACTCCGGTAAGAAATCCTTACCTTGGTCGGGAGGCTTCTACACACAAACCTAAGTCATGGAACAATCCCGAGCTAGCGGCGGGAACCTAGCAAACCAATAATAATCAGAATCTAAAAGTCTAAAAACAATAAAACAGCAAGCTCGGCTCGGGGCACTCACGCGGCACGACGACACGTGAGCCGAAAAGTGGGCTGGGCAGCGGGATGTGCGCTAGGCGTAGGCGGCGGCGATGAGGCGCGGCTGCGCGCGCGACACGCGCTGGGCACGCAGACGGGCGCGGCGCGGCGCTGGCGCGTGGCGATCGGGCGCGAGCGAAAGCGTCTGGCGCAGTGCGCGGCGAGCGGCCGGACCGAAGCGCGCGTGGCGCTGGCGTCGCGACGGCGGCGGCGCAGACGCGATCGGCGCGCGCGGCTCGGCGAGCGACACGGATCGGCGGCGCGGGCGCTGGCGATTCGCTGCCGCGCGCCCCGGGCGCTCGCTCGCGAGCGACTGGCGATGGCCGCTGTTCGGACTGGGCTTGCGACGCGGCGATCCGGGCGTGGAACCGGCTGCCCGGCGACAAGGCTAGCTGGTTCTTTGGACGACGGCAAGGCCGCTAGGCGGATCTGGCGCAGGTGGCCGGTGGGACGCTGCGACATTCTTCGCTGGCTGGGCTTCTCTCGGCTGGCTGCAATCAACACAAACACACACAACACTCTTCTATTCACTTGGCTAAACAGCACACCAAACGGATGAGAACAAGAAGAGGAAGATCGATACCTACCCGGAATGATGATGATCGATCCAAAGGAGATGCAAGGGATGAAGAACTCGGCAAGGCAATGGGGAGAAGAGCTTGGGCGGCCACACACTTTGGAGAAGAAGATGAGACAACCTAATTTCTATTTCATTTAACCAAATGCACCAAAACTCCCAAAAAGCAAGGCTAACCATAAAATGATGCAGAAAGGGCAACAAGAGCATACACTGGCTCAACTGGCACGCATCCCCACAGGCTTTCCCGGAGACCCGGGCTCGAATCCCAGCTGCAGCACAATTTCCAACATTTTTACTTTTGCACCAACTCATGCTCAAATCAAACCACAAAGCCTTCCAAAAATCCACAAAAATCCATCTAATAATTTTAGCACTGAAAAGACATAAACGGCCCTGACGGCCCGACCAAATTACCAAAATACCCCTAGGGCATACCTGGAAGACCGGGATGAAAACCTGGGCCGTTACAGTAAATGTGATTGATGTCGGTCATTGCTTGCTAGCAAGGAATCATTTATTTGCTC